>CM031239.1:646001155-646622308 GCA_018340775.1 Taxus wallichiana var. yunnanensis | reverse complement strand
TGATCGGCTCCAAATCAATTGCATGGCTGCCACTTTTGAGAAAGGGAAGCTATTTCTCACAACCAATTGTAGGGTTTGTTTAGCTTACCTTTACTTCTAGTTAGAGTAGAGTAGGTAGGTTTGCTTTTAGCAGAAGAAGTGCTTGTGCACACTCTACATGTTCCATTTGGAGCATGTATGATTTTCAGTTCTATACATAGTTTTTGTGGTGCTGGTTTTGCTCTTGCACAGTCCATTTCAGTGGCATTTTGGTGAGAATAACTCCATTTCAGTGGGTTTCCAAGTGGCTCAGAGAGGAGGTTTTCAAAGTTTAGATCAGTTTGCAGGTTACAACTCATGACTCCATGCCCAATGGATGCTTCGGTAACCCCAGGTAACTTCATCCAAGTGAGGCGAGATGACCCCTTTGAGTCGCCAATGTTGTTATCAAAATGTGCCCCCTGCTCATTTTGTGGCTAACTCCTCCCATTCTTCCATATCTTTTGCCTCAGTCAAAAATTTTGATTTTAGGCACTCAAAACCTTCTAGAAGTGGCACCATTGGATAGAACTCTTTCTCATCTTTCCAGAAAGGTAAAGTTTTCCTCCTAATTCCATGTATTTTTGAAGTTATTGCTCGGCGGAGTTTTTGGAAAAAATTTCCCCACTGAAGGCCCGACTAATAAGATGCTGCCACATGGCACCTAGAGTGGTGGAGTGCGGGGAAATTTTGGAAAATTTTCCAAATGACCAAAAAGGTGCAAAATTTGAATTTTCCCACCGACCCGATTTGGTCCTGTTTTGACCTAAAACTTCAAATCGCCATATCTTTCGATCCAGAGCTCGGTTTTTCATGTTCTTTATATCAATGGAAAGCTGGTGAAATTATCTACAAGATTCCAAGGTCATTTTTGCATTTTGGTTCAGTTTGGAGAGATAAAATTGAGAAACACCTCTGGCACGTGGTCATGGCCAGAAATGACATTTCAACAACCAGTTTTAATGCAAAATGGGTCGCATTCTTCTTCAGTATGGTCAAAAATGTCAGGGCATGGGTTTGTAAGGACCTCCATGCTGTTTTAATGCATCTTCATTCAATGGGTAATGGCTCCCACGTTTTTTCACGTTTTCTCTCTCCTGGGCTCGACCCATGCATTGTAAAAGCCAGAATGAGTTCATTTTGCAAAGAGAGACACCTTTTCAGCTCTGCAACTTCCTTTTTCTTCCTCCTTGGCAGAATTTGTGAAGATTTTTACCTTTCCATGTAATACAACACCTCTTTTTTCCTCTAGATCACTGTAATGCATTGTATTGGACATGGAATGTTAATATATGTTCTGTGATTAAAATCCCTCAATCCTTTCATATATCTATCATTGTTTTCCTGATCTTTCATTACATTTTGAGCAATTTGTGCATGTTTTGTGCTGTGTTTTCTTGTGGATTGTGTATTTTTTATGCAGCAGCAGGTGTCTACAACTCCTTTGGTGCATCACCATCATTAGCATTAGTTTAGTTTCAATTTTTGCACTCTTCTACCTTTGTCCCTTTGAAATTTAGAGTAGATTAGGATTCAAACCTCTGCAGTTGTGCAAATAATGGATCTGATCAGAGGAGTTTGAGGAACCAGCCTCTAATCTGGAGATTCCTCTCTCATTTTACAAGTCCCACACTTGGAGAGAGGTTTCAATGTTGTGCAATCACACTGGATGCCTGAAACATCAACTTAGAAACCTGATTTGCATCCAGGGGTGCTGCTTGATTTGCAACAACAGGG
Organism: Taxus wallichiana var. yunnanensis; assembly: GCA_018340775.1. Taxonomy (NCBI): domain Eukaryota; kingdom Viridiplantae; phylum Streptophyta; class Pinopsida; order Cupressales; family Taxaceae; genus Taxus; species Taxus wallichiana. The sequence goes on along the minus strand of CM031239.1, from coordinate 646,620,553 downwards.
TTCCACAGAGTGTGCATAGTCACCCAATGAAGTTGAATGATTTTTTGGTCTTAAGGATCTTGAGGGACTCTACCCAAACAAGGTATCCCAAAATAAATGATGTTTTTGCACACCAAAATGATGCATCCTCTAGCATTAACCTAACCACCCAAATCCGCATAGTCGGTTTGGTGCCACGACCCACCGTTTGTAAAATATACTATTTGACAGCCTTACACTGTCTCAAACTACACTATTCGGCATGTTTGAAAACAATAGGGCAGCGACAACATCGATTGGATAAGGAAAAAACCAAGACATGATAATTTATAGGGTCCCTACACCGAGGTGTAGGATTAGACGAGATATCTCTAGGTGCCATGGAGTGCGCATAGTCACTTGTGGAAGTTGAATAATTTTTTGGTATCAAGGCTCTTGAGGGACTACGCCTGAATGAGGTAGCCTACAAGAAACGACATTGTCATGCACCAAAACAATGCCTCCTCTAACATTCACCTAGCCACCTAGATGTGTCTGCTGTAGTCAGTTTGGTGCCATGACCCACCATTTACAAAATATACCATTTGATAGCCTTACGTTGTCTTAAACTACACTATTCGGTGTGTTTGCAAACAATAGGGTAGAAAGAGCACCGATTGGAGAAGGAAAAAAATGAGACAAGCTATTATATAGGGTCCCTATACCAAGGTGTAGGATTGGACGAGACATCTCTAGGTGCCACAGAGTGTACGTAATCACCCGTCAAAGTTGAACAATTTTTTGGTCTCAAAGTTCTTGAGGGACTATGCCCGAATGAGGTAGCCTGGAAGAAACAATGTTGTTGCACACCAAAATGACACCTACTCTAGTGTTTACCTAGCCACCCAAATTTTTCCACGTAATCAATTTGGTGTCATAACCCACCGTTTACAAAATATACCATTTGACAACCTTACATTGTCTCAAACTACACTATTCGACGCGTTTTCAAACAATAGGGTAGCGAGAGCACCAATTAGAGAAGGAAAAAATTGAGTCAGGATATTATAGAGGGTCCCTACACCAAGGTGTAGAATCAGACAAGACATCTCTAGGTGCTATGGAGTGCGCGTAGTCACCCGTCGAAGTTGACTAATTGTTTGGTCTCATGGCTCTTGAGGGAATCCACCAAAACAAGGTAGACCAGAAGCAATGAATTTGTTGCGCACCAAAATGAAACCTCCTCTAGTGTTCACTTGGCCACCCAGATGTTTTTGTGTAGTCGGTTTGGTGCCACAACCCATCATTTACAAAATATACCATTTAATAGCCTTACACTGTCTCAAACTACACTATTCCACGCGTTTACAAACAATAGGGCAGCGAGAGAACCGATTGGAGAAGGAAAAAACTGAGACATACTATTGTAGAGGGTCCATACACCGAGGTGTAGGATTGGATGAGACATCTCTAGGTGCCACAGAGTGCACCTAGTCACTGTGGAAGTTGAACGATTTTTTGGTCTCAGGGATCTTAAGGGACTACGCCCGAATGAGGTAGCCCGAGCGAAAAAACGTTGTTGTGCACCAAAATGATGCCTCTGTAGCATTTACCTGCCATGCGAGACATGTATGCATATTTGGTTTAGTGTTATGACCCACTATTTACACAATATACCGTTTAACGACCTTTACACTGTTGTCTCAAACTACACTATTCAAACGTTTGCAAAAAATAGGGTAGCGAGAGCACCGATTAGAGAAGGAAAAAAGCTGAGATAGGCTATTCTAGAGGGTTACTACATAGAGGTGTGGGATTAGACAATACATCTCTAGGTGCCACGAAGTGCGTGTAGTCACCCATCAAAGTTGAATAATTTTTGGTCTCAGGGCTCTTAAGGGACTCGCTGAACGAGGTAGCCCGGAAAGCAGCGACATTGTGGCACACTTTGAAACGACACTCTTATAGCATTCACCTAGCCACCCAGATGTGTCCACATAGTTGGTTTGGTGCCATGACCCACCGTTTACAAAATATACCATTTGACAACCTTACACTATCTCAAACTACACTATTCAGCATGTTTACAAACAATAGGGTAGTGAGAGCACCGATTGGAGAAGGAAACAAGCAAGACAGGCTATTGTAGAGGGTCCCTATGCCAATTTTTAGGATCAGATGATACATCTCTAGGTGCCACGGAGTTCCTGTAGTCACTTGTCGTAATTTGAACGATTTTTTGGTCTCAGGGCTCTTAAGGGATTCCACCCGACGAGGTATCCTGAAAGCAACAACGTTGTCGCGCATGAAAAATACATCTCCTCCAGCATTCACCTAGCCACCCAGACATTTCCGTGCTATCGGTTTGGTGCGACGACCCACCGTTTTCAAATTTTTCAACAGTTACAATTTTTTCAACAATTACAACTTTTTCAACTTTGGAAAGTAAGCTAAAAATGTGGTCGTAAAAAGGGATATAAAATTAACTTTATTGTCACATATCTTATAATATCCACCTTGATAACCAATCCACTATATATATTACATGACCAACTCATCGCATTTTCTACAAATGAATAGAAGATAAACACCATTTTTGCTTCTATAATAGTACTAGTTTTGTGAGAATATCAACAAAGTTTTCTATGGTGTGTACCTTGTCAAGTGCTATTATCCCTTCATCAATAACATGTATAACCAAATTATAATTAACTAAAATATGCTTTATCTTATTGTGATAAGCTAGATTCTTGGATAATTAAATAACACTTTGATAGTCACACAATACCTTCATCTTATATTAATATCGTCAAAACTCATCCAATAAATTTTTTACCCAAATAACCTCCTGACAACTATGATAGGCAGCTACATATTCTACCTCAGTAGTTGAAAAATTTGTAATATTTGGAAGCTTTGAAATCCAACTAATAGATCCAATTCTAAGTGTAATAGCATAAATAGAAGTCGATCTTTTTTTTTTTCCAAATCACTTATAAAATATGAATCAAAATATCCACAAATTGAATCACCAATATTGTTATAGGTGATGCAATAATTTATTTTTCCTCACAAGTAGTGAAACTCCCACTTCACTTTCTAAAAATGTTCTCTCCTTAGATTTTCATAAAATCTCACCGACAACTCCAACAACATGTGAAATTTCAGTCCTTAAGATGTACATGTCATAACATACATAAAAATTATTATTGCACTTGAATATGGTACATGAGATATATGCTTATTTTCTTCTTATTGTTGCACTGTATACACCAAAATTGTGTCGTAATCACTTTGGTCCCCTAGCACAACCCTATAATCACTTCCTCATCCTCAACACCTTATCACCTACCTCCTTCACCCCACACATTTTAATTTAATTAATTTAATTAAACTAATGCCATTTACCTCCATACATATTAATTTAATTATTTTAATTAAGTTAATAACCTTTTACCCACACACATATTAATTTAATTATTTACATTAAATTCATTCACTACCCTCACACACCTATTTAATATAATTTCCTTTATTAAATGCACCTCACCTAACCACCCCCATCATTTGACCCATTAACCTAAACCCTAAACCAATGGCCTAAATAAAACCTAACATTAGACCCATCCCCTCACCTCACATTTAAAAGCCTCCTAAGGTCAATTTTTGCACCGAGGAAAAGAAGAGACCCTTATCAAATGGTAGAACAACTTCCCAGGAAAATTTTGAACAACCTGAGATATCTCACCCAAACTGATGTTGGTTCACCCTAAACCGATGTCGGTTCACCCTAAACTGATGCCGGTTATACTGGAATGGACCAAATGGCCTATTTAGACCCATTTACAGACTTTGTAATATAGGTTGGTTGGTTGTTGGTTATTGTTTGAAAAATTTTGATCTCAAATTTGATCTCTTTAGACATAAAAGCAGAATGAAGATTGATTTGTGATCACCAAAGGCAACTAAATACACTGGCACAATAGTGAGACTTTCTTCCCAACATCCTCCAACACAACAACTTCTTCATTATTCTTCAGACCTGTACCTCACAAAAGAGTAAGTATCCTCCTTCCATCTATTTCATTTTCTTATCATTAGTAGTATTTGTGGTAAAGGAACCTAGTCTTTTACTCTCTATCCATTCCCTCTCTCCATTTACAGCCACCTTCCATACCCAATCATCTTAATACTTGGCCCAGTTTCCCATTTTGATCTCCTCAGTAGTCTCATACCTTCGCAACATATCTACACCCCCTCTATGATCAATTCTACCTTCTATCCACTTGCATGTTTTCCCCAAAACTCCAAAAACTGGGACTGTGTGATTCTACTAGCCCCGACTTAACCGTCATCGGTCATCTCTAACCAACCGGTTACAGTAAAACCGTCATCAGTTTTATAAAACCGTGGTTGGTCTCTATGTCACTTGAGCTCTGCCAGAATAACAACCTGTTTCTGACATATACCTACCTAAACACCTATTTGACCTTCAGATCTATATCTAACCTAGCTTGTTAGCTCAGATTCACCTACAACCAACCTACTTGACCTCTGGATCTCCTCCTAGCCTAGCCTATTAGATTAGATCTAGCCTATTACGTTTTGTATGAGATGCCTAAATCATATTAAACTACAGTAGGACAATATTTACTTTATTTTAGCATTGAATTGTTTTAAATAATGGATTAATAACCATCTAGGAAGTATCACACTTCCAGGATCTAGCATATGCTAGGCAGTCCACTGCATATATTGTTTAACTCTCTTTTGTGGTCTTGTTTTGGTTCTTATACAGGTAGTTCCTCCTAGCCAAAAGGAAGGTCTCATAATCACTTCGATTTAGAATTCAAATACGCACGCATATAACCTTCAACCATCCTAAAACATGTATTCCTCTTACCACCCTTTACCTTATCTGTTTCGTCAAGTACTTCTCAGAAAACTAAGAAATTAGGTGAAACATTTTGGCACACCCGGTGGGACCCATTCGGGTTCCTTGCATCTTTCTTCATTCCTAGGTGAAAAATTGTGTGTGTTTGTTTCCCTTCTAATAGCATTCACATTAAGACTTTCTCCTTGGTAACATTCTCTTCTTTCTACTTGCTCTGAAAGACACATTTCTTTTGGTGTATTTTAAAATAACCTTCTTATTCTTGTTGTCATACTTTTGATTTGGGTTTAAAACAAGTGCACCTTTGCATTCGATTTAGCTCATTAGCTCACATAAATTGAGGGAAACCTATACAATGGAAGTCATGACCAGCTAATGATTGACAAATGAATCGTAGAAAAGCACTTCTATCCTTTTCTCTTTCTCTGAGTCTTACCAAACCACACAAAAATTAAAACTACATACATTCTTAAACAACATCCTACATGGAAGAAGATGTAGGTGATCACACGATCAAGGTACAGTGGGCACCCATCTCGCTACTCACAGTGAGTCATACTTCAAAGTGAATCCTACCCCCGCCATAACATTCCTAAAACCTCACCCTTTAGAATACTTTCTTTGTAGGAAGCCTTCCTCACCAAGAAATTATATTGTTCTGTTACTTCATAATAGTTAGTCCATACAAATAACATAAGCTGAAAAAACATAATAGAATAGGCACTCTAGGAAAGTTCTTTCTTAGTGTTTGGATTGATTTGAATTTTGAGGTGAGAGATTTCGATCATTATTTTTTTCTTTCCTTACACACTCCAAATCATAGTCGTGTATTTTTGTGATGCCCAGTTCGCAAGACTACCCCAGTTCTTGTCCTAGTGACCATGTTTGCTTTTTGAGCATCAAACAAATGTGTGTAATTCCGTTGTCTTAGACCATGTCTCAGTGATGTTTTATCACCTTCCCTCTCCTTCTTGCTTTCTTGAGTCATTATCAACACCTCTGTGTGTGGACTGTGTAATGTCCTGTGCGTTAACCTATCTAAAGGAGGATCTTGTTGTCGCATTGTTAAGCTCAATCATTGGTCATTATTAATGTGGGTAGAAATTATATATAATTATAATATATAATGATAATAATGTTATTTTAATTTAATTGTCGATCGGCCCTTATTTTATAAGTATTATTATTTTACCTTATTTTCGATCATCATCGATATTTTATATTAATTGTCTCTATAGCATTTCTTCTAGTTGTTTCGTCTAATCATGTTATAGAATGAACCCCGAATCCCCACGCCGAAAAGGGTTGCCGCCTTGCGCCATGGTTTTCTTTGCTTTGTGTTTGTCTTTGAGCATAACCTCTAATTTCGCCCCCTTATGTCATTGTCAATGCTTCCTGTGCTAGCCTCCGCAATGACCGTTACTTTTCCCTATTTAATGAAAATTGTGTTTTCGAAGCCTAGTAGGTAGCTTGTATGGCAATTTGGTATTTTAGGGCATGTCCCTTTTTAAAAGAGATTCATATATTTGTATTTATATAATAGTATTATTGTTATGAATAGTTGATCATTGTCTTCTATTATTATTGTCGATCTTGACTGTTGACATTATTAATATTGCAATAGTTATTCCTAAGTCATAAAAAAACGTGATAATGATAATAATGATAATATTTATATAAAAGTAAAATTTCAAAATTTTGAGTTATGAGTGTTTTCTCTAAAGTGCCTAAGCCGTGAAAATTGAGAAAATCTGTGTTTTGGGTCATTTTGTATGTATTTCGGGCTGTCGGACATTTTTGTCCCTTTGTCCCAAGTGCGAAAGTGCATTTGTTCCCGATCGGCGAAATCCCCGAAGTTGTTCCATTTTCGGGCCCGTCGGAACTTTTTGTCCCAAGTGTCCCAAAACTTTTTGTGCGAGATGTTCCAATTTCGGCCGAATCACCCGAACCGCGTACTTCGCACTTTCTTGTTCCAAATGTCCCAAATCAAAAAGTGCGAGTTGTTCCATTTTCACCCGAACCGGCCGAGCCGCGTACTCCGGAACTTTTTGTCTCAAATGTCCCAAGTCCAAACGGGCCTTTTGTTCCATTTTCGGCCGATTCGCCCGAACCGCGCTTTCATGTCCCAAATGTCCCAAAGTTAATCGGGCCTTCTGTTCCATTTTCGGCCGATTCACCCGAACCGCGTCCTTCGGAACTTTTTGTCCCGAATGTCCCAAAGTTAAAAAGTGCACGCTGTCCCGTTTTCGGCCGAAACTCCCGAGTCGCGTACTTCAGAGCTCTTTGTCCCAAATCAAAAAATGCAAACTGTTCCATTTTCGGCCGGTTCACCCGGACCGCGTCCTTCACGCATTTTCGTCCCAAATGTCCCAAAATGCATTTGTGCGTCTTCTCCTGTTTAAATCCAGAATCGGTAGAGCCTCGTGTTTCACGCATTCGCGTCTCACATGTCCCAGTGAACCTAATCAATTCATACTTAGTTTTCCCGCTCTGCCCGAATATGCTAAATATGAATTTAAGTTGCGGCTCGATCTATCAATCAGAAGATCAAATTCAGGACAGTGCGAGAAAGGCGAAGCTTTCAAGACGCGCGCGTTATATCAGTTTTCAAAGATATCCATTGTCATCTTCAAAATGAAAATTCTTGTGTGTCCCTCGTGGCAAAGACATAGCTGAGACGTGGAAGAAATTCAAGCAGCGGTTTCTGAAGTTGATGGGTCCCTCTCGATGGCCCACTGTCTTCTTCCCCATTCTTTTCTCTTCTTCCCTTTCTTTTCGTTTTCTTTGTAATAGGTTGAGAAATTGCGATTTGGCGGTCCTTAACTATTCTTTAGTTAAAAGAAACGGTTACGAAGAGTAACTGAATTGTAAGCTATATAATGGTATTTTCCATGCCATTCCAAAAGGAGGAAGAACTTGGCATATTTTCTGAAAGTGTAAATAGATCTTAAAGAAATCAATACAAAAGGGCTTTCCTTCTTCATTGTCTATCGATCTCTGTCTTATCTATTTCATTGTTTTCCATTTAATATTGTGAAGATCATTTTGTCTCTAATTTGTTAGTCTCTCTGATTGCATACTGTCCGGTTTTGCAAATACAACGATCTTGTATAACCAAGAAGGAACTTTGTGTCCTTGATTAATGAATTTGAAGAAGGTTATTTACAGAACTTTGTGTCTTTAAATTTAATCCTATTCAGCCAATGCAAATGATCTTGTCTTAAATTCCTTGAAACTTCGCATACATAAAGAATTATTCTGCTATCTATAATTCTGAATGTTGCTATTCTGCTCATCCTCTTATTCCCTTTCCTCAGTCCTTTTGTAACTGATGATCCTTGTGGAAAACACTTTCGTAATATCCAAGTTCAACCATAAAATAATATTTTGTACATTTGTAAATAAGTTCGTTTCTGAATAAGGGAACCTCTCCCATTAAAGAGGAGGGACTTCTTGTCCCCTGACTGTTGCTCTTCTAAAAAGTCCTATTTGAAAACCAACAGTTTTTGGCGACTCCGCTGGGGAAAATCACATTCCAGTTCAGTAATTTTTGATCATCTTTTGATCTGGCGACTCCGCGTTTCACTCGAGGGAGAAGGGCCCTTGGTATCGAAGATTCTCAGTTTCAGCTTTTAGAACAACAAGGTTTTCCTTTCCCTTCAACAAGAAGTAGAAGGACTCGTTGACAAGCACTCCACCTGTTCAAGATAGAAGTCCTACGGGTGGTATTCCTTGAGCTGCTAGTCCCAATCTATGAGCTTTGATCCTTGCCGGTGTTACAGTTCCTCTCCAAGCCGTTTTTCCAAGAATGGCAGCGCCATTACCATGGGGTCATCGTGTCGGGCCTCTGGCCCTTGCTCAGCCTTTGCATGAGTTACCCAGAGGAAACCGGAAGAACTTCCCCAAATTCAAAGGCGATGGCAAAGTGCACCCTGACGAACACATCGCAGCCTTCGTTGTTGCATGTGGAGTTAAGGGAGTCGAATATGAAGGCGTCTCGTAAAAATTTGTTTGTTGAGGCGTTACAAGATAATCTTTGCTGATTGGTTCTATCACCTTCCGGCCGGTCTTTATAACCGGCCCAGGACACAATGAGAACTCGGTTCGAGAACCGTTTGAAGCCGGCGAGAAGATGTGCATGCCTTGCTTGCCCAGTCTCTCGAGATAAAGAAAGATTCACAAGAGCCCATGAGGAATTTGTGGCCCGGTTCAACGAGGTTGGTAAATAAAATTCCAACGCCTACCCGACACATCGACCAAATTCAAAAGTGTTTCTTCCTAAATGCTCAATCGCCCAAAGTTAGTTATGCACTAAGAAGGGCTAATCTCGGAACACTAGCTCTGGATCAAGAAGCCCAGGTGTTAGTATCGAAGATGACTTGATCATGTCGGGAAGTTGAGAAGAGACCCTCCCAAATCTAAGTCTGCTTTCTTCTTCCTCTTCCACCCCTGGACCTAATCTTGATCCATTAGTCAGAAACTTCATGAAATGATCTTGTCGCTATAAAGCAGTTGGCTCGGCATGCCCCGTATGCGAGATGTTCCAGAAGAAATTTTCAGCCCGAGAAATCGTTTGCTGCTCCTCACACAAGACTAGCACTTGAAGGACCTCTGTTAAGGTTCTGTGAACGACTTGACTGTGAAGTTGAAGAGCCGAGATGATGATGAAGCTTGCGAGGAGTTTGTGGAGGAATTTGATGATGAAGCAGAGGAACTTGAGGGATCTCGGGTTAATTTCTTTACCACTGAGGGCATTGATGATTATGATGAAGTGGTAGCGAGACATGAACAGTGAATCTTTTGCTTTGTCATGACTCGAGAACAGAGACAAAGCGAGAGGAGAAGGTGACCCGACCACCTAAGAAATCCAGGAGCGATCGGCACTATCCTGTAATTGCGAAGAGGATCTCCTATCCCTACTTCGTCTACCACGAAGGTGAGTCCTATCAATCCGATTACCAAAGTTGCTTCTTCTTTTTCTCCTAAAGTTGATAAGCCTAGAATTCCAAATGATGATGGCCCGTCCATACGGATCCTTTGATATTGTTGATCACTGAAAAGACCAAGGTACAAATCTCGGAAGTGAGTACTATCAAACCCATCCCAAAGCCTTTGCCAAAAATGATCCACTTTGTTAATTCCAACTCTAAGACCACTTCTAAAGGCCTTTTACCTACTCCTCCTTCTGCACCACAGCCAAGTCTGGTAGCTGCTGTCACCTCCCCTGGTGACAAAATTAAACCATTTTATGTAACACTTCTCATAGCTGGCCATAGGCTCGATGGTTGTGTCATAGATTAGGAGCCTCGAGATAATGTGATGCCTGCTAAAGTAGCTCATGCTTTAGGCTTGACCCTCACTCGTACTTATGGATCCTGCTACTCCATGGAGAGTAAGGAAGTGCCTTTGGTTGGAAGGATTAAAGATGCACAAGTGGCCTTTCTTGCTTTGCCTGAAAAGAAAGTCTTGGCTACCATCCTAGTAGCAGACATTCCTCCTTCTTATGGAATGTTGCTAAGTAGAAACTTCTGTAAAGATGTGGGCGGGGAGATTGAATGGATTGGTCACATGCACTCATACTGTCGATGGACACATGAAGAAGTTACTACACGAGAAGCGATCAGTATATTGTGCGAAAACGGATGATCCTAAGGCACAAATACTCTATGAGGATATGGGGCATGGTAATTACATGATTATGTCCCCGATGAAATCCAACCCTCAAAGTAGCACCTAAAGATCCCATGGTGTTTGGATTTTAGAATTTGATGGAAGTTGTTCCTCGGTGGTTACGGAGCTGGTGTCTGCTAGTGTCACTGAAGGATGCCTACATCCTTTTTCATTTAAGTTGCGGTTTGAAAACACTAATAATACAGCGAGTATGAGGCTCTCATTCTTGGGTGCAGTGGCCAAAGAACGAGGTGTGAAGAACCTTCGGCTCGTGGTGATGCGAGTTGATTGTAGAAGCGGTCGAAACCTCTTTCGGGTAAAAAATGGGAGGTGAAGCATTACGGAATCGGTTTGGGATTCCATTGAATTCCTTGATGCTTTCTCTATTGAAGCAATACCTAGAAAAAGAGAACGCGGGGGCTGATTCACTTTGGCATCTCTCGGGTCACTCTTGATTCCCCATCCTGAATTCTCTCGGGATAAGTTCACTATTGAAATGGTCCACCGGCTAGTGTACTGACAATACCAATAAGCGGCAAGTTTTCAACGATGACCAGCATTTGCTTTCCTTCACTGGAACTCAAGGTAATTTTGAACAAGCGTATTTTGAGGAAGTGACAACTTTGCCTCGTGAAAGTGTGTCCTTTGACCAAGCCGTCACCCAGGGAGAAGAAACAGATCAAGATGGATGCATCAATCTCAAAGGAAACAAGATTCCTAAAGGGTTGGTGAGTTTGGAGGAACTATTTGATAAGCATGACGGTATGTGAAATCTAAAGCTTCTCTTGGACCTCGTGATCAGTGAGTATGATAAGATTGATATTGGGAGTTCTAATGACCCTAAGGTGGTAAATATTGGAAAATGTTGTATGCGAGATGAAAGGAGGAAAAGCAATTGATCTTCTAAAAGGTATAAAGATGTTCTTGCATATTCTTATGAAGATTTGAAAGCTTTCAAACCAAAGATATGCGGCACTCGATTCCTCTCAAACCGGAATTAAGCCTTTCAAGCAAAAACAAAGGCAGTACAACCCCAAAATAGCTGACACCATCTTTCAGGAGATTCAGAAGTTGTTGAAGGCTAAAATTATTTTTCCTATTCACCATTCGACATGGATTGCAAATATTGTGCCTGTCAGGAAGAAAAATGGTGAGATCCGCATCTGTGTTGATTTCAGGAACCTGAATCAGGCTTCTCTGAAAGATAATTACCCTTTGCCTATGATGGATCAAATATTGCAAGCAGTAACAGGATCTGAAATGTTATCTATGCTTGATGGATTCTCTGGATACAATCAGGTAGAGGTTGATACTGCAGATCAACACAAGACAGCCTTCACCACTCCTTGGGGTACCTTTGCCTTACTGAGAGAATGCCTTTTGGGCTTATTAATGCTGGTGCCACTTTCCAGAGAGCTATGGATCTGGCTTTTGGAAGCTTGAAAGGGAAGTGTATTGTCATATACCTTGATGACCTGACAGTGTTTTCCAAGACAAGAGCGGATCATTTTGATCACCTGGAGACAATTCTGCTGAGATGCAGAGAGCATGGAATCTCTCGAACCCTAAAAATCTGTTACTTTATTGTCACGAGAGGGAAAACTATTAGGGCACATTGTTTCCAAGGATGGTATTAAGATTGATCTGAATGAGTTCAAGCCATCCAAAATTCCTCTCCCAACCAGATAAAAAGGCGTGCACTCCTTCTTGGTAAGATCAATTTTTAAGAAGATTCATCCACGATTTTGCTGAATTAACTTTGAATATTTCTCGAGATGATGAAAGGAAGCAAACATTTGGTTGGTCTTACGAAGGAAAGGAATCCTTTGAGGGTATCAAAAAGCTATCGCTAAAACTCCGATTTTGGCTTTGTCCGATTTCAATGAATTTCATCATCTATTGCTATCTTCTGAGATAATACCACAGCTCTTTGTCTTAACCCAAGAAGACTCCGATAAACATGAGCTACCAATTGCCTTCATGAGCTATATCCTGAAGAATCATGAGCTAAAATACACCATGATGGAGAAGCATGCTTTTGCAGTAGTCAAAGCTGTTAAGCAATTCCGTTTCTATATCCTCAACTCTCACTCTATGGTGCTGGTTCCAGATACAACTGCTTGTTAAGTCAATTCTTACACAGCAAGAATTTGGATCCAAGAGAGGGAACTGGGTGGCTAAGGTCCAAGAGTATGACATTGATATCAAACCAACCAAGCTGGTTCGTGGAAAAGGTCTTTGTGAGCTCATTCTTTGAAGGGCCAAACATGAGTTCTTTGGAGAGAAAGTTGACCTTCCTCTTTGTTACATTTCTGAGTTCGGTTGATGAATGGTATCTTGACATCGCCCATTTTCTCACCTATGGGAATGCCCCTCTCATTTAAGCGCCAAAGAAAAGAGGGATGTTAAATTGAAATTCGGCCTGAATATGTATTGTGGGAAAATGCCTTGTTGAAACGTGGCTTAGATGGGAGATTTTTGAAGTGTGTGGACAAGGAACAATGAGAAAATTGCTCTCGGCTTTTCATGATCGGGCATGTGGAGGCACTATTCATCAGCAGTCACTTGCTCACAAGATACTCAGGGAGGATACTCTGGCCTTCTTTGTTCGAGAGATGCATCAGTGGGTGGATAAATGTGAGGCTTGCGGACCTTTGTGGGAAGACCTAAATTGGCTTCTTTGCCTCTCGAAGCCGATTGTGATTGAGGAACCATTTCAACAGTGGGGTTTGGACTTCATTGGTACACTCAATCCTGCTTCTAGTGCTGGTCACACTCATGTGCTAATCGCCACTGACTACTTCACCAAATGGGTGGAAGCTATTCCATCAAAAGCACTACTACAAGTGGTATGCGACTTCATCAAAGAGAACATCTTGGTAAGGTATGGTGTACCTAACAAGATTGTAACAGATAATGCCTTCAATTTCTCTTCAAGTGAGATAATGGACTTACTACTATGGGTATGGCATTTCTTTGGCTCATTCTTGATTATTACCCCGAGGGAAATGGGCAAGCGAATCCACAAACAAAAACACAGGTGACTATCATAAGAAAGTTGGTCATGAGTCTCATGGCCCGGCACAAAAAGCTCTATGATGCTCTTTGGGCAGACAGGATTACACCAAAGAGAGCTATTGGAATGTCTCCTTTTCAAGTGGTATATGGAGTTGAAGCTCAATTACCAGTGACAGTGGAACTGTTGGCCTTGCATCTAATGAAGGCCATCGAGGATACTAGTTTCAGACATGCCCTGGACAAGAGAATTATGTACCTGCACAAGCTGAATGAAGACAGATTGGTGGTTGCTGATAGGATATCTGTTCACCAGTAGAAAGTAAAGGTCCTGTTTGACAAAAAAGCTAGGTTCGAGAGATTTCCAAGTTGGAGACATCGTCTTTGTTATGGGATAAAAGACATGAACCTCGTGGCGCCATGGAAAATTTGATTCCACGTGGCTCGGACCTTTGAAGATCGGACACTTTCTTTGGTGAGAATTCTTTCTATCTTGATTACATGGATGGTTCTCCTCTCCCACTTCCTTATAGTGGGTAGTATCTCAAGTTGTTCAAGTCCTAGGTGATTAGGGAGTCCTTTGTATATTCTGTACAGTGTTTTTGCTTCTCTGCTTTTGGTGTGTTTCCCTTACATTTGTTTTTGTGTGTTGCCCTCTGTGTTGGTGCATTTTTGACTCCGTTGCCCAATGGATAAGGCAACTTTGTCTACTTTCCCCAAGTTTGTCTAGGTTCTTGCCTTGCCTCATTCCTTGAATTTATGCCAAGTCATCCCCAGAAGGAGCCAGTTGTTGTCCACTCAAATTCCCACTGCTCACGATAAAAGTAAAATTTCAAAATTTTGAGTTATGAGTGTTTTCTCTAAAGTGCCTAAGCCGTGAAAATTGAGAAAATCTATGTTTTGGGTCATTTTGTATGTATTTCGGGCTGTCGGACATTTTGTCCCTTTGTCCCAAGTACGAAAGTGCATTTGTTCCCGATCGGCGAAATCCCGAAGTTGTTCCATTTTCGGGCCCGTCGGAACTTTTTGTCCCAAGTGTCCCAAAACTTTTTGTGCGAACTGTTCCATTTTCGGCCGAATCACCCGAACCGCGTACTTCACACATTTTTGTTCCAAGTGTCCCAAAGTCAAAAGTGCAAGTTGTTCCATTTTCACCCCGAACCGTCGAACGCGTACTCAGAACTTTTTGTCTCAAATGTCCCAAGTCCAAACGGGCCTTTTGTTCCATTTTCGGCCGATTCACCAAACCAGCTTTCATGTCCCAAATGTCCCAAAGTTAATCGGGCCTTCTGTTCCATTTTCGGCCGATTCACCCGAACCGCGTCCTTCGGAACTTTTTGTCCCGAATGTCCCAAAGTTAAAAGTGCACGCTGTCCCATTTTGGCGAAACTCCCGAGTCGCGTACTTCAGAGCTCTTTGTCCCAAATCAAAAAATGCAAACTGTTCCATTTTCGGCCGGTTCGCCCGGACCGCGTCCTTCGCGCATTTTCGTCCCAAATGTCCCAAAATGCATTTGTGCGTCTTCTCCCTGTTTCGTCCGAATCGGCCGAGCCTCGTGTTTCGCGCATTCGCGTCTCACATGTCCCAAGTGAACCTAATGCAATTCATACTTAGTTTTTCCCGCTCTACCCGAATATGCTAAATATGAATTTAAGTTGCGAAGATCTATCAATCCGAAGATCAAATTCCAAGGACAGCTGGCAGAAAGACGAAGCTTTCAAGACGCCGGTTATATCAGTTTTCAAAGATATCCATTGTCATCTTCAAAATGAAAATTCTTGTGTGTCCCTCGTGGCAAAGACATAGCTGAGACGTGGAAGAAATTCAAGCAGCGGTTTCTGAAGTTGATGGGTCCCTCTCAGTGACCGGTCACTGTCTCTTCTTCCCCATTCGTTTCTCTTCTTCCCTTTCTTTTTCGTTTTCTTTGTAATAGGTTGAGAAATTACGCGATTTGGCGGTCCTTAACTATTCTTTAGTTAAAAGAAACGGTTACGAAGAGTAACTGAATTGTAAGCTATATAATGGTATTTTCCACGCCATTCCGAAAAGGAGGAAGAACTTGGCATATTTTCTGAAAGTGTAAATAGATCTTAAAGAAATCAATACAAAAGGGCTTTCTATTCATTGTCTATCTATCTCTGTTATCTCTGTGTTTTCTATTTAATATTGTGAAGATCATTTTGTCTCTAATTTGTTAGTCTCTCTGATTGCATACTGTCCGGTTTTGCAAATACAGCGATCTTGTATAACCAAGAAGGAACTTTGTGTCCTTGATTAATGAATTTGAAGAAGGTTATTTACAGAACTTTGTGTCTTTAAATTTAATCCTATTCAGCCAATGCAAGTGATCTTGTCTTAAATTCCTTGAAACTTCACATACATAAAGAATTATTCTGCTATCTATAATTCTGAATGTTGCTATTCTGCTCATCCTCTTATTCCCTTTCCTCAGTCCTTTTGTAACTGATGATCCTTGTGGAAAACACTTTCGTAATATCCAAGTTCAACCATAAAATAATATTTTGTACATTTGTAAATAAGTTCGTTTCTGAATAAGGGAACCTCTCCCATTAAAGAGGAGGGACTTCTTGTCCCCATTGTTGCTCTTCTAAAGTCTTGAATGCGTGTAGGTGGAGGAGTGTTGGGCACATTTTTTCTTGGGATGCAGGCCCTTGAAGGAGGGACGCATTCTTGGGTTTTTTGCCTCTTTGACCTGCTCTGGGACTGGCCGCTTCATTTTAATGGTGGTTCCTTTCAAACCCACCCTGGCTTTGTTCCTAGCGACCTGCTCAAGCCCTTTGGGCACTAGCTATGTGCATCTTTTCTATGTGAGTGGAGCAGTTGCAGCAAACTTTGCATTGCATTGCATATGGTGATCAAGGGACCTTTTGTTTTAGCAGATCCTTTTTTGCTTACCCTGCTATGTGGAAATGCATTGAGACCACATCTCTTTGAGGTAGTTTGTCAAACAGTTTACTTTCCTCGTGGGTACTTCCACACCAGGAAAAACAAAATATGATTTTCCTTTGTGCTGGATGGATGCCTCTTCTCCTCCCATGTTTCCAGCTTCCACTAGCTTTCTCCACAGTCGGCATGTTTTAGATGGGTGTGGGATTTCGGGAGGACGTCTAGAGAAATGGAAGAGGCAGGGGTGATGTTGAATCAGGAGGCATAGGCATGAGCCATTTTTCCATTCCCCAGCTATTTCTTTTGTTTTAATTACATGATTATTGCTTTTTATCCTTTTAAATGGTTACTGTGTTAGTTTTGGATAGCTCTGCGTGAGAAAATATCATTTGAGATGCTATGTGGTTGCTACGCACCTTCCCTGCAAAGATTGTGTTCTTTTTTTTCACTAATATCTATGTGGGGTTCTACTTGATACGTCTGTATTATGCTTGTGGGAGTAGTTCGGTTTTGTTTGTGACTTGGTATTGGACCCCAGTGGAAATGACTTATTGTTTGTTTAAGTTCTGTCCTTTTTGAAAACTGTGATTTAACCTCTTTTGTGTATCCTTATGGTTATAGAAGGGGGTAGGCGATAAATAAATAAAAAAATCTATATCTCACGAGAAGCTCATGTATTGCTTGCCCTTTTGATGCTATCACGATCTGGAATTAATTCGGTCTTAAAATGATATTAGAAAGACCCTTGCTCATCATTTTTAGCAATACAGTTTTGGTACTCATGGTGCAATTGGCTTAGAGTCGACTCTTGGTTGAAAATAGATTTAAGTCCCTCGAATAGCCAAATTTGGTATAACATCTTTCCCAGTTTCAGACCTAGGAGGTTAGCTGGAAGGCTATGATATAATAATTTTCTATTCTTTTTAGAACCTTTAACAGTCTGTGTATTATGCTCGCCTCATGTAACCGGCTGTGATTTGATAGTTGGGTTTTCGACAATGTGTTTTCTGAATGATCATTTTGCTAGATCTAACTTGCATACGTGGCTTATGATGACATTAAAATTTTAGTATCCTGGCCAAGGGATATCATTGTCAGTCCTACATTTGAGTGATCCCCCTAACTTATCTTATGAAAGGCCCACTGACTTCTTTGTGATGGAAAATTAGAGGGATTATTCTAAGGAAATCCTTACTCAAATCATCGAATAAAATGCTTAACGTATTTGAGGCACTCACGTTTTATACTAGGGATATCCTATGCACCTAACACAACTATATAAGTTTGCCTAAATTTATATTAATAAGAAACCCCTTTCCTTGTCGGAAGCACCCACGATAGTGAGTGCATGAATATTGTTTTACCCTTCTGAGTAATAAACAATGATGTATATGTTGGAGATGTGGTGAACATAGAACTAAGTTCAACATTTGAGATGCATTTGGGATCTCTGAAAGGTAAACTACATTTACCCCAAAGAAACAAATTTTTTGTTATGAGACTTTTCTTCGTTATTTTAGCAAGTCAGTTAAAATTATATAACATTAAAATAGTTATTATGTTGGGAATGGAGGGTTTTCATTGAGGGATGTGTGGAGTTAGTGCTTACAGCTTAATAGTATGCTTTATATATATATATATATATATATATATATATATATATATATATTAGGTATAACAATCAAAACACCATCTGCATTCTTTAAAGTGTATGCATGTGCAATGCATTATTTTTTACATGATCTTTGGATTAGGTCTTTGAGTGGCCATAACCTCCCCTAGGCTGCATGATTTTTGTGGGCTTGTGTGGCACTCTTGGTCTGAAGTAGGGATGTTCATAATAATAAAATTAGTTACCTTCTTTCTGCATTATCAGGAGAATTTACTATTCCATATTGGGTGGTTGTCGTACGATTCCTTTATTCAGTTTTGTGAATGTGAAGCTGTTATCACTATCTTTACTTAAAGAAAATAAAAAGGTGTATTATGTGGGAAATTGTTATAATTTAGAATGTATGGTGTAAGAGTAACTTTGGATAGAAAATGCACAATTTTGGCCTTCATATGTCATGCAGTGTGCCTTTTGTTAACTAGGTATCTATTTTGTTTACATTCATACTAACTACATTTTGCTTATGTCATGGAATGGAAATCATGCACTAGTCGTTCAATTAATTTTGATGAGATATCTGGAAAAGGGAATGTGTGCTCATGCCAGTTCTTCTGAACTGACAAAAGCTAACATGTTTTGCAGGTTGATTTTCTGAGCTCGAGTACGAAAGAAGTGGTTATTGTATTTGCATAGATGATAATCATTAAGGTGCTTGTACATTGTTTTTATGGTTCAACTATTGATAACATCCAGTGGAAATTTTAGAAGAGGATCAATGTCTTAGTATATTGTATTGTGGATTATGTCATCTTAACTTTGGAATCCTTGGATTGTCTGTATATCATTGAAAATATAAGAAATTTTGTTTACCGCTTGTTGAGTGACCTTTTGGACTATCAGTATTCTAAGAATAGTTTAGCATTTCTTGGTCCATGTTTCTACTCTCTGGCTCCCTATTCATGGTTCCTTAGAGTTGGTATGTCCCTTTGGGTTGTGTTTTGTGATGGAAAGAATTGATGTAACCTAGTGTTGTTTTCGTAAATGAGAATTGTTAAACTCTACCCTTGTGAATAAATGTTGAGTTAAATCTTTCTAAGACTTAGTAATAATGTGCCATAAGTAAAATAAAATGGGTTGTTTAATACTTATAGAAGTTAAACTAAAAATAAAAAAAATTATATACAACAAATTAATGAAGAGGTGACCTACTTGAGAACAAGCAATTCCTTAAGTAATCAAAGGCGGAACTATCCTTGTAAAATAAAATTTTATAACTTGCTAACCCTAGCCACACCACCTTCAATCTCATCATCCATGGATCCTAATCAACCTATCACCATTCCTATAGGTGACACGAGTTCACATGACTCCTGGATCGAATACCACTACTTTGAGCCACTAGCTCACCCATGCCTCCACTTGAGATGCCTCGAGTTAATTGATCTATGACATGCCCATATCCTTATCTCCATCCCTAATGATCACTTCCACCTTGGCTCCACCTCCTACCATGGTGACCTCAACCATTTTATCCCCAATTGTGTCGTAGCTAGGTCCCACGCCAGCTTTGACTACCGCATCCACTACCTCTATAGCACCCACAGTCTCCACCATACCTTCATCCACCACCCAAAACATAGCATCATCCACACCTATTGTCTCATATATACTAGTCGCAACGCTTTGCCCTTGGTGTTGAGTAACCTCTACCACCTTTCAAAACATTTTCCTTTCTATTCCCCAATCACTATCTCCCATCTCTACTGGGGGTCACTACGAGTGTCTCACCCTCACATACCTACTACCACCGCCTCCTCTGTTTCATCGGTCATTCACCTGTATATACCCTCTATGTCTGTCTCTCAATTCCCACCACCTTATTTGACACCACCATACTCTGGAATGTCATATTCTTCATATGTCCAACAACAACCTCCTTTCGCTACGGGGTACCCAATCTTCACAACCTAACAATGAATTTATCAAGTTAATGATGGACAAGATGCGGACATTAGAAGCATCTGCTTCCTAATCCCACAATTCGACAAGATTTGTAATGAGCCTATTCACCCATCCATTCCCATTCGCCCATATCCCGTACACTAGGAGATGCCTAAGTTTGACCTCTTTAAAAGTAAGGAAGACCCGTAGCAGCATTTGTGATCTTTCAAACATGGGTGTTACTTAATTGCTCATAATGATGCTTTGCTTTTGTGAACCTTTCCCATGTCCCTAATTGGTCCAACGCATTAGATTGGTATAGTGGATTACCTAGACATTCCATCTTCTCCTTCAACCAAATAGCCCAAGCCTTCATAGATCATTTTTTAATTAACATCGTCAAGAAGGTTACCATGACCGATATTTATTCTACACGTCAATATGACGATGAATCTATCACAAATTTTGTCACTCATTGGCATAGCCTAATCAACCAACTCACTTTCCAATTACCACAAACTAAACTCATAGAGCTCTTCACACGAGCCTGTGCTAGACATATTTCACCTACCTTATAGGTGAAAACCTTCCAAACATTCGATGAGGCTTTCACCATGGCATGTAAGCTCAAAATTCGTGCCATCGAAGAGAAGAAGATACAATTATGAAACAAGAACTCCTCGTTTAAATCACATGATACTTCCTCTTCCTCGAAACCTTAGATGAGTTATTCCAAAGCTAAAGGAACTACCAATGTAGTGGTACTTAAGGTTGGCCCTACTCATCCATCCAATCATGCTAAACCTTCATCCAATCTGTCACCGGTCCAAACCTTCCAATTCAGACGTGAACAAAAGAAATACACCTCAATTGGGGAACCATATTCATCTGTTTTAGAAAAGCTTATTAAATCTAATGCCATCACCCTTCCTCCTATCAAACCACATACTGGTTTTGACCCCTCTCGCCCCATACTAGGTTGGTATAAGGAAAATGACTATTGTAACTATCACCGTGTAAATGGTCATAGTGACAAAGAATTGTATCACCTTTAAAAACATTGTTCAGGGAATGCTTGAGAGCGGCGAGTTAGTCCTGGATAACCCTAATGCACCTACCAATCAAGACCTTCATATATTTAAGAAACCATTCTCTAACCATTCCCAATCTAAGGATCAAACTGGTGATGCCTCACACAATGAAAGTAATAAATGTGAGGTACATGTTATCTTTACTAACTTACCACTTGATTCCCAAATATCTCTTATCCCTTCATAGAGGAAATCCTAGCCCGAACTCCTCTACTTGCACAGAACCTACTTTATTCCTCTCAACCCATAGAGGAAAACCCTCCACCTCCCCGTACATGTGCAGAGGACTCTCTTGTTAGCACCGATATCATTTCCCCTTTAGCTTCCCTACCTAGTGAGCCACTACCGATTGTACCTCCTCCATCCACAGAGGAGTACCATTCATCTTCTCCACCTATTCAGGATCTAATCGATTTGTCGTTGCCACTCGGTGACCATTCTCCATCCGCTAACCAAGATCCTTCGGACCTACTTTCAGCTCTCTTACCTACAGAGGCCAAAGCTAGTGAATTCCTTATTTCTTAGACACATTTTATGGGAATCGCCACTCGCTCCACACCTATCTCATCTAACACATCTGTTCTCATATTTGGATGACCACTGGATCGTGGCCGATAGGGCTTCACTTTGGGGCATATCTTACTCCCGGGCCTCAACCCAAATGCAATCATCTTCCACTTCGAAACCTCTACCATTTATTTGAATAAGTTTCAACAACCCAAACCGCACATGAACATAACTCTCGATACATCTTCTATTACATCACCTTCGTCTATACCCACCCCTCTACTTGTTAGCCAACATGTTCCAACATCGTCTCTTGTATCTAAACCCACTAGTGTTCTAGGGGTCACACCCATATCAAAATTTCACATCCTCCTATCAGGATACACTTGACCACATCTTCCCATATACCTATTGAACCAGTTCCTCAACCTAAATGAAAACCCAACCTTCTAATCCACATGCACTTTGTCCTCACCAACTACACCTTTATCACCTTCACCCCTACCATCCATCTTAGGACCTCACCCCTCTACCTTAACAAAATCTCCTCTTTCCAAGGGTAAGCCTCAAATTCCTTGACCCCTTCACCACAACTCGTAGCTCTATCTAGGTGAACCTTGCGTCCTTCATCACCATCTATAACTTCTTTATCTCCTATACCACCATTACCTTCTATATCTCCTTCACTACCTATGAAATTTTCTTCGACCTCCCTTGTACCTTCCTCTCGACCTTGACCAAAACCTACCATGGCACCTCGGTTGTCCCCTTGGGTCACTCGTCCTCTCCCACCATCTGCCTTGCCATCTACCTCATGTACTGCCCCTACACCTCTACCTAAAAAAAACACCAAAATTGAAAACACCGTTAATTTCCAAAGAGGTGGTTACACTTACCCCTCTTTATGTTCTTTACACCTACACCAAAGAAAGTACAACCCAAATTCAATCTTTGCATCACCTCAACTACCATCACACCTACCCAATATTCCAACCAAACCTACTTTCACTTTGCATTGTGATCCACTGGTGGGATCATACACCACCATCTTGGCTAACCTCCTGGAAAGCTCTGCTATCACCCTCCCTCCTCTTAGACCTTATGACCCTCTTAAACCTAAACCAGAAGGGTTTGATGATACTAAAATTTGTACTTACCATCGTGTGCCGGATATGATGTTGAGAATCGTAAGGGTCTAAAGGCTGCCCTCATTCAATTATGTCCTTTTGACCCCAATTTTGATGATGACGACCTCCTGGATGATGAACCTATTTCACCCTCACCACCTTTCACACCTTCCTCCTACATCGATACCACCTCTTGGCAAATGTCCCTCTCATTTGTATACCTTTCATAATAACCCCACCCCATCCACCTCTCTGCCTCAAATTAATATGGTTCACATCATTACCCAAGGTCAACGAGACAAAGGGAAAGACAAAATAGCTGATCCATCACCCAACCACATACCCAACATACCAATTGTACCTGCACCTTAAGTTGTTATCCGTGGCCCAAACATATCCTATTTCTGATGGGGTTACGCACCGTACGATGCTCAAACAATTACACTAATCTCCTCTCAAAATGTCCTTATACGATCTCATCCAAACCTCGGAGTCACATCGTCAAGCTCTCATGGAGGTCCTTCAATCTATTGAGGTTTTACCTAATGACCCCACACTTGTAGCATCTATTATCACACCTCATCATGTCACCTCACTCACTAAATTTCCATCTACAACATCACCTCCACCTATTCACCAAGTTGCTATCCTTAGTTTCTTGGATGATGAAATTTTCCCCCACCAAACCAATGACCCAGATCCCGCACTTTTCATCTCCATCCATATCGATAATATACATGTCCTATGTGTTATGGTCAATGGGGGCGCTAGCATTATAATCATCTCCTCTCATGCATTCGAAAAAATGCGTATACCCAACAACTGCATGCATAAACATCTAGTTATGTTGCAGTCATTCAATGATGCTATCACCTCTACCCTCGGCACTATCATCCTCCATGTTCATGTGGGTCCCCGCAATGTTCCCGAGCTGTTCTATGTTCTGGAAGGGAATTTCAATATAAATTGTTGCTCGGCAGACCCTGGATTCGTGTCATGGGTTGTTTTCCTTCTACTTTGCACCGATGTGTAAAATTCAAACATGAAGGAATTTCCTATACCATCCTAGCTAACCCATCACCTTTTAAAACCTATAACATGCTTTACCAGCCCAATGATGTCCTTATACCTATTAAGGCATCTACCTCCCTACCTACATCTTCTTCACACATGACCCCATCCACCAGTGCCATTGCAACCTCACCTTCACCCAAATCTTCTATTCCCACCGCTTACTATCGTTTCTACCAGTCACACATCAGCTTCCCAACTAACCGAAACCTTCACCAATCTAACTTCTAACACTTCCTCCATTCCAGCCACCAATATATCAACCATTGATCCCTTGGAAGGTGTTTTTCAATGCCTCACTATGGGGGAGTATCGCCTATACAATGTCAATACATTCCTTACTCCACAAGAGTATGGAAACCTTCACCAACATCCTCACTATGATCACCACATAGGTGAGCATCTCCTTTATGGTCCTCCCCACCTCTGTACCCATCTTACCTATGGGGGACTTGATATTTCCACTTACACCCTCGAACCACCATCACAAACCCAACCTTTTTTGGTTGACCTTCAGTTGCTTACCAATCACCTTTGCTTTGCTCACACTTTCTTACACTGCTACACCTGGAAGGGTTTCGGTGTTGGCCTTTATGAGCAAGGCTATCACACCATTATTTCATGTACCATGCATTAATACAATGATCGTAGTGGAATTGGTTTTACCAAACTACCTACCAAAAATCCCCATATTGAACTCATTGAAGACATTGACCCCTCTCCACCTTCTTCACCTACCCCACCTTCACCACCTTCACCAACGGAGTCAATGGATCCTGAATCTATCCCTCCTACCTTTTTTTTCATAAATACCATTTCCTTGGGGCCTCTGACCTATCACCGTGATGGTGAGGCTCCTTCCTCTCTTCCTTTCTTGTATCCTGACATGATAGGGGATGATACTCCTATTAATGTTGTTCAATGTCAGGATGATGAGTCCATACTCACCTACCTTGGTGCTGAAGACTCTTATATTCACTATTTGTTACCTTTTGAGATGTAAACAATGTTGAATGAATCAACTATCAAAGTCAACATCCACACTTAGGATGACCCCCACATTCTCAAGATTGGCCAATCTCTGGATGTTGCTTGAACAGAAGCCCTCACTTCTTTTCTTAAAAATCATAGCCATGCTTTTGCTTGGTGCTATGTGTACATGCCTGGTATTGATCCCACTATCATGGTCCACAATATTGTAACCATTCCCGATGCCAAACCCATAAAAAAAGTTGAGGAAAATGCACCCTCGCATTGCTCTTCTTGTCAAAGAAGAACTTCAACGCCTTCTCTCAGTTTCCTTCATCTTACCCATCGATTACCCCCAATGGATTTCTAACATCATCCTTGTCACTAAGGCGACAGGGGGACTTCACATTTGCACCAATTTCCATGATCTCAACCTTGCTTTCCCAAAAGATGATTTTCCTCTACCTGGTATTGACCAGTTGGTTGACCTTACCGCTAGCCATGAGATGCTATCACTTATGGATGGTTTCTTGGGTTATAACCAAATCTTGCTTGCTCCAGAGGATCAACACAAAACCACATTCATTACCCCTTGGGGACCTTCTACTATCGAGTCATGCCTTTCGGCCTTAAAAATGTTGGTGCCACATATCAGCGTGCTATGACTTACATTTTCCATGATATAATGCATTGCATATTGGAAGATTACGTTGATGATCTCTTGGCCAAATCTAAACATCGTGCTGAGCACCTCACCGTCCTTGAAACCATCTTTGACCACCTCATTAAATATTACATCCACCTTCAACCTAAAAAGTGTGTCTTCGTGGTTCTCTTAGGAAAGCTCCTAGGATTTATTGTTTCCCTCTGTGGTATAGAAGTTGACCCTGCTAAAGTCAAGGCCATTTTGGAAATTCCTCCACCCACTAACCTTAAAAATATGTAGCCTATAAGATGAATTGCAGTCCATTCACCGTTTCATTTCACAATTATCTGATCGGTGTAAACCATTTCATCATCTACTTAGGAAGGATGTCTCTTTTAAATGGGATGATGACTGTCACAAGGCTTTTGAGGCCCTAAAACAATACCTTCTCCAACCACCTGTGCTCGTCCCACCTAAAGACGACCAACCCTTCTACCTATACATCTCTGCTACCAATCACTCTTTAGGGGCCATGCTCACTCATTGTGATGAACAACATAGGGAGCAAGCGGTTTATTACATAATCCATACCCTTCTAGACTACAAAACCTGATACAATCACCCTAAAAAAATTTCTTAGCCTTAGTTTTTGTTGCCACCAAACTTCGCCATTACCTACTCAACCACAAAACCTATGTTGTGACCAACACTGACCCCTTACACTTCATGTATGCTAAACCTTACCAAAATCAATGTGCCGCACATTGGCTCATGCTTCTTGCTAACCTAGACCTCGAATTCATCCACCAAAAATATATCAAGGGCCAGGCCATTGCTGACCAGCTCGTTGATGCACCTCTTTCTGGGAATCAATCTTCGAACTTTGATTTCCTTGATGAATCCATTGCTAACCTCTCTTTGGATGATGACCCTTACCAAATGACCTTATTCTTTGATGGTTCCAAATGTCAATGTGGGGGTGGTGTAAGCATTATCCTCATTCCTCTTGATGGGGAACCCATGCCTTTATCATTTAAACTCAACTTCGAGTGCACTAATAATATCACCGAATATGAAGCACTTGTATTAGGTCTCATGACTGCCTATGCCTTAGATGTCAGATCCATTAATATCTTTGGTGATTCTCAACTGGTGGTAAACCAAGTCAATGGTGTTTATCAGTGTCATAATGAAATACTTCAAGAGTACAAATGTTACGTTGGCATCATGTTGACTACCTTTGACCGCTATAAAATTCAAACCGTTCCATGATCCACTAATAAATTCATGGATACCATGGCCTGCCTTGCTTCCCAAATACCCACTTCACCTAACGATTCAGACATCTTTGTTACCATAAAATGCATACCAAGACCTTCTTATAAATCTTGTTGTGTTAATATTGTCTGAACTACCTCACTAAACACAAAAGACCTTTGGTATAAGCAGCTTGCATGGACTACCTTTCCCTTTCTATATTGCCTCCTGATCTCACACATAATGGATAACGTGCATTTCTCAAAAAGGCCTCTCGTTATGTCATCATGGGTGGCCTTCTCTATAAATGTGACTTTGACGGTATTCTCTTACGATGCCTCACCAGCTCTGAAATCCCCTATACCATTAAATAGGTTCACGATATAGCATATGCGGAGGTCACTTGAAGGGCCTCACTATTATAAACGCATTCTTCACCTAGGCTATTATTGGCCGACCCTCAATCATGATTTTTGTGACTATGTTAAACATTGTGTAAAATGCCAACAACATGCCAATCTTCATCACACACCTAGTCATGCCTTACAGGTCACTCGTGACCTTTGGCCCTTCTCTCAATGGGGTTTGGATCTTGTCAGAGAGATCAATCCCCACTCTTCCCTAAGACATCAATGGATCATCACTGCTACTGAATATTACACCAAATGGGTTGAAGCTATACCCCTCATCTCCATTAAAGCTGAGAAAATATGTGAGTTCATCAATCATCACATTATTTGTCGCCTCGCTTTTCCACATCGCCTTATCACCGATAATGGAAACTAATTCAAAAAAAAACTCTACGTAAACTTTGTAACACCTTCGATATCCATCTTAGCTTCTCCTCACCACCTACACAAACCAATGGCCAAGATGAATCCACCAAAAAAACCCTGAAAAATTTTCTCATGAAAGTGGTTAATGATACAGGGAAGGATTGGCATACGCACATTCCTTTCACCCTCTGAGCATACCGTACTAATATTCACACCTCCACCACTTTGCCACTCCCTTTTCTCTCGGTACTGTACTAATGTATTGAGGCTTTTTTTCCTCTCAAAGTCCAGATCCCATCTCTTCGTATCTCCCTTCAAGATATGCTTACTAATGATGAATTTCACCAAGATCATTTAGCACAACTTGAGTTATTAGAGGAACATTGTCTTCACGCTCTTGACCATTTCCAATTCTATCAAAAACACATCAAATGTGCCTATGACAAACGTGTCCATGAATGCACCTTGAAGGTCGGTGATCTCATCCTCAAGGAAAATCAACATGTAACTAAAGTAGAAAAAAGAAAACGGGAAAATTTACTCCTAATTGGCTTAGACCAAACATCATGACCCATGATTATGGATCAGGTGCTTATCGCTTGTCTTCACTTGATGGTAAGCCCGAACCTGAGCCCCTCAATGCCTTGCATCTTCAACCATTCTACTATTGACTTCTAGTCCTACATCACTATTTATCTAGTTCATGCTCGTCCCTTGAGTGCCATTTACCTTTCTCTTTTCCACACCTCATCCCCAATGACTAAACAAGAATCATGTGATTATCCATCACCCTTTTTCCTTATCTTAAATATGTGCACCATGGCTCTACACATGGCATGATTCTCATGGATACTTTTTATCTTCTTTTAGATGAGATCCCATGGTCATTCACCCTTGCCTTCTCAACAAGAACCAAATGCTTCATTATAGTCTAGTCCATGACTTAAAAGCTAAAAAAATTTATTTCCAAAAATAAGGGATTAACTCCTTGAGTCAAACTTCCAATATAAAAGATGAATCCCTCAAAAGGACATCTTCCACCTTCAATTTTCACTATAAGTAGACTGCTCCCTCAAAGGACAGCTATAAAAAGCTTGCAACTCTCTACATAGTCTTTCCAAAAAGAGGACTATTTTCTCAAAAATCAAAATTCAGAAGCTTCCCGCATTGATCAGCTTCACGAAGACCTCAAGGAGACATATATTCATCCCATATAGACTTCCCACATCGATCAGTCTATCTAAAAATTCAAAAAGAAAAGAAAAAGGAAAAGAATTTTTTTTTTTCATGGACTTTCCTATTGTGATCTTAGCTCTATTGCCCAAGGCATTCTACTTCCCATTTTATGGCCCAATTACCTTCACCTCCTTACCCGTTATCTTTTCACTTCACACCTCAAGGGACCTTTTGAACTAATGACATTTGGTGATCATGTGACTATTCGTCACTCTTAGAATTATCAATCATGCAATGTCTTTAGGGTCTTATGTTCATTAGCCTATCTGTAGATGTGTTTCATATGTTTTGATCCTTGCCAATTAGGTGGCTTTCTTTCCCCCTCTTGTCTTTTCTCTTCTTCATTACCTTTTGATCTTCCTATATAGGACTAGAGCCTCGACACCTGTCTTTTGGGATTTTCTTCTCCCACCTCAATCAACCTAAAATCACCTTTACCTATCTACCTATTCTCAACCCCAACATCAATGCCCTCAACCTAATTATACCTATGACTTGGAATCAACACTACCTATCAACCTAAAATCACCCATACCTATCTACCTATATTCCACCTAACCTAATTGACCTTGACCTAATCATACCTATGACCTCGAATCCAACCTAACTATTAACCTCACTACCTATTCTTCTATCTTCTCATATTCTTCCCTAGCTTATGGGAGAACTACATCGGTCTGAGGTCCCTTTTCACTGGGACTATGTAGGCAGCACTTCCAGGGTATGGAGCCCTAAAATATTAGCTTGGCCACTCTTCACCCTAACCATTTTCCCCACCTTTACCTTATTTCCTATTCATATCAAACACCTAGAAATATATCCCATATCCACATCATTTGACCTACATACACTCCTCATGTTTCACATACTCTTTTACCACTACCATTATTTCCCATATTCATCTATAACCCATATTTAAACATTGTACACCATTACATTCATTTGCATTAACATGTATTACCAAAATATTGAAATGAACATCCATGCCTAAACCAACTTGACTCCACCATGCCTAAACCAACCTGACTCAATCCATGCCTAAACTAACCTAACTCAATCCATGCCTAAACCAACCTGATTCAATCCATGCCTAAACCAACCTGACTCCACCATGCCTAAACCAACCTGACTCAATCCATGCCTAAACCAACTTGACTCAATCCATGCCTAAACCAACCTGACTCAATCCATGCCTAAACCAACCTGACTCCATCCATGCCTAAACCAACCTGACTCGATCCATGCCTATGACCTGATTCTATCATGCCTAACTCGTCTAGTTGCCATCCATATCATCATAAAGTAAAATAAAATACACATCACAACACATAATCAAATGAACCTCATATATCTCCTCATATACATCTCAGTGTATCAATAATGTACACTCATCTCAAAAATACATGTGTCTCTCATACATCACCAGCTCACAGGCCGCTATCCAATACAAAACTATCTTCGGCTCGTAGGCTAGGTATCATGTATAACAAAAAAAAATACAAAATCTCTTTGGCACGTAGGCCGGTCTCATATATAATACATACAAAAATGACTCGACACGTAGGCCGGTCCACAACAAGTCAATCATCTCCCCATCTGATATCAGGGAATGCTCCCTGTGATTGTGTCTCTCCCGATCCTCTCGCCACACTTATTTAGTGCCCGACACCCTCGCCTCACCTCTTACTAATGGCCCCTCACCTAGGGCTGGCCTATACGTACTAGTGGCCTCACCACGACCTTGTCCCTAGGCTCGTCGGCCCCATGTACTCTCCACACTATGAGTGTGGGATCTAGTCCTCTCACTGGAGGCCTCATGTGCTTTATACTCAAAGATAGGAGGACACATCTAGCTTGACAAAGTGCTAACAAATGATCCTAATAGTATCATGCCTCTGCTAGAGCATCCCATAATCAAACCATGGTCACTATCTGTGGGGTCTTTATGGGTCTCGCTTACTGCGTGGGTACTGTATATATGGGACACTATCCTAAACTTGCACAGAGCCCGTCTTGCTGGTACTAGAGCCTGAGTCAGCCATAGAATCTATGATTGTGCTTATATCCGGGCCTACAGTGGTATTAATCTATGCTTTTGATGCTATCAGCCTAGCCCTCTGCACTGCGTAACCTACCCCTGTGTGGGCCAATCTGCCCTATAAATCTAGTACCTACACATGTAGGGTGGCTATCTACTCTCCATCTCCCCCTACCTCTACTTGTGTAGGTCCCTATCCCTACCCTACCTGATCTTGCAACATCACTATCTAGGCTTGTAATGTGGCAACTTGTGCCTCTGTACTTGTCAGCTGCCCCTACATGATCCCAAGCTACATCACCAAAGTAGCCACCTACCCTTGTAGGGCATCTCTCTGAACTGTGATGGTGGCTAAGTCTGGCTGCCCTAGCCTCGGTGGTACAGCTCTCAGTTGTGCTACCCACCACTACCTATACCCATCTACAACCCCAACATAATAAATGCAGGTATCTACTGGCTGCTCCTCTTGTCTAGTTGGCACTGTGGGTCGTGGTGGAGACATAAGTCTCTCCATGTCATCTCTCCTATACTGCACGAATAGAGGTGGTACACCTTGGACTAACCCAAACTGGCACCTAATCTACTCTACGGTATCCGCTCATGCTCTCCCACTCTCCTCCCCTCTATCCATAGATGTAGTTGTAGCCCATCTAGCTCCATGGCCATTTTTCTATATGCGGGGAAGCCCACATACGGCCTCCAAATGATGTCCACCTAGACAACCCCTCCAACAACCTCCTGTAGTAAGCTACTATTGGTGTCGAATCACAGCACCCTGGGACTCTGCGTAACTCGATAGGTTGAGAATCTCGGTGCGATTGCACAACATGGAGCTTTTCCCAGTGTGGGACCTTGCGAAATCGAAAAGCTCTCCGGATGAAGGCCGGCTCCTATTCCTCTCTGTTCGGATGCACCAATAAAATGCGAGAGTCTACTAAAACCTAATCTAACTACCAAGGAGACAGGAGAGAAAATGCATAAAAACAAACCTAAGCTAAGGAGGTGATGCACCGAGGAATGAAGAACATACATTTTGCCAATTAAACACGGACCACTGAAATGCAATGCAAAATCATGCACGAGATAAACATATTCACAAAGTGAAAGATTAGGAGGATGCAAATGAAACACATAGAGGGTTGAGAAACATCCACAGGTCATGCATTTATTTGCTCAAGGTTGATACAATACACTGCAAAATGCCCGCAGAGCAAAGGTGCATTACGGGTTTCATATGGGAGGTTTGAGCTCCACAACTCTACTGCCAAAGAGAAGAAGGGAGGGGCCAAAACAAGAATGTCCAACCTTTAGAAAGAAGCCCCTCCTTACAATTTATAGGAAGAATGAGAGAGAGAAGAGAGAGAAAGTCCAAATCTACCCCAACCACCTCAGGTTGTATTTAATTCATCTCATTATGGTGGTAGGTGAGGACCATATCAAACCCCAAAAGTGGTAAACTGTATTTTGCATTTTTAAGAACTTTTTCCCACCCAATTAAAGATATCTAGTTGTAGTTAGGTAGAGGACGCTGTAGGCTTTCTGAAAATTCCAACCTTGTGTGAATCGGAGCTCCCAGTCAAAAGTTATGGCCATCTGAATATCTCGGCGTGGTCCGCTTCTGTCGGCCTCGAAGATTCTTCAGCTTCCAATGCCTTGCGCCTCCATGAAGGAGCGCCAAAGGCACAAATATGTTTGTGTTGACAACCCTTTTTATGCGCCAAATGTGCATTCATTTGCATTTCAACACTCTTTTTCAGTGCACCAAAGGTGCAAATATGTTTATGTCGACACATGTTTACGTGCGCCACTTTACCTACGCCAAGGGCGCAACTTTTTCCGTGTCAACATTCTTTTTTCAGGTGCGCAAGGGCGCGAATATGTTCATGTCGACACATGTTTACGTGTGCCACTTTACTGTGCCAAGGGCACAACTTTTCTCCGTGTCAACATTCTTTTACGCCAAGTGCGCCAAGGGCGCGCTCTATTTCTATGTTGACATCTTCTTCTGTGCGCCAAGGGCGCATTTACATTTATGTCGACATCCTCTTATGTGCGCCAAGGCGCAACTTTTTCCCTGTTGACACTCATTGTTATGTGCCATTTCCGTGCACCAAGGGCGCATTCTTTCTTATGTCGACACTCATTTCTGTGCGCCTCTTTTGTGCGCCATGGGATGAGGTTTGAATTTCTTTGGTTTCCATATTCTTCCGCTTGTCTATATCTACCCGGGGGGAAGATATATACAACAATTTTGGCGACTCAACGGGATCACCTGCCTGCTAGGTAGAAGATCAGTGGCCTTTTAGCAATCCATTGGGCATGGAGTCATAAGCAATACTTGAAACCAACTTGATCTCTGATCCCGAGCCTGAAACCGTAACTCCTTCTCCGACAGCACTTTGAACTGTAGAAACAACCTGAGAGCAACGAAACCTGTGCCAAAGCACTTAGGGAAACTGAAACCTAACTACAACAAGACAATGTGCAAATGCACTTAGAGGAATTGAAATCTAAGCTAATATTTACAAGGGTAGAAATTTTCTCTTTTCAGTAGCAATGTTTAAGATAGATTCCGTTGACCGGAATCGAAAGTTCTTCTCCGTCCAATGTAGACAATTGGAAGGCATTACTACTTTTACATC
The DNA here is from genome assembly GCA_018340775.1 of Taxus wallichiana var. yunnanensis. NCBI lineage: Eukaryota > Viridiplantae > Streptophyta > Pinopsida > Cupressales > Taxaceae > Taxus > Taxus wallichiana. The sequence continues at coordinate 646,587,196 of CM031239.1, read as the reverse complement.
CCGTGACCATGTAGGGGCCACTCCAAATGGCATCAAACTTGGAATGCCTTCCTGGTTTTTCCCGATCTGCATCCCATTTCAGAACTAGGTCCCCTTCCTGGAAGGTCCTTGCTCTTGCTTTCTTATCAAACCATCTTTTCACTAAGGCCTGATCTTTCTCAATTGTTTGAACTGCATGTTCTCTAATTTCTTCCAATTCCATCAACTCTGCATACCTAGCCTCCATTGGTTCGAACTCAGCCAACTCCAACTGCTTCATGAATTCTAATGCAGGTAGTTCTAATGATATAGGCAATACTGCCTCTTTTCCATAGACCAACTTATAAGGGGAATTACCTGTAGACCTCTTTGGTGTTATTCTGTCAGCCCATAATGCTGATTTTAGCTTGGTATGCCATGTTCTTTGATTTTCATCCAGAGTCCTCCTGATGATTCTTAGCAAATTTTTGTTCGTGGACTCTGCCTGTCCATTACCCTGCGGGTAATAATTGGAAGAGGTGCTCAAGTAGATTCCATTTTTGACAGCCCATTCCGTGATCTTGGAACCTACGAATGCCAATGCATTGTCTGATATAATAGTGGCCGGCACACCAAACCTGGTCACTATTCCTTCGTAAAATTCTAGTATATTAGACTCGTTTGCCTCTTTGAGCGCTACTGCTTCAGTCCACTTGGTGAAATAGTCCGTTGCCGTGAGAATCCACTTATGGCCTTGGCTTGAGTTTGGATTGATGACCCCGACGAAGTCCAATCCCCATTGCATAAATGGTTGGTCAACCAGAATTGGGTGCAATGGAAGTGCTGCTTGTCTTTCTTTGCCTGTGAAGAGTGCACATTTCTTGCACTTTCTTATCCATGTATAGCGATCATCAAGACCTGCATCACCAATAATACCCGCCTTCATTATCTTGAGAGCTGTTACTCGTGGGGAAAAATGTCCTCCAGAATCTCCATCGTGAAAATCTCGTAACACCCTCTCAATTTGACTTATCCCAATGCACCTCAATAGAACTCCATTGATGTCTTTCTTAAACAAAACACCATCAACAAGCACATATGGAATGGCTTGTAATCTGAAGTATCTCCTCTTTGCTTTGCTCATCTCTGGAGGGCATAGGCCTGTCTGTAGGAAGTGTATCATATTATGAGTCCAACAAGGAGTAGGCACGTCATCATTTTCTTGTTCTTGACCATCCTGTAGTACCAAGGTAGTCTCCTTTTCATCACCAGCTTCAACTTGTTGACTCAAGGCTAGCTGCTCACATAGTCCCTTCCCACGTACTAGTTTGGTGACCTTGATCTCGATGTCATATTCCATGACACGAGTTATCCATCCTGCACGTTTCTCATTCAGATCCTTGTTTAGAAGGAAGTCCTTGACTCCCGCATGAGAGACTAATAATTGGATCTTGTTGTTTGAGACTAGGTGCTTGAATTTCTTTAAGCTTCTGATTACCGCAAGGACATGCTTTTCAATGAAAGAGTACCTAGTTTCGTATTCCTCCAAGCTTTGACTGAAGAAAGCAACTGGTTGTTCTAACCCTTCTTTGTTTTGTTGTACCAGGATTGCAGAAATTGTGTCTCCACCACCAAAGGCATATAGCATGAATTCCTTAGAGAAGTCTGGATTGACGAGAGTTGGGGCTTGAGATATAGCCTCTTTTATTGCCTCAAAACTTGCCTTGCCTTCAGATGTCCACTTAAATGCCATGCTCTTCTTTAACATCAGTGTTATTGGCTTCAAGAGCTGCAAAGTTTGGAACAAACCTGCGGACAAAATTGATCCTTCCCAAGAAGCTTTGAAGAGCCTTCTTGTGACTTGGCAATGGCAATGCTTGAATTGCTTCAACTCTTTCTGGGTCAATCGCCAACCCCTCCTTTGAAACAATATGGCCTAGAAGTTTTCCCTCGTGAGCCAAGAATATGCATTTTTTGGGATTCAATGATACCCCAAATCTTCTACATTTCTGAAATACTTGCCTCAAATGACAGAGGTGATCCGCTGCATTTTTTGAGAATACAGTGATGTCGTCGAGATATATCAAAACTATTTTATTGATCAACCCCTTGAATGCCATATCCATCGCCCTTTGGAAAGTGGCTCCAGCATTTGATAGCCCAAAGGGCATCTTCTTGTAGGCATAGGTGCCCCATTTGGTGGTGAAAGTCTGTCTTGAACTGGTCATCTTCTTTCACCATTACCTGATTATACCCTGAGTAGCCATCTAGGAGAGAGAACCTCTCCGAACCGGATACTACTTGCAATATTTGTTCCATTGAAGGAAGTGGGTAATGGTCTTTAAGAGATGCCCTGTTGAGGTCTCGGAAGTCCACACACAACCTGATTTCTCCGCTCTTCTTTCTGACTGGAACCAAGTTTGCAACCCAGCTTGAGTGCTTGATCGGAAATATAATGCTTGCCTCTATTAGCTTATTTAGCTCTTTCTTCATTAGAGGCTCAATGTGAGGGTTGACTGGTCTCTGCTTCTGCCTGATGGGCTTAGCATCTGGATCCAATTCTATGGTATGTTGTGCCAACTTCGGATCGAAACCTCTTAAGTCTTCATAGCTCCAAGCGAAGACATCTGGAAATTCTTGGCAAAGTTGTATGAAATCTGATTTCTCCTGCTCAGTGGCCACTTTACCAATTTGAAGTGTTTTGCCCTCCCCAACTAGAATGGGCTCTGAATCTTCTCTCTTGACCTGTATATTAGCCTTTTCCTTACGGAACTGGTCGTTAGGGTTGAAGATAGACTCCAATGTTACTAAACCCTTAGGAAGCTTGTTTGTCCGCAACTGCACTACTTGATCCCCGTACTGCTGCTCTAGTCTGTCCTGATTTCTAGCTGAGAATTCAGCCTCTTCTTGCAAGAAATTGACGATCTGTTGATCGTTCTCAAACACCTGCCAGCTTGTGTTATTATCTGGAACTGCTGGCCTCACAACTACATGGATATGTGGCTGCGTTTTTTCTCTTCTGGTGTTGTCAACCACATCAAACGTCGCTCCAATTGCTGCGAGTCTATCTGCGGCTTCATTTTTCTTCCTGGGTATGGACACAATGCTGAAAGCTTCGAAATCCTCAATGAGGTCCCATACCCTATTCTTGTAGTTCTTCAGCAGGTTGTTCTTTGTAGCATGTTGTCCCCTAACTTGGTTGACGATTAGCTCGCTATCTCCAAACACTTGCAAGTTCTTTATGCCCTTTTTCCTGGCCCAATGAAGTCCATGAATCAAGGCCTCATATTCAGCTGTGTTGTTCGAACAAGAAAACTGGAAACGAAAAGCTGAATAATATTTGATGTCTTGTGGTGAAATCAACACTGCACCACCTCCAGCACCTTGCCTGCTTCTCGAACCATCAAAGAATAATTTCCAAACTTTGTTTTCATCCTTTTGTTCAGGCTGAATGATGTCAGGAATGAGTGAATTTTCCTCGTGTATACAATACATGCCCAACTCAGATTCTTCAATTTCCTTGTATGGGTCAAATTCATGACTTTTGTTTGCCCATTCATCTAAAGTCAAATCAGGAATTCCCTCAACCTTAGTACCTGCTTCTAGATCACTTGAACACTCCTCCTGATCAAAAGCTAAGAAATTTGCATTGATAGGGCCTGGTACATAAGGCTCAATATGAAAATTGGTAATCGATTCTGATCTGATTGTTGCTTTAGCTCCATACCTTGTCCTAAAGATCATGTGTGACCAATCTGCAGATAAATATCCACCGATCTTTACAAAGTGAAGTCCTTGATAGACACAACACAAAGAGTGGTGGGAGGTCAATTACAGACACATCTTGCAAGACTGTAACATTAGGACATGAATGTAGTGTTAGGCTTAACCCCTTGATGACCCCAACTGTTCCCACTGCTGTTCCATCTAGTTGCACTACTCCTTTCAGCACTGGCTCGTACTTCAGACCCAGTTGATCCGCTATTTGCTTTGGCATCACTGAACTACTTGCTCCTGAATCTATCATGCAGTTGTGTACCAAGTGGTTTCCAACAATCAATGAAACATAGAATGGTGGAGGCTTCAAATTTTTCCTTGTCTGGCCCCCATCATGTTGCACTGCATTAGTGAGAACTTTCTCATGTCCTTGGTTTGATACATTTGTGGCAGACCAATTAGCCATTGCAGCTTGCAACAAATCTCGTTGCCCTGGGATCGCCAGTGATTCCCACATGGAAATGTTCACATGTGTCTTCTTCATTTGATCGATGATGTTGAAGGGGGATGAACTGTCCTTTTGCTGCCCCTTACTTGGTGCAAGCTTTTCTGGAGCTTGAACGGGTGCATGTGTTGCTGCAACAGGTACCTTAGTCTGGTTTTGCGCATTTGGGGCTGCGTTTGGTCTGCTGGCCCCTTGTTGTGTAAGAGCGGGTTGAGGAACAACTGGATTGGGCGGTTGTTCCTCTACTATGCTTCTCTTCTTTGACCGTGTGTTGGCAGCCACGCCTTGAAAAGGCTGTTGGTTAACTCCACAGAAGTCTTCCGTTTTCCAATTTGCCAATGTGGTTTCTGTCGGAGGTCCCTCTTGTTGCATTTCTTGCTGCTGATTCCCTTCTTGGCTTGGTTCTTGAGGCACACCAATGGTTTGCACCATCAAGGCCTGATTCAGTGCACCATTGAAACATGCTGACTGATTGTGAGGTAGATTGCAAGGGTAACACCAGTCGTACTCCTGTGCCATGTTATTTTGTGTCGGGACCAAGGCTCTCGAGGATGTCGTTGCATTTGGATCATACGGCCGAAATGGCCTGGCAGCTTGAGGTTGTCCTTGGCTTTGGTTCGCAGCCTGAGGTGGTGGTCTATTTTGTTGGTATGGGGGCCTAGCTTGGTACTGTGCTTGAGGCTGATACGGTCTAGCACTTTGAGCTTGCTGTCTTTTGATAGTCACAAGCTCATTTCCAAGGTTCTGTAGCTGTTTCATAACCTCCTGCAATTCCTTTGAAGTATTTGAAGAAGTCGACGCCTCATTATTGCTTTGATTCCTAGGAGTTGGAATGGGATTCAACTCTGGTGCTTGACTGGTTGTAGGATTTCCCATGTCTGGATAGAGAGGCATTGGTGGCCTTGGTGCAAGCTTGCCGGCTTGGATCAAACAGTTCTCTGCTCTGATCGCTGTGTCATAGGACCCTGGCAGCGTTGTTCCTCCCATTGATTGGATCATCATGGCTATGTCTGAATTTATAGCCTTTAAGAAATAAAGGAATGCTCCTTCGGCAGTTGGTCTAACAGCTATTGGGATCCTGTCCCATGTCCGTTGGAACCTGAAGTTGAAGTCTGCCATTTGTTCGTTAGGAGCCCTTTTGATTGTTGTCAGCTGTTCCAACAGGGATAAATTGTCCGCCCTCTCCCCGAATTGGCTGCAAAGAGCAGAACAAAGTTGGTTCCAATTCGTAATAGACCCTGCTGTAAGGCTCCTAAACCATTGTAAGGCCTTGCCTTTGAAAGATGAAGCCAACAGCTTGACTGCAACATCCATTTCATTTATTTCGTGGATCGCGCATACATTAGCAATATCCTGGATGTGATCAATAGGAGTAGTATGATTTTCACCTGTGAAGTAGGGGATATTCTTTAGCGCTGCAACTGGAATTTGATTCTGAGCATTTAGGGCAAGTGGACTACTGCCCGTGAAATTGACAAAGGGATTCGGTGGTAGATGCGCCATTATGATTGGCCTAAGAACCCTGGTTGATGCGAGAAAAGGCCTACCAGGTGGAGGTGTAGACAAAGTCCTGTTAGGCGGAGATGGTGATCTTTGTGGTCTTCTTCCTCTCCTTCCTCTGCCTGGTGATAGTTGCAAGTGGAAAAATAGCCCTTCTTCTTGAGTATTGGACCTGGTTCGAATTCTTCTCATGTGCCTAGGCAACTTTCTTTTTCTACACCACCAATTCTATCCCTTCGGAGTCGCGGATGTGTTAGAGAACAAGCCTCAAAGACTAGATTTTGCCAAGTTACACACCAAAACCTGACAATATTTAAACACAATTTTTTTTTTTTTTTTTAAAAACCTACACATTTGAGATTTTAGGGTTTGGAATTTGATTTGGAATGACAGTCCTAAAACCCAAAACGCTGATTTAAAAACTCAAATCCGAATTCAAAAAACCATGAAATTTTGAAAGTCAAAATCTCAAAATTCTAGGAATACCCTTTTGAAGATTACCCCCCGATCTATCAACTGATGAAATTTTGACTTGTTTCGAGCAAGTTAAGTCCTTGAAAATCAATTTCAAAGTTCAGCCTGGAAGGTGAAAAATCTGGAATTGTAAAACCTGCAATTTTTTGGTCCGAATTTCATGAAAACTCCTTCAAATCTATGGAATGACCTCTTGGTCCCACTGGGCGTGCCAAAACTATTGGTGTCGAATCACAGCACCCCTGGGACTCTGCAACTCGATGGGTTGAGAATCTCAGTGCGATTGCACAACATGGAGCTTTTCCCAAGTGTGGGACCTTGCGAAATCGGAAAAGCTCTCCGGATGAAGGCCGGCTCCTATTCCTCTGTTCAGATGCACCAATAAAATGCAGAGAGTCTACTAAAACCTAATCTAACTACCAAGGAGACAGGGAGAGAAAAATGCATAAAAACAAACCTAAGCTAAGGAGGTGATGCACCGAGGAATGAAGAACATACGTTTTGCCAATTAAACACAGACCACAGAAATGTAATGCAAAATCATGCACAGATAAACATATTCACAGTGAAAGATCAGGAGGATGCAAAATGAAACACATAGAGGGTTGAGAAACATCCACAGTCATGCATTTATTTGCTCTGAAGGTTGATACAATACACTGCAAAAATGCCCAGAGGCAAAGGTGCATTACAGTTTCATATGGGAGGTTTGAGCTCCACAACTCTACTCGCTAAAGAGAAGAAGGAGGGGCCAAAACAAGAATTTCCAACCTTTAGAAAGAAGCCCTCCTTACAATTTATAGGAAGAATGAGAGAGAGAAGAGAGAGAAAGTCCAAATCTACCCCAACCACCTCAGGTTGTATTTAATTCATCTCATTATGGTGGTAGGTGAGGACCATATCAAACCCCAAAAGTGGCAAACTGTATTTTGCATTTTTAAGAACTTGTTCCCACCCAATTAAAGATATCCAGTCGTAGTTAGGTAGAGGACGTTGTAGGCTTTCCGAAAAGTCCAACCTTGTGTGAATCGGAGCTCCTACCAAAAGTTATGGCCATCCAATATCCGGGTCGTGGTCCGCTTTCTGTCATCACTCGTAATGTTGCGCCTCAAGGAGCGCCAAAGGCACAAATATGTTTGTGTCGACAACCCTTTTTGTGTGCAAAGGCGCATTCATTTGCATTTCAACACTTTTTTACGTGTGCGCCAAAGGCGCAAATATGTTTGTGTCGACACATGTTTACGTGCGCCACTTTACTGCGCGCTAAGTACAATGGCGCGCTAACTTTTCCGTGTCAACATTCTTTTACGTAAGCCAAGGCGCGCGAATATGTTTGGTGTCAACACATGTTTATGTGCACCACTTTACCTGCGCCCATCACAACTTTTTCCGTGTCAACATTCTTTTACATCTCTTGCGCGCCAAGGCGCGTCTATTTCTATGTTGACATCTTCTTCATGCGCCAAGGGTGCATTTACATTTATGTCGACATCTCTTATGTGCGCCAAGGCGCAACTTTTTCCTTCACATGTTGACACTCATTGTTATGCACCATTTCCATGCACCAAGGGCACATTCTTTCTTATGTTGACACTCATTTCACGGCGCCTCTTTTTGTGCGCCATGGGCTGAGGTTTGAATTTCTTTGGTTTCCATGTTCTTCCGCTTGTCTATATCTACCGGGGAAGATATATACAACAGCTACATCATGAGTAGCTTTGGCACCTCGAGCCTCTCCCATGGCTGGTACCCACCGCCTATACCCAACCCTCAAAAATCTCTATGGGAATGCATCTACCCAAGGCATCCCCACTGGTCGAACACAAACAATGTGCTTGTACGCCTAGTAATGTAGTAATATGACGTAGCAGATGTTAAACCTCCATAGTCACCCGTAGGCCCATAGCTCTCTATATACCTGCATCAGCAATGTAGGTGCCCATGTGAACTGTGTCTGCTATATCATCATGTCATGAAGGACTCCCATCAGTGACCTCGGGAATCTCCCACCCTCTACATCTAGTAGTGCGAAGTAGCACACTACCTCCATCAAAAGTACCACTAACCTCATCTCCTCTGGATGAGCTCTATACATCACTCCATAGCTCATGCTAGTGCTATGGAATGTCAGGTCTGCTACACCCTCACCAAAAATGGGTGCTTGTAGCTCCTCATACACCTTTGAGGAGATAGAATAAACCTAGGCCCCCAATATGGGCAACCGTAGGATCCTGTAGACGTCCTCTAGGGTGATCGTCATCTCACTCACGGCATGTGAAAGGTATTGGTTTCCATGTCCCATCTATCGATGAGGGCAACCATCAGACTCGCCTCCTAGACTACATGCTAGTAGCGCCTCACCCCTATCAACCCCACCTCTGCAACATGCTACTACCCTCTGCGTTGCTGCTGCATCTGCATCAATAAGGGTGGCACTCGGGCCCTCATCCGTAGCTCATCTCGGGCCTGCATCCCACCAAAAAAATGTATTAGTACACCTTCCCAACTTACCTATTTCACCCCACATCCCAACCTAATCTCTTTCCCCACCCCATCCCACATCCCATTTCCCTTTTCGTTGATCCTACCAACTAGCACCAACCTACCCAAACCCATCTACCCTACCTATCTACCTTAACCCTCACCCAAACCTACCCAAACCCATCCACCTGAAACTATCTACCCTAACCCTTACCCAAACCTACCCAAACCCACCCAAACCCACATACCCAAACCTATCTACCCTAACCCTCACCCAACCCTACCCAAACCCATCTACCCTACCTATCTCCCCTACCCCTCACCCAAGCCACCCTAAACCCTTCTCGTCTCCCTTAACCCTTTTCCCTCTCACCTAATCCTTTCCCACCTACTCTACTTTCTCACCCTAAACCCTTCCCCTCTCACCTAACCCTTCCCCACCTAACCTACTTTTTGGTCCCAACTTACCCTTAGGTTAACCGACGCCGGTCATCATCAACCGACCCCGGTTATCCCCTGACCGACCATGGTCTCCACTTGACCGACATTAGTCACCATTCTTGTGACCAATACCGATCTCTACCCACCGACGTCGGCCACAAGCTGACCGACGTCAGTCACTATCATGCCACCCGCCCTGACTTCCCAACCCTACTTTTTCCCTTCCTAGTCACTCTACCCACCCAAATCCCTCCTTACACCCCTAATTGTTCCTACATTACCCTTTTTCCCTACCCCCTACCCTTCCCCATTCCCATTGCCCTCTATTTTTCCCATTTTGAAATTCTTTCCCCCAAACCCCCCATTTTTCATATTTCCTATATTCTAACCAATTTAACCAAACCATCAATAACAAAGGTTCAAATCCTACCTGATCCCACTCACGCGCCATCATGGTGGAACCTCTAGCCTCCGCGCCGCTCCTCCCGATCCCTCTCCGGCCTCCAGCCATCCTCAAATGACCTCCAACTCTCTCCACTAATCACCTCACTCGATCCGATCTGCAGCCCCACCTCTCACCCAATCAATCTCACCTATGTGGCTCACCAACTCAGCTCCCTAATGCTCTCTTTTGTCCTCTTCCTCTTTTCTCTCTTCTTGTCCTTTTCTCCTTTTCCAAATGCACAAATGAATTTTCAAAATGTGGGTTTTTCACTTTTTATACCCTACCCGACTCAACCGATGTCGGTTAACCCTTGACCGATGCGGTCTTCTGCCTTAGCCAACCGCCACCCATTCTTCTCCACCATCCTCGGTTCATCCCGACCAATGTCGGTTACCCTGCATACTCATTACCCTCACATTGACCTCGTTTTCCTTACCTCCCCTTTCTTTTTCCTCCCCTACCCCTCCCTGGACCACCTTCCCCTCTAGCCCTCCACCTTCTTCAACCTTACCTCGTTAGCCATTGACACCTCCTTATTTTACCTATCTACCCCAACCTTACCCGTGCTGTGACCTTTCTACCTAGACTCAGAAAAATTTTTGTGACCTTTAAACCAATGTGCTTACTTATACCTTGCAATGTTGTTACTGTGTTGATTGACCTAATAACCTTACCTTGCATATTACTGTGACCATTTATCCTGACCCTACCTTTGGTATACCAAAACTTACCTAACCGTTCTCGCACCTAACCTAAGTTGTGTTTCTGACCATATCCTATACCTTGGATACCAGAATCACTTCAACCTTGTTTAGATAAACCTATCGACCTTAGATGATGTAGATTTTGCAAGATCTTTAACTTGGTACCATTTTGTAGTTTATATATGTGTGTGCATTCAATTGCCCCTACCTTTGACCTTGGCCCGTTTACCTATATGCCTGATTTTCCTTTTATCCCATTCCTCATTTCTCATCATTCTACTTTGCATCCAATTTTATCAAACCACTCGCCAATGTGCTCTGTCACCTCATCAGTTCCTGGTTTGAGGGGATCACCCTCATTCCCACTTGGGGTAACCACATCTTATTTTTGTCATGTCGCTTACCAATACAAGCTACGCAACAAAAAGGGCAAAATGTAGACACTAAAATCATGTCGTAATCACCTTGGTCCCCTAACATAGCCCTATAATCACTTCCTCATCCTCAACACCTTATCACCTACCTCCTGCACCCCACACATTTTAATTTAATTACTTTAATTAAATTAATGCCATTTACCTCCATACATATTAATTTAATTATTTTAATTAAGTTAATAACCTTTTACCCACACACATATTAATTTAATTATTTACATTAAATTCATTCACTACCCTCACACACCTATTTAATATAATTACCTTTATTAAATGCACCTCACCTAACCACCCCCATCATTTGACCCATTAACCTAAACCCTAAACCAATGGCCTAAATAAAACCTAACATTAGACCCATCCCCTCACCTCACATTTAAAAGCCTCCTAAGGTTGGTGTTATCCAAAATTCACCCCTCAAGGTAATTTTGATAACATGCATCAAATTATTCAGTCCCGAGCAAGTAAGATTGATTCGAGGCCCAAAATCATGTTTTTCGGGGTCCCCTCGCCCTTTTCTAACTCTCCCATCCAAGAAGAAATCCCAACGAGTTAGAGAAAATGGAAAAAATGCAAAAAATAAGGTTGTAGGACTGTTTTAAAGCATTTCGGGTCTGAAGGGTTTGGGTCGATCGAGGTTCATCGTACCAAGCTTGGGGCTGAAAAAGCAATAAAATCAGCTAAGTTGGACATTTTTGTCCCAAGCGGTCCGCGGGATAGTTGGGACGTCGGGACGCGAGGGACGTGAAAAGCCGAAATGGCCGAGAGCAGGAAAATTGTATAAGTCTTTTGTTTCATGCGGTTTGGGACAGGTAATTGGGAAAAAGTACGCATGGGATGTGAACCAGCCGGTTTCTTAGAAAGATGGTCCATTTTGGGCGGTTCGGATATTTGTCCCGTGGCGATCTGGGGGATACAATCGGACAAAAGTACGCGAGGGACGCGAAAAGGTGAAAAAGATGCAAACAAAGACAAGGAGGCCCACGGATGAATCAGAATGTGCCATGTGTCAGAAGGGGAAGAAAGTTGAAAAAATTGCTAAGTGTTTGACGCAAGGTAAAATTGCGCCCCTCAGGCCCGAGCCAATAAAATAGTGCCACGTGTCCAAGTGGCAAAAATTTAAGGGAAGGCCCAAAGAGAAATTTTCAAAGGATGAGCCCATAGATGAATCAGAGCTTGACATGTGTCATCCAAGTGGTAGAGCATGGGGAAAATTTGAAAAAATTTCCAAAGACCAAACGGGTAAAAAATTCAAACTTTTTTCCCGCCGATCCGTTCTGGCCTATTTTTGCCCTAAATCTTCAAATGGCCATAACTCTCGATCCAGCTCAAATATTCACGTTCTTTATATCAGTGGAAAGATGGTGAAATTATCTACATGATTCCATGGTCATTTTTGCATTTTCATGGAGTTTAAAGAGAGAAAATAGAAAAATGCCTTTGGCACATGGTAATGGCTAGAAGTGACGCTCTAACAACCAGTTTTAATGCAAAATGGGTCGCATTCTTCTTTAGCATGGCCAAAATGTCAAGGCATGGGTCTGTAAGGATGCCCATGCTGTTTTAATGCATCTTCATTTAATGAGGAATGGCTCCCACATTTTTACATGTTTTCTCTCTCTTGGGCTCGCCTCAGACCGTAAAGCCAGATTTGGCTCATTTTTCAAAGGGTTGTTCATATTTTCTGCTCTGCTCTCCTTTATTTTCTTCCCCAGGGTTGAAAATGGAGTTTGAACCTCCTCCCCTGCTCTGTAATGGAATTTTTTTTTACCATTAAAATGATGTTTTGTGTAAACTTCTGGAGCAACAAAAATGTGTTTTGTGATGCATCTGTCCATCCTTGCTCATTTTTGCTTGTTTTCTTCTTGCCTCTCTTCATTGCAGGTATTTGTGCATGTTTAAATGTTCATTGCAAGGTTGGAGCTATGTTCATAGTAGTTTTGATAGATGTTCAACGCATTTTCCTTCTCTGGTGTATCACCATTTTAGTGTAGGCTTTTGTTTTTTTTTTTCTCTTTTCTCTCTCTCCCTGTCTCCTTGGAGGTTAGATTAGGATTAGATTAGCTTGCCTGCACTGGAACAACTTGTGGCAGGTAGTTTAGGAAGAGGAACCAGCCTTCTCTGGAGATTCCTTTCTCATTTTTGCAAGTCCCACACTTGGAGAAAGGATTCAATGTTGTGCAATCACACTGGATGCTAGTATGATCAACCTAGAAATATGATCAACATCCGAGGTGGTCTGCCGCATTGATTTGCACTAACAGCTTGGTTTTCACAACGAGAAAAAGAAGAGACCCGTATTTATGGAAAAGTGACATGTAAGCATGGGAATCTACAAGTGACTCTTCCTTGCACCCGACCTCTCGAGGTCGTGCCGAGACATCCGGTAGGGGGTGGAATACACAAGGGATGCGAGATAAGCTAGTTAGGTAATCTCATGTCTTTAACATGCAATGGCGGGATCTGTGAATCTAAGGCAAAGAAGGTCCTCCTAACTCAACTCGTGTGATAGATCATTCGGCAAGGATAGCTACTCGAAGTATCTAATCAATATCAAGCTCTGCCGTGATCTCGATCTATCGGTTGTGGAACATGTGGAAGATAACCTATGGGTGCTTCACATGTCTCCCAAAAAGGTCATGAAAAATGGAATGGTTAAATATGCAGTGGATCTTTTGGGTTTTTTATGGACAATCCTCTTGTCCAGTCCAGAAATATTTAGCTTGATTAGTTGCTACATTTAATAATGATAATTGTGTGATAATGTCAGGTGGGAGTGGAGAGGATCTAAACACTAATGTTCACAAACTAGCATCAAAATTGAATTTATTTGTAGGCCCGTTGGGTTGTGGGACCTATGGATCACAACCATAAGTTCATGGTTGTTGTGTACCTCCTATGGTCATGTGAAGAATCAATTCCTAATTCTGAGTATCCAGTAGTCGTATGCCCTTTCGGCCTCTACATTTAGAACTAGAAGTTGCATGATTTTGTTGGAGTACCTAACAGGTGTTCTGACAACTTGGATACGTAAGCTAGTGTCTATATCAACAAGGAGGTCTCCCGTATCTGCATCATGTGGGACTAGTGAATCACAACCAATGTTTTCCCTCTTTCGGTCCTTCTAAATTCATATGGATATCTATCAAGGCAATCTATAATTTTTCTATTTGACCGAAACATGTATGCTTTGTCATCTTCTATGTTTAATCCCTTTAACGTGAGCTGATTTCTTGTAGGTCTCATTTGTTGTTTAGAAGAGCTGAATTTTGAGATTTTGGTCTATGTTAGTTAGTGCTACAACAATATTTGGTTGTTGCATGATTGGATCAAAAACGTATTCCTTGGCCTCGCTTAGGTCTCGTGATTGTCATACAAGATCAATATAAGCCAAACTGAAATGAAATAAACTATGTGAGATATATCTACATATATATATATATATATACCTTTCTATTTCATATTTTTATAAGATTTTGAATGGAATTGAAAGAGAAACTAATCTAATATATTCAAAAAATGACAACTAATCTAATAACAAAATTAAAACAAACAAGGTAGCTCGGTGTAGCTACTTGCCTGTGCAATTGTGAGTTTTATCCTAAATAACTAGATATCCGATTAACTTAATTGAAAGATTTTCAATCCTACCTCAGAAGTGAGGAATGAATCATAGTTTCTCAGAAACTATCAATCCCCATAGCTTCCCTAGCAATATCAAGAATGAAACTTAACTAAAATGAAATATTTCACTACTCTATTTGATATATTTTAACTAGAACTTTGAAAGATAAAACCTGAATTTGCATAACAAAGGCGAGTCCAAAGAGTGTATGACTTTGTCCCCTCAAAATGATCTCCTCATTCCTTCATGTTCACGTGAGTCCGTAAGAGCGTGTATATGCTAAAGCATCAATAGAAAAGGTATTCAAACAATAATAGTTTGGATATAGAGGTGAATATAATGCGAGTAGGAGAGTGACAACGCAAGAGACAGAGCTTGGAATATGTAATTCCTAGCGGGATTTATTGCAGGAATACAATGCAAGAGTACTTGAGAGATTCTAGAATCCACCTTTGTGATGAACACAACTGCAACTCTAATGGATGTAATCTATAACTCGACACTACTTTGCTCTAAACTAATTTATACGAACATCAATGAACAAGATCAAGCAAGAAGATCAAATGGCCTCTAACAACAAAGGAAAACTAGCATGGATGTAAAACATGAAAAAAAAATGAACTCTAAGCAATAATTGAGAGACTAAACAATGGAAAATGAGAAATTGAGAGGCAGTTTTGAGGGGCCATTTGCTTGAAAATAAGCTAGCTATTTATAGATTTCACATTCACCCAAAGGTGATTCCCATTAGAAATCTTTTACCATTAAACAATGGAGAAACACTATTCTAGGGGACATAAAACATTAATACAAGCCAAGGTGGTGGATAAAATCGATAAAAGTTGAAAATGTACGCAAGTCGTGATCGAAAAATGTCTTTGGAAAATGCGTGAAGAACTACTACCTTGAGCAAGGCGGTGGTTACAGGGACCGCCACCTTGCCAATGCTGCGCGGTTGCATCACTAAAGGTCAAAGAGCTAAGAAATGAAGGGCGAGAGGAATAAAACAAAGCACAAGGAACAAGGATAAAGCATTTAGGATGCTAACATATACTTTGGGAGCTTTTCTGGATCCAAACACCTTGCAAGGTGACTCGTATCATCATCGGGGCATGTGTAACATTGTTCCAGTGGCCTATAATTTTTGGTACGTATATATTGCCCCTCGAGAAGAGTTTTAGCCATGAAGAGGTGTAAAATAGTGGGTCCGAGTATTGCGGTCCCAAAATGGGAAGTAAGAAATTATACCTGACATGCTCGTGTGTCGAAATGTCACCATCCAAGTTCTGCTACCTACAAAATGGAAAGAAGACTCAAGTGCAGATAGACAAAACAAATCAAAAAATAAATACTAAATTAGTATGAAATGAGGACTTACCATTTGTGCGGGGATGAGAACTTACCTCCGTTGGCACTCAAAACCTACAAAAGGGGCACTCGAAAATATGTCAAAACACTATATATATATATATATATATATATATATATATGGGATCATTATCCAAAATGTGCCCCCTGCTCATTTTTGTGGCTAACTCCTCTCGTTCTTCCCTCTCTTGTGCCTCAGTCATAATTTTTTTCTTTTTAGGCACTCAAAACCTTCTGGAAATGGCACTATTGGATAGAGCTCTTTCTCAGCTTTCCAGAAAGGTAAATTTTTCCTCCTAACTCCATGTATTTTTCAAGTTATGACTCGGCGGAGTTTTTGTGGGAAATTTTCCCCTGAAAGGCCCACAGCCAATAAGATGCCGCCATGTGTCCAGGGAAGTGGTGGGGGTCGGAGGAGAACTTGGTTTTTTACCAAGTGTTTTGGCAGGTTTTCAGGAGGAAATATTTTTTCCGCAGCCCGCCAACGAATCAGCGTTTGACACGTGTCCAGGGGGAAAATTTGAAAAATTTGGCTAAGTGTTGGCACATGGAAATTTTGAGAGGAGAGCCCGCGGCCAATGAAATACCGCCACGTGTCACCAAGCTGGAATGGCAGAGTGTGGGAGGAAATTGGGACCTTTTCCCAAAGTGTTGGTATAAAAGGAAATATTTTCCCAAAGGGCCCGCAACCAATTATATCTCGCCACGTGTCCTGGAGTGGCGGAGCAAGGGGAGAATTTGGGAAATTTTCCCAAAGAAAAATAATAAAGGAAAATTCAGAGAGGAAGCCCCGCCCCCCTTATTGCGAGCCAATAGAATCTCACCACGTGTCCAGATGGCACCAAAATCAAGGAAATGCCCGCAAAGAAAATTAGAAGAGGCAAACCCGCACCCAATGGGGTTGTGCCATGTGTCCCAATCTCATCGGCCCCACGGGAAAATTTTGGAAAATTTTCCAAAGTGCAAATTGAAGGAAAATAGAGCAGGATGGGCCCACACCAATATGTGCCATGTGGCACCTGGAAAGGTGGAGCGTGGGGAAATTTTGGAAATTTTTCCCAAATGCAAAAAGGTGAAAAAATTCAAATTTTTGCCCGCCGACCCGATTTGGCCCTGTTTTGACCTAAAACTTCAAATCGCCATATCTTTCGATCCAGAGCTTGGTTTTTCACGTTCTTTATATCAATGGAAAGATGGTGAAATTATCTACAAGATTCTAGGGTCAATTTTGCATTTTGATGGAGTTTGGAGAGATAAAATCAAAAACACTTCCTGGCACGTGGTCATGGATAGAAATGACGTTTCAACCACCATTTTTAATGAAGAATGGCTCGCATTCTCTCCCAGCATGGTTAAAAATGTCGGGAATGGGTCTATAAGGATGCCCATGTTGTTTTGAATGTGTTTTGGTTAATGGTTGAATCCCTTCCATGTTTTCCCATGTTTCTCTCTCCTGGGCTCGTCCCTTGCACTGTAAAAGCTAGTTTTTGCTCATTTTCAAAGGGTGGAATATTTTTGTGTATTACAGGTCCCTTTCTCACCTTAAAAGTGATTTTGGTGGAATAAAACCTTTTTTAGGAACTGCAACTTTATTTTGCCTCTCAGGTGTTGTAATGCAAGTGATTTTGATGTTAAAAATAACAATACAGGCCCTGTGATTAGTTTTTATCCTCTGCTTGTGTTGTTTGGCTAATTTTGATTCTTCATTACAGTTATCAGTTTGTGCATGAGGTTCTTTGTTGCATTCTATGGACTGTGTCAATCTGCAGAAGTGAAAAATGCTCACCACTCCTTTGGTGCATCACCTATTAGCATTAGTTTTAGTTCCTTCTTTTTGCATTTTCTATCCTTGTCCCTTTGGAATTTAGAGTAGAATTAGGAAATTTGGACCTCTGCAATTGTGTAAGTGATATAACTGATCAGAGGAGTTGAGGAACCAGCCTCTAATCTGGATATTCCTCTTCCATTTTACAAGTCCCACACTTGGGGAGAGGATTCAATGTTGTGTAATCACACTAGATGCATAGGATGATCAAACTAGAAATCTGATCAACATCCAGGGGTGCTGCTAATTTGCAACAATAGTTTTGGCACACCCGGTGGGACTTAGAGGTCTTCATCTTCATTGCAAAAAAATTGATGTGCATTTGTTGCAAGATTATTGCTTAAAAGAGCCCTAAATTTCACATCTAGCGACTCCAAGGAAGAAGAATCAGCTGGTTTTAGCAGTGCAGACCTGAAAACTCATGAGAAGAATCACCACAAGGTCAAGAGTTGGAGAAGAAGAGGTGTTGTTTGAGTATCTGCAGTTATCTCCAAGGAGAAGGAAAAGAGGGAGGAGGATTCAAAGGTCTCCATCTCCACCAAATAGAACTCTTTCCACTCCTCCACCTGGTAGGCCTTTCATTCAATCAACCAGGGTTCTAAGGCCCATCAGAATGGCACAAAACAACCCCTATGTCAATTTCACTGGCAGCAGCCCACTTGCTCTCAATGCACAAAATCCAATTCTAGTTGCAGCATTAAAAACATCCCATACTTTACTGGAGAAAATCAGACCACTCCTGGTGATCATGTCAAGGATATTGCTAACATTTGTGTAATCCATGAGATCAATGAGATGCAAGTTGCTGTCAAATTGCTGGCATCTTCATTCAAAGGGAAAGCTTTGCAATGGTTCAGGAGTCTTGCCTCAGGTTCTATTCAAAATTGGAACCAGCTATGTATAGCCCTCCATGAGCAGTTTGGAGAAAAGGGAGACAACTTGTCCCTTTTGGAGCAGTTGACAACCATCAAGAGAGCTCCCAATGAGCAGCTGACTGATTTTAATTTCAGATTTCAAAGGACTTGGGAGAGAATTCTAGTGGCAGTCAAGCCAACAGTAGAAGGTGCTTTCCTTTATTACCTTAAAGCTTTAAATTCTGATATTTCTATGTTAATTCAATCCATGGGAGGCACAACTATTCCCATTGCTTATAACATTGCCATTAGGGCTGAAAATTGTTTGATCCAAGATGGAAAGCTGGCTCCTAAACCTCCAATGCCATTGTTTCCAAGTTTAGAGAGCCCAAATGCTAATCAAACACCTAATTTAGCTCCTATCCCCACTCCTAGAAATCAGAATTCGAATGAAGCTTCTACTTCATCTTCTAATGCCTCAAATGAGCTTCAAGAAGTCATGAAGCAGCTGTAAAATCTAGGCAATGAGCTGGTTACACTCAAGAGGAAGCAAGCCCAAGGTTTTAGACCTTCTTTCCAGCCCCAAGCTCAGCCTAACAGGCAGCCATATCAACCCCAAATACCATCCAATCCAACTGCAAACCTAAATCAAGCGAGGCCTCCTACCAATAGACCATTTCAGCCCTATAATCCCAATGCTACATCTACCTCTAAAGCATTAGTGCCAGTACAAAACAATATAGCTCAAGAGTATGATTGGTGTTTCCCATGCAATGAACCTCATAACCAATCCATGTGCTTCAATGGTGCCTTGAATCAAGCATTAATGGTGACAACAGCTGGTGTAGAGGTTGAAGGTAGTCAAGGAAATAACCAACAACAAGAAACATTCTAGCAGCAATCAGCTCCAAATGATACCACACTTGTAAACCGGCGGCGAAATATTTGTTGC
Source organism: Taxus wallichiana var. yunnanensis (assembly GCA_018340775.1). Lineage (NCBI taxonomy): Eukaryota > Viridiplantae > Streptophyta > Pinopsida > Cupressales > Taxaceae > Taxus > Taxus wallichiana. The sequence goes on along the minus strand of CM031239.1, from coordinate 646,567,910 downwards.
ATGAGTCAAACGGTTCCCAAAGTGTTGCAGCCAACACAAGGTCAAAGAGGAGAAATTTGGGTGAAGAACAACCATTAGCCCCAAGCAATCCACAACCTTCTATCACTCCACAAAATATTGGCAAACAAAATCCAGCTCCAAATACACAAGGACTACCTAAAACAGTTCCTAGGCCATTTCAAATGCCAGTTACTACGCCCATGTGCAAGGAGTTAATGTGTAAGCCAAGGGATAGAAAAGAGATGCTCCATCTCCATTCAATATCATTGATCAGATGAAGAAGACAAATGTAAACATATCAATGTGGGAATCACTCTCTATCCCGGGAAAAGAGATTTGCTACAAGCTACCATGAAGGACTGGTCAACTTAAATCAGCAGTCCAAATGTAAGAGAAAGTGCTCACAAATGCTACCTAGCTTGAGGGAATCATGGAGGATAGAAAGGTACAATGTTGAAGCCCCCTCCATTATATGTTTCATTGATCATTGGGAATCAATTAGTACACAATTGCATGATTGATTCCGGGGCAAGTAGTTCAGTAATGCCCAAGAAAATAGCTGATCAGTTGGGAATTCAATATGAAACCATATCCAAAGGGGTAGTGAAATTGGATGGGACAACAGTAACAATAGTCGGAGTGATAAAAAACTTGAGTCTTACCTTGCATGCCTGCCCCAATGTTGTTGTTTTGCAAGATGTCTCAGTAATAGACCTTCCACCACTCTTCACCCTATGTTTGTCAAGGGATTTCACAGCCAAGATTGGAGGTTACTTATCTATTGATTGGTCACACATGTTGTTTAGAACAAGATATGGAACCAAGGCCACAATCAGATCTGAGCCTATTGCAAACTTTCACATTGAGCCTTACACTCCAAGTCAGATCAATACCAATTGTTCAACGTTTGATCAAGAAGATCACCCAAGCACTGATGAAGTTGACACCAAAGTTGGAAGCATCCCAGATCTAACTCTTGATGAATGGGTGAACAAGGTACATACTTTTTATCCTTATCAAGAAATAGAAGAATCTGAGTTGGGAGTCTATTGCATGCATGAAGAAAATCAGCCTATTCCTAGCATCACCAAGCCGGACCACAAGGATGAAAATGAGGTATGGCGGTTGTTTTTGATGGATCAAGGAGTAGAAGGTGCGGAGGGGAGTTATGCTTGTTTCACCATAAGGAGTTAAGTATTATTCAGCTTTTATATTTTAGTTTGCATGCTCTAATAACACTGTTGAATATGAAGCTTTGATACAAGGGTTGCATTGGTCAATCAAAAGAGGAATAAAGAACTTGCAAGTCTTTGGTGACAGTGAGTTGATTGTCAACCAAGTGAAGGGTAGCATGTTGTCAAGAATGATCTACTCAAATGCTACAAGAACAGGGTGTGGGACCTCATTGAGGATTTTGAGGGTTTTAGCATAAAATCCATTCTTAGAAAAGAGAACCAAGCTACTGACAGGCTTGCAGCAGTTGGGGCAGCCTTTGACGTTGTTGAAAGCATTCAGAAAGACAAGGTACAACCAAGCATCCATGTGATTGTGAGGCCTTCAGTGCCAGACAACAATGTAAGTTGGCAAGTGTTTGAAAATGACCAGCAAATCATCCATTTCTTATAAGAGGAGGCTGAGTTCTCAGCTAAAAATTAGGAAAAGTTGGAGCAGCAGTATGGTGACCAAGTGGTGCAGCTGAGAACCAACAAGCTACCAAAGGGACTTATTACTTTGGAGTCCATTTTCAATCCTAATGATCAGTTTAGGAAAGAGAAAGAAAACATCCAAGTCAAGGGAGAAGATTCAGTGTCCATCTCAGTAGAAAGAGGCAAATCACTCCAAATCGGCAAGATGACAACTGAGCAAGAAAGGTATGAGTTCATACAGCTTTGTCAAGAATTCCCTGATGTGTTTTCTTGGGGCTATGAAGATTTGAAAGGTTTCAATCCCGAGTTAGCTCAGCATACCATTGAATTGGATCCAAGTACTAAGCCCATCAGGAAAAAACAAAGGCCAGTCAATCCACACATGGAGCCCCTCATGAGAAAAGAATTGAACAAGTTGATAGAATCAAGAATCATATTCCCTATCAAGCATTCTAGTTGGGTTGCCAACTTGGTTCCAGTTAGAAAGAAGAGTGGGGAAATCAGATTATGTGTTGACTTCAGAGATTTGAATAGAGCATCTCTTAAGGACCATTATCCACTTCCTTCCATGGAGTAGATTTTACAAGTTGTGGCTAGCTCTGAAAGGTTTTCATTACTTGATGGCTATTCAAGGTATAATCAGATTATGGTGAAGGAAGAAGATCAGTTCAAGACAACCTTTACAACCAAATGGGGAACTTATGCATACAGGAAAATGCCATTTGGGCTGTCCAACACTGGAGCTACTTTCCAAAGAGCAATGGACATGGCATTCAAGGGTTTGATTAACAACATAGTGCTGATATATCTTGATGATATCACTATTTTTTCAAAAAATGCAGCAGACCACCTCTTTCATTTGAGACAAGTGTTCCAAAGGTGCAGAAGATTTGGAGTCTCCTTGAATCCTAAAAAGTGTGTTTTTCTAGCTCATGAAGGAAAGATCCTTGGCCACATTGTCTCTAAAGAAGGATTAGTAATTGATCCAGAAAGAGTTGAAGCCATAAGAGCCCTACCATTTCCAAGCCACAAGAAGGCCCTTCAAAGTTTCTTGGGGAGAATAAATTTTGTTCAGAGGTTTGTCCCAAATTTTGTAGCCCTAGTCAAGCCTATCACCAAGATGTTAAAGAAAATCATGGCTTTCAAATGGATAGCAGAAGGCAAGGAAAGTTTTGAATCAATCGAGAAACCATCTCTCAAGCCCCAACTCTCATCAACCCGGATTTCTCCAAGGATTTCATCCTCTATGCATTTGGGGGTGATGATACTATTTCTGCAATTTTGGTACAACAGAACAAGGACAATGATGAGCAGCCAATTGCTTTCTTCAGCCAAAGCCTAGAGGACTATGAGGTGAGATATTCTTTCATTGAGAAGCATGTTCTTGTAGTAATTAGGAGCTTGAAGAAATTCAAGCATTTAGTTTCAAACAATAAGGTCCAATTGCTGGTTTCTCATGCGGGAGTTAAAGACTTCCTCCTCAAAAAAGACTTGAATGAAAAGAGAGCAGGTTGGATTACTCGTGTCATGGAGTATGACATTGAGATCAAAGTTACCAAGTTGGTAAGAGGAAAAGGATTGTGTGAGCAGCTGATTTTGAGCAAACAAAAGGAAGCATGCAATGAGAAGGAGGTTGTTTTGGCGTTGCAAGACAGCCATGAGCAAGGAAGCACTCAAGAAGAAAATAATGGTGTCCCCACTCCTTGTTGGACCCAAGGCATAATGCACTTCCTAAGCACATGCCTATGCCCTCTAGAAATGAACAAGACCAAAAGAAGACACTTCAGATTGCAGGTTGTCCCATATGCCCTTGTTGATGGTTTTTTTTTCAAGAGAGATGTGAATGGAGTACTGCTGAGATGCATTGGTACAAATCAGATTCATAGGGTGTTGGAAGAGTTCCATGGTGGACCAGATGATGGTCATTTTGCACCAAGAGTGACATCTCTAAAGATCATGAGGGCTGGATATTATTGGCCCAAGATTTTCAAAGTGATTGTTATGCATGGATCAAGAGGTGCAAGAATTGTGCATTCTTCACAGGTAAAGAGAGGCTAGTTGTCCTTCCATTGCATCCAATTTCAGTTGACCAGCCATTCATGCAATGGGGTTTAGACTTCATTGAGTTATTAATCCCAATTCAAGCCAAGGGCACAAGTGGATTTTAACGACCCAGATTACTTCACCAAATGGATCAAGCAAGAGCACTCAAGGAAGCAAATGAATATAGTATCCTAAACTTCTATGAGGGAATAAAGAACCAGATTTGGCATACCTGCTACATAATAATGAGATAATGCATTGGCATTCATCGGGTCCAAGGTGATTGAATGGGCTGTCAAGAATGGGATCTACCTAAGCACTTCATCAAACTATTATCCTTAGTGTAATGGCTAAAGCCGTCTCTACAAACAAGAACTTGTTGAGGATCATTAGGAGGACTCTTGATGAAAATCATAGGTCTTGGCATACTAAATTGAAATCAGCTTTATGGGCTGATAGGATAACTCCCAAGAGATCTACAGGTAACTCTCCATTCAAGCTTGTTTATGGGAGAGAGGTAGTTTTGCCCATGACACTTGAGTTACCAACATTGGAGCTCATGAAGCAGTTGGAGTTGTTGGAGTTTGAGCCCATGGAGGTTAGATATGTAGAATTGATGGAGCTCCAAGAAATCAGAAATCAAGCATCCCAAGTAATGGAGAAGGATCAGGCTTTGATAAAGAAGACCTTTGATAAGAAGACCAAGGATAGATATTTTCAAGTTGGAGATCTAGTGTTAAAATGGGATGCAGATAGAGAAAAACCGGGAAATCATTCAAAATTTGATGCCATTTGGAGTGGCCCATACATGGTCACAAAGTGTAAGGACAACAATGCTTTCTAATTGTCTTCATTGGATGGCAAGGAACTGTAGATTCCAATCAATGGAATCCATCTAAAGCATTGCTATTAAAGGGAAATTCTCCACCTTGTAAATATTAGCTTAGGTTTTCATTCCTCCAAGTGCTTGTGCACATTGTTTTGTTGTAGGTTAGTTTTGCTTTCCCTAAGTGCTTTGGCACAAGCTTGCTATTCCTGGAGATGTGTTTGCAGGCCTTGCTCCATCAGGTGATATTCCATCTTCCTCCTTGCAATGTTCTAGTCAGATGGGGTATCAAACAGAGGATTCGATGACTCCATGCCCAATGGATTGTTTCAGGCAACTGGTAATTTCATCCAGGCAGATGACCCCTCTGAGTCACCAAAATTGTTATCCAAAATGTGCCCCTACTCATTTTTGTGGCTAAGTCCTCTCGTTCTTATCTCTCTTGTGCCTCACTCATAATTTTTTTCATTTTAGGCACTCAAAACCTTCTGGAAATGGCACCATTGGATAGATCTCTTTCTCAGCTTTCCAGAAAGGTAAATTTTTCCTCCTAACTCCATGTATTTTTCAAGTTATGACTCGGCGGAGTTTTTGTGGGAAATTTTCCCCTGAAAGGCCCGCAGCCAATAAGATGCCACCACGTGTCCAAAGAAGTGGCGGGGGTTGGAGGAGAACTTGTTTTTTTACCAAGTGTTTTGGCAGGTTTTCAGGAGGAAATAATTTTTCCGCAAGCCCACCAACGAATCAACGTTTGATACGTGTCCAGAGAAAATTTGAAAAATTTGGCTAAGTGTTGGTGCATGGAAATTTTGAGAGGAGAGCCCGCGGCCAATGAAATACCGCCACGTGTCACCGAGCCCACAATGGTGGAGCACGAGAGGAAATTGGGACCTTTTCCCAAAGTGTTGGTGCAAAAGGAAATATTTTCCCAAAGGGCCCGCAACCAATTATATCTCGCCACATGTCCTGGAGTGGCGAGCAAGGGGAGAATTTGGGAAATTTTCCCAAAGAAAAAAATAAAGGAAAATTCAGAGAGGAAGCCCCGCCCTTATTATGAGCCAATAGAATCTCACCACATGTCCAGATGGCACCAAAATCAAGGAAATTCCCACAAAGAAAATTAGAAGAGGAAAACCCGCACCCAATGGGGTTGTGCCACGTGTCCCAATCTCATCGGCCCCACGGGAAAATTTTGGAAAATTTTCCAAAGTGCAAATCAAGAAAAGTAGAGCAGATGGGCCCGTGCGTACAAATATAAATGTGCCACGTGGCACCTAGAAAGGCAGAGCATGGGGAAATTTTGGAAATTTTTCCCAAATGCAAAAAAGGTGAAAAAATTCAAATTTTTTCCCGCCGACCCGATTTGGTTCTGTTTTGACCTAAAACTTCAAATCGCCATATCTTTCGATCCAGAGGTTAGTTTTTCATGTTCTTTTATATCAATGGAAAGATGGTGAAATTATCTACAAGATTCTAGGGGTCAATTTTACATTTTGATGGATTTTGGAGAGAGAAAATAAAAACACTTCGACACGTGGTCATGGATAGAAATGACATTTCAACCACCGTTTTTAATGAAAAATGGCTCGCATTCTCTCCCAAAGCATGGTTAAAAATGTCAGTGAATGGGTCTGTAAGGATGCCCATTTTGGGTTCGTTTACTAGGACTCCCACTACAACTTTGGAACAGATCTTGTCTCACTGCTATAGGCGATACTCTAGGCTCATGTGTGGCAGTTGATGATAAGACCTCCATTCAAGCACATACTACTTATGCTCGAATCCTGGTTAATCTCGATACCTCCAAACTCTTACCAGTAGAAATCAATCTATAGATTGGTGCCAGGCTCTGGGTGCAGAGGATAGACTATGAGAGACTTGCCTTCAGATGTCAGTGTTGCTTCCAAATTGGTCATGTTACAGATGATTGTGAACACTCCAAACGTAAGACCAAAATAGCAGCTTGGTGGAAGGATTCTCTACCTGAACATCTTACAATTGACTCAGATCCAGCTAAGGAATCTAGTGCCCCTCTACAAGGTAACTCACCCATCATGGTTGATTCACAGACTCAACACGAGAGAAGCCTCCGATCTTTACATGTTGATGATTCAGATTAAGGATATTTTGACCCCCTTCCTAGGGGTCACATCCCATCAAACCCATGTTGCGCTTTTATTTCGATTTGTAGTGGATGTGGGAAATCGGAATGGACCGTGGTGGATAGGAAAAAGAGGGAAATGCCAAATCTAAATCCCCACCATGTCGGAAAAGGTTTGATTCTGTCATTTGGGTGCTTTCATTTCTACATTTAGGAAAATGGTCTTATATGCATTCTTTAGTAGTTGTGTTCTTTGTTATGTTGTTGTTTATTTTTGTTTTTGTAGTAATTTGGTTTGCTTTTGTTGGTTCTTTCCTCGATAGATTATTTTCTCATTGTTGGGATTTTCTCGGGATCAAATCTTGATGTTGAGAACTTTTGTATAAGGGTATAGTCCCTTTCAAAAATTATTCGCCCATAATAAAAAAAAGGATGCCCATCTTGTTTTGAATGCATTTTAGCCAATGGTTGAATCCCTTCCATGTTTTCCCACGCATTCTCTCTCCCGGGCTCGTCCCTTGCACCGTAAAAGCTAGTTTTTGCTCATTTTGAAAGGGTGGAATATTTTTTTATATTGCAGGTCCCTTTTCTCACCTTGGAAGTGATTTTGGTACAATAATGAGACATTTTTAGAACTGCAACTTTATTTTTCCTCTCAGGTGTTGTAATGCAAGTGATTTTGATGTTAAAAATAACAATACAGGCCCTATGATTAGTTTTTATCCTCTGCTTGTGTTGTTTGGCTAATTTCTGATTCTTCATTACAGTTATCAGTTTGTGCATGAGGTTATTTGTTGCATTCTATGGATTGTGTCAATCTGCAGAAGTGAAAAATGCTCACCACTCCTTTGGTGCATCACCTATTAGCATTAGTTTTAGTTCCTTCTTTTTGCATTTTCTATCCTTGTCCCTTTGGAATTTAGAGTAGAATTAGGAAATTTGGACCTCTGCAATTGTTGTGTAAGTGATATAACTAATCAAAGGAGTTGAGGAACCAGCCTCTAATCTGGAGATTCCTCTTCCATTTTACAATTCCCACACTTGGGGAGAGGATTCAATGTTGTGCAATCACACTAGATGCATAGGGTGATCAAACTAGAAATCTGATCAACATCCAGGGGTGCTACTTGATTTGCAACAATAGGGACCATTTTCCTATTCATTTACACGTGTTGATTTGATAGTTTTTGAGCTCTGGGACCCACAGTGATGGTTTTCAACGAGAATATAGTCGAAACGTTCACATCGAGATAGCGATCATGCCTCCGTGAGTAGAACCTCGACCCACGAAATCTCAGGTTAGTTCTTCTTGATTATTCATTTTTGCACCCTAAATGTAAAAATGATGAAAAATTTGTCGTGGGGGGGTCATTTTTAGAAATGTCAGTTTTAAATGTGTCTCTTAGGGGGCGCCTAATGGGTAGGCTTTTGTTTTAGCAAAAATGGTCATTTTTTAGCATTTTTAGGGTATGCCACCCATTTTGAAACGTGGGATAGGACCGCTGCCCTAAGCAGGGTGGTGGTTACAGGACCGTTGCCTTACAAGGTGGCAATTACGAAACCACCGCCCTGCTCCGGGTGGCGGTTCTCTCCAGAATGCCAAAACAACATTGTTTTGAGTTTATTTTCATATTTTTAGTATTCTCATTTTCTTTAATGATTTTTTATTGCAATCTTGATACTAACTTGCTCCTTTTTGCATGTTTTTTGTGTTTTACTGTAAGAAGGAAGAGTACATCAAATGGATCCGAGAGAGAGAGTGATTGGCTTCCAGTAGTTCTAGATGCACTTCCTCAGGATGAGCAGGATGCACTTCAAAGGGTAGGTATATTGAGGATCACACAGGGTTCCCTATGTTACACATGCTAGTTACATACTATGTGACTTATTTTCTTACTTGGGATGTAGATCGTAACACTTTCCGATTTCCAGTGTCGAGAGGTGAGTGGACTATCACCTTAGAGGATGTCTACCATAATTTGGGAGTCCCGATTATTGGGAAGAGACTTTCATTTGATACAACAATATCCGAGTTCGGGTGACACACAGCAATGGGCCACCTATAGGGGAGACGCAGCTTGTCTCCACCGGTTCAAAGAAGGGGGTGAAGGTCCATTCTATTCTTGGCTTGCCCATCCCTCTGATCCATCAAGCCATTATGGGTATCCTTACTTTGAGATTGATCAGAGACAAGGGAGGGGATACTTTACTCTACTGTTGGGCCCCCATCATCGCACAGATTGAGGCACATGGCCAGATTTACACCTGGGGAGTTGATATACTTGGGACCACCTATCACAACTTGTACAGGGTGGTTCATTTACAGGGATAGTAGCTGAGCCATCCGACCTTGGTTATGAGCTGGGTCTATGAGCGTATCATCCCTTATGGGAGAGGTATAGAGGTGGTGGATCCTGGAGCCGTGAGGGTATCTAGATGGATGAAGATGATGGTGGTTAGAGCACCCCACTAGCCAGTTGCTTCCCTGACTACTGAGGATATGGAGGCCACACCTTATCAGGCCATGGTAGGGTTGTGGGGTGAGGAGACCTTCACTTTGATTTCCTGCTCTACTATAGGGTAACTTGTGGACAAGATGGGGAAGGTAGAGACACACCCCTTTGATCGAGTGCCTTAGCAGTTCGGCCTTGCTTATGTTGATATGCTTCCCCTAGTGGTGCCAGTGTTCAAATCAGTTTGGGAGGCTAGGGGTGGTCCTAGGAGCCAAGGTTGGATTTTTTTACTCCCGGCATCCCAATTGTAGATAGGAGGGTGGTACACGTGTAAGCGAGATTCGGTGCTCCTCAAGAACCCTTACTTTAGATTTTTGTTGGTCCCGCCCATAACAAAGATGATCCCATTGATATAGACTCGAGTCTAAGGAGTTTACAAGGGACAGATGGAGGAAGAGATCGAGGACATGGAGGTCGGCGAGTTGGGTAGAGGAGAGGATAGTGATCCCGAGTGACATGACACTCGTGAGATGTTACATGCCGAGAGGAAGAGCGAGCACGGAGAGGGTGACTCTAGTCTCAGAGGAGTTACTTTCTCAAGACTTAGGTAGAGAGGATGAGTCCGTGGTAGGATGCTATGTTTCCCTAGACATAGGAGGAGGACATCGCTAATGGCAAAGATCTATGGCGCGCTGATCCTAGAGATACCTCTTGGAGGCCTGGAGATCCGAGTGAGTTGTCACTCTTCTTTTAATATTTTTTTTTAGCTAGGATTGCCTTAGTTGCTATCTCTCCTTTTGTTCATCCTTGGTTTCATCTTTTGATTATTTTCTAATTTGTTTTTCTCCTTTGCTTGCAGAGACTGCTAATGAGTGGCGAGACTTGATTCACTGGGTATGTACTGATACCCTGATGCTCCCCATGGAGAAGACTCATGCCAAGCTATCCACGGATGTAGGGGAGCCTTTAGTAGTTGGTCAGCATACCAATGTTTTCTCCCCATTTGGCATGTGGCCAAGATGGTGACTTCCCTCCATACCGAGTTAGCTGGGTATAGGACTGCAAAGCACCTGATGAGGAGCCTCTCTCATAGCAAGGCTAAGGCTACAGGCTACCATTCGGGACCGTAAGCCCTCGGTGCACTCGTGAGCACCGGTGTAGCTAGAGTCCTAGACGTGGTCATGCACCTTCTAAGAGATCCCATAGGGATTGAGAGGCCACTTGGCTCTTTTTATAGTGAATCTTGTTAGATTGTTTTATACAACCATTTTGTATTTTCTGGGCTCATTGAGCATTTTGACCATACCTAGTGCATGAGGGCATTATACATAAACCTGATTATATATTTATATACATCTCTTTTTGGATCTAGATCTCTTTGTACCTAGAGTTTTGTGATTCATTTTCACATGTATACTAGATGTTTATAATTTTTTTATTTTTATATGCTTTTCAAAATGTATGCAATGGAGAACATATATCACAAATGTTTTCTTTTTTTGTATTTCATGATGCTGATGTATGATGACGTAGACACTATGTGATCTTGAACTTTAGTTTCTATAAGTAATTTTCCTAGACTTCATATTGTTTTGACAAAATGTGATGATGAATTGGTATGATGAACGCAGATGTACTTACCCCACTCCTAACTCCATGCAACTAGTAAGATGTGAGGGCTCACCACCGAAAGCTAGAAAGGGCACAAGCTATGAGATGTGTTGAAATGGTAATGATGGGAGATAGACAAAGAGTTAGTGGAACCAAATCGGGATGCTACAAACCTATCTTACTCAAGTGACTCCATAGTTTAGAATGCAAATTGCTTTATAGTTTATCTAGACTTAGATCTGTAGATGGCCACTCGGTTGACAAAATCCAGGGTTTTGAACTCTCCTAGAATTTTGGACATCTGATTCATTTGTTTTTGACTCAAGATTTCAAAATTTTGTTTGGATTATTAGCTTATGTCTTTTGACGTTTTACGCAGCAGCGGACCCCCACACCTTGCTCCATGCTACTAGTAGTAAGCATGGGCTTATTACCATGGATAAGGCACATGCGAGTAAAGGCATTCCCATCCTTTCCCAACCCTACGTCACTAGTAGAGATGCAAGATCATCACCGAAGGTTGGTAGGGCAAGGAAATGTGTAAAAGTAAAATTTTCTATTTGATCTATATTTGACTTACTTACTTGAGCAAAATGTCAATATGTTCTTATTTCCAAAGAGATATATACGCGGGATAGATGTGACACCATGAAGCTTCTAGAATAGACCATAGGCAAGACACCTACCCTAGGAAGAAACCAAAAGTGAGAATAAGCATGTAGGCCTTGGTATGGCTATCGTTAAGACTTTGTCATATCTAGCTCTAATTGATGAAATGATTCTGAAACAATTGATGATGTTATGAAAATGAAGAAGTATGATTTGAAAGCTCCTGCCAATACTATCAGAAGTTTGTAATGAATTGCTTAATAATAAGTCCCTTGATCACCAAATTTTATGAAATGAGTGAAAAAAATGAACCTATCTAAATGAGTATGTAATGTAGGTATAATTATACAAATAGTGTCGATGCTTCATGCGTAAAACCATTTAAAATGTAAGGAATTGAATAATTCACTGAATTCCTCACCCTCTAATGTGCACAAGAAATATGCACCATTACCATAGTCCTTCATGACATGATATGGGCCCAACCATTTGGGCCGGAACTTTCTTTCCTTTGTCGGTTTTCTTATCGATCTCGTCTATCTAGTCTTAAAACTAGATCTCCTTCATATATTTCTCGCTCACGAGACCTTTTTGTTATACTATAGGAACATCCGGTCAAGCATATGCTCTATGCCATTGTTTGGCATTTAACCTAGCCTCATCTAGGATTTCTAGTTGGGAGAGGTGTGCCTCTCTATAAGCTTCTTCATCTAGAATCCCTTATAGTGAGATGCGGAGACTGGGTATTTTAACTTCAAGCGGAGAACTACTTCTACCCCGAATACCAATGAGAAAGGAGTTTCTCCTGTAGGTGTTCTTATTTAGGTTTGGTGGGCCCACAAGGCCGGATATAATTTTAAATGCCAATATAATTTGTTTTCTTTTACCATTTTGAGGAGAATAGCTTTCAACATTTTATTTGTCGCTTCAGCCTACCCGTTGGCTTGAGGGTAGTAAAGAGAGGCCGTGTGATGGTTTATTTTAAACTTGCTACATAGCTCATGAACCTCATCATTTTTAAAGGACGTGCCATTATCGGAGATAATGACTTGTGGGACACCATACCTATAGATAATTTGGTTCAAAATGAATTTGGCGATCACCGAACCTGGTACGGTGGTGAGAGGCATGGCCTCTACCCATTTGGTGAAATATTCCATGGCTGTGATTATAAAATTATGGCCATCGGTTGATGAGGGAGAGAATTTCCCTATCAAGTCCAAACCCCACATGGAGAAGGGCCATGGAGTCACTATTGGTTGTAGGGATTATGCTAGCATGTGAATCTCATGAGAGAATTCTTGGCATTTGTGGCACTTACGTATAAATTCTACTACGTCATGTTCGAGAGTGGGCCAAAATAGACCATCGATGTATTTTACGAGCAAGTGGCATGACCACCAAAGTGGCCCCCGCATATCCCACTGTGGATTCATGAAGGATCCTCTTATATTCTTGTGTGTCGATGCATCTTAGAAGTATGTTGTCGAAGGATCTACCATAGAGCACTTGGTCTAAAACAACATATTTAGTGGCAATAATGTGTAACCGCCTTCTTTTTTATGACATGGAACTTTCTGGGTATGTATGGTCCATGATAAAATTGATGATATCAGTATACTAGGGACATGTAGAGATGGGGGTCTAGTTTTGACAAAGAATACACATTCATTGGGAAAGTCCAGATCTACCAGTTCACCTCCATCTAGTGGATTGTCACCAACTTGATTTGTAATGATATGTCCTTTGATGTATTTTTGGTTTACGAATGTTAACTCAAATTCTCCCATTAGGGTTATGAAACGGATAGCTTTTCTAGGTAAAGATCCTTGTGTAAGAAATGTTCGTAAATGGTCTGTCTTCAATGACTCTTGTTTCCTAGTTTAACATGTAATGTCTCAAGCATTTTGTTACAAAAATTATGGCAAGGAATTCTCTCTCTTCTATGTGTAACATGTTTCATAATCGAGAAATGTTTAGCTAATGAAATAGATTGCGTTCTCATTTATCATCGTCTTCTTGAGCTAGCACGCAAGCCAAAGCTGAGACGTGAGTGGCTCGTGAGTATAGGATTAAAGGGCGATCTGGTTTGGGAGGAATTAGCATGGGTGGTGACAACAAGAAATGCTTAAATGCTTTGAAGGCTTCATTGTAATCTTCAGTCTAATCGACACCATAATCTTTCTTGAGTAGATTGTTGATTGGATGAATGAAAAAGCTTGAATCAGGGATGAACCTTTAGATTGCACCGAGTTTTATGAGAAATGTCCCGATTCCATATTCATTCAAAGGTGGGATAATTTTGAGAACAACCCGTATTTTGGCCGGATCAACATCAATCCCTTGTGAAGATATAGTGTATCTTAGAATTTTGCCTCTTGTTACATCGAAAATGCACTTCTCTAGATTTAATGTGACACTATACTCAATTAGTCATGAGAGGATGATACGGAGAACCTTCGGATGATCACAGTGTTTCTTGGCCTTGGCCAACAAGTCATACACATATGATTCTACAATTTTATGGATAAGATCATGGAATATGTATGTCATTGCCAATTGATATGTAGCGCTAACACTCTTAAGACCAAATGGCATGATAGCATAACAATAAGTTCTCCAGGGAGTTATAAACGTGGTTTTGGCTTGGTCTTGTTTGGATATTTTGATTTGATTATATCCCAAGAACCCATCTATGAGAGACAAAAGCTCAAATCTAGTTTTTGTGTCAATGATGATGTCAATGGATGGTAATGGGAAATCATCCTTGGGACAAGATTTTTTAGTATCCCGAAAATCTATACAAATGCTATCTTCCCATTATTTTTGAGGATGGGGACAATATTAGACACCCATTGTGAATAATCGACTACTTTGATGAATCCTACTTGGAGAAGTTTTATTACTTCCTCTTTTACCATGAGAGCCACTTTTGGCTTCATTGGTCTTGACTTCTGCTTAACTAGCTTTGCATCTGGTTTAGTGACAAGATTATGGATCATAACTTATGGTGTAATACATGTCATCTCTTTATAATTAAATTCAAAAGCCTTTTTATGTTCTTTCTGGATTTGGGTGTGCGTTTCTATTTCTTCCAGAGTTAACGAGGATCCTAACTTCAAAATTATTGGTTCTTCCTCCATTCCAATGTTTATGTCAATGGTTTCTTCTATTAAAGAAGTGTTACCTTCTTCAAATTCAGGTGGGGCTGGAGGTAGTTCCAAGCTTTCTCCATTTTCTATCTCATAGATATCGAGATCCTTCTGTGGAGGAGACTCTACCATGGGATTTCCAAAGTAGGAAGAGGAGTGTGGTATTAGGGAAAGATCAACTATAGGGTGAGCAAGGTGTAGCTCTGCATAGGTGTTTAGATATTTGAGAGTGACTTTATCACTATCAACATGATGTAAGATAGAAGATTCATTCTCAGTTGCATGTGTTAACAGAGGGTTTGTTGACATTTTCTTCACCAATGGCTTAGTACGAAGTGATACCTTGAAAGTTGTATCTTCCAACTCATTACTTGGGGTAAAACACGAAGCTGAGGTTGTTATTGAATCATGAGAAGGTTACTTCTCGTGGGATTACCTCAATGGATATGAAGTTGAATCTTTTTCTTAGATCTAATACCACTATTTTATAGAGATGTAAGTGCTCAGCTCTAGTCTCATATACTTTAGAGACCTAGTTTGTAACTAACTGCGAGTCTCCTAACACTCGATGTCATTAACACAAATCCTTTTGGCTATGATGAGGCCAAGGAGGAGGGCTTCATACTCAACGACATTGTTTATACATTCAAAGTTCAATTTAAAAGAAAAAGGTATGATCTTTCCCTCGGGAGAAGTAAAGATTATGCCCTTTGCCCGACTCCATAACAACATCTAGCTCCATCAAAATGGAGAGTCCAATATTTACAAGGAAAAATGGATGCTTTGGGACATTATTCACATCTTTTTCTTCTATTTCGGTTACTTCTATCATGAAAATTCCTCTGCTAGAAGAGAACCAACTCCTAGGGTGCATCCCATATCTCATGAGTCAAATGGTAGGAATATTGGTAGATCTTGTTCTAGTAATTTGACAATTTTTGTAGTGGTTCCTAATGACACTGTGTCTATAATGTTAGCTTCATTCTTGAGGGCTGGGATGCTCTTGACTAAGTTCGTAATTTCTAGTTACATTTGTAGGTATTAATTTTTCTTCCGGTTTTGAGTCAATTGGTTTGTTAAGTTGGTTTGTTGGGAGTTCAAACTCGAGTGAATGCCAGTATTTTCTTCGTGTCTGCTAGGTGTATGTTGAATCCCTTTGGGTCACCTTTTGCTATGAATATCTTTCCTAAGTGTAAGAATATTATTTCTGGAATAAGGTAAAGGGAATTACTTTCATGTGATGTATCCATGGTCGACCGAGGATCATATTATAGTTGGTTTCTGATCTATGATATAAAAATCGGTGATGATTTTCTTGGGTCCTAAGGTGACTAGTAATAATATAGTCCCAATTGAAGTATCTTTAAGGCTATCATACCATCTTAGTGTATTTCTTGTTGTGGAATAGTTTGTTTCGCCATATCCTAGATTTTGAAGGAAAGAAAAGGGGACAATATTCACTGCTGCCCCATCGTCCACCATTGCGCGTTTGACGTAATTATTGTAAACCCACACCTGTAAATGCAAGGTGGGTCACCTCTATGTGTAATTTCAGCATCTTTTGGCATTTTGTTTATGTCGAATATAAACTTGGTATCCCTATCTGGCTACCCTGGAGGGTGGATATCAAAGTCTATATGGTTGACTTGTGTTTCGGGAGGTGGAGTGATGTTAATTAAATGACCTAGAACTAGTGCTTCTAACAAAGTAGCCCTATGGGTAGGAGAGTTTTTCAAAAAGTCCAAAAAGGATATGTGAGAGATAGACTTTCTTAAATCATTAATTAAATCGTAAGAACCCATAGGTTTTACCAATATTTGTTGAACGTTATCTGGTTCTAGTGGATAGATTGGATTTGGTTGAGAAGAATATTCTCGTGTTCTTGTTATGTCTTCTACGTGTAGCTCAGTATCTAATTCCACTAGACCAACTATCTTGGTTCGTGGCTGATTTCCTAATTGTGGCGCAACAAGTGGATTTAGTGAAGTTGAGGCTTCATGATCGTTATTTCCTATCATTACACCTTTGTTTGTCCCATTTAGATTTAATTTATTATTGTTATTATGATTTGGAAGTGGATCATTGAAGATCTTAAGAGGTGCGTTTTGAGGGGAGACTGCCCCTGTGAAATTATTTGGGATAGGTGTCATAGAATCTGTTAAGAACATATCTATGAAGAGTTGTCTTTGTTCTTCTAGGAAGACATTGCATGAACTTATTGTAATCACGAAAGTCCTAGTGTCATGGCCTTGAATTTTGTGGAAACCACAATATGAGTTAGGATTATAACTCCTAGGTTGTTGGTTTGGTGCATGTTGTGGTCCAAAACTCTGATTGAATCATGACTATTAGGATTAGTTTTGTGTTTGTTGTCTTTGGTTTTGGTTTTGATATCCAGTTGAGTTTTGACTTGGACCCTATGTTTAGATCTGACATTGTTGTTGGGAAAATTAAAATCTACTGTGTTGATTGTTAACTGGTGGTGGAACATTTACAACATTTGATTTTTTTGCTTGGTTAGTCACTCCATCTGTTGTCACCCCATGGTTTTTGTTAAGGATTTTAGGTCCTTGATTGGCGTTTGTGGTAGAATAAGTCGTAGTGTTTTGGTTGGGGATGATTAACCTCCCATTTGTTCCATATGTCTTACGACCGCTATCTATTGCAGCTTGATCTATTCAGAGAGTGCTCTCGAGCACTTCATCATAAGTTATTAGTGGGAATTTCTAGACTTCTTCCTTTATCTCTACTGAGAGAATGAAGGAATAAATCACATAGTTCCATTTGATCCATGTTTGGAGCACTTGCTGAAGAATAGAGGACTGTATGCCATCTTTGGATGAAATGAGCAACAAATTCATTGTGTTCTTGCTTAATATGCAAGAATTCCCTGATTCCTGTTCTCAACAATTTTTTCATGTCGAATGCCTTGATGAACTCTAAAACAAGTTGTTTAAATGAAACTCTCTAATACTAATCGAGGGTGATACCCTCTAACATTTTGGGAATATTTTAGCAACAAATCCATCCCAAGGAGCAGCTTCTTGAATAGTTTTGGCGTAGGCTTTAATATGTGCATTTGGGTCTCCCTCTCCTTTGTAATTGGGTAGATCAAGGAGAGGTCTTGGAAGCATGACACTTCATATAGTGAAGTCTAAAGGTTCTTTCAAATATTCTGAATAAGTCCCTATTGCATAGGTTTCGACCATTGATGGTGTTTGCTAGGGGGGAAGGTGGAATGCGTTGTTGATGAGGCATAGCATATATATTTGTAGCGGCATAAGGAAATCCCTATGGTTGAGAGAACACACTGGGAGAATAGAACATATCTCCTTGTGGTGATTTGGAATACATGTTTAAGTATGGAGGAGCATTGTTCAGAAATGGATTATTTTGTACTAAACCGGGAGGTATCATATTTTCCACTTTGGAGCGGCATTAGAAAACATGGTTCTAGTTTGTGTTTGTTGTGAATATTGAGGAGGCATGCCAAATTTTCCTATTCTTGTGAGGAGGTCTACTTAGCTAGGATGATGTGGAGGATTGGAAGTTCCTTCTGCATGAATTGTGAGTTTTGACTTGCTTGAGCAAGTTCCAACCCTCTAACCTTCTCAACTAAGGCTGAGATGACCTTGTTTGGTGAAGACACGGTATTTTTCCTTAGTGGTGTTTGTTGTATACCTTGAGGTTATATAGGCATATGGTACCCAACTATGAATTGATCATTGCCCTACCAAGTATCACCGAGGGCATTTCCTATAGGTGGAGGAATGGGGGTGTTTTCTTAGAATGATACCTTGGGTTATATTTGCAAACCTCCTATAGGTGGGTACATACTTTGAGAGAATTGTTCACCCCTAGCATAATGTGCTAAGTATTCATCATCTAAAAATAGGTGTGTATCTGATTATCTAATGATTTGTGGTCTAAGCAACACTGAGGAGATGAACCAGATTCTCAGTGAGCGTTATGTTATTCGAGCTTGAAGGCTCTGGTTGTTGTGTTTGAGTGAGTTGATCCAAATCCTCTATTTGGAAAGAAGAACTATATCTAGTCCTTTGAGGTAGAGTTTGTGTTGAAAACTAGTTAGTTAAATAGTTGTCACCCCATGCTAAGAGCGAGGGTGATGGTTGTCTATTCAATTGATTGTAGTATGCTTCAAGACCTAGGAGAGGGCTGCCATATGCATCGTATCCCAACATATTCAGGGGGTATATGAATACCCACATAATAATGGGAAAGAGTGAAGGTGGATAAAAAAGAAGAGTGTGAAAGTGAAGAAATTGTTCCGTTTACGTAAGTTTTACTAATTTTGTTGATAAAGCTGATGTGAAGGCTAAAGAGGTAGAGAAGATGAATTAGTTGTTTGTTCACGTCGGGTTCACCAATTTTGTATAATGTAAAAGTTACATACAAGCATGGGAATCTAAAAGTGACTCTTCCTCGCACCCAACCTCCCAAGGTCATGCTAAGACAACCGGTAGGGATGGAATACACATGGGATGCGAGATAAGCTAGTAAGGTAATCTTATGTCTTCAACACGCAATGGTGGGATCTGTGAATCTAAGGAAAGAAGGTCCTCTTAACCTAAACCCGTGTGATAGATCGTTCGGAAAGGATAGTTGTGTGAAGGCTCCAATCAATATCGAGCTCTGTCGTGATTTGATCTATGGGTTGTGGAACACGTGAAGATAACTTGTGGGTGCTTCGTATATGTCTTCTCGACAAGGTCATGAAAAATGGAATGGTTAAATATGTAGTGGATCTTTTGGTGTTATATGGATGTTTCTCTGGTCTAGTCTAGAAATATTTATCTTGATTAGCCACTATGTTTAATAATGATAATTGTGTGATAATGTCTGGTGGGAGTGGAGAGGATCTAAACACTAATGTTTGCAAACTAGCGTCAACGTTGGATTGATTTGTAGGCCCATTGGGTTATGGGACCTGTGGATCACAACCATAAGTTCATGGTTGTTGTGGACCTCTTATGGTCATGTGAAGAATCAATCCCTAATTCTCGAGTATCCGTAGTCGTATGCCTTTTCGACCTCTACATTTAGAACTAGAAGTTACATGATTTGTCGAGTACCTAACAAGTGTTCTGCAACTTGATACGTAAGCTAGTGTCTATATCAACAAGGAGGTCTCCTCATGCATCATGCAGGGCACTAGTGGATCACAATCCGAATGTTTTCCTCTTTCGGTCCTTCTACAAACATATGGATATCTATCAAGGCAATCTATAATTTGTCTGATTTGACCAGAATGTGTGTGCTTTGTCATCTTCTATGTTTAATCCCTTTAACTGTGAGCTCATTTCTTGTAGGTCTGTTGTTGTTCGGAAGACCTAAATTCTGAGATTTTGGTCTATGTCAGTTATTGCTGCAACATTATTTGGTTGCGGCACGATAGGCACAAAAACATATTCCTGGGCTCCCTAGGTCCCGTGATTGTCATACAAGACCAATATAAGCCTAACTGAAATGAAATAAACTAACTATGTGAGATATATCTACAACATATGTATACTCTTCTATTTTTATTTTTGATAAGATTTTGAATGGAATTGAAAGAGCAACTAATCTAACATATATAGCTACTTGCCTATGCGGTTGTGAGTTTTATCCTAAATAACTAGATAGCTGATTAACTTAATTGAAAGATTCTTGATCCTACCTCAGAAGTGAGGAATGAATCATAGTTTCTTAGAAACTATAAATCCCCACACCTCCCAGCAATATCGAGAATGAAACTAAACTGAAATGAAATATTTCACTACTCTATTTGATATATTTTAACTAGAAATTTGTGAGATAAAACCTAGAATTTGCGAGAATAGTGGCAAATCCAAAGAGTGTATGACTTTTTCCCCTCGGATGATCTCCTTGTTCATTCATGTTCACATAAGTCCAAAAGAGCATGTATATGCTAACATCAATAGAAAAGGTATTCAAAAATGGCAATTTGGATATAGACCGAATATAATGCGAGTAGGAGAGGGAAAATGCAAGAGATAGAGCTTGGCATATGTAATTCCTAGCAGGATTTATTGGGGAATACAACACAAGAGTACCAAGAGATTCTAGAATCCACATTTTGTGAAGAACACAACCACTGTAACGCTAATGGATGTAATCTATAATTGACACTCGCTCTTCTCTAAACTAATTTGTATGAACAACAATGAACAAGACTGAAGCAAGAAGATCAAATGGCCTCTAACAACAAAGGAAAACTAGCCTGGATGTAAAACATGAAAACAAAATGAACTCTAAGAAAGAATTGAGAGACTAAACAATGGAAAATGAGAAATTGAGAGGTAGTTTTGAGGGGCCATTTTCTTGAAAACAAGCTAGCTATTTATAGATTTCACATTCACCCAAAGGTGATTCCCATTAGAACTCTTTTACCATTAAACAATGGAGAAACACTATTCCAAGGGACATAAAACATTAATACAAGCCAAGGCGGTGTAGAAAAGCCAGTAAACGTTAAAATTTACACAAGTCGTGATCATAAAAATGTGCTAGAAAATGTGTGAAGGACCGCCGCCCTAAGTAGGGGTGGTTACAGACCGTCACCTGCCAGTAGGGCGGTGATTTCTTCACTATAGGTCAAAGAGCTAAGAAATGAAGGGTAGAGGGATAAAAAAAATCACAAGGAACAAGGATAAAGCATTTGGGATGCTAACATATACTTTGCGAGCTTTTACGGATCTCGAACACCTTGTGAGGTGACCTATATCATCATCGGGGCATATGTAACATCGTTTTGGCGTATAGTACCCTACAATTTTGGGTACGTCAAGACCCTTATTAAATGGAAGAACAACTTCCCGGAAAATTTTGAACAACTTGAGATATCCCATCTAAACCGATGTTAGTTCTCCCTAAACCGATGTTGGTTCTCCCTAAACCGATGTCGGTTATATCAGAATGAACCAAATGGCCTATTTAGACCCATTTACAGCTTTGTAATACCGGGTGGTTGGTTGTTGGTTATTGGTTGAAAACTTTTGATCTCAAATTCAATCTCTTTAGACGTGATAATAGAATAAAGATTGATTTGTGATCACCAAAGGCAACCAAATACACTGGCACAACAATGAGACTTTCTTCCCAGCATCCTCCAACGTAGCAACTTCTTCATTATTCTTCAGACCTGTACCTCACAGAAGAGTAAGTATCCTCCTTCCATCTATTTCATTTTCTTATCATCAGCTATAGTATTTGTGGTAAAGGAACCTAGTCTTTTACTCTCTGTCCATTCCCTCTCTCTAGTTGCAGCCACCTTCCATACCCAATCATCTTAATACTTGGCCCAATTTCCCATTTTGATCTCCTCAGTAGTCTCAGACCTTTGCAACATATCTACACCCCCTCTGTGATCAATCCCCACCTTCTATCCACTCCACTTTTTCCCCAAAACTCCAAAAACTTGGACTGTGTGATTCCACCACCCCAACTTAACCGTCGTCGGTTATCTCTAACCATCACCAGTTACAGTAAAACCATCATCGGTTTTATAAAACCGTGGTCGGTCTCTATGTCACTAATCTCTACCAGAATAACAACATGTTTCTGACATATACCTACCTGAAAACCTATTTGACCTTCAGATTGTATCTAACCTATCATGTTAGCTTAGATTCACCTACAACCAACCTACTTGACCTCCTGGATCTCTTCCTAGCCTAGGTACATTAGATTAGATCTAGCCTATTGTTTTTTGTATGAGATGCCTAAATCATATTAAACTACAGTAGGACAATATTTACTTTATTTCAGCATTGAATTGTTGTAAACAGTGGATTGACAACCATCTAGGAAGTATTGCACTTCTGATATCTAGCATATATTAGGCAGTCCACTGCATATATTGTTTAACTCTCTTTTGTGGTCTTGTTTTGGTTCCTATACAGGTAGTTCCTCCTAGCCAAAAGGAAGGTCTCACAATCACTTCGATTCAAAATTTAGATACGCGCGCATATAACCTTCAACCATCCTAAAATAGGTATTCCTCTTACCACCCTTTACCTTATTTGTTTCGTTAAGTACTTCTTAGAAAACTAAGAAATCAGGTGAAACAACACCATAGTTTTTTAATTTTAAATAAAACATACATATAGAATTAATATACATAGAAGGATATCATGTGCAATGAATTCAAATCAAACATGGAAGTAATATCATTATGAAAACCAACACATGGATATATAATGTATCAAACTAGGTGTGCTTTGAATGCACGTCTATGAAAATATAAGTTCATAACATGTGTATATCTTGAACAAAGTGTGTCATACATATAAGACAACATGCAACCACATAAGGCTATATACAATGTCCTATGAAGAATCATGAACTAGGACCAGCTGACCCATATATATATATATATATATATATATATATATGTATGTATGTATGTATGTATGTATGTATGTATGTATGTATATATGTACATCCACGTCCTATGAATCTAATCATGAAACATCTTCCCTCTCTTTTCCCTACTAGAAGTAGCATGTCCACGACCTAGGGATGTAGTGGAGGGAGATGCCACTATGGATTTCATCTGTGTGGTCCTAGGCATCTCTAAGCAGGCCTGCAACCTAACCTGCACATTCATAAACAACAAGTTTTTAACACCCATATTTTAAAAATACATTCAAAATTTAGAAACTTAGAATTTAGTTAAAATGCATGTGAAATCTTACCACAATGTCATGATCCCTATCAATTTGTTGTTGACACATGGCAAGGACAATAGTAGACTCATGAGAGGTAAGCTACATACAAATAATTAAATTTCAAATTAAATATTTCATGTATAAAATTTGATATTGCATATTTGAGTAATAAGAAATAATTCCTAAATAAATTTAACAAATTTGAAAAATTGTACCTTAATTAGTGTATCTCTGAGATCCTATGGCAATATCTATAGTAGCCTCCATAGTCTGCATATATGGAGAAGTCTCTCTCGTAGTCATAAGCTATAAAAAAATGTGTAAATCAATATTAATCTACATGACTGCCACATAATGCAGAGCCAAAGCATAATCCATGAACTTCCAAAATTAGAACCAAAGTGTAAAGAGAAACTAACCTACATAAAATTCACGTGAGGTGTGTCAATAGCCTCATTTCCCATAGAGATGATGACCTTCCGGCTCTGCGCACGTATAAAAGACAATCATATATTAATATGTACATGTACAAGTGAAACATTATAATAATAAAAGTGCACAATCAAATGAAATTTTAAATTTAAGTACAACTTGAAACTTACATTTGTAACATGCCCAACTACAGTAGCTAGCATGTCGACGCTAGATGTTTCCTTCACTAGATTTTTCTATTTAAAATAAAATAAAAAATTAGTTTTTACATGTATGTACATAATGTACAATGAAATACATATATATTAAAATATCAAACATGAATTAAACTATTGTATATATATATATTAAATATTTATTTGACATTTACCTGTGAAAGACCAAGATCCGTTGCACCAGTTCCAAAAACATCCGCCATCATCTCATCTAGAGAAAAGAAATCATGTGATCCAACAAATGATGTCTTGCCCACAGTGCATACGACACCACATGATCCATAGTGGTGTGGTGCACTAGAACTGACACCTCCACCAACATCACCAAATGCAATCTACTTACTATGCTAGGTCAGAGTGTTAGTGAGCTCCCTCAATGCATGTAGTGCATCAATCTCCATAACCTCCTTCACTGTAGGAGGGATAACTGAAGGAAGTGGGGGTTTTGGGAATGTGGGATCCTTGGTTGACCTACACATGCACCAGGTCTACTCTATGCAGAGCCACCACCTCACCCATAAAAATCAGAAAAGTCAAAATAATTTGGGACCTCATTAAGCATGAACTCGCAATATAATTTCTTCAAAAAATAGAGGGGAACCTCATTGTTTTTGCATGGTGGATAATAAAAAACCATCCACCATTGGTCCCAAAAAAATTCTTGATTTGGTCATCGTGGCACCAATGGATTGGGAACCATTTGCAAGTAACTATGGGGGCATTGGTTCTTGGGTTAGTAAATAATGCACAAATGCGGTATTTTCCAAAAAAATTGTCTTTTATGGCCACATGGGATAATTTATTTACATACCACTACCTACAATCACCTCTAAAGGTATTCCATCTATCTATTTGGTTAGTTGCGAAGTCAACTTTGCTAATTAATGTTTGTAATATGTTGGCTAAAGTCATGC
Organism: Taxus wallichiana var. yunnanensis; assembly: GCA_018340775.1. NCBI lineage: Eukaryota > Viridiplantae > Streptophyta > Pinopsida > Cupressales > Taxaceae > Taxus > Taxus wallichiana. The sequence continues at coordinate 646,543,215 of CM031239.1, read as the reverse complement.
GGATGGATTTGTGGCATGATTTTGTCTTATATTCTGAATAAGGTTCTCAATGGAAAATTTATTTTGTCATATTTTTCCAATGATATTAAATTGTGTTCCTTTTGGTTCCGTGGGGACAAAAGGATCCACAGAGGTGGATCTATATTTGGAGGAGGGTTTTCGAGAATGTTTGGAGGGTTTTGAGGATTGTTTGTAGGGTTTCTAGGAATATTTTGATGGTATTCGGGATTATGATCTTGCCAAGTAACTAAAAAACAAAAAAAATTATACATAAACAAAAAATCGAAAAACCCATGAAAATCACAAAAAAAACCAAAAATGCAAACAAATTGATCAAAATCGAGGGCTTACCTCTTTGTCTTGGCAGAATGGTTGAAACTATTGCAATCAACAAGTTTGAAGAGTTATTTTAGGGGGTATTCAAAGTGCGAGAGCCAAAGGTGTAGGAGAAATCACGGTTGGAAAGGAAAAATGAGGGAAATGGAGGAGTCGCGGGTCTTTTTTTTTTGTCTTAGAGGACCGTGATCGTGGTTTTAGGTTCAAAAATCACCGAGCCTATAAAAATAGTTACATGAGCATGGTTTATAAACCACACTCACGGTACGTAAATTTTAGGTTTTTATGTCCACTTAATTGTCCACCATCTTGGTGCACTTACCCGTATGCCCTTCTACTTCACAATCTATGCACGAAATACCACTTGTGCATCTCATGTCTGAATTAGTTGATAATTTTTCTAACTATTTTTCCATTCTTTACAATACGGGCTTCCAAAAATGGGCTAACGCCGGTCTCTACACCCCCAATAGCCTCAACATGCTTTGAGCTACTTCAAGTGCCTTATACGGGTCTATATGAGTCTTGTGTGAGAGTGACCTTCAAAAGCATGATCAGTCCTTCAATGAAACATTGAGCATGCTTTGACTTCGGATGTATGTCATAAGATAACTTCGATGAAAGATTTTTGAACTGTGCATCATACTCCTGAACACTCTTAGCCATGCCCTGCTTGATGTCCTTTGGCGTGTTAATGCTATTCTTCTCAAACTCAAGTATATTGAACTCCTCCAAGAAATAATCACACAACGCAGCAGATATAGTCTACACAAGTCTGATTTGGATCATATTTCATATACCAAGTATGTGCATGTCCTTGCAAAGTAGTTGTAAACTAAATTTCCTTGCTGTTTGGAGTTGTGATCCCCTTCACACACTATAGTATATCACACATATACATGTGCTCAACTGCATATTCTATTCCTCTATATTCTACAAGATGAAGAGACATCTCCATATAGATTTTATAAGGTTGGTGTGGACCATGCCCACCAGATCTAGAACCTATATTTCCTTCTATATTTCCTTCACCCCTAGAACCACTAGATCCACTAGATCCTGAGCCACCTAATCCTCTTGATCCTCCCCTTGTAGTGGGAAATGGACTAGAGGATGCGTTTCCTTGTGTTAAAATGAACTCCCACAATCGGTGAAGTTGTGCGTCCTTCCATATGTGATTCCAACATTTTGCACACCCATGTTCTATGCTAATGATATGATAGAAAATATACCTCTAACTAGACCTTCAAATAACATAGACACTGATTACACCACCATAGATGAATAAACTACTTGATTAACTCCCAAACTTGACAATAAATTAACTCTCACGCCCACACTATCTTGGTTACTAATAAATGTCATAGAAGCTGGAAAAATAAGTGCCAAGTCAAGGTCACTGGGTAGGTTCGATGCATGCCCATGGTTACGAATCTTTCTTGAACACACCTTCATCTAAAAATGAAGAGGGTTCTCTACCATGATTTCCCAAATGGGGAGTTCCAGATGCTCTGGCTCCATGTCTTCTACATGAGCTCCAAATCCTTCACGATCCATCTCTCTCTACAACACCGTTCTTTCCACAATTTATTTTTTCTTCTCCAAATTCCTCTCACATGCTTCATTAAACTTAAGAGACCTTTATTCTCTCTATCTTTCTACCACTAGATCCATCATCTTTCACCTCTCCTGCTCTTGCCCCTACGTATGGTGGGGTTTAGCTAACCATAGGAAGGCTGTTCTAAATCCAGGTTCATGATAAAAATCTTAATCACTAAAGGAATACCGCATATATAAGATTCTCTGATTTCACATAAGAACTAGAACTCAATAACCTCTGGACATGAATAATTAGAAACTATGTACTCCAAAGTATAACTATTTAGAACACCACTCCAAAGAATGATCCACCACGAGCCTCTAAGTCGGATCAACATCATACAAATTTTGGAATTCTTCCTACGTCCAAATGACTATTTGAAACCTCTAATTTATCTTCAATGTTTAATCAACCATCCACTCATATAGATCTATAGGGAAAATGGTGAAGAACATCTCATACATCTCACGATATAAATTTTGTTCAACTCACGTGCGTGCATTAAATTCAATTCCATGTTAAATCTGTGAGCATAATCTTCCTCTAAATTTTCTAGCCACTCTTCAATACTGGCCAAGGTCAACCAGTATGTGTTCATCATGAAATATCTCAACAAACAACTGAAAAAGAGGTCCTAGAAATGGAACCAAAATGTAGTATTATTTTACCCATAAAGGCTTAAGGCGCGTTGGCACATCACTCGGCTGAATCGAGCACTCACCGAAGTGTGAAAGGGTACCAGGAACCTTTTACAACAAATTTCTCAAAAATTTAGCATGTTCATGCAAATATTCCAGATCCATAATAGATAATCAATTATAATGCATAGAATTACTTAGATCTAGATCTTAACCATATGCAATATTAACTCATACCATAATCAAGATTAAATTTACCATACAAGAATCAGTCACAGATGTGTCTACAATCAATATCCAACCACAAAAATCCATTATATTAATTTATGTAAAACAAAGAAGCTTTATACATACATAATATTGTCACCAAGTCATGCGCTCCCATAAATCAATATCATAACTCTAAAAAAATAGATCATCTAAACCTTGTAAATGAATACATATATATAGGGGTGGGGGTGGCCCTTCACCACCTATGCATCCTCAAAATAGGATGCATGTTAAGAATTGCCATGCACCCTTACATGATAAATACAAAAGCATGCAAGCTCCCTAATAATAGATCATCTAGTAATACAACTACAATGTAATTCTATTAATAACTCCAAAAACTAGGTGTGCATGTCGATTCCACTTGTCCAAAATAGCCTTTATGTGCTCTCCAAGTCTTCTATAAAATGTGTTCCACACTCCATGTCTATACTTAGCCTTATTATGGAAAATGGCTAAGTCTTGAACCCTCTCTTTCCTGGGTGCGCCTTATTTCCCTATAATTCCACGTGCACCCATGCACCCTATGTCCATGTGCCTAATCCTTATGCACCTTTCATACTTAGGCTATATTTCATCAGCCCAATAATAGGTGGAAAAAGGGCTAATTAGAGCTAGTAGGCCACCAAGAAGAAAATGATATTTCTAAGAGGAGTTTAAGAAATCAAAATATGAAATCTAGGGAACACCTTAAGCATGATTAAGAGGCTTGGAAGGAGAAGAGATAACTTTTTGGGTGTTCCTAGAAGTATATATCTCTATATGGTAAAAACACACCTTGCACTAGGAGCCTAGATGGTAGTCTTGCATAATAGTGAGAGATTGGTGTGATTGGTTAGCTTGGGTGCATTTTGTGTGTGATATAACCTTCTTGTCATGAATAATAGGGTGTGAACAATTGAATAATCCATCAAATAATAAATGATTCCATTATTACTATGATAACCATAGTGTAAAAGGATTAAGGGCGAGTTTTGGGAGCTAATTTGGTAAAATCTTAGGCTTGAGTGGTGAAGAGACAATTACATGTGGGTCATATTATGATTTGATAGTGTGTCGGGGTAAAAAGTGGTAGATGGATGACTAAGGACTAAATATTGTTATTTACCCTACTAGATTCAAGAAGCTTGATGTAGAAAAAGGTAAGGATTGTTACTACTTTGTAAATTTAGACCACATAATTGATTGCATTGAGGTTAGAAAAGGATAAATAATCAGGGTACAAAGGTCACAAACCATCTATAATGAGATTTAAGTCACTATTGAAAGTTGTAAACCTATATAGGCATGTGGTATTATCCTCTAAGAGAAAAGTAAAGATGAATAACATGCTTGAATCTTATTGGTAAAGTGAGTATATGCTTGAATGTTTTAATTTTCTCTAAATCAGGAATGTAATGAATAAGATAATTATTCTATAAGTTTTGTGGAATTCCAACATGTGTGACACCACTTGTTTCATGCTTAGTTCGGTAAGGTGGCCTGCCAGAACACCAAGAAATGAGGAACATTTTCTACTATACCAAAGTTAATTGATTTCACTAATTTATATGGTCAAATAATCCAAGGTGGTAAATTGTATAACAAATAGAATAGAGTGACCATTCCACTTGTTCCTCAAAATTCTTATTTTTCCCAAACTTTAGAAAAAAATGCTAACTTATCCTCAAAGGGGCTTAAAAGAGGATGGAAACATAGATAGAATGTGAATTTCTATCCATTACTTGTAAAGGTATAAAGTTTTATTGATCTTATGAGAACATGTGTAGAATCTCGGATCATCTCTTCTCGGTGAACATTCATCCTTAGAAGGACTCGTGATTTCCTTCCAAGATTTGGTCTAGATAGAAGAAGGATATCGTTTCTCCTTCGATGATGATACATTGGAATCCCTCAATAAGTTTAGAGGATCTATCTCTAATACCAAAAGTGATCATAAAGTTTGGTTCACATAGTGCAAGACCATTGGTGGTATTCATGATACATAGATTAGTGCTCTAGGGTATGTCTACAACCTGCATGTAGAGAAGGTTGTACTTGGGTAACTTGATTTTGTAAAGAGGTCAAAGGTAAGGATTTCATCCCTAGAGAATTTCTACAGAGTCCACAAAGAGAAATATCTTCATCATCAGAAGCTTCTTCATCCTGAAATTGATCACTCTCTTATTCTCTCTCTCTCTCCTTCCCTCTCTATCTACATTCTAATTCTTTGATGGGAATTTACTTTTGGATTTACCATCTTATTCACTTAAGTGAGATTTTAATTTTACATTGTAAGATTTTTTTCATTAATAATAAAAGGACTCATATTTATTCCTATAGGAATATAAAAGGTTAGAAGTGGTAGGAATGTAAAAATTCACTTAGGGGGAGATGAGGAGGCATTTTGTAAAGCTATATAGTGGGATGGCTTTTCCATTCCAAAGGGCTTGATAGATGTTGTCCCCTATTATAAGATAGAAGATATTTAATCTATATTTTTCTTATTCTAATCCCTACTATTAACTATGTAAACCTTGTAATATTGAATAACCAAGAAAGAAATTTGTATCTTTGAGGAATAAATTAATTTAACATTATTTCTTTGATTTTTAATATTTTTATTGCTTACACAGTTTTTAATTCATATTATATGTGGACTTACTCTGGTTAATGTCGTGAAGTTAACAGGTCTTACTCACTACCTTAACCCTCTCTTCATATTTTATCTCTCATTTACCTCTCTCTAACAAAATTCCTCTCTTTTATTCCATACAAGAAATTTTCCACATGTTTAGTGGAGTATTCTTATGTTATCCCTAGCCTATCAACCACCCATGGATTTTACTTTTCCCTACATTCAATAAATGAGAGCCTCCCCATTCCTAAGAGGAGGGACCTAGTCCCATGACCATTGGTGAAAACCATTAATTTTCCCTTGTGAAAAATTATTTTTCCAACATATCGAAATGAGTGTGTCATTTATATCAGTCATTGAAAGTGATAAATGGTATAGGATATGATGTTTTATTGACAATGCCAATAATTACATCTAAAAGCTAATCATAAGAGGGAAAGTGGTGACACAACATGATAATTTATGTGCACATAAAGTAGATTTTTCATTATCATGCTTAGGAAGTGGATCATAAAATATTTTCAATTTTCCATTATTATTGATTGTCTTAGATGATTCATTGGGCCCATTTAATTTAATGGAAGTTGAATTGATAAGATCTTGAATGATGTGATGAAGCTTGATACATTGATCAATAATGTAATAAATACATCTATGAAAATTGTAGTAATCATTGACATTGAAACTCTCACTTAAAGGATTTCTCACATCAACCTAAAATTTAGAAGGGAGATACATTGGATCAAACTCAATTAATTTCTTGTAAACATTGTTTGGGGATCATGGTAAGAGTGTAAACTATCATTTTATGGGCTGAAGTTAGATCTTAGTTGGTTGATAAATAACATTGAAAGTGTCTTTTGAATCACAATTGGTATCATTAGTATTTCCTTTTAATGTGGATTTTCTTGGAAAGTTGTAATTAGAAGTATTAGGAGGAGTGATAGCAATGTACTTGAGTTTTTCATATGTCACAACATATCTTCACACTCTTTGAGGGTGTGACATAGATAATCAAAATATAAAAACTTGTTAAAGATGATTAATTCTTCCAAAGGATAAAGCAAGCTTTATATAAAGAGGTATTGTAATTAACTATCACTTAATATATTTATCATATTAGTAAGAATGGTTTGTATATTAATACATAATCATTGATATGTTCATTGGATCCTTATTAAATTTCAGATAGTAATGCATAAGAAACTTTATCCCCACTATTGATAGATAATTATGCCAAAAAAATATTTTCTAATGTATTAAATGAGTAATGTGTGGGGAAATCATTGAGCCATTTTAGTGAAAAATATTTACAAATTCTAGGAAAATATTGGTGAATAAGATATTGTGAGAAGCATAATCGAAGAAAACCAAGTGAAATGATCATATATGTTTTGTAGGATCCCATTTGCTATCATAGATAGGGATTTTAGGAGAAAACAAACCAATAGGAATAAGATACAAAATAAATATAGGTTCAAGTATATTGCGAATAAATTGTGTCCATAGTAAGAGAAGAAGTGGATGTACCTTATTGTAATTGTAATATTTGAGATTGTAATGTATGAACAAGGGTTTCAATATCTTATGTACTACATGAAGAATTATGAAAACCATTAGGAGTGGATATAAGATGTGTGATAGCATAAATGGTTTCATCAAGAGGCATACATACATTTTACATTGATAAGTTAGATTCCCCCATGGATGTTGGCCTTGTAGATGTAAGAATAACAAATTTTGGTAAAGTGTAAGGGAGTTGAGTCCGCTCAACAAGGTATAATTTATTAGATTTATGATCACAAGAAATATTAGTATGAATAACTATTTTGATGATAGAGTCAATGTGGTGGGGATTATAAAAAAGTTATTCTTGAAAATGAGATATAAGTTCCACTTGTTCATGATAAATGGCTTTATAATCATCATGGTTGTAATCATAAGAATGCTCACTATGAGTTTCAATGTCATATAATGGAACCTCATTAGCAAGGTCAAGGATGGATGGATTGATAGCAATATGTAATTGATATGATGTGATGAGGCTATGGTGGTTGTGAGTAGGATATGAAAGATTGATATGTTTAATAGGTTAATTCATAAGCTAGGAATTAAGTCAGAATGGCATAGGAAGAAAGCATATATAATCTAAAATAATATGAGATAACTAAGAAGGAACAACAACATATACTTCTAAGAAAAGAGAAACCCTAGGGAAACTAGGGTTTGGAGAATAATGTTTAATTCAAGATACGGGTTCACTAAAATGTTTACACTCTTATTAGATTATGTGGAATCTAAGAATTAGAAATTAAGTAAAATAAAGGATGTAAGGGGGATACAAAGGTTGTTTTGACTAATTAACCTTTAGCATTAATTATCCAATATCACAATAAAATATCAATACTTTCATCTAATGTATGAGATAAAATATATACTAGAAAACACAAGAGGATAAGTGTACTTAGCTCTTTAAAAATGGATCTTGGAATTTATGGGTATACACACTACGGGACATAGGAGATATGAGACTAATGATGTTTCATTTCTAGAAATATGCTAGAAAATCACCTAGGGTAGTATCACACAACTTTACGAGGATTGTTTGTATAGTCTTGACTTTTATATAGTCTTTGACCTACTTGGATTCTATCTCTACAAATTTCTAAGACTGTGCACCTTCATGGAAACGTCTATTGTTTTCAAACCCTAGTTGTCAATCATTATTTGAATCCCTATAAATATTTTGAACAATATCTCAAATCCTAACCATGAATGGGAAACTTCACAAAAAAGATTAGTTAGGTTGTGGGAACCCTCATGCATCGATGACATTGGAACTACTTAGAAGAGGCCTCAAATTGCATGTCATTCTCCACATAACCTTTGATATCTAAATGTATGCAACTTGTTAGGAAATAAGAGATAAAATATGAGGAATAATCCTTGATAGTATCGCATGACAGTAGAAACTAATATGTAGAAATTATTACAGATCTCAAATAAAATTGTAGAATAAAATAACACAACACAAAGAGACATTATTTAACATGGTTCATCCAATTTGGGCTACGTCCACCAAGAATCACTTGTTCATATTTTATTACAAGCCTCCACTCTCTCAATACAATACCCGAGATCCATTTGGAGCTATGCTCAACAAACTCTATATAATTCACACCCGAATTGAGCACATTTGAAATACATTTGCTTATGTATCTATCATATGCATAAGACCATATAAATAGACAATTTCTTAAGCAATTTGATACAAAACCGTGGTATCAAAACCATGGGCAAAAAACCATGGGTGTCAAAATAATGGGCAAAAACCATGGGTATAAAAACAATGGGTACCGAAAAAACCATGGGCCCAAAAATAGCCCATAATGGTTACCCATTACCCATGGGTTAATAAACCACCCATGAAAATTTTCTTTGGGGGATTTTCCCTCGAACCCTCTTGACTTTGCTCACCGGTGAGTGGGACCACCGTAAATATACTCGAGTGTAACACATAGAAGGTGTACCACACTCTAACATGAAAACAAACTCCACAAACATAACAATCTCCCACTTGGAGACTGATTTCCACTGAGCAAGCTTCTCAACCCTTCATTGTCATCCGTGAAGGCCAACCAAAGCTGAACATAGCTTTAGTTTATCCCTTGTGACCACCTTGGTCATCATGTCTGCAAGATTCTTACTGGTATGAATCTTCTCCAACTTTAACTTATCTTCTTCCAAAGTTGTCCTGATGAAGTGATATCTCAACTGTATATGCTTCGTCCTAGAGTGGAAAGCATGGTTATTAGCTAGGTGTATAGCACTCTGACTATCATTATGTAGCTTACATTCCTTCTACTTATGCCCCAACACCTCAAGCAATTGTTGTAACCAAATCATCTCTTTGCTTGCCTCTATGGCAGCAACATACTTAGCCTCTATGTGGTTGATAAAGCCACCAACTTCTATAGTTGTGAAATCTAGCTCACTGTTGTCCCACCTATAATGTAAATATAACCTGTCGTGCTCCTCCTGTTGTCAACATCTCCAACCATGTCTGAATCTACATAACCATGTAAAGTGGTGTCTGATCCACTATAGCACAAAACTATCCCCATGGTCCCTCTCAAATACCGAAGGATCCACTTTACTACTTTCCAATGCTCTTTACCTGGATCACTCATAAATCTACTCACAGCTCCCACTACATGGGCAATATCAGGCCTAGTGCACACCATAGCATACATCAAACTACCAATCACTGATGAGTAAGGTACCTTGGACATCTAGTTTCTTTCCTGCTCTGTCTTGGGACACTACTCCTTTGATAACTTAAAATGGCCTGCCAAAGGAGTCCCAACCGGTTTAACATCTGCATGTTAAACCTATCCAATACCTTCTTAATGTACTCTTCCTGAGATAAAGTCAACTTCCATTCCTTCCTATCCCGAGTTATCCTCATACCAAGGATTTGTTTGGCTACCCCAAATCCTTCATATCAAAGGATTCACTTAGCTATTTCTTGAGTACTTTTATTTCTTGCATGTTTTTACCTACAACCAACATGTCATCAACATAAAAACATAGGATAATATAAATTCCATCCTCAAATTTCTTTGTATACACGCAATGGTTAGAATGACATCTAATATAACCTTGCTCCATCATGAAGCTATCAAACTTCTTATACCATTGACATGGAGCTTGTTTCAAGCCATACAAGCTCTTCTTCAGTTTGCACACCATCTCCTCTTTACCTTTGACTTCATATCCTTCTAGCTGCTGCATATATAGCTCCTCCAAATCACCATGGAGAAATTTAGTCTCTTCTCTAAGTGCAAGTCTTCTACTACCACTATTCCAAGAATAGTTCTGATAGAAGTCATTTTTACTACAGGAGAAAAAATCTCATCAAAATCTATACCTTGTTTCTGTGCAAACCCCTTGACCACTAACTAGGCCTTATATCTTTTCTTTCCTCCTTCATCTTTAACTTTGTACACCCACTTGTTCTGTAATGCTCTTTTGCCTTCCGGTAGCTTCACCAAATCCCAAGTTTGGTTCTCCATGAGAGACTTATGCTCCTCATCCATGGCTTGCTCCCACTTCTTCCTGGCATCTACCTACATTTCTTCATCAAATCTCTCTATTTCTCCACTATCAGTGAGTAATAAATAATAAAGAGAAGGAGAAAAACATTGGGTTCTTTTCTTACCCTAGAAGACCTCCTCACTATAGGAGTTTCGGGTTCTGTTGAGTAGGTTCTGAACTGATTCATCAGGTCATTGTCCCATCCAAAAGATCCTCTACCACTGCATATTCTTTCTTGGATTCTTCCTTGTTTTCTACCAATTTGTTGCTTATACATGACTTTCTCATTAAAGACCACATCCCTAGACTGAATTATTTTCTTTTTCCTTAATAATCCAACATTTAAATCCAAAGTCATCACCACCATAACCAATAAAAGTGCATTTTTATAATTTAGCCTCTAGCTTGGTCCTATCATCCTTGTTAATATGAACAAACACCTCACATCCAAAGACTCTAAGAAATGAGTAATTGACTTTCTTACTTGAACCAAGCCTCCTCGGTATGCCTCCATCCAAGGTACTTGAGGGTCCTCTATTTATCAAGTACATAGATGTTCTCACCGCTTCGCCCCAAAAATAAAGAGGCGATCCTGCATGTATCCTCATGCTCTAGCACGTTCATTATTTTTTGTTCATCCTTTACGACACCCATTACTGCTTGTGGGGTTCTTGGAACCATCTTTTTCCTGTGGATTCCATTCTTAGAACAATAATCATCAAATTCATTGCTGCAATACTCCCCTCCATTATTTGATCTGAGACATTTTAGCTTAAGACCTGTTTCATTCTCTACCAAGGCTTTCCATTTAACAAAAGTATCAAAACATCAGATTTGTTTCTAATACAATAAACCCAAACTTTGCTTGTTGCATCATCAATAAAAGTAACATAATAACTTGAACCCCAAGAGATGATACAGTGGCCCCACACATCATAATGCACCAGATCTAACTTACTCTCTTTCTTTGTAGGTCCAACCTTGAGAAACCTTACTCGCTTTTGTTTCCCATATATGTAGTTCTCATAGAAATCCAAACCTGTTTCTGTATATCTAAGAAAATTCTTCTTTATGATGTTCATGCCCTTATGGCTCATATGACCGAGCCTATAGTGCCATAATGTTATATCTTCATCTGAAGCCACAAGATTACAATCATTAGTACTATCAGTGGTTAAATACAAGGTTCCAACCTTCTTACCTCTTGCCACCACAAGAGCACCCTTGGTAACCTTCCAAGAGTCAGCTGTAAATATCACAGTACAACCATCACTTCCCAATTGCCCCACCAATATCAAATTTCTCCTTAATGTAGGCACATGTTTGACATCCTTCAATAGCCATGTATTCCCATTCTGCATCTTAACCTGAATAGAACCTTTTCCAACTATATTGCAAGGCTCATCATCACTAAGAAAAACATGCCCAAAATCCCCTTGAACATAATCAACAAAATAATGCCTATGTGGAGTAGCATGAAAAGAATCCCCTGAATCTAAAACCCAAGATTTAGTAATATTATGCAAAGAAAGAATCAAAGCATCCTGGCATACATTACCCGATGCCACATTTACCTCCTTGTTTTCTTCCTGTTGTTTCTTCTTGTCCCGAAGCTCCCAATAGTCCTTCTTTGCATGCCCAGACTTTCCACAGTGCTAGCATACTATCTTGCTTTTGGATTTTGACCTTGCCCGATCCTTTGATTTTCCACGGTTTCCTCTATTCTTCTGTCTCCCTCTAGTTTCCATTGTCAAAGCATTCCCTAAAGTAGAAGATTCACCAGAGCTTTTTCTTCACATTTCCTCGCTTAGAATCACCCCTACAACATCCTCAAACTTCAATTTTGAGTTAGCAGGAACCGAGTTGCTTACCGTAATTACTAGGCTATTCCAACTCTCGGGTAAAGAGCACAGAACTAATAAATCCCTAACTTCTTCATCAAATTATATTATAACCAAAGCTATCATATTTACAACCATAGTAAAATCATTTAGATGATCTACATCTTGAACCATTCTTAGAAATCTTCATATTAAACAACTTTTTCATTAAAAATATCTTATTAGAGGCGAGAGGGTTTTTCATACAACTTCCTAATGCATCCATCGATTCTTTTGTAGTCTTTTCCTTTGAAACATTAAATAATACCAAGATGGAAGACAACCAAATCATTCCAAGTGCCTTCCAATATAACAAATCCCATTCTCGCATCTGTATACTCGAGGGTTTGTTCACCTTCTCAAATAGCGGAGTATAAAGATCCTTGATAAAGGTAATCTTCCATCTACATCTTCCAAAGACTGAAATTATACCCATTGAATTTATCAACCCTAGATCTTCCATCATCTACCATAGCTCCCACTCAAGCTAAAAACTTTCCCTGCGATTCAACACTTCAACAAACCAAACCAGACTCTGATACCAATTGTTAGGAAATAAGAGATAAAATATGTGAAATAATCCCTTACGATTATCACAACAGTAGAAACTAATATGTAGAAATTATTACAGATCTCAAATAAAATTGTAGAATAAAATAACACAACACAAAGAAACAATATTTAACGTGGTTCACCCAATTTGGGCTACGTCCACCAAGAATCACTTGCTCAGATTTTATTACAAGCCTCCACTCTCTCAATACAATACCTAGATCCGTTTGGAGCTATGCTAAACAAACTCTGAAATTCACACACTAATTCAAAGCACATCTGCAATACATTTGCTTATCTATCTATCATATGCATAAGACCATATAAATAGACAATTTCTTAAGCAGTTTGATACAAAACCGTGGGTATCAAAACCATGGGCAAAAACCATGGGTATCAAAACAATGGGCAAAAACCATGGGTATCAAAACAATGGGTACCGAAAAAACCATGGGCCTAAAAAAAAGCCCATAATGGTTACCCATTACCCATGGGTTAATAAACCACCCATGAAAATTTTCTTCGGGGGCTTCGCCCCAACCCCCTTGACCCACTCACCGGCGAGCGGGACCACCGTAAAAATACCCGAGTGTAACACATAGAAGGTGTACCACACTCTAACATGAAAACAGGCTCCACAAACATAACACAAATAGAGTTGGAAACCTCTTTAGAAATGCTTGAGATGAGTTTGGGTCTTACTAAAATACTTTGAGAAGGGATGTTTTGAGTGCTTATTAATGAGAGATACTAATTCCTTGACCTAGTAAGAATATTGAAAATTGTAGTGGTTGTTACCCTAATGTCCATGTATATTCCTTTGCGAGATTTATGGAGCTTCAAGTGTGTTTTGTAAGTTTTGGAAGTGACTCAACAATTAAGTGTCATATGATTTCTAGGTTATCAAATGAGGTAGTGTTAAATTGTGTATATAGGATTTATAGGTTAGAAAATGAAGTAGTGTTGTATTGTTTATATTGGAACTAAAATAAAAAATGGAGGATATGTCGATCTAAAACAATACGAGATATGTAAGGAACAAATATAAATTATTAACCAAATTGTATAGCCTTGATCCATGATGAAAAACATGTTAAATGGAGTTAGTGTCCAACTAGGTTCACTTAGTATAGGATTTCATGCATTGTACTCTCAAGGCATGTGTTGGCATATTAGTGTAAAAGTATAAATAAGCTATAAAATAGACCTTGGGGTGTACTAAGTAGTAATAAAAAGGTTTTTTTAATCTTAGGAAGAGTGGATTATCAAAACTACTAGTTTCCAATACTAAGTTTCCAAATTTGAGTGTCTACACTAAATATATACCCTAGAAGATTAAGATATCTAAAACCCTAGGTTGGGGGATGGTTGTGCAAGGTCAACAAGTGGGTCCACCAAATTATTTAACCATAAAAACAAATAATAGATATATGAAGAGATAGGTTAATGTGTTCTTATTTATCTAATGATTAATGGGTTAGAAATATGTAGTATATTTGGATTAATTAGTAAATATTAATGCATATATTAAATTAGACACATTCATTATTGTATCACAATATAGAATATGAAGAATTTCTCTAGAACACAAGGAAGTGGATGTACTTAGGTTATTATAGACTAAAGAAGTTGATATTTAAATTTTGTATGACTATGCTAGATGAAAACAATATGGCAACACTTTGTTTATGGAATTAGAGTGCAAAAATGAGTAGGAATAGAAGAATTAGATGGTTTAGTCCCTATTATACTAGATTCCATACAATAATGTGCTAGTTTTTACAACATTTTTGTCTCTTTAAATGACTATGATGACCTTCTAAAACCTGGTTGTCACCCATTTGTAAAACCCTATGTATGATTCCAAACAACATCAAATCCATATCATGGATGGGAGACCATGCCTATAGGATATTGGTTGGGTCGAAGTTATATCTTTGCACCACCTACATTAGAAATACTTTGAAGAGGCCTTAAACCACGGTATTTATCTACCTAGTATGTAGTATCTATATGGATGTAACTGGTATGGAAATTTGATCATCTAATAAAAAAACAATGGTTTGGCATGTTGTGCTTTACTTGGATTATAAATTAGGAAGATAGACTTTGAAATTTATAGGGAGTGCTTTAGACCTATTTAGGGGAAACCACTAGATTGTGTTACTTATTTAAAATGATTTAGGAGAGATTTTGAGTTATTTTGGAATTCATTTTGCAAGTATTCCCTTAAAATTGATATGGAGGTAAATATGTGAGTTAAATTTTCTTGTTTAGGATTTTACAGTGTTAAGTTTTGGATTAAGGCCAACCGATAAGATATGAAGTTATTGGAGAAATAATTTCTTGTAAGGAAAAATTATTTATTTTTCATTGATGATATGAGAAGAAGTCCCTCCTCTTGGTAATGGGGAGGCTCCCATTTATTGAATATAGAAAAACAAATCAATGGGTGACCGTGAAGCCAAGGATCACATAGGAATACTCCACTAAACCTATGGAAAATTAAATGTACTTAGTAAAAGAAAATATTTTTCTGAGAGAAGGAGGTAGAGGGGAGTAAATAATATAGTGAAGAGAAGTTAATTTTGTGAATAGGGATTTATAGATTTCACAACATTAACTAGAGTAGATCCACACTCAATTATAATAATTTAACCATGCAAACAATAATGAGACTAAAAACAAAAGACACAAAGTTCTATTTATTGGCACCCATTTTAATCTTCTATTATATTGCCATCTTTCCCCTTTGGTTTGTATGCTCTAAAATGTTTTTCTTCGAATTTGGTGGTCTACAAACTTCCCCATCTAGATTGAATGCTTTGAAACACTCACAAACTTATTATTTTTCCCCAACTTGAAAGAAAAATACATGGATGCCCTGTTTTGTGCCCTAAATTTCCAAATCCACGAGCCTCTGTCATTTTTCTACTTTTCCCGGCCTTTGGAGCTTGAAGTTATTCATTTCATGCATATTTTCCTAAAAAATCTATCCCCATGGTCAAAAATTACCTAGAATCATTTCCCATTTGTTTTTTGACCAAAAAATCCTTTGCCCATGAAGAAAAAATAAAATTCGGGCATCTCTGGCAAATTCTGTGTTTTTTTATGGTTATACGGGTGTCATATGCCTGTCAAATTCTATCTCAAATGATGTCTCCTACATGGTTGCTTGTGGTTGGACAAGGATCGGTAGGCTTCTTTGAAAACTTAAAAAAAAAAATTGGTTTTTGAAAAATGTGCAAAATTCTCCCACAACCCTGTAGGTCCCATAGGAGGAAATGTGTCACACTCTTATTCAAAGTGGGATGGAAGGTGGCAGGAAATTAGGAATTTTTCCCTTTTTTTGAAAAGGGAGAAAGGGTGAGGAAAAGGCCGCAGTCCATAATGGACCAAAGGGAGACACGTGGTGGCTTCAGGGCATGGAGCAGGTCGGTGGGCCGTCGGAGAGGCAAAAGGGAATTTTTCCCTTTTTCGTAAAATGACTTAGAGAAAAAAATTAAGCCGCGGGTCTGCACTAAACTACGGGAGACATGTGGTAGGTGTAGAAGGAAGTGCAAGCCCTTTGGAGGAAAAAGGGAAAATTTTCCCTTTTGGTAAAAAAAGACTTAGTGTGAGAATTTGAGGCATGGCTCCTTGACAAATTAGAAGGAGACACATGGTAGGGAAGGAATCGGAGATCGCGAGGCCCACGAAGGAAAAATGGGAAATTTTCCCTTGGCAAAAAAGGGAGTTAAAATGTGAAATAAGCCTGTGAATCCTCAACGACATAGAAGGTGACACGTGTCAAGGGCGGAGACGGAGGCACAGGCCCACGGGGAAAAAAGTGAAAAATTTCCAAAATTCCTAAAAGGTTGGAAATGTGTAGAATTGAGCTGCAGTCTCAATGGGACCCACTATATGCCACGTGTTAGCACCAAATTTCAAGGGTAGAGGGGCGGAGAAAAAATTCAAAATTTTACATTTTTCCAAAGTGGTCAAGAAGTCAAAATATGATCCCAAATCCATTCCCAATCGTATTTTGACACGTGGAGGACTCAGATTGAAGGGAAAAGGGAAAATCAATGGTATATATACTTCTTCATTATGGCCACCATTTTTGTTCCGAAAGCTTGGAGATGCAAATTTTGCATCAATTTTCATCAAATTTTTGGCAAATTCATGTCATTTGGTCCTGCAGGACCAATACAAGTGGTTTTAGGGATAAAAACCATTTGGTGCACATATCCTGGTTGAAGGAGTACCTTAACCCCTTTGAAGCATTTTGTTGTTTAGGTCTTACAAATTCCCTACAAAGGTCCTAAAAGAATTTGGAAAATTCTAGTTAGTCTTGTCTAAAATCTCCCACCAAAAATTCATTTAGACAAAGTAATCCTACCCATAATACCCCTGCATTGCATTGTGTGTCAACGAAAGAATTCAATCCATCTACAAAAATGCACAAAGAAAATCAAGATCATACAATGTCTTCAGTAACCCTTGCCATGCATTGAAAATATCTCCATAATCTGGGAGTGACAACTTGTGAAAGTCAGATTTGGAGTGTTGATCATATTTTCCCAAGGCCCTTTCCATACTATTTGCACAAATTGAGGGATATCTTCATCTCCTTCACCATTTGAGGGTTACAAAATAGGTCCTCTTACCTTGGTTGAAAGGCACAACGTAAAAGCAGTTAGGACAAGATCAAATCCTATTTGAGTGCTATTCATCTCTCCACAAATCTGAGTGCCAATTAGATCACATCCTTGGGTACAAAATGACACACATCATGGTCTATCTAACTTCAAGCTTAATGACATATCTCTGATGCTACTCGGATGAAAAGGAGAAAAAATTTGGGTACCAAAGCTAGTGGCACCGTTTCCGGGGAGATTATTTAGTATTTTAGTATTTTAGATCACTTAGGTAATACTTCTTATGTGATTTATGTGCAATTACAAATCTGAGTATCATCTTCTAATCAGATTTACAAGGGTGGAATGAAGAGTAGTGTTCGAGTTTGATAGATTCTTAGTTCAATCTGATCTGTGTGCATACATATTTGAGATATTTGAATTCATATCAAACCACAGTAATGTCCCTTGCAAATTATGCATAAAAATACATTGTTGAAGTAACATTTAATAATAAGATTTGTGAGGATTAAGTGAAGATATAAGTTTTCCTGTAATTTTATCGGTTTCTAGTAGTTTTGCACTTTATTTGCATTTGTGATTGATAAATTCAAGAAAGAAATGTCGATCTATAAAGTCCAGTAAGATTTTCAAGTCTTTGATAGGTATTTGATAGAGTATTTTAGTGCATTTGCACAACTAAGGTGAAAATCCTTAGTGGTGAATCCATGTTGTTACGATATTGATAAATACCGGTGTCTTAGCTTTCTCTCATTTACTTTGGTGTTGCTAATCTCTACAAAAATGGAAGGAAGAAGATCTCTCTTTGTTAGAGACTATGCTAAGAAGTTTTTTTCATTCAAGGAACTCGAGTTAGAAGGGAGAAGAGTTTGGAGGTTGTTAAAGGTCGGACATCGTGCAAAGGTATATCCATTGGTGAGAGAGATCAGCCTTTGGTAGAGGATTATCACTCTTCTTTCAGGTGATTATGATTCAAGCAATCCTCTCATAAACTTTTTTACTTCAACTAGTGAAGGTCCTTCTGCTATACCTGGTGAGTTCCTTCTTCAATCTACACCTCTGTGTTTCAATTTAAATAAAAATTTCCAAGAAAATAAGCACTTAGAGAATACCAATCTTGTGAACCACATTCTTGAGCACCAAATACCTTGCACTCCTCATCAGCTTGTGTCACTCCCTAGATCACCTCCACCAAACAATATGGCTCAACCTAAACCTCCATTTATTGTTAACACCTTTGGTCATATAGAATTTAGAGGAATGGATGGTTACCCAAATGTTGTCCCACAAGATGTCAGAAATAGATTGCCAAAATTCCAAGGTAACAATGCTATAACTAGTGATCAACATCTCAAACTTTTTGTTTACATGATGGAGGATTTTGAAATATAGTTTGAAGATGTGTATGTCAAATTATTTATTCATACACTATAAGAGGATGCTAGCATTGGTACAAGGCTTTGCACGATAATTCAATTGATTATTAGGCTGATATGAAGAATTCATTTAGGTTGCAATATGGTGACAAGAATTATCCTAGAATTCTCTTGTCTCAATTTGATAATATCAAGAAGAACCCTAATGAATTAGTTCATGACTTCAACACAAGGTTTAACAAAAATTTGGGAAGGATACCTGTTAATTTGAGGCCTTGTGATGAGTCTTGTTTAATCAAATATCCAAATGCATTTGATAAAAAGGCATCCTATTACCTAAGAGACAAGAAACCTTATAATATAAGATAAGATTTCACCATGGCACTTCAAATTGAAAAAATATCAAAGAAATTGGAAACCTCTCAAGAGAGATGGTGTAAAGCTGATAAACCTCGAAAAAACACAAGCTAGCAAGAGTGATAATTTGGAGGAGGTTGTGAAAACTTTGGCAGGGGGCTGTCAAAGAAATCTCATACAAGTTGGAAAGAGCTAAGAAGGTAATTGGGCAGGGCTTCATAAGGTTATAAAAGAGCACAAAACCATGACAGATTTTCCAATCATCCTAGGGGTGATCAAAGGGCAGATGATAGAGGAAAGAGCCCATGGGGTCTGTAAATAGACAATCTTAGGCCAAGGAAAATAAGGTAGTGCCTGATCCACTAACTGCTAGGGTGGCTACTGTTGATGATGCAAATCAGATTGACTGGTGTGACAGATGTTTTTTACCCCATCCTCCATGTGAAACAGATCAGCAAATTGAAGAGGAAGTTGATGATGAAATTGATGATGATGCCTACATGATGGAGATCCCTGCAAGTTCACCAAGGGGATCAACTTCAATGGATGTCATAAGTGCTAGGACTACTACTATTTTTTGGGATTGTATCCAATGGGTACATCTTCTTCCTCCTCATGTTTTAGAAATTGATAATGTACAAGCCTTTGAGCTGCCCAATAATGATTTTGAATACTTGAGGGCATTGATGATCAAAAATTATGATGGAGGTATACCCTTGGAAGAGGATAGGTAGCTGCTTATGAATGTTGTAGTTTCCCAAGAGAAGGAGCACAATACTAGAGGTAAGGTTGCCAAAGGGCAACAAGCCAAGTCCAAATTTCCATTGCTTACTAAAGAAACTCCAAAGAAAAATACATCTGGTGAAGGCCCTATTCCCCTAAGAAAAACTTGTGATCCTCCCCATGCCCAAACTGAAAATACTTCCATACCATCTAATGAATCTACTTGTCTCCATTCCAGTGCTACTTTACCCAAGAATACTCCATATGATATTGCCCAAGTCTTGAGTCAGATCAAGATTTCTGTCCCAATTGTTGAGTTGCTTAGGATTCTTGAGCACAAGAAGAGGGCTTTTGAATATTTAGGATTCAAAGAGGAAGAGATTACCCAAAGAAAAGTTAAAAGAAAGGTTGAAATTCCTATTTCCGTGGCGAAATTGTAACAACCACAAGTGTTGGAAGAGTTAGGGGAACCACCTAAGGTTTACTTAGGAACTTCTTTGGTTAAGTCTTAGCTGAACATGGATCCATTTTTCACTACCTTGGTTATCAAATACAAGCTATTACATAATTGTATGTTTGATTCAAGAGCCTCATGTAATGTCATGCCTCTTGAGGTCATGAATGAATTGGGAATCAAAGTGACAACAACATATGGAAAGTGTACTACCATGGATTCTAGAGAAGTGCCAGTTGTTGGGTGTGTCAAAGATCTAGTGGTGCAACTTGCATCTTATCCTGGGAGGAATTTAAAATTGGATGTTGTGATTGTTGATTGCCCTGCTAAATGGGGTATGTTATTGTCAAGAAAGTGGGCTGCAAGTGTTGGTGGGAGTGTCCAAATGGACATGTCTTATGCCACTATCCCCATTGAAGGAAACTTAGTGAAATTATGTGGAGAGAAGAAGATGTTGTACCTTATTAAAGACCCAAACAATGCATCTTATGAAGTTTTTTAGGTAGATGCTAGTCGATCACTTTGTGAGTTTTGTGGATTTTAGGGAGTATGAAGTTGTTGAAAACATATCTCCTAAGTATGTTGTTTTTTCTGGAGATTTGGTCCTTGATTCAGCCTTGAAAAATGTTAAAAGGTCTGACATGAACACAATGGAGGAGCTTCAAAGAAACTAGATGGTTTACAAATTAAATAAAGAAGAAAAAGAGGTATATTTCCAATTGCTAAAAACATATCAGAACCTCTTGGCATGGTCATATCCATCATGGAGGACATTTGGGGTTTCCCCTTGATTTTTTTCTTTGAATCAAGGTTTACACCAACTTGTACAATGTATAGTGTTTGGATTTTGCTCTATTTTTTGTGTTTTGGTGGTTCTTGGTTTGCCTTGGTGTGTGGCAGCCATTTTGGTTAGTTTCTCAATTGATTTTTGGTGGCTCTAGCTCTCATGACTCTGTTTTCCCAATGGATTATTTTTGCACTTGGTATACTTATTGTTCTTGTGGCACTCACCGGGAGTGCCCATCCTCGATCGAGTCGATGTTGGTGCCCATTTTAATCCTCTGTTATATTGCCATCTTTCCCCTTTGGTTTGCATGCTTTAAAACATTGTTCTTTGAGTTTGGTGGTTTCGCAAACTTCCCAATCCAGTTGAATTCTTTGAAACACTCACAAACTTATTATTTTGCCCCAACTTTGAAAGAAAAATACATGCATGCCTTGTTTTGTTCCCTAGATTTCCAAATCCACGAGCCTTTATCATTTTTTCTACTTTTCTTGGCCTTTGGAGCTCAAAGTTGTTCATTTCATGCATATTTTCCCTCAAAAATCTATCCCCATGGGTGAAAATTGCCTAGAATCATTTCCCATTTGTTTTTTGACCAAAATATCCTTTGCCCATGAAGAAAAAATCAAATTCGGGAATCTCTACAAAATTTTGTATTTTTTACAGCTTATACGAGTGTCATTTTCCCATCAAATTCTATCTCAAACAATGTCTCGTATGTGGCCGCTTGTGGTTGGACAAGGATCGGCAGGTTTCTTTGAAAACTTAACATTTTTTTGTTTCAAAAAATGTGCAAAATTCACCCGCAACCACACGAGTCCCAGAGGAGGACACGTGTCACACTCTTATTCAAAGGTGGGATGGAAGGTGATGGGAACTTAGGAAGTTTTTTCCTTTTTGGCGAAAAGGGAGAAAGGGTGAGGAAAAGGCTATGAGTCTGTAATGGAGCAAAGGGAGACACATGGCGACTTCGGGGGCATGGAGTAGGTCGGCGAGCTGTCGAGGAGGAAAAAGGGATTTTTTTCCTTTTTCACAAAATGACTTAGAGAAAAAAATTAAGCCGCGGGTCCGCAATGAACCATAGGGAGACACATGGCAGGTGTAGAAGGAAGTGTGGGCCCGGAGGAAAAAGGGAAAATTTTCCCTTTTGGTAAAAAAGACTTAGTGCGAGAATTTGAGGCGTGGCTCCATGACAAAGTAGAAGGAGACACGTGGTAGGGAAGGAATCGGAGGCGCAGGCCCGCAAAGGAAAAGTGGGAAATTTTCCCTTGGCAAAAAGGGAGTTAAAATGTGAAATAAGCCCGTGGATCCTCAGCGATAGAGAAGGTGACACGTGTCAAGGGTAGAGATGGAGGTGTAGGCCTGTGGGGAAAAAAGTGAAAAATTTCCAAAATTCCTAAAAGGTTGGAAATGTGTAGAATTGAGCCTGCGGTCTCAATGGGACCCACCATATGCCACATGTTAGCACCAAATTTCAAGGGCGGAGGGGCGGAGAAAAAATTCAAAATTTTACATTTTTCCAAAGTGGTTAATAATTCAAAATATGATCCCAAATCCATTCCCAATAATATTTTGACAAGTGGAGGGCTCAGATTGAAGGGCAAAGGGAAAATCAATGGTAAATATACATTCTTCATTATGGCTGCTAGTTTTGTTCCAGGGAAGCTTAGAGATGTAAATTTTGCATCAATTTTCATCAAATTTTTGGAAAATTCATGTTGTTCTTATAACATTCTGTCTTGATAAATTTTGTCATTCTATATTATTTTGTGTTGTCTCTTGGCAAAATTTACATGCACTTATGTTTCAAAATGTTTTCAATTTATGTTTCTTGCTCTGTTGTAGTCTTGTGTCTAAAATCTTTCTTGATCATACATGGTCTCATTTCTTATTGATGGTTTAGTGGCATTTGCAATATCACATTCGAAGAGCTTTCATCGATAAAGAGATAAACAAATTTAAAATCACTTTACCTTCCTTGAACTTAGAGATTGTTTGTAAACCTTTGGGTGCACCTTAGGTCATGATAGAATAGAGATTTCTAGATGCTTTATTGGTTCATTTTCTTCAATATTTTGTGGTAGGTTGTTAAATATTGTGTGGAAGAGTACAAGATCTGGGCCTCCATTTGGTGCACATATCCTGGTTGAAGGAGTACCTTACCCCTTTGAAGCATTATGTTGTTTAGGTCTTACAAATTCCCTGCAAAGGTCCTCAAAGAATTTGGCAAATTCTGGTTAGTCTTGTCTAAAATATCCCACCAAAAATTCATTCAAACAAACTAATCCTACCCATACTACCCCTGCATTGCATTGTGTGTCAACAAAAGAATTCAATCCATCTACAAAAATGCACAAAGCAAATCAGGATCATACAATGTCTTCAGTAACCCTTGCCTTGCATTGAAAATATCTCCATAATCTGGGAGTGAAAACTTGTGAAAGTCAGATTTGGAGTGTTGATCATATTTTCCCAAGGCCCTTTCCATACTATTTTCATAAATTGAGGGATATCTTCATCTCCTTCACCATTTGAGGGTTACAAAATAGGTCCTCTTACCTTGGTTGAAAGGCACAACCTAAAATAGTTAGGACAAGATCATGTCCTATTTGAGTGTTATCCATCTCTCCACAAATCTAAGTGCTAGTTAGATCACATCCCTAGATACAAAATGACACACATCATGATCTATCTAACTTCAAGCTTCATGCCATATCTTTGATGCTGCTCAAATTGAAAAGGAGAAAAAAATTGGTACCAACACTATTTATTCATTTATCGAAGATAAAAATCACTTTATTAGTTGTTCAAGATCACCATGCTTACAAAGTTGAGAATGCAAGAAGTTGAGGAAATATAGATAATATGGAATATAAGAAATTAACCTTTTTCTTGAATTTATTTTAGCAAAATCTATGCACTATCAACTCACAATTGACAACTATTTATAATGGGGAAGCCATTATAATTTATATATTTGAATAATAATTTTCATCCCTCGACATGACCTTTCACATTCTTATCACTTGTGACATTTCATATTCCTAGGGAATAAAAGTGATCCATTTTCTTATTAATGAAAAATAAATCTTACAATGTTTAATTAAAATATCAATTAATTGAATAATAAAAATAGTGAAAAATTACATCCTTAACGAATAATTATAACATGGAGAGAGAAAACATATGGGAGCGAAGAAGAGATGTATCAATTTGAATAAGATGAATCTTCCACCAATAGAGATCCATATTCTAGAGGACTTTGAGAAAACACTCCTGGAATGATTTCCTCACCTTTGAATTATTTAATTAAATTGGCCACTACAGGTGCCACCTTTTCCACCTTTGGAATAAATGAAACTCAAAGCATTGTTCCAAGTCTTAGAGAAACCATCAAGGGTCTTGCATTGATTGAATCAAACTTGGTAATCTCTTGCAGTATTAGATATCAAGCCTCTAATTTCTACATGGGATTCCAAAGTATCTTCATTGTAGGAGAAGGGATATCCTACCTCTTTTTGACCAAAACTTAGGAATACTTAAGGAGATAGCCAATATTTTTAGAGGTGACCCAATATTTTGCACACTACTACTTGACAATTTGAAAGAAATTAGATGCATGCTCTCCACAAGTATAAAGTTCAAAGATATCCTCATTTATCATATCATATCGAGCACTCATTATGCAAGACCATATAAGAGGAAAGTTTTCGAGATAGATGTGAATACATTTTTCTCACTAAGGAGTGAGAATTAAAATTTCTCATTTTGGAGACCAATGGAACGCAATATCCTAGTGAGATTTTTTTCTCAATTTCTTCCTTTGTCATTTTCACTTTTGAAATAATGTTAAGGGAAAATTAAAAAAATGTAGAGAACTCATGTTGCAGCGGTGTCTTTCCTTTCTCAAGAATATTTTAAACCCACTTATCATTGGCTTTCCCTTGCATGGTGTAACCTTGTTATTTCTTGATAAACTGAGGTTTAAATTCACTTATGGAAAGGATGACCTTTGTAGGAAGGAGGGGTACTATATTGGGCTCCAAGAAATAATGCACATAGGTAGTGAGAGTTTCACATGATCATATAATTTCTCCATATTTTGTTTGTAATCTTCATTCCTAGTAAGAAAGTGGGCCAAGATTCCTTGAATTGGTGTGAACACCCTTCATGAGTAGATTCCCCAAGGGGATCCTTGTAAATTTGTAATCATCTTGGTCCAAGCTTTACAACTTTGGGCCAAGCTACCTCTACATATTGGGATACGAGAGGCCACAAAGAAGAATGAAGATGTTATTTCTTCTTTCTTTCCCCACTTGGTCTTCATAAATTTTGAGATAACCTCAAAATTAGGTGTTACAACTTGTTGCATCATCCTTAAACCATTCCCAAGAATCTCTTGAATCCACGGGAAAGTTTTGGCTGGAGTAGAAATAATATCATGTATGGAGGTACTTTCACATGCTTGATAGGGGATCACATCTTGCTTATGGTGGGATGAATCTTCCATTGAGGAAGATACATTTGGATGTTTTCGGTGGATAGAAGACTATGAAGTATAAATTTTACCTTATTTGAGAGGCTCAATGGGATATTCAATGATATTAGCCTTCTTATGGGGCCTCATAGGATGAAAATATTCAATGTTATCTTCCTCAAAAATATTTATCTTTGAATATTCTTCTGAGTGAGTGGAACCTATGGATGTTTTGGCTTACCTTAGAGAGGAAGTGTGAGATGCCTATCTAGATAGAGTTGGGAGATTACCGGAATTGATGGAATCAATTATATTCCTTTTGAACCACTATTTTAATCTTTGGATTACTATTGTAGTCTTCCCCTTAACATCACATAATTCACTGGTATTCCACATAGTAGGAGGAAGGGGTGAAGGTTGCATTACTTGGCATTCGAGATCATAAAATTCCTACATCATATTTTATCCACTCAATGCACCAACCAAATTTGATATCCCTCATATATACTACCATTAACCACTTATAGTCCATTTTGAGTACCTTGAAATCATCCATGAAATTGGATCAATAGTATTCAATTTATGGCGTATGGTATAATCCTTTAAAGGTAAATGTCTCTTGATATCGAATTAAAATCTAGATGTGGAGGAGTAGAGACGGGGAAGAAAAGGATGCTTTGATACTCAACTATATCTATGGAATTATTTCATGAATATATTCCCAAGGATATATTAAATGAAACACCTTTATTTTTGGTAGTGTTACACTTAGCATCAACATGAACCAATTATTTGTACAACTTGAACATTATAATTTTGTCATTCGGGTAGCTCTATAGCTTGTGAGGAGTGAGGTCATAGCCTACAACTCGATGTAGGTGAATTTCTAAAAGCTGGATGAGGTGGCTCATATATTTTCAATCAAATCAACTACATGACATTAAATCTTCCTCTCTAGTTTTCCTTTGAGAATCCTTATGATGAACATGGTGAATGCATCATTAGACTTAACATAGGGGGAATCACTCTCCTTATGAGTCATCTATGGATACTTATTATATGCATGTGGTTTTGATGCACATGGGGAGATGTGGAAATTAATTTTAAGGACCTTATGAAGGAAAGGGAATACACCTGGTAAGAGGTCATGGTGAAATTCTTAGTGGCAGTGAAACTACAACAATTGTCGATGGATGTTATCACTGATGATTTTCTCGCGATCCTCTACTTGGTTTCCTTTAGTAGCCATGAGGATGAACTGATCCATCCAATCTTGGAAATATTTCATTGTTTCTTCCCCCATCACTCTACTTAGTAGAATAATGGCATCAGAATAGGCCTCATGAAATTCACTCCTTGATAGGTTCTTGGGAATATGAGAAGGATTTCTTCCTTATTTGAGCCACAAACCGAGTGCTAGACCTTACAGATATGAATCAATCCTTTCCCACTCCTATGAAGAAAATTCCTTAGTTATGATGACCATGTTTATATTGGTGGGAATTTGCATACATTGAGAAATTCCCTTGATGGTGATAACTACGAGGATTGAGTTGTCATTTACCCAAATTATTTTGAAATCAACACTATGGTGTTGTGTATAGGCCAAGACTAATATAGTTCTCTGAATAAATGGTGGGTGACCACCTTATCTTAATATTACACTTGATAATATATTCTCCTCCATTTGTTCATGAGGTCCACCAAACATTATGATTCTCAAGCCTTCTAGGTCTATGTGAGTGACATCACTATCTCCTACACAAGGGTATTTAGTGATCAAAGTGGAGATTGGATCTAGAATTGAATAATTAAAATTCATGATGTAAAAATTTATTGATATAGGTATCATGTGATTTGACATAATTGACTTGATCTCAATTACAACACTTTATTTTTAGAAGGTCTTATCTAAGACATCTATATTTAGTAAGTTTTCACAATTTTCACCTTCTGATGGTTTTTAATTATTTGGAGTATCACGTAGATTGGGAATTTTATATTTTTAGAGACTTAGTATATTTATACATGTGAATCCTTGCACACTTACTATTTATAGATAGAGGTCTTCTGGGTGTCTAATTCTAATAAAATTGGGCTCAAAATTATGGGTTTTATTTCAGGACCTTCTATCATAATTTTTGAGGTTTTTCTTTCACCCTAACTTCATTTATCTAAACAAGAAACTTCCCAAGATGATGATTTCAAATGAATTCTATAATTCATATATAAAATCAATGGAAATTATCTTATACTCAGCTTAAAGTAATTTTTGGAAGGAGTGCACTGGTAAAGTTTGATGGAAATTAGGTGCACGATTAGTGAATTATGATAATTTTTCAATTTTAAATAATGAATATTAGGAAAAATTCAGCATCATGCATACTAAAAATGGAGGTTTTAAGAGGTAAATACATCACCTTAGAGTTTTAAAAATGATTAAGTTCTTTGAGAGGAAGAGTTGGTCATTTCATTTATAAAATTTCAACTTAGCACTTAACACGACAACTCAATCATGGGTGGAATATGGTTGGCATGGAGTTTCACGATGTAAAAGGTGAAAGGGGGAAATAAGGGAGAAATAAGTGTGCTTTTCACCTGATAGTGGCAAGTGGCATTTTCTAGTTTAGTGAGAAGGAGATACAAGGATCTAAAAATCATCATTGGGAGCTAATAATGGGTTTTTAATGTGAGTAGGGGTTGAGTGGTTGGATGGGGAACACACTTTTATTTCTTCTTGGTGAAATAATTTTTGTATCAAAAATTAGGTGTTTCCACCAATTCTCATGGGGTTATGCCCCTCCTTTTTTATGTGGAGGCTCCCATTATTGAATGTTAACTATATAATCCTATATAATTGTTGTGGGGTGGCAAAATAGGTCGGGAATCACATAAGAACACTTTATTGAACCTATGAAAAGTTCTTGTATAGGGTACAAGGGATGAAATTTCAATGATAAGGGGTGAAGGAGAGAAATTAGAGAAAGGAAGGTTATTACTTGTGAGTAGGAATAAGTGAAATTCACACCAATAATTGGAGTAGTTCAACATTAAATTAGAGGGAAAAATAATGAAGCTATCTAGTGAGACAAACAAACCCAAACACACAGTTCTTTGGATTCATTCATAAAAGATACAAATATATTTCTTGATCACTATACTTACAAAGTGCATATAAGAGAGAAAATAAAGGAACACATAGGAAAAGGGAAATGGAAGAAATATAGCTTTTATTTCTTGTGTATTGGTGATACAAAGATCAACACCCAAAACCACAATCCATAATTTCTACAACATAGAAACTATCAAAATCTATATCCCTTAGAATGGATAATCAATCCTAATTTATAACAGTGTGAATTGACCTTTCACCTCCCCCCACATGACTCTTCATGTTCCTATTCCACTTATGACATTTAAATTTCCCCTAGAAGAGAAAAATTTAGTATCTCTCTTATAATTTTGAGAGAATAATTTTATAAATTAAAAATATTGTCACTTAAGTGAAAAGGACAAAATACCATGATTGTGTACAACAAATAATTAGAAAGGGGGAGAGTAGAAAAGGGAGAAACAAAGGGTAAGAAGGAAGTTTCCATGTCCAATGAATAATCTTCCTATGATGAATAAATTTTATGGTTCATGCTTCATGATGAGGATTTTCGACTTGTGCTTTTATTCCATGAATTCCTTGCTTTGAATTGAGAAACTGTAGATGCCAACTTATCTTCCTCTATAATGAAAATGTAACACAACACCTTGGTCCATGCCACATGAACATCATTGATCTTCTTGCATTGACTTAGCCATGCTTTATGCTCCATTAAAATTACAATAATGTAACTTTTGATATTGGCGAGGGACTCTAAGTTATATTCATTAAAGGAGAGAGAGTCACCTTCCTCTCTCTTGACTACCTCCTGAAAGGAAACAATGATTTCATGTGATGAAAAATATTTGGTGAGTGGAGGGAACTCAAGATTACGAAAATAGTTAAATTCCTCATTCAAGATCTCAAAATAATTTTTCCACAAGATTCTAACTCGGAGATTGCATTCTTGAGCATTACATATCTCGCATCCATGATATGGATCCAAAATTGAGACAAGTTATCGGCAGCTGATATAAACAAATTCTTACTCATGAGAGTATGAGATTCAAGGATCTCATCTCTAAAACCAGTGGGAAAATATCATCCAAGTGAATTACCTATTTTACAAACTCCTTATTTTCTTTATTTACTTATGATAAAGTTGCAAGAATGTACTTGATGAGAGAAATGACATCTAGAAACAATGTCTTGCCTTGTTCAATGATTTTCTCAATCCAATTCTCATTGGCCTTCCCCTACATCATGTATCCTTATGATTTCTTGACTACCTCAGGATCAACACTTGATTGGAGGAATGTCTTTAAGGGATAGATAAGATGACAAGTTAGGTTCCAATAAAGGTTGAATGTAAGCACTAAGAAATTTTATTTGATCCTCCATTCATTATTTTTTTCCCCTATATTCTTTGTTCCAAGCAAGGAGGTAAGAAGAGTATTCCTTGAATAGATGAGAGTCACCCTTGTGTGAGGCTTGACCCAATGAGATGTGGGTAAAATCATAATATGATGGATTCATGTACTTAATGGGATTTTCATTCTTACGCCTAGAATTTTCAATATACTAATTGCTTGAAGTACCATTGAAGAAGCGTGATGTTGTCTCGAGCTTTCTTTCATAGTTTGGAATTTAGTGTTCATGATATTTCTTTGAGACTGGGCATTATAGAAAGTTACTTTTTCCTTGGCTCACTCTTGAGAATTTCTTCAATCCATGGAAAAATACTCTTTAGGAGTTGACACAATGTTAGTCATCAAAGCACCTTCAAGATCTTGTTGTGAAACTAACTCTTGATCATCACAGGAAGTTATGACCTTGGGGAAGACATGTTTGGATACTTGGATTCTCTATAATGAATCACTCTTTCTTGATAACTCCTTCTTGCAATGCTTACCTTAACCAACTCACCTTGAATAACTCACTGAGCTCATTCAAACAACTCAACTCACTTTGGCCAACTCTCCTAGCTCACCGAGGAAAGATGGTGGCACATCCAACTTGACAAATAAAATTTTATGACTGCTATCATAACCCATTAAGTCTACCTTGGATAAGTAGATACTTTGCCAGCTATAGGTGAAAATGTGTGTTTATCTTGCTTGACTTGATTAAAGTACAATATAAACAATATGTTTATTATTTAATCATGTTGATTTCATTATCTAGAAGGTTAATAATGATGGCTTGATTTTACTTAGTAAGATTTCTTTTTGATTTACTTGGTTAATATTATAGTTATGTGCTTATTTCATTATGCAACTATGTGCACTTAATTGATTTTATGATCCTATTATGGTTGACTAAATTTGCAAAGACCCTTGTTGGAAAACAAAGGTATAGTCGATAATCGGGTCTTAGACTGCTCTCTTATTTTAGTATCATTATAAGAGGCCATTATATGACATTCATACTAATGTCAACTAGCTCATGAAAATGTTTGTATATCATGTCTTATCAATAGACAAATATACATGTATATGTATGAATAGGAGTACACACACACACACACACACACACACACACACACACACACACACACACATATACATATATATAGATAATATACATATATAAATGTTATTGATTTTTCTTATGGTAAAGACCTTAATAAGGTTGATCCATATTAATTATTGTAATGTAATGTAATAATTTTGAGATGCGGGTCAACATCCCAGCCAAGCCCCACCCGAGCTCGTATCGATCTATTTATTTTTTTTTCCACTTGAGTGGTCACCAAGCTAACTTTAAAATGTAAAGGCCACCTTGGCCAAAGAGCTAGCAAGTGGAAGTTTAGGGTTTTTTGTTTGATCCCTAACCATTAGATGATGGATAACCACCCAAACGGATGACATAGATTAAAAGCTAGTTAGAGGAAATGCCAAAGTTGGAGGATGACGGAATGGAAGGGAATTAGTGTGGATATTGGAAGGAATATGGGAAAGTTTCATTAAATGAAGCTCCATATCCTTGGGAGAAGCGGGAAGCTTCTCGAGGAAGCTCCTGCTAAGCTAAGTGGTTATTTGGTGTTTCATTTTTTATGTTGGTCTTTTTGGCTCGCCATGCGAGCTCTGCATGAAAATTTATCATGGTTATTTTGGGGAAATATGTTGGGACTCTGCATGTAAAATTTAACTCCAGTTGGTTTCTAAGGGAATATATAGATGATCTATGGATTTTATTGAGCTCTATTTCGATTTGAAGTTATTCTTCTATTTGGTTTTTGTGTGAGCTTTGGAATATTTCTTGGAAGAGGAGAAAGTAGATTCAGTCTTCTAAAAAATTTACAAGAATGAGATTATCTCTTGCTCATCTTTATAATTTATAGCATTAATATATTTTAATGTTGAAAGGAGAAAATCATTTTTGTCCCTTCATTTTCTTCATCAATGATTTGGTTATGGGTTTGGTTTTAATCTAAAGTCAAAAACCACATTTGAATGTATACTGGATATGAAGGATCTAACAAAGTATATTATATGTACTTGTATGCAACTATTTATTTATTCTTTGCATGGTTGAGTTATATACATGCCATCGAATAATAAGGCCACACTATTTTAGTGAATACATGACTGCTATTGTTACCTAGTCTGTGGATGAATTCTTGCATGTTATTGTGGGAATTGTGTAAATACTTGGGTATTGTTTTATTTGCATTTTTTTACTATGTTGGGTGGGGTTATTTCCATGCCTGATATAGGTTGTATATAAAAATTGTGTGGTTCTTATTTTCGAGCTCAAGATTGTGAACCTATAGTTTAATATTATTCACACATGTTTGTTGTTTTGGGTGAAAATTTATGAGTGGGTTGTTAATACCCAACTCAAAATTTTGTCGGATTTAGTTTGTTCATTGGTTTAACTGATTTTGAGAAGTTCCTCGGCTAAGATGCCATTTTATTTGGTATTACTTGTAGCTAGTTGCTATTTGTA
The DNA here is from genome assembly GCA_018340775.1 of Taxus wallichiana var. yunnanensis. Taxonomy (NCBI): domain Eukaryota; kingdom Viridiplantae; phylum Streptophyta; class Pinopsida; order Cupressales; family Taxaceae; genus Taxus; species Taxus wallichiana. Next base: position 646,510,372 of record CM031239.1, on the reverse strand, counting down.
TGGCATGTATTCTAGGATGTGATTTGGTAAGGATCTTCAGTATTTCACTTTTATGCAAAGCCTTACAAATCCTAGTTTAATATGGTGACATTATGGTGATTATGAAACTCAATTTCCTACCGGTTTTGGGGACTCTGTTGCCTACTAGTTTTGGGGTCTTAGTTACCTATCGGTTTTGGGGTCTATGTTATTTTTATTAAGTGAGGTTGAACTTCTCGCTTAGGTCAATGGACACTTGAGTCTTTTTGACCTTCCTCATGCTCATTTTTAATATATTAGACCACTTTGTGGTCGATGAGGAATATGAATTTCTTATTGTTCACCATTTGGTGAAGGGTTATGATCTTTTTTTGCATATGGTTAATTCAAACCAGATTTGTAAGAGTATATGGAGAAGTATGTGGACTTATACCGATTGGTTAAGATGTTTATCCTATCCTTAGGCTTAGTCATATCCTTCCTTTGCAAGATGTAATGATTATTGTGTATGTTTTATTTGGTTTGAATAAATTAAGGTTTATTTAGAAATTTTAAGGTATTCGAATAGTTTATGGTATTTGATGATAATTAGGTACAAATTTAGAATAAATTATTACTATAAATCAGCACATATATTATTACTTCTCTGAGAAGGAATAATGTATTTTATACGTAAATACTATTTTGATAAGTTATGGATTGATAATATTAAAGTATGGTGTTTTGATATTTTAATTATTACCTTTATCTAAATAAGACTCTTAATATTACTATTAAGACGTGACTTGAGTGATATAATACTCTTTGCTTTAAAATCAATTATATAAATATGGAATAAAAGTTGTGTGGTTGGTATGATTATCTCTCGATTTGTAATTTTAATATACAATGATAATGGAAACAAGTATGGACAATGAAGTATAAATTATAATACTTGTTTAAATGTTTATAAATAACCTTGATTGGGTACAAATGACATAGTTGATATGTTTTTGGAAATTATTATTCATACTTGTGATAAGTAGTAATCTAAAATATTATTTTAATGATTTTGAGTTAAAAATCATATGTTTCTTTTAAGAATTATGAAAGAAAGGAAAAAGGATAAAAAAGGGAAATTGTTAAGTTGTTATCTTAAATGAATTTCAGATTATGTTGTTTAGCTGAATTATGTTCATTGAAATATTTCAGTGTTATAAATCATAAAGATAAGATGGTAAAATTTTTCATGTCAGTTCTTTCGAACTAACAATTGCCTAACATTTTTATAGATGGCGGAATTTAGATCTTATCGAGAGATGATTTGTAAATGGATATGTTTAATTCTTGTTGTTATGATTGAAAGATGTATTCATTACTTGACTATTGTAAAAGTGAGTTTGTGCTTCATTGAATAATTTGTGAAAGGAATTAAGGCCTCTGAGATTTTCTATAATTTTTGGAAAAAGGAAATAAAAGTTTATATTTAAGTTTTGGATATTGTTGTAAATGATCATGGTTGCTCATATAAATTATTCAATTCTTTGTATCGGTTAGGATATAATTGTGATTTAATTATTCAATCTAATTTATTAAGTTAGTCATTGTTATAAAATTGAATAATGAACATTGAGTGATTAATACCCTTAAGTGTAATAGCTTTAAATATAAAGAATGAACTAAATCTATATGAAGGATATGAGATGCAATCTATTAAAATAAATTAATGTGGGTTATTATCTTATAGTTGTATGATTGTACTCTTGTATCATAAATGATTAATGACATTTATTAGTTAATCATAAGTATGTAATTTTATGATTATAATGATTGTACTACATTCAGTTATTGAGCTCAATTAATTTGTACTTAAGCAGTTTAAATGAAAATATCATAGCTTAAATAAATTAGGGGATGTGTTAATAATGCAGTCCACTACCCTAATTATCTTAATGAATTAACATAAATAAACTTATGGAATTGATTGCTAATAATTATCAAAACTAAGTTATGGACCTTAGGATCAATTAATAAATGTGATGAGGTATCGCTCTGTTATGATGAAATATAAACTGTCGTAAAACTAATTCAATGAGGTGAATAAGTTACGATAAACTTTGTACATGGTACTCGAAAGACCAAATTTGGATGGCTACTATAGTGCGGTGTTCATCGAATGACACAATTCATTTAATGAATATTTTCATACAATAGTTATCCTAAGTTTTCCCTCGAGCTCCATTTATTATGCATGTCGTAATCAATAAAGAAGATGGGTTGTGCTAAGATGTAGAGGTTGTTTGTCTAGTTCGATCTAGTTCCTCTATACCAACTTATGTTGGCTACAGGGAAGAAATTGATCATGTGATGATGTAATTAATTATGTGAGCTCTTTCTTTCCCATAGCCAACCTAAGTTAACACAACCCTGGTTTTTCATGCTAGATGAATAAGTTTTGTATCATGTGCGTAAATTGAATTTTATTAACTTAAACAATTGAATCAATTTTGATAACTGAACCAAGTGACATGGTGATGGGACATGTTTCAGAGACTAATGTGTAGTCTAGAAATAGAGCATGCAATGCATGACTCATAAACTTTGGCCAAAGTAGTGTATGTCATTACACTGTCAAGTTCACCTAGTTCTAACTAAAGTGTAAGATGTCGGATGGGATTCGATTGATTGAACCCCGGGTAGAAACTTAGAGCAACACTTGTAAAATCAATTCTAAGAAGGGAACTAAAGGGTATACATTGTATACAAACTCAAAAGAGTATCTTATGGGGATCATTGAATCCATTTGACCCATAAATATGCACATGCTTTATTGATTTGTTATATGAAGAATTATAATTTATGATTTGTTGGATTTAAATGTTATTTTTACATTTAAATCATTGAAGGCATATGTTTAATTTGGGAAGTTAAAAAAATTCCCATAATTATGATGTTGGAAAGTGGTTGTTATAATTTCCTAGACTTGAATTTAAACTAAAATCTTGACTTTTTCAAATCTCCTTTGTCTGCACACTACTTCTTGTTTTCAACTCTGCATCTTGTGATGTTCTACCTTTGCTCTCGGACACAACTATGATTAAAATGATGCCTCCAAAAAATTTTAAAGGATGAATTACCTTTCTTGATATATGCTGCCATTTGGGAACCATATGAAGATATCAAAAAGCAAAGAAGATGACTGAAAATGGAGCCAACTACAACTTTTTGCACCCAAAACAAAGACTTTCTATTTTTAGTAGGTTGAACCAAGACCTGCTATTTTGGAAAATTTCACTGTTTTACTCCAATTTGGGCTTATTGATCATCCGGGATACTCAATTCAACTCTATAGATGATTCTTTTCTATTTTTGGAAACTTTCCATTTTTAGACAATTGCCTTTTCTTTTTGCTTTTTTGTGCTTTTTTGGTCAAGATTGCAGAGTTTACCATTTTCACTATTCATTGAGTGAATCCTTTTGAGAGGTTTTGATTTTTAGGATGGTTTCTATTTATAGTAAGTGAGGGCTCCAGGATACTTACGCTTTTAGAAACTACATGTTCCCACCTCGGCTTTTGATGAAAACAACTTAACTAGAATAGGCTTGCCTTCTGGACTTTGTGTTCAAAATTTTAGTTTGATTCATCCACTTGAATGATGGGAAATTAAAAAAGCATGATCTAGGGAATAAAACTAGGGTTTTATTCCATTTAAATTATAGGAAACCTCTTAATTTTATATTACTTTGTTTTTAAAGGTTCCTGGGAAGAAAGAAGACTGAAAATTTCATTCAGTTTTGTCCATCAGATTAAGAGATATAAATTTTTCTAGTTTTTGAGCACGTAGACATTTTGATAAAATTTTGGCATAGTGTTTGGATAATTTGTTGTTTTATTGGTTTTTTCACATATTTTTTCATAAGGGCATGGAGGGAGAACGAAGTGAATATGGATTTCTATGAATTTTTAAAAAATGGTAGTACTTCTCACGCATGCGCATGGAAGGAAGAAGCATCGGCAATTAAAAAATGAAAAAAATTAGTTTTTAAACATATTGGGAGGGAGAAATTTTTTTTGTACCAACTATTTCAAAGGTACAAGATAGATGGGGTTAAAAACATGTGTCCTCATGTGATCATGACAAGTGGTGATCAGTGATTTTTTGGAAGAGGAGAGAGAGAAAGTAATCAAAAAGTATCAGGGGTTGAGACTAAGTCACATGAAGAACCTTGGAAATGGCTAGAGTGGGGAAATTTTTTTGTCCCAACTATCCCAAAGGGATGTGATAGATGGGGAAAAAAATGTGCCCTCTTCTGGGAGTGACAAGTGGTGGGATGTTATTCGACGAGGCAGAGAGGGGAAAGGGTTGAAAAATGGCTTGCGGAGCCTTCCTAGGGTCATATGGAAAACCAAGAGCCGGAAAAGCATGAGGAATGTTTTTGTCCCAAATATCCCAAAGGGATGGGATGGATGGGGTAGGAAAATTTCCCTCATCCTAGGCCGCCAACCTGTCGACTTGTGGTTGTGTGACTAGAAGAGCTAAAATGAGGTGAAAAGGAGCTTAACTTGAACCACAGAGCTTCGTCGGGGTCCTATAATGGTCTAAGGGGATTAACTGGGCTTAGGAAAAAAATTTGTGTCCCAAATATCCCAAAGGGATGGGACGTATGGGATAAGAAACTATGCTACATTCTCGGTGACATGTGTCCACCTATGAAAATGACAAAGTCCTAAAAGCTTACCTTGAGGAGAGCCTTGAAGATGAAGTGTTAGGAGCTCTAGGAGGGCATTTTTGGATCTTATTAATATAAAATTGACTCCAAGAAACCTTTGAGATGAATGGGATGGGTCCCATTATCCAATTATACCTGCAACCTCCTTAAAATAGCATTTTTTTCTCAGGACCGTAAGGTGTGTCTGCTGAAAATTGGTTATGGAAATAATTAGTGAGTCTTGTGAAAATTATGAAAGAAACATAATTTATAGCATGGAATTATATTTAAAATGATATATTTTTTTACTTATAACTCTTTAAGGAGCTCATGGAATAATCTTTAGAAGCTAAATCACTATTTTGAATCGTAAGCTCATTTACCTTCAAAAACCCGCTTTCACTCAACTTGTTCCTAAACCTTAAAATATTCCCTAAATTTTCCTAAATCACTTTAAATATGTTATTAACCCCTCAAAACAACTTATCTATGAATTTGGTCCTTCAAATTTGTCCAGGAGGGTGCACACATGTCCCAAAAAGGCTAGAAATAGGCTTTCTAGGCTTACTAAAGAATTATCCTTTGAAAACATTGCAGAAAAGAACTGAGTCACCCTATCTCAAAATTATAGAAATTTTATACAACACATATGATGAATTTTAAGGATAAGGATAGGCATGGAATGAAGGGCATACTAATCCGAGAGAGGCACTTATGAGGGTTTTCAAGAAATTATTTGAAGCTAGGGTATAGTTGTCATGTTTCAACCTTAAATTTTTCCCTTGAAAAAACAAATGACAACACCCCCATACCCATTTTTTGTTAGTTTATTTCCAAGAGGACACCACCATCTTGAAAATATAGCTTGTGGGTCGAATCATGGGTGGGGGCATGTATTTTAGTTGTTTGCAAGATGAGGTTTGTTCTAGGTAAAAAAGTGGTAACATGTGAGTTGTGAGAAATGAAGACACATGGGGAGCACAATTTTGTGTCCCCCATGTATTTTTCCACCTTGTTTCAATCTAATGGGAAAACATGGGTGTGGAAATGCACCATAGGTATAATTACATGAGAGGGGGATAGGCTAAAATGTAAGTTTGTGAGGCACCTTGGTGAAAAAGAGGTGAGCTTTAAGTTATGAAAAAATTTCCAACATGGGAGAGCACACTTTTGTCCTCCTTATCCCCATTTCACTTTGTGATAATCAAAGGGGGCATATCATGCTATAAAATACACCGTGGGGTTAGCTTGTCATGAAAAGTGGACCTTGCAGCTCAGCTTGTCCATACAATTTGTTTAACACTTTAAGTCATGTTTTTAAGTGATGAAACATAAATAATGGTTGGGGGAGCACACTTTGTTGTCCCCTTGCCCCATTTTCACCTTAGGTACAATCCAGGGAAACCAAAGGGTGAAATTTGTCCATAATCCATTTAAAAATGTTGATGTCACCTATCAAGTGTAAATTACCAAATTAGGACACCAAGAGTGCCTTTTATTCTCGAGAGCATGAAAGAGTGTTCGGGGGTTAAAAATTATATGATTTTAAATCCATTTCACCTATTGAGATCATACCATCCATTATTAGGAGAAAAAAAATCTCTAATTTAATTTTCAGTCCCTATTTCATTCTTGACTCGAAGGGTAGTGCCGCAATGTCCAGGATTTTCATACAATATTTAAAAGTTTTGGAATAAAAGTGATGTTTCCATATTGTAAAGGGTTCCAAAACATTTTCATTGATATTTTCCTCTCAAATCATTCCAAATATCTCAAAATAGTTCAGAAAAGTTAGCTTTCATCATTGGATCCTTCATTCCCTATGCCCAAAATGACTCGATCTTGCTCAAGTTATGCCCAACACCAATTTCTATCAAAACGTTTCCCTAAACTACCCCGAGAATACTTCATTTCTCTCCTATATAACTCTTGAATGGTTTGAGTTCTCCATGTAATCTTTCATATTGTGTTAACTAATTACAAAATGGTCCTTTCTAGGCCTCTAAGGGTAGTAGTTATTCCTTAAATATTAGTTTAGTCTTCAACCACCTTAAAGGAATACTGTTAGGAAAGAAGGGATAAAATATATGGATGAGTCCCTCATAGAATCACAATAGTAGAAACTAATATGCAAAAAATATAACAAATCTGAAATAAAAGTGTAGAATAAAAATAACACAACACAAAGAGATAGTATTTAGCATGGTTCACCCAATTTGGGATATGTCCACCAAGAATCACTTGCTCAGATGTTATTATAAGCCACCACTCTCTCAATACAATACCTAAATCGATTTAGAGCTATGCTCAACAAACTCTATAGAATTCACACCCAAATTCATACACATTTGCAATGTTGCATTATACCTACCATATGCACAAACCACATAAGTAGAAAACTACTTAAGTAGTTTTACAAAACCATGGGTATCAAAAACATGGGCCAAAACCATCCCATAAGCCTATGGGTCAAAAATCCCAACCATATGAGAAAAAGCACATTTCCGGTGAGACAACCGTGGAAAGTGTACAGTAATCTTAGTGAACAAAATTTAACACTTTCACACATAAAAACAAGTTCCACAACCTAACTATCTCCCACATAGAGAATAGTTTTCCTCTGAGAAAGATTCTCAAATCTTCACTAGTTTCCATGAAGACCAAACAAAGCTAAACACAGCTTTGGTTTTTCCCTTGTGACCACCTTGGTCATCATGTCTCCAGGATTCTGACTAGTATGAACCTTCTCTAGCTTCAGCTTCTCTTCATCCAAAGTTGTCATGTGGAAATGGTACCTTAACTATATATGCTTCATCATAGAGTGGAAGGCAGAGTTCTTATCTAGGTGTATAACACTCTGACTATCACTATATAACTTTCCTTCCTCCTTCTTATGCCCCAAATCCTTAAGAAATTATGGTAACCAAATCATTTCTTTGATTTCCTCTATGGTAGCAACATACTCGGTCTCTGTGGTTGACAAAGCCACCAGCTTCTCTAGTCATGAAATCAATCTTACTGCTCTCCCACATACATTATAAACATAACCTGTTGTGCTCCTCCTATTGTCTACATCTCCATCCATATTTGAATCTACATAACCACACAAAGTGATGTCTGATCCACTATAGCAAAAGAATGTCCCCATGGTCCCTCTTAAATACCAAAGGATCCACTTTATTGTCTCTCATCGGTGATCTATACGGATCACTCATAAATATAATCACCACTCGCACTCCATGGGAAATATCAGGCCTAGTGCACACCATGACATACATCAAACTACCAACCGTTGATGAGTAAGGTACCTTAGACATCTGGTTTCTCTCCTACTCTATCTTGGGACACTACTTTGATAACTTGAAATTTCCTACCAAAGGAGTCCCAACCGGTTTAGCATCCTGTATATTAAACCTCTCCAAGACCTTCTTAATGTACTCTTTGGAGATAAATTCAGCTTCCATTCCTTCCTATCCCGAGATATCCTCATACCAAGGATTTGTTTGGCTGCCCCCAAATCATTCATAGAAAAGGATTCACTTAGCTTCTTCTTGAGTATTTTTATTTCCTACATTTTTTTACCTACAACCAACATTTCATCCACATACGAGACACATGATAATATAACTACCATCCTTAAATTTATTTGTATACATGGAATGGTCGAATGACATCTAATATAACCTTACTCCATCATGAAGCTATCAAATTTATTATACAATTGTTGTGGAGCTTGTTTCAAGACATACAAGCTCTTCTTCAATTTGCACACCATCTCCTCTTTACCTTTGAACTTATATCCTTGTAGTTCTTTGCATAAATAGTTCCTCCTCTAAATCACCATGGATAAATGAAGTCTTTACATCAAGCTTTTCTAAGTGCAAGTCTTCTGCATGTAACTATTCCTAGAACAGTTCTAATAGAAGTCATTTTACTACGGGAGAAAAAAATATAATCAAAATCTATACCTTTTTCTGTAAACCCCTTGACCACCAACCGGCCTTGTATCTTTTCTTTCCTCCTTCCTCTTTAACTCTGAAAACTCCCTTGTTTTGTAATGCTCTTTTGCCTTTGGGTAGCTTCACCAAATCCCATGTCTGGTTCTCCATGAGAGCCTTATGATTCTCATCCATGGCTTGCACCCACTTCTTCATGGCATCTACCTACATTGCTTCATCAAATCTCTCTGGCTCTCCACTATCAGTGAGTAATAAATAATAAAGAGAAGGAGAAAAACATTTAGGTTCTCTTCTTACCCTAGAAGACCTCATCAATATAGGAGTTTGGGGTTCCTATTGAGGAGGTTCTTGAACTGATTCATGTGTCACTTTCCCATCCATAAGATTCTCTACTACTACATATTCTTTCTTGCATTCTTCCTTGTTTTCCTGCAACTACTTCTTATACATGACTTTCTCATTAAATACCACATCCCTAGATCGAATGATTTTCTTGTCCTTAATACTCCAAAATTTATATCTTGAGTCATCACCACCATAACCAATGAGAGTACATTTTTTTATTTATCCTCTAGCTTTTTCCTATCATCCTTGTCTATATATAAAAACACCTCACATCCAAAGACTCTAAGAAATGAATAATCAAATTTCTTACCATACCAAGCCTCCTCAGGTATTCCTTCATCCAAGGCACTTGAGGGTCCTCTATTTATGAAGTACATAGTTGTGCTCACCACTTCTATCCAAAAAGAAAGAGGCAATCTTGCATGTAACCTCATGCTCTTAGCATGTTCCATTATTGTTTTGTTCATCCTTTTTGACACCCCATTTTATTACGAAGTTCTGGGCTGTATATTTTTCCCTCGATTCCATTCTTATAACAATAATCATCAAATTCATTGTTGCAATACTCCCCTACATTATATGACATGAGACATTTTAGCTTAAGACCTTTTTCATTCTCTACCAAGGATTTCCATTTAACAAAAGTGTCAAATACATCGGATTTGTTTCTAATACAATAAACCCAAACTTTCCTTGTTGTATCATTAATAAAAGTAACATAAAACTTGAAACCCCAGAGATGATACTTGAGCCACCCCCCACACATCAGAATGCACTATCTCTAACTTACTCTCTTTCTTTGTAGGTCCAACCTTGAGAAACCTTACTCACTTTTGTTTCCCATATATGTTGTGCTCATGAAACTCCAAACCTATTTTTGTATATCCAGGTAAATCCTTCTTTATGATATCCATGCCCTTATGGCTCATATGACTGAGCCTATAGTGCCACAATGTTGTATCTACTTCTGAAGCCACAAGATTACAAACATTCATGCTATAAGTTGCTACATACAAGGTTCAAACATTCTTACCTCTTTCCACCACAAGAGCACCCTGTAACCTTCCAAGAGTCTGCTATAAATATCACAAGTATAACCATCACTTCCCAACCGGCCTTGTGATATCATTTTTCATTTTAAAGTAGGCACATGTCTAATATCCTTGAATAGTAATGTATTCCCATTATGCATCTTAACCCAAAAAAATCTTTTTCCAACTATACTACAAGGCACATCATCGGTAAGAAATAATGCATGTGTGGAGTAGCATGGAAAGAAACCCCCGAATCTAAAACCCAAGATTTAGCAATATTGTACAAAGAAATAATCAAAGCATCTTGAAATACATTACTTGTTGCCACATTTACCTCCTTGTTTTATTCTTATTGTTTCTTCTTGTCTGAATCTCCCAACAGTCCTTCTTTGCATGCCCAGACTTTCCATAGTGCCAACATACTATCTTTCTTTTAGATTTTGACCTTGCTTGATCTTTTGATTTTCCATGGCTTCCTCTATTCTTTTGTCTCCCTCTAGTTTCCACTATCAAAGCATTCCCTGAAGTAGAAGATTCCCCAAATATTTTTCTTCACATTTCCTCACTTAGAATCACCCCTACAACATCCTCAAACTTCAACTTTGAGTTATCTAGAACCGAGTTTCTTACCACCATTGCCAGCTATTCCAACTCTTAGGTAAAGAGTACAAAATTAATAAAGCCCTAAATTCTTCATCAAATTATATTGTAACAAAAGCTAGCATATTTACAACCGTATTAAAATCATTTAAATGATATTCTACTAAACCATTCTCATACATCTTCATATTAAATAATTTTTTCATTAAAAATATCTTATTAGAGGCAGATGGTTTTTCATACAACTTCCCTAATGCATCCATCAATTCTTTTGTAGTATTTTCCTTCAAAACATTAAATATCACGAAGATGCAAGACACATCTAGATTGTTCCAAGTGCCTTCCTATCCAGCAAATCCCATTCTGCATCGTCATGTTTGAGGGTTTGTTCATCTTCTCGAACAATCGAATGTAAAGATCCTTACGATAAAGGTAATCTTCCATCTACATCTTACAAAGACTAAAATTCTACCCATTTAATTTATCAACCCTTGATCTTCCATCATCTACCATAGCTCCCACTTAATCTAAAAATTTCCCTCCATTCAACATTTCAGCAAACCAAACCAGGACTCTAATACCAATTGTTAGGAAATAAGGGATAAAATATGCGAGATGAGTCGCTCACATAATCGCAATACTAGAAACTAATATGCAAGAAATATTACAGATCTGAAATAAAAGTGTAGAATTGTTGGTTGGATATTTTTCAAGCCAAAATATGAGGTTCAACCACAATACATGGGATTAAATCCTCCTCGAAGATAGAGTGAAGTGCATGTTTATTACTAATCTAAAACATAGCAAAAATAATATATACAATATTCACACTAATCTAACCATTGGGGTTGGGATAGAATCCTGAAATATGTATCCACACAAGGTGAAGATGTTACAATATTAGAAATGGAATGGATTAGAGAGGAAATTATTATTATGGAAGAAACACAATGGAAAGGAAATGAGAGGAACGTATTTTCTTTCAAGTAAACAAAGAGCACCAAATAATCATACGAGATTAGATAACAAATGTAATGTAATGTTTGAAACAATTAAAATAATCAAGAATGCTAAATAAAGAATAGCTTAAGATCTTGAACATAAGAACAATATCTTAAGAGACATGAATCTCACAACAAAAAGTTTGCAAAAATAGCATCGGTTTCTATTCCTCAAATGATTAAAATAAAACACAAAGTTTTTCTTCTTCACAATAGTTCTCAATATTCTAAAAATCTCAACCCTTTGGAATGCATAAGCATCCCTTATTTATAATAAAAAGAGTAGAGAGAAAATAGGATAAATCCTAGAAAATAGTCTTTTAACAAGAGTCCTATTTTGCTTGACTCTCACGTAGGAGACCAAGTCAAAATTTGCTTCTTATGTGATGAAATGAAAATGAAAAATACATGTCAATCTCTGGATTGAAATGACATGAAACATTATGCTTATTCTGTTTCATCATCCTTGTCTTCCTCCAGCGCAACCTGCTTGTCTCAGAATTCCTAGAACTTCCAGATTGTGCCCTACATCTTAGCTTCATCTGGTGCATTGGAATGATTGCTAATACACCTCACTTGACATGTGTACCAACTACTAGACAACTGGACATTAATGACATGTCATCATGCTTGGAGCATCTAAAAACCTATAACAAAGGATTTGCTTCATTTCAGGTTTTGGGTTTTGGGAAACATGAGACATGATGCATTTCAGGTTTTAGGTTTCGAGAAACATGAGACATGATGCATTATCTTCATTTCGGTTTGAGTTTTAGGAAACATGAGACATGATGCATTTTTTTCATTTTGGGTTTCGAGTTTCGGGAAACATGAGACATGATAAATGAGATGTTTAGATGCTTCTAAGTTTCGAAAACCTGACATGAAGGACTTAGGAAATTCGGGTTTTGGGTTTTGAGAAACATGAGACATGATGTGTGGGATGTTTAGATGCTTCTAAGTTCCAAAACCCAACATGGACTTAGGAAATTCGGGTTTTGGGTTTCGAGAAACATGAGACATGATGCATGAGATGTTTAGATGCTTCTAAGTTCCAAAACCTAACATGAAGGACTTAGGAAATTCAGGTTTCAGGTTTTAGGAAACATGAGACATGATGCATGAGATGTTTAGATGCTTCTAAGTTCCAAAAACCCGACATGAAGGACTTAGGCAATTTGGGTTTCGGTTTTGGGAAACATGAAACATGATGCATGAGATGTTTAGATGCTTCTAAGTTTTGAAAACCCGACATGAAGGACTTAGGTAATTTGGGTTTCGGGTTTTGGGAAACATGAGACATGATGGATGAGATGTTTAGATGCTTCTAAGTTCAAAACCCACATGAAGGACTTAGGCAATTCGGCTTTTGGGTTTTGGGAAACATGAGGCATGATGCATGAGAGAAACATGTTTCAATACAATAAAACTCAAAAACCAAAAATCTCTTTCAAAAGGGATTTTTAAGAGATTTTTCAAAAAAATCCTATGGTTATCTCAATTTTTAGTTGAAATCACTAAAACGAGATAACAGTTGGCTCCATTTGGGGACTTTCTTTGAGACATCAAAGGAAGAGAACTCATGTATCAAAAATATTTATCCATTGGGCTATGGGGTTAGAAGAAGAAAAACTAAAAACAAACAAAGGAAGAAAGAAATAAAATAAACACACAACAGAAAATAAATTATAATATAGTGCAAGAGAGCATCTTGCATTACTGATGGAACAACTTCATATGTTGGCCACTGAAAGGTAGAGGGAGAAAATCTCCATCAAGATATGATAGAAAAATCTATTTTCACCATTCAGCTGATGAATTTTGAAAGGACCTTTCCATAAAGAATCGAACTTGCCATGCATCCCTTTCTATTCCCTTCTGTTTATCCCGAGAAAGTACTAGATCTCTAATATGGAAATTGCATTGCTTTGATTTTTGTCAAATATATTTTTACTTTGCTCTGATGATATGCAATGCGATCTACCACCTTGCTCCATTCTTCTTCTAGCCTAGCTAGGTACATTATCCTTTTCTCAATGGAACTTTGAAAAGTTTCATCCTTAATTGCTTTATCCAACTATAAGGCCGACAATTCTACAGAGATAGGAATTTCAGCATCAATTCCATATAACACCTAGAATGGGGACATTCCAATATCTCACTTAGGAGTAATCTAATCTACCCACAATGCATCATACAATGTTTTGTGCCATGTCCTCTAATTCTCATCGACCAGCTTCCTGATTATGGTTACCATGTTCTTATTGTTGGATTCGGCCTGACCATTGCCTTGGGGATAGTAATCAGATGAATGAGCCAACATGATCCCAAATCCATAGAAAAATTATGTCAACTCATGCGATGAAAAATTAAAATCATTATCAACAACGATCATGTGAGGCAAACCGAATCTAACAATTATATTTTCCTTGAGAAAATTACACACAACTACGGAGGTTGCTTATTTGATTGGAGTAGCTTCCACCCACTTTGTGAGATAGTCTGTGGCGGTGAGCACATAATTATGACTGGCACTAGAGGAAAGTTTCAACACTCTAATGAAATCAATTCCCCATTGGTGAAAATGTTCTTCAATCACCACAAGCTTCAAGGGAAGAGCTTCCAGCTTAGGATGACCAACGAAAATGTTGACAAGCTTCACACTTGGCCACCCATTCAACTAAATCTTGAAAGAGAGTAGGCCAATAGTACCTGGCCCGTAAGATCTTGTAATCCATTACAGAAGAAGAAAATTCCTCTACATGCTAGATTGTGGAAGGACTCTAGCAACCTTACCTACTGAGACTTATCAACACAACGTAGGAATACACCATCGATACCTTTCTTGTATATACCATTGTCCCACAAAATGTATCTTACAGACCTGAGTTTAACTGTCCTCTTTTATTTTTGGCTTAAATGTGGGGGACACTCACCATAGGTTAAAAAGAAAGCAATATCTATGTACCATTCATCAGTCATGCTTACGAAAAGCACTTTGGGAAATTCTGAAGAAGTATCTTTAATCTCCTTGTACTCTATCTCGGACTTATTTTCTGATCGGTTAGCACAAGCCTCTTCCTCGTACCAACTTGGTAGGTCTAATGTCCAAGTCATATTCTTATATTTTGGCTATCTAGTTACCCCATTGACAACCCAACTCTTGTTGAGTCGAATGGACTTAAGCTGCAGATATCGGGAACGAGAATGAGAGTGTGAGAACTCAACACATAGTATCTGAAATGCTTCACTTCGCTCTCACCATTGCATAAGCATGCTTTTCAATTTGAGGCATCTTCAATTCATGTTTCCTTTAGTGGTAAGCTCATGAAATTAATGGGAGCTTTGATTCCTTCTACGTTCTCCTACATTAGGATGGTTGATACTGTATGTGTGGAAGCATAGCTATACATGATGAAATCCTTCTTGAAGTCTGGGCATACCAGAATAGGAGCATGAGCAATTACCCATTTGACTTCTTTGAAATCAAGCTTCCCTTTAGTTCTCCATTGAAATTAAGTCTTACCTTTCATCATCCCAAGGATATCCTTGGTTTTATCGACAAATTTAGGTATAAATCTTCTTAGGAAATTGACCTTCCCGAAAAAGGAATGCACCCCATTTTTGCTTGTATGTAGGGTAAGGTTTTGGATGGCCTTCACCCATTCTGGATCGATTTTGGTTCCTTCCTTAGTCACAATATGACCCAAAACTTTCCTTCTGTCACTCCAAACATGGACTTTTTAGGATTTAATGAAATCCCATGACGCCTACACCTTAAGAGTACTTGCTCCAGGTGATCATAATGATCACTTCACTTTTTAGAGAAGACCTTCAAGTCATCCAAATACACAAATATGACCTTGCCCATTGAATCTCTAAAATTTAAGTCCATAGCGCTTTAAAATGTGGCTCGGCGTTAATCAAACCAAAAGGCATTCTCCTATAAGAAAAGGTTCCCCATGGAGTGGTGAATGTTGTTTTATGTTGATCTTCAGTAGCTACCTCAACCTGATTATACCTTGAAAATCCATCAAGCATGGATAACATTTTTGATCTAGTGATAGTCTGTAATACCTGGTCCATGATGGGAAATGGATAATTGTCTTTCAATGAAGACTGGTTGAGGTTCCGTCAACACAAATCCAGATTTCACCGTTCTTCTTTTTGACAGGGACAATGTTTGCAACCCAGGTGGAATGATGGATTAGAAAGATAATCCTTTTGTCTAACATCTTCTGAATTTCTACAAGAATAGTCCCCGAGATCTTTAGGTTGTAATGCCTTTGTTTACGCTTTCGTAGGGTTTAACCTCAGGCTTCAAAGGAATGCTATGTTACACATCATTTGGCTTGATAGATTTCAAATCCACATATGACCATGCTAGGACATCCATATATCTCTTTAGGAGTGAAGTTAATCTTTCTTTTTCCTTAGGAGAACAACATTTCTCAATGTTTACCATCCATGGTTGGTCAGGAGAGCCCAGATTAACTTGATCTACCTATGAGGAGGAAGCACTTTCAACTTGCCTTTTATCTTGAATGAAATGGTCATGCTTGTCAAACAGACCTTCCAGAGAAACTAATCCGTTCGGAATCTTATTGCCTTTTAGTTGGATGAATTCACCATCAATCTCTTGATATGAATTCGAGACGGACTCACGAAAAGCTGACCGATCCTTCAAAATAAAGCTCGCTAAAATTATCATCTTTTTAAAGAAAAGACAACAACTGTTGATCATTATTAAACACTTTCCAATGTGTTACATTATCTGGAACACTCGGACGATACACAATTTCGATGGTATACATGTCTTGTTTGAAATTTGGGTGAGGAAGGAGAAGAGATGAAAATATAGCTAAAGAATCAGCTTTATGGAAAAAGCATCAAATCATTCTATGTTGTCCCCAAATTTATTCCTATAATGTCTTAGGTGATCATTTTTTACCTGATAGGTCCCCCTTACTTGATTCACAATCAACTCGGCATCTCCTTGCACTTTGAGATTTTGGATTCCTTTTTTCTTTCCATTTCTAATCCTAATAACAAAGCTTCATATTTGGCTGTGTTATTAGTATTGTCAAAATGTAACTTTAAAGCAAAGGAAAAATCTCAAAATACGGAGATATAAGAACCATGCCAAAGACTGACCCAATATTCAAACAACTCCCGTAAAACTCAAGGGTCTAAACAACATTAGGATCTTCTTCCTTGAATTCTATAGAGGGCACCTCAGATGTCATGAAATGATTACCCAAGTCTACATCTTTGAAGAGAATTTGAGCCTTAGGATTATCTGATTTAGTGACCCAGGTACTTTGCTTGTGCTTCGGGGTGAAGGACATGAGGAACTCCATTTACTTGGAATTTTAGCTTTCATCCAGTCCGTGTTGATTTCTCCTCTAACATCTTTGTAAAACCTCTTCCTAAGAGAATACCATAAGCAAATTGGGATATCTGCCCATGACAAGGATAGTCATTTTCACTCTTTTTTCAAGGAAGGAAACAAATGCAAATTGTGCATCCTTGATTTGGCCAATCAAGGGGACTTGTTTGGTTTCCATAGAGTAACACTTCTTGTAAAATTTAGTCAAGGTGATTCCAAGGGCATGAGCTAATTTTGTGGGCATTACATTATCAAAGGCTCCTAAGTCAATTATGCAATTGTTGAGTTTAAAACCATTTTATAAGTAAGGACAAATAAAATGGTTCAATATTTTCCGAAGAAGCAGAAGAAGTCATATTACTCTGAGGTAAAGGATGAGTGGGGCTAGGAAAAATGCCTTTCAAAGATGGAGGAATAATAGCCTTGCTTCTAATGAATTTGGCAAGTTTCTTAAATTGCTCAGGGTTGGACTGAAGGTATTCGCTTCGACATTTGGATTTTGGTTTTCTTTACATGATCAATGATGTTGAAAGCAATATATGAAGGAATGATGGAGGGCTCAATTCTGGTTACATTGGTCTGAGATGAGGTACTAGCCTTGAAAGTAGGAGAAAGAGAGTTGGAAGGTGAAGTTACCTTTTTAGTTATCTCCTTTTCAGTTTGTGCTGAGATGGGAGATCCTCTTTTAGCCATAACTATAGGAGCTTCCTTACTTTTATCCTTGGAGAAGCTTTCAACCGGATTTTGGGTTATGAGATTGGGATCGAGTGAAGACTACAAATGATTGTCCATCATGCTCATCTTTGTCTTCCTCATACTCCAAGTACCCAATGCTGGAGTCACCAATTGAATCGTCAAAAGACTCATCAACATATCCTGAAGCTTCGAAGGCTTCATGAGAGTCATAATCTTCTGGTTCTTCACCATCCTCAACTATTTCAACTACTACATTGATAAGAGGAGATTTAATGGCCAGCCTGGTGGGAGCAGCAATCAACCGATTCCTATCTCTTACGGGGGCCATTGGCATTGTTGAAATTCCATCTAGGAATATCTCGATAAGGAACATTGGTCACTTGTTGAGACATTTTCTTATTTAAAGTGATCAAGTCATTGGCCATCTTTTGAATCATATGATCAGTAGTACTGTGAGAAGAACTCTAATTTTTAGGCTTAGATGACTCTCTTCTGATCTTTTTAGCCAGAATAAGATCATCTTCTATTTTAGTGGTTGTAGCTTGAGCAGTGGCCAAATCGGGAATAATAGACCTTAATAAGAAGCTCACATCGGGGGTTGAGCGTTGATGAAGAAACACTTTTTATTTTCAAGAGTGGGAACATCTATGTCGGAATCTTACAAATCAGCTTGTTGAATGTGGCTATGAATTCTCGCATGGGTTCATAGGATTCCTTCTTCATGTGTGTAAGTTGTGCTAACAAGGCATGAGAATCCTCGATTGGTTTGAACCTTGCTTCAAATACATATCTCATGGTAGCCTAGTTGGTAATGCATGCATTCAAAAGATGGTAGAACCATTCTACTTGCTACACCATGCAATGTCTCAATGAAGATTCAAACAGAAACATCTTCATGAGCAACCCCAAGTATGATGCATGCATAAAGAATGAAGCAATGTGTTCATCAGGGTGCTACTTCCCATCACCGTTGAACTTAGGAATATTCTTACGAGACCCATGTGGTAGATCGTGCAATGGTGGAGTTAGGGAAAGAGGACCAATAGTTGCACCCCAAGGTATGGGTTGTGTTGTCATTCTCTTGAATAAAGTACATATAGGAATCTAAGTATCGAGGCAAAGAATAATGCACGAAGGTTGTAGAAACTTCTTGTTCTTGAGGAACCTAAGTTCTTCAGATAGGCGAAGAACTTCTCACTCAGGCTAGATACAACATTATTGGGAGAAAGTCTAAAATTGTGTTGTTGCATCAGATCAAAGAACGGATCATTTTCACCCCTGGCTCGGCTTGACCGAGTAAAGATCTTCTGGCCAGCTTGAACTGAAAATAGATCTTATGAAAATAAGGCAAATACGGAGTCACCAGACACCAATAGGATAAGCTTAGTCTTATCAAACCATATATTCCCAAATGAAGTCACCAAAAATGTTGGTTGGATATTTGTTCAAACCAAAATATGAGATTCAACCACAAGACATGGGATTAAATCCCTCCTCATGAGACATGTGAGGCTACACATTTATTACTAATCTAAAACACCACATAAATAATATATACATTATTCACACTAATCTAACCATTGAGGTTGGGATAGAATCCTAAAATCATATCCACACAAGGCAAAGATGTTGCAATTTTAGAAATGGAATGGATTAGAAAGGAAATTATTATTATGGAAGAAACACAATGGAAAGGAAATGAGAGGAGCACATTTTCTTTCAAGTAAATATAGAGCATGAAATAATCATACGAGCTTTAGATAAAAAATGTAATGTAATGTTTGAAACAATTAAAATAATTGAGAATGCTAAACAAAGAATAGCTTACGATCTTGAACATAAGAAAAATATATTAAGAGAGATGAATATCACAACACAAAGTTTGCAAAAATAGCATCGGTTTCTATTCCTCAAATGATTAAAATAAAACAAAAAAAATTTCTTCTTCACAATAGTTCTCAATATTCCAAAAATCTCAACCCTTTGGAATGCATAAGCATCCCTTATTTATAATAAAAAGAGTAGAGAGAAAATAGGATAAATCCTAGAAAATAGTCTTTTAACAAGAGTCTTATTTTGCTTGACTCTCACGTAGGAGACCAAGTCAAAATTTGCTTCTTATGTGATGAAACGAAAATGAAAAATACATGTCAATCTCTGGATTGAAATGACATGAAACATTATGCTTATTCTATTTCATCATCCTTGTCTTCCTCCAATGCAACCTACTTGTCTCAGAATTCCTAGAACTTCCAGATTGTGCCCTACATCTTAGCTTCATCTAGCACATTGGAATGATTTCTAATACACCTCACTTGAAACATGTACCAACTACCATAAAACTAGACATTAATGACATGTCATCATGCTTGGAGCATCTGAAAACCTATAACAAAGGATTTGCTTCATTTCGGGTTTTGGGTTTCGGGAAACATGAGACATGATGAATTTCAGGAAACATGAGACATGACGCATTTCAGGTTTTAGGTTTTGGGAAACATGAGACATGATGCATTTTCTTAATTTCAGGTTTCAGGTTTAAAGAAACATGAGACATGATGCATTTGCTTCATTTCATTTTGAAACATGAGACATGATGCATTTTAGGTTTTCGAGAAACATGAGACATGATGCATTTTAGGTTTCGGGTTTTGGGAAACATGAGACATGATGCATTTTCTTCATTTCAGGTTTGGGTTTTAGGAAACATGAGACATGATGCATTTCGGGTTTCGGGTTTCAAGAAACATGAGACATGATGCATTTCAGGTTTCGGGTTTCGGGAAACATGAGACATGATGCATTTTCTTCATTTCAGGTTTTGGGTTTCAGGAAACATGAGACATGATGCATTTGCTTCATTTCGGGTTTTGGGTTTCGGAAACATGAGACATGATGCATGAGATGTTTAGATGCTTCTAAGTTCTGAAAACCCGACATGAAGGACTTAGGAAATTTGGGTTTTAGGTTTCGAAACATGAGACATGATGCATGAGATGTTTAGATGCTTCTAAGTTCTGAAAACCTGACATGGAGGACTTAGGCAATTGGGTTTCGGTTTCGAAACATGAGACATGATAAATGAGATGTTTAGATGCTTCTAAGTTCTGAAAACCTAACATGAAGGACTTAGGAAATTCAAGTTTCGAGTTTCAGAAACATGAGACATGATGCATGAGATGTTTAGATGCTTCTAAGTTCTGAAAACCCGACATGAAGGACTTAGGCAATTCAGGTTTTAGGTTTCGGAAACATGAGACATGATGCATGAGATGTTTAGATGCTTCTAAGTTCTGAAAACTTGACATGAAGGACTTAGGAAATTCAGGTTTTGGGTTTCGAAACATGAGACATGATGCATGAGATGTTTAGATGCTTCTAAGTTCCAAAAACCTGACATGAAGGACTTAGGCAATTCAGGTTTCAGGTTTTGGGAAACATGAGACATGATGCATGAGATGTTTAGATGCTTCTAAGTTTTGAAAACTGACATGAAGGACTTAGGCAATTCGGGTTTCGGGTTTTGGGAAACATGAGACATGATGCATGAGAGAAACATGTTTTCATGCAATAAAAACCCGAAAACCTGAAAATCTCTTTCAAAAGGGATTTTTAAGAGATTTTTCAAAAAAATCCTATGGTTATCTCAATTTTTAGCTGAAATCACTAAAACGAGATAACAACAATAAAGATAACACAACACAAAGAGATAATATTTAATTTGGTTCATCCAATTTGGGCTACATCCACCAAGAATCACTTGCTCATATTTTATTATAAGCCACCTCTCTCTCACTACATTACCCGGATCTTTTTGGAGCTATGCTCAAAAAATTCTATAGAATTCACACTCAATTCATACACATCTATGATGTTACATTATACTTATCATATGTGCAAAACCACATAAGTAGACTTCTTAAGAAGTTTTAAAAAACTATGGGTTCAAAACCATGGGCCAAAACCGTCCCATAAACCTATGGGTCAAAAATCCTGCCCATATGAGAAAAATCACATTTCTCGGTGAGACAACAATGGAAAGTGTATAGTACTCTTAATGTACAATATTCAACACTTTCACACATGAAAACAGGCTCCAAAACCTAACAAATACATCCATGCGCATGAAGAACAATTGTAAATATTTTTATCACATTCCTATGAGCTAGAATGAGGATGAAATTGAGGACAAGATGAATAGAGGAAGGGTTTATAAAGATCGGGAGAAGAAATTTTCAAGTAGGGACTTAGTTTTCATGGTTAAAATTTTCAATTTTACATATTATACATTTAACATGAAAACATAGCCAACCCATAAAATATATTAAAATTTAAAAAAATAACCATTAGGTAATTGGAGATGAAAATTTTGAATTTATATTGAACCATTAGATAGATGGTTTGGTACCAAATGGTTGGCTACATACGGTAGTTGTTTAACCCTTAATATAACATACACCAATCAACCTAACATACAATTGAAAATATGAAACAACTATATAGATTTGCTTAAATGATTAAAAATGAATTCTAGAGAGATCGGGGCTACGTAAAAATGAAATTGTGGGGTCTAAACTTGAATGATCTTTATAACTAGAATTGTGACTCAATCCATCGAGGCGTAGAACCATTCCAAACTACCAAGACCATACTATACGGTCCTAACCAAACTATATAGTATTGGACCTGCATTGATTCATATTCTCGTAATGTTTTGGTTCTTAATTTCCTATATTTTCTATCGTTGTCAACCCTTATTTATCACACATGTAGTGAGTCTCTCTTTATGTAGTAATTATTATCTCACACCCTAGCCATGGATGGAGATTCCAAAAACAAAATAGAAGGGTTTTGGGAACCCCCATACATCACCGACATTAGAACTACTTCAAATAAGCCTCAAAATACACATCATTATCTACATAACATGTGATATCCGGATAGATCAATCAAATTTGGAAATTCTTGTTTTGAATTTGTTCTTGCTAAAATACTTAGAGAGGATGTTTGAGTTCTTGTAGATGAGATATATGGATCTATTGAATTAGTTTGTAGCTTCATACCTGATGTGGGTGATGCCTTAATGACTCCATATGTGACCGTGTGAGATTTAGGGAATTTTGGATGCCTTTTAAAATTTGTGAAGTGAGTCATCTAGTGTGTTTCTTTAGGATATCTAGGTTAGAAAATGAAGTAGTGTTTATTTTGTTATATAGGGTTCCATAGATGATTTATCTAGGAAAGGGTGTCCCAGGATGAAGTATAAGACCCAACTAAAGATATCAATTTGAAAGTAGATTTACGTGATGTGCTATTCCAAGAATGTATAAATGGGTTAGGACTGGATATATATTCATTACCATACTATACTGATCCTAACTTGGAGCATAAATATGTCCCATACAAAGTTTTGAGATGATAAATTGATGTTTTTAAATTAGTTTTCTTCATTTTATTATCGAATGTGTTGGCGCATTAGTGTGCAAGGAGAAACAAACTAAAAAATGGACCTTGGAAAGTACTAAGTGGGAGTAGAGAAGTTGTATTTATGATATAAAGAGTGTGTATCAAATACAAAGTTTCCAAAGTGTAAGTTAAAAAAATTGGGTTTCTTCATTTCCCCCTTTAAGTGTGAATTCAAAATTTCATTATTAAAGGAAAACATACATGAACATATAAACACACTTTGTGTTTTCTTGAATTCTTTTAGCTGCTTTGTTATATTTGATGTTGGCATGCTCCATGATGAAACTTGCAAAACAAATTGTAATCAATCTCTGTGATAGATAATTGATTGTAGCTTAAATAAAACATGTAACAAAAAATATTTTCATTTTCATATATGTGAAGTGAAAATATGTAAACAAGGAAAGAATACACATGTTTTCTTGTGCTCTACTTTTTCTTTGAGATTTATATTCCTTGAAATTTTTTGAAGGATTGGAGGTGATCAGATCCACAATATTTTCTAGGGAAAATCCAAAGTGTCAAGTGCGTGCAAACTAGCATAGAAATGTGCAAGATAGAGAAGAAGAAAGAGGTACAAATATACCCCTATGAAGGAAGAATACCATGTACCAAATTTATTCAACAACTCTGATATCTTCCCCTTTAAGTGTAATAGGAGAGGAAAGTTTTCCTATGAATCCATTAGTTGTTTATCTACTTTCCATAAACTCCACGGATCACACCATTGTATATGGATGTAGACCCGATTTTGCAAATAAGGACATATAATAAAAAAGGTAATAGGTTCCTCCAAACTCTCCTCATATGTTACACAACTAAGTATGATTTGAATAAGTACCATAATATGCTACAAGTTTTCTAGAAACACCGAACTAGGGAGGAGATCTATGCCCCCAAGATTCCTAAAACTAATTATAAAGATAAGTTTTGATGTAATACTAACATTAATTGAGTATTCGGATGTGAAAATTTACATAGCACCTATATACATAGGTGAAAACCTGAAAATAATAAAAACTTTTGAAATTTTCCCTTCACAAAAATGTATGTGGGGTCAAGACCGCATTATATGATTTAGACCAAACTGTACATTTATTACCATGTGTTGATTTTTCAAAATTTTGTGTATGAGTCCATTTATGGGTACATGTACCCTATTTATACCTACATCTTCCCCTAACATTATGTTTATATCTACTAAAATTGAAGAATAAATCTGAATAGATGCCCCTTATTTTGAGGAATATGCAAAAACCATGTTAAGCATGTGGCTAAAAATAAATAGATGTATACTTTAGCAAATATATATCTAAAGAGATGTGTAGAGTGCTAAAAGGTGGCCTCCTTAGAAAAAATATACCTATAGAAGGAAAGGTGTTTTGCACAGATGGAAACCACGATGTGTAAGAAAAAAAAAGGATAGCAATAGATAAAAATCACATAGATGATAACAATATTAGTCTAAATGCATGTAAATATATCAATAGTGCAATCAAATGTAAGAAGTATTAAAACAATTTCAGAAAATAGATGTAAATTCTACAAACATGGGACACACGCGATGTCGGAAGAAAATTAAGGCATATAGGCCTTCAAAATAAAATAAATCAATTGCAAATAAGATAAACATGATATCCGAAACATAAGACACCTACAATGTCACAAGATAGTCAAGGCATAAAGACCAAAGAAAGGAAAATAAGAAAGCAAAAACATATATACACAAACAAGCATACACATAACAAGAGTGTCAAAATATGATAATATGATATAGTAGCCAACATGGGTGAACTATGTGAAACAAGAGATGTCAACGCTACACAAGGAACATGTATTAGTCTTGTTAGTCTAAAAATAATAACAAGTACACAATATATTATTGAGTGTAAATGAGGAAGTGAAAAAGGAACTATAATATAACAATAACACATGTAGGATGTGGAGGTATTTCCCTCAAATGATGATAATATAAGGAAGAAAGAGTGACTTGTATAAGCATGTATCAATATGTGAGTCATGCATCCATTTCAATAAACTTAGTGAACACATGTATGTGCGAAATAAAAACTTGTGTAATATAAAGTGCTAACAACTCAAATAAAGGGTAGAAGTCCTGATTTTATATTTTTGCAAATATTTGAATTTTTTTATATTATCTCAATCCATATTTATGTACAAAATATGGGTAGAAAGAAATATATCTAATGATAACTTGTTAATGATGTGGATAAGTTGTCGAGGAGATAGAGGATTGGGCCTTAATTATGCCAAATAATGTGAATCAATGTTGTGAAATGTGTCAAAATGTTGTCATTTATGTCAAGTGTTCATTGATATCAAAGAGTCCCCAAGTAGTCTCAAGCGTCAAATCATGATGTCGTGGTATACAAGAATGATTTAGTTACATGGTAAAACAAGTGAATTGTGGAAATGTGTTCTTCCAAGGCTATATGTGTACCTAAAACCCTGATGGTATTGTGAGGCTTAGGAAATTTGACCTTAGTTAAGGATGTACGTGGGAGATACACCACATCTACTCTAATAACAGAGATATAATGGAAAGCATGCAACCAATTTCATCCCAAACTCCAATTTTTTTTTATTTATCAATAATGCTAACATCATTCTTAAGTACATGTATATTCATCTCCTTCTATCTTATCTATCTCTACTCTCATAAAAATCCCTCAAAATGGCACTCACACATATACTTCTTGTGACACACGATATACAATGTATTAGTTACAATAAATATACAAAACTCAATACATTTCGAAATTCAATTCTTTTAACTCATGCCTCTGTCAGCTTCTATCTCATACTAGTTTTATTTGTCTTCAACCTATGGCTTGATGTTGGCTTCCACGACTCTTTCTAGTGTAATGTGGCTTTTTCCAGTCTCTATCGATTTCTCCATATATCACGATTTTTTTAGTTTATTGCAGCTTTGTTTAGTTTATTGTGGCTTTTTCTAGTTTACCATAGCTTCTCCCTTTTCATGCGGATTTGTTCTTTACCTCACGAATTTCCTCTATCCTTCATGGCTACTTATTGTCTTTGGCGGCTATTTCCTTAACTCCGTGGCTTATCCAAAATTTGATGAAGAACCATATCAACATCATCCCCCATTAAAAATTTGTCTCGTCCTCGAGACAACAACTAATGAAGAACCTTATTCTTTCCTCCAAAAAATTTCTTCAAAAACCCTCTTATATAGGCATCAACCACCAAAACTTAGACATTTGGCATAGGGAAGGATTCCCTTGCTCGACTCACCCAACTAGATTTATGGGATGCCAACTTATAGAGGCATCAACCTCCCCCATAAACTTAGACATCTGGTGTAAGGAAGATTTCCTTCACTCAACTCATCCGAATGGGTTTATGGGATGCCTCGCTTCTAAGAATTTATGGTATAATTTGTGGCATATATTTGGTGATATGAGAAGTAATATTATTTTCATAAATATACCAAGAAGCCAAATGATTTTTCACTTGATCGGTCCATTCTTGGAGTTGTGTATTTTCTTGAATTAGTGGAACTTATCGATGGGGTGGGTTGTTCTTGTACCTTATTTCATCTAGTCCATGCTATTGTAGTTTCCTATTTCATTTTTATCAAGGCTTTGTCTAAGGTACCACTACATTATTACATATCATAAATTTATCTATCTGTGCCCTCTGCTGGTTTTGGTATTTCTTTGTGAGTTCTACCAGCTTCTTCTTCTAACTTACATATGTATCTATGGAAATGTCATACTCTGTGGAAGCCTTGTGTATCTATTTCTCTAAATTTTCCATTTCTACCTTATCTTCCATGGTCATGCTCAACCATCCAATGGTGTATGTATAATATACCACAACATTGTTCAAATTTGTTTCTAACTTAGTCACTGGATTGCAATTCACTCCTTCTCTTTTGATTCTCCACTTTGTGAGGTTTAATAACTTCTAGTTTGTGCTCCTTTACTGCATTCTGTGGATTATTTATGTTTTGCTTCTAGATCCATGTTGTGTTCCCTTAATATTTCACTTACAACATTCTCTATGGTCACATTTGTTGATAGATTAGGATCAATCTTAATCTACAGCTTATCTTTTTTGATAGCGGAGAGCATATTTTGCATGGATTATTTGAGCTCAATGCACCTTTGTATCCAATCCTGCTTATCACTTTGTTCCAATATCTATCCACATGTTGACTTCTATAATGGGGAGAGTTTATCTAAGTGGACCTTGTAGCCTTTGGTGGTTTGTTCCACAACCCCTTATTGCAACTGTATTGAATGTTCCTTTTTCCTCTGTTGCAGTGCTTTTTTGATCTTTGTTAGAGAGTCATGGGGTGCTTGTGTTGTCACTGTACTAGTGGAGGAGGATGTTTGTAAGATCTGTTTTTCTTGTCTTTCCTTTTCCTCCTTCTCTTTTTCCTCCTTCTTTTGTTCTTCTTCTTCTTTTTGTTTCTTTTTTCTCCTTATGTTATTTCTCCTTCTTGGCTTTCTTCTTTCTCCTTATTTTATTGTGCTTCTTTGTCCTTCTTGATTTTTCTTCCTTCTACTTTTGTGCCACATCTTCTTTGGCTTTCTTCTCCCTCTCTGTTTTCTCTTCTTCTTCTTTCTTTTTTTATTCTTCCACCACCCTTTCTTTTTCTTTTCTCTATTTTTCTAGCTCCTTTTTCTCCTTCTCTTCTTTTTGTTTTCTTTCTGCCTCTTCTTTTTACTTCTTCTTTATTTCCTCTTTCTTTTTCCTTTCTGCAGCTTCCAATTATGTTTTTGTTTTTCTTTCTCGAAATCTTTTCATTTTTTCTATTTTTTTATTTTTTTTTTTTTGTCTTGTAATTGTATTTTCTTTTGTTTATCCACTTCTACGGATTTCTATTTTTCCTCTTCTATATGTTTCCTCTTATTTTCTTCTTCTACTGCTGCCTATGTGGTTTTGATGCTTTATTCTCCCTTTCCTTTCTTGTTTTAATCAATAACCCAATGAGTTCTTCAACCTCTTTGAACTTGTGTTGTTCCATAGAAGTATTTTTCTTCTTACTCTTTAATTATAATCTTTCTTGTTGAAGATCCTTTAGCCGACTTGTCTCCTCTACTTCTATTTGTTCTTGTATCTCCTTTATTAATTCATCTAGGAGTAACCTCATGATATCTTCAAGTATGAAGCCAAATTTTTCTAAATAGTAGACTATTGCTTCAACTATTTCCATTTGTTCTCTTCTGTGTTGGCCTCATATTCTTGTGCTAGCTAAGAAATGCGAGATAGGAATTTTTGATAATATCTATAGGCTATTTTTGTTAAATGTGTTTCCACCCATGGCTTTGCCTCTTCTGAAATCTATGGTGCTTCTTGTTCCTGTGGGTGTATGGGTGATGGAGTATCTTCTTCTTCTTCTTCTGACCCCAAAATTTCTTCTATGTCTTTAGATTCTTCTTCTTATTTTTCTATGTTTTTCGTGACTTGTTTTAACTTCCCTTTTTCTGCTAAGGCTTTCTAGCATTTAGTAATAGGTCTTGCAATAACAGGGGATTTATTTATTTTATGTCTTGGGTACTCCTCCACTTGTTTATGGTTTTCTAGATTGTACTAAATATTTTTTCCTATATTCTTCAAATGTTTCTTCAATTACTTTATCAATGCAAAAAGGTGTAGGTTTCTGAGGATCCACTGGGTATGCTTTGCAATGCTTGTATGGATGTAGCTACTAATTCATCTAAAGATTCATAAGGAAATGGTGGTACTTGGCCGGTACAAGGAATTAATGGCTTGATAAAGGTATAATCAATATCTACAATAAACATAACCTCCTACTCATATTTTGCCACAACTTGTTCTGATATTCTAGATTTGTTTACACCTATCTCCATTATCCTATCTTTTGATCCAATGAGTGAGGTTATTTGGTTGACTGCATCCATTATTTTCATATGTTCCTAGATTTTCTCCATTACATGGGTATCTATTTTCCAATCAACTAATTCTTCTTTGTGAGGGAGTTTTCTTATGAAATACATTACCAAACATAATAGTATTGACCCATAACAAAATGTGTGTTTTCCTTCTTTTATTCTCCTTACATTTTCATGAAATTATGTTGCTAGTAATTTTGCTAAGTTATATTCTGAGTGGGTTGTGACCATATCTAATGCAATTTGGGCACTCACACCATGGGTGTCATCCTCCCTATTAGTATGATAAATTTTCAAACAAATGGATTTGGCAAAGCATACCTCAAAGTAGGGTTTGAAATATTGGAGATTCGATGCCTCATTTGCATGTTGTGACGCCCATCACCCTTGTCATATACTTCATTGGGACCTTCTTCTTTATTAGAGTAGATCGTCCTATCACCCATATCCTAGTAACCCTAGCCATCACTTCCATATTGATTTGGTATGGTTGATCCAAATAGAACATCTAATTATGTAGATAGCTAAGGAGAACTTTAATTTCCCTATCTTCCCTAGGGAAGTAGAAAATTATTCTCCATGCATCAAGTTTTAATTCCTCAATTACTTTGGCATTATGTTTATACTCATTTTGGTGGCTTTCCAAATTCATAACTAGTAGTAATGCCTTGTTTACTTGAATTCTGGTATGATTGTATTCGAAAATGGGAGAATGGATATACCTTTGGAGGTCGTGTGTGCATGTGAATTTGAAAGGAATATGTAAAAATGATCCCTCTAGGTCATGCATGTTTTCTTTCATGGAGTGCTTTAGGAATTTTGGCCTTGGAATCTCTGCTTGTGTGACTTTGACTAGAGTATCCATGTCCTCTTCTCAATTTTCCCTAGTTTTTCCCTAGCTCTCTTTTTTGCACTTGATGTTTTACTTGATCTCTTCTTGTGCTTGTGGTGACTTAGGTTTTTGTAATTTATCATTTATATAGATTTTATTTCCACCTACCACATTTATTGTCTTCTTGGTGGGTTGGTTTTTACTTTGTTGTGCGGATTCTACTTTTATTTCCCAAGTTTGTGTTGAGCCCCTAAGAAGACTAAGTACCTGATGTGTGAAGGGTTTTGTTTCACGCCAACAAGGCATAAAGGCTCACACATAAGTAAATTTAGGAAGAGTGTGGAAGTTCACACCTAGGTAGAACAATCTTGGGACTTAGCCGTATTTTTGACCATAGTCAGAATTACAATGAGGGACATGTGGAGATGTAGCCAGACTTGATTATGGATAAGGTTAAAGCATGGATACTTACAACCCAAGAAAATAATACTTTAGGATATGATTATCATGATAGGATTAAGATCTGTAAAGTGGAGTTAGTTATGGTTTAGCTGACATTTGCATGTTTAGGGTACTCAAGTATGGTGGGGCATGATGACATTTGGCATGTGGTTTTGCTCTTGGGTGATGAATAGGTGGTGAAGGGAAGATTCCCACAATTCTCTTGTTATGTATTGATTTGCACAATAAGATAGAGGGAGAGAGATCTCGAGGGAGAGATGCATGAGAATGCTTCATGAGAAGAGTGATTGTAGGGTTAGAATATTATTCTCTTGATGTATCTGGTCCATTTATGGATCTTGTGATGTATTTGGCTACTGTAATAATGGTGGATTAATATAATGGTGTTTGTTCGAATATATGTGTTGTGTATGGTGTTCTTGGTTTAGATCTGATTACTACTTATGTTAATTGTCATAATAATTTTCATCCATGCTTGGATCTAGTTATTTATTCTTGTTATAGTACATATTCCTTTAATATCATGCATTACTCTATCATTCATGGAAACATTCTTGAAAAATATCACATAGAAGAGGTGCCTGGCACCTTTGCATGCCTCGAGTGAGTGCCTAGTGTAGGCTATTTGATATGTTAGCATGCCCGAGAATTAAATGGTTAGAAAAAGTGACTACATCTTGGTTTCATTTATGGGACCTATTTTAAAGTTTTTGTAAGAATGGTGTGTAATGGCATAATGCTTGACCTTGGCCAATGTGGAGACTTGGCTTAAGAACACGGAGGATGAGTTTACATAGAGATTCAACACTAGACCTGAGTTTGATGCATGTACATGGGTAGAGGAGCATCTGTATCATGATCTCTATGAGACGTTATTTTTTGTTTTCTAGTAGAATTGTATGAATGGTTATCATCGTATGCATCAAGGAAGAGTTGGTATTATTAACCTCATGTTTGGACCCAATAATATTATCAGTGGATTCATGATGTTGATCTAATATGGAATCGTGTTGTTGATTTATGGTGGAGTGGTCTCATTGACTAGATACACTTTGGAGTACATAGTTTCTTCTTATTATTTCTTAGAGGTTGTTGAGTTTGAGTTCTTGCGAGAACCGAGAGGATCTTTCTTGCGTGCTTTACCATTAGCCATTAAGATATTGATCATCACTCTGAGTTTAGAAGCGTTTCCAATGGCTAGCTAAACTCCCACTAGGTATGGGGGTGGAAGCAGGTGTGGAAATAAATGGTAGATCCTATTGCAGAAGTGGAGAGAGAGGAAATGTGGATCAAGTATAATGAAGTGTGGGAGAGGGAATTGGAAAAATGATGCAAGATTGCAGGAGTGATGGATGTATCAAGGCATACGCTACAAGAAGGATTTGAGGCTCACGTAGAGGATGTGGAACATGAGAAGTCTATGCTACCCCATATTGGCAAGTGCAGAAGAAGAACCCCCTCATATTCTTATGAGAGCTCATCATATGAGTAAATAAGATAGAACATAGGCACGTATTTGAACCCACTTGGAAAATAACCCTTACACTTAGTTTTCCAAATCCTGAGACAAGTATTACTAGTTCGGTTGGTGTTGGTGTTAGTAAGAAATCAACATCAAGTAGATATCATTTTTCATTAAATCCATCTATGACTATGTAGACATTTCCTGTGTTTGGTGGTATTCTATCAGGTGTGTCATTTGGACAAGGTGTGGGTGCACAAAAAAGGGTATCATGTCTCGCAAGTAGTTCAACTTTACAGACTGTTGGAGCTTAGTTTAGTGCAACAAAGGTGGGAATGTGAGGTAGCACTACTTTAGGCCCCGTACTTGCTACAAAAGGAGGATCTAGAGGATCTGGTGGATCTAGAGGATCTATTGGATCCGGAGGATCACGAGTTAGTTGAACTAGTGGATCTGGTGGTAGAGGAAACATAGGAGGGAATCAAGGTTCTGGATCTAGTAGGCAAGGACCACAACCCCATCAATGGGTATTTTATGATATGTCTCTTCATTTTCTTGATTATAAAGGTGTTGAGGATGATTTATATCATGTACACAAGTGTGAATGTATATGGCTCACTAAGGGGATCACTACCCCAAAGAAGAAGGTGAGACAGTTTGTAACTACATTGCGGGGGCGTGCACATAGGCTGAACCAAAAGCATGACTGTATCAGACGGTGGTGGATTATAATGTGCTATATGATGCCTTATTCATGAAATTTCATATTCCTAAATTTGAGAAAAATAGCATTAACACACTCAAGGAGATTCAATAGGGTATATCGAGAGTGTGTGGGAGTATGATGTGCACTTTAAGACTCTCTTATCAAATTTATCTTATGATATCCATCCTTCTCAGTATGCCCAAAGTGGTTCATTGAAGACTTGATAACACCTTTTAGATGAGCACTTTCACATAAGAATTTTACAGATCCACATGAGGCCTTAGAGGATTCTCTACACATTGAGGCCATTAGAAGCATTGATACTAGGGTAAGTCCCTTTTTGGAGGCACAAATTACTTCCATGGCAAAGCAACTTGAAAAATTATCTATGAATTCAACACATGAGACTCGTAGTGGACTTTGGTGTATAGATTGTGAAGTATAAGGACACACTAAGGATATTTTCCCTCAAAATTTGGTGCACACCATGTCATTAGACTGTGAAATCTATCATGGGGATCATGATCCAAGTAGATGTCCATTATTACAATGTGTGCTCTATAATATTGTGTCCTGATATTGAAAGAGTTGTACATCTCTTACTCATGATACTAAATATTTTCAGGTTGATAGACTAGATTCATGATGCAATTGATATTGGTGTGCACCAGACCAACATTGTGAATAGTTCTAAAAATGAGGGGTGTCAACATGAAGGGTGTGAAGATAGAGGAGGAAAGGGAAGAATTTTTTCTAGGGATTCAAAGGCCATAGTGGTCGCATCGGAGGAAGGAGTGAATTCCCACATGGGACTTGTTTGAATTATGGATCTATGGATCACTACAAGCATGAGTGCCCAAATTTTTTGTAATTCTCGTGGTGTGGAAAGAAACATAAGTATGAGGAGTGCCTTGATTTGTATGATCACATGATCTAGAATTAAAATAAGGACAAGGGCACATGAATGGTTAGTGTGAAGTTCACTAAGCCTATGTTTGTGCCTAAGATAGTGCTTAATCCGAGTTGAACTGTATTAGTAACTACACACTTTGAAGCTACGTGCACTAGATAAGTACCAAATCAAAGGCCTCTCATTACAAGGGAAGAAGTATTGCATGGAAAGTACCTTGATCTGACCTATCAGAAGGAGGTTTACTATGAGACTATGAAGGTTATTAGGAGTTTTCAAGGAGAGATTCATTTCTTAGAAGAATAGTCGGAAAAGTTAGAACAAAAGAAGAATGTTGAGATCCCTTAGAAGGATGTTGATGATGTCAAAGAGGTATGTAAGATGCTACACTAGGAAAATATCATTCCCCTATTAGGAGAGTGGTTGAGAGGAAATATACCACACACTGGAAGTGAGTGTGAGAGGTAGATCTTACATGCTAATTTTCCCCCTCATAGTCTTGATTATGACAAGGAAATCACATTGAATGTGGTAGTTGATGGATGGATCTTAAGCAACATACTAATTGACATAGGTGTAGAGGTTAATGTTCTTACTCTGGATGCGTGGAATCAGATGGGGAGACCACCATTGCAACCATATTCAAATGTGTTGTACATGGCGAATAGAACTAAAGCTATGCCCATCATAGTTTTGAAGAATGATTCCATAACCATTCAAGGGGCCAAGTTCACTGGGATTTTGAAGTCTTGGCGCTTGCCAAGGTAGATAATTTTCCATCATTACTTGGATGCCCTTGGTGTTATGTGAATAATGTTGATTTTCACTTCAATAAGGGACGCATCAGTTTTGAGAACAAGGAGCATGTAATTATTCCACTAATAGATGGGAGGTTTGCACCTTATGTAGAGCCTTTGGGTGAAGAGGACATGGATAAAATTTATGTGCACACCATTAGAGACCCAGAGGTTATTGAACCATCGAGAGAAGGATTAATTTAGTGGGATGATGCTCAGTCCCTAAGTGAACCGACTAACATTACATGAGATAATTGGGTGCATGGGATTTATGAGTTGGTTGGGAGATAATTGAAGGGAACTGTGACTTGAGTTATCAAGGTGTGTTCGGTTAGGCGTCTGAGAGGAAGACAATTACCAAGTTACATTGGAGAAGGTAACCCTAATGTCTTTTTACACGCTATGGAGATCCAAAGGGACTGTGAAGTATAAAAAAGGAATATTCTTGTTTATACCTTACGAGGTATAGCTACGCATTGGTGGATGGCTCATCAAGATAATCTTATAGAGTGGCATGAAGTAAGAATCATTCTCTATTATATTTCTCTAGAATAATGCACCTTTAAAGATATGTGACTATCATGGGAAGGAATCCACCTTGTACCACATTAAGGAATGTGAGAAAGCCTAGATGGAAGGCCTAAAAGCTTTACCCCCTCACTATGGGTGCATAAGTTCTATTCCACCTTGCAAGGTTGTGCATGCACATGGTATGTCTATTCAGAGTTACATCATTAGATAGGAAATTGGAAAGAGTTGATGGCAGGTATTATTCAGACTTTTGAGTATCTATCTTCTAAACCATCAATGAATGAAGCTTTGCAGGTAGTCAAGTGCCTTACTATGGGAGATAGTGCCAAATCTAAGGACATCATCCTATATTTTCTAGGGGATCCTGATTTGGAGGCGCACTTTGAAGAAGAAACAAATGAATTACATTTTGAGCTTGCTTGCCTAGAAAAAGAGAAAGGAAATATGGTGTATCTGATAGATGATGAGGAAGTAGAGAGCCTAGATGTTGATCATACAGAGGGTACACATGAAGTATTGGATAGTATAGATAAGAAGGCATGCACTTACCAGGACCCTTTAAAAACAAAGAAGGTCAACATTGACACAAAAGTAAAACCAAAAGAAGCAATCATTGGTGATTATTAAACAAAAAAAGAATTTTCAAATATAATTGAGCTACTGCACAACTTCCAAGATCTATTCCCATGTGGATACCATGAATTAAAAGGAGTTAATAACTTATTGGGAGAGATGTGGATTAAGTATAAGGAAGGTGTGCACTCATTAGGAAGAGGCCTTATACGATGAATCCTAATCTATGCATGAAGGTGAAATAAAATATTGATAAAATGTTGGAATTTGGGATCATTGAGGCCATTTAAGAGTCTTAATGGTTTATCCCAATGGTGATTAGTATCAATAAGGATGGGAGGATAAGGATCTATGTGGACTATAGAGATTTGAATGTTGCATGTGTGATAGATCCTTTTCCAACACCTTTTACTAAGGAAATCTTGGAGGGTGTAGTAGGGCATGAGATCTACTCTTTTACAGATGGATTCTCAGGGTATCACTAGGTAAGGATTGCAAAGGAGACCAAGAGAAGACTACTTTCACCACTAAATGGAGAAGTTTTTCTTACATAGTTATGCCCTTTGGAATTAAGAATGTGCCTTTTGTATTTTCATGCATTGTGGTGCAAACATTTCAAGAATTTATTCATAAGTTTCTACAAGTCTACCTAGATGATTGGAAAATGTATAAATTGGTGTTCAAGATCATTGTGACAACTTGAGATTGATGTTTGAGAGGTGCAAATAGTTAAGTATCTCTCTAAAAATTAAGAAATGTTTCTTTGCTACTCCTTTTGGCACATTGCTAGGTCATATTATTTGTAAGGAAGGTTTATTAGTGGACCCTACCAATCAAAGCACAATCTACAATTTTTTGGAGCATATGGGTTACTATAGAAAATTCATCAAAGGCTATGCTAGGATTATCGTGCCTTTGGAAGAATTGTTTAGGCATAAAGGAAAATTTCACTAGGGTGAGGCACA
Organism: Taxus wallichiana var. yunnanensis; assembly: GCA_018340775.1. Taxonomy (NCBI): domain Eukaryota; kingdom Viridiplantae; phylum Streptophyta; class Pinopsida; order Cupressales; family Taxaceae; genus Taxus; species Taxus wallichiana. The sequence continues at coordinate 646,474,067 of CM031239.1, read as the reverse complement.
AGTGGTTATTGATACATTGAAGGAGAATATTACCATTGTGCCCATTTTTCACTTTCCCTTTTGGGGCAAGCCCTTTAATGTGCATGTGAATGCATCAGGGATGACAATTGGAGTAGTCCTAGCATATCCTAGAGAAGGGATTGTTGATCACCCTTTGTATTTTGCAAGCGGAAAGTTAATTCCAGCTAATACGAATTACACAACAATGGAGCACGAAGTATTGTCTATGATTTATGTGTTGCATAAGTTTAGGTAGTACTTTTTGGCCACTATGTTCATCTTTTACACAGATCACATGGCACATAAGTATTTAGTAAACAAGCATGTTTTTTAGGGGTACTTATGTCATTGGATCTTGTTTCGGAGTTTGACTTTTCAATCATAGTAAAACCAGGAAAGAGCAATTCGGGACCTAACCATATTTCAAGAATTACTTTGGGTGAGGACACGAAGAGCATTGAAGAAACAATTCTAGATGCACAGTTGTTCAAATTACAATGTGCACCCTCTAATTTGGAGGATATTGTTGTCTTTTTACAAATAGGTGTGGCACTCGATGGAATGAAGAGTATAGAAAGAAAACAACTTTCCATTCATGTCATGCCTTATATGTTGATTGGTGGAGATCTATACAAGCTTGGCCAGGATGAGATTTTGCACCAGTGTGTACTAGAACATGAGCATGTGGGTATTATGGAGGAAGCTCATAGAGGGATTTTTGGTGGACACTATGTAAGGTGAGCCACCACGTGTAATATTATGATGGCTGGCTTGTGGTGGGAAACATTGTACAAGGATTTCCAAGAATATGCCAAGGGTTGTGATCATTTTCAGCGCCTTGGGAAGCCTAGGCATAGAGATGAAATATGCCTACGAAGGATTTCACTACAACTACTATAGAAAGGTTCCTTTGGGAGAATATCATAAACAAGTATGGATGTCCATTAAGTTTAACAAGTGATAGGGGTACTCATTTCTTGAATGATACTATTAGAATATTATTGGTAGAATTTATGGTAGCACATCATAAGACTACACCCTATCACCCACAAGCTAATGGAACCACTGAAGATTTCAACAATATTTTGAGCCACACATTGAAAAAGATATGTGACGTTGGAAGGAAGGATTGGGATGATAAAGTTTCTATTGTACTTTAGTCATATAGAACAACCTATAGATATCGAACAAAGAAACACCCTTTCGGTTGGTGTTTCACGCAGAGGCTATTTTATCAAGGTTGAATTTATATTACCATCCCTATGTATTGTGCATGTAGGAGGATCGTATGATGAGAAAGAAATTGAAGAGCTTATAGAAAAACTAATATAGTTGGATGAGATGTGTGTTATATCTTGATGGAGCCGAAGACGAGAAAGCAAGACAAAAGGCCTAACATGATCGAAACATTAAGAACAAGAAGCTTAAAGTTGGGAAAATGGTTCTTCTATATGAATCCAATTTTTTGTACCATCCTGGAAAGTTCCAAGTGAATTGGTTGGGACCATATGTTGTGACCTTTATACTTGAATCAAGTGCCTTCTAGTTATAAGCTTTGAATGGTACATAGTTTCCCGATTTTTTAACGGGAGTAGATTGAATCCCTACTATAAATAAGTCTTATTGGTGTTTTTAATAAGGCAAGTTGTTGCCATTTAGCTTTGTTTTCTTTTAATGCTTTTTTCCTTTATATGTGTTTCATTTCATCGTTGTTATGATTTAACATTTTAGTCTTGTGTTGTGTTGCACGTTGGCACACCAATAGCTAATTATGTTTTAAGTAATTCTATGTGTAGAGGACCGTGCATACATTTAGTGTGGGGTGGATTGAAGTATAACGTGGGAAATGGTTAATGTTTTTCTAATAGAGGTTGGATTAGTTGAAAACACTTTCTAGGATATTGGCGGGAAAGTAGAAAAATGGTTTTTGATTTATGAAAGTTGTTCTTAGGAAGGTTGAGATGATTGAAGACCTTGCAGGAGAGGAAAATAAATCACTCATTGTAACATGAGGTAGGTGATGACCTGTGAAACTACTTAGTAGATGGTGTAGAGGTTAAGTACTTCAAGACAATGAGGCACATGAAGGAGGTTTACTGATTGTGAAGTAGCGTTGGTGCGCTAGAAGGTTATGACCGCTGAACATGAAAGGTGGGGTTGTGGAAGTTTACTTAATTGGAAAAAGTACTTTATTAAAAAGTAACATTAAGATGTGTGGGTTGAAAGGATAGTGAGGTCATGGAAAAAGTATAAATAGGGGGTGAGGGTAGTAATTTTAACTACCTTTCCTTTGAAATTTTTTGTGCTCCCAAGCTATTGAAGTGTGACAAGGGTATGATAAAGAAGTGAATTACTTTACGAACCAAAGGTGGAAATTTGTAAATTGTGATGAGACCTTATGGTGTGGCAAGTGGAGTAGACAGTGAGGCAACAAGGGGTTGTGTAGGAGTGAAGTTATCGATGTCGGAGAGCTCAGGAAGACAAGGAGAAGTTGAACACTTAGGGCACACAATGAAGGAACAAAAATGGCACCAAAGAAGGCATGAACCAAGAGATCGGTGGTGGAGAAGGAGGAACCCATTGAGATATACTTGGAAATGCAGTACCCCTGGGTGTAATTAAAGTAGAGAAGTGGAATTTGAAGCTATATAGGTGAAAAATTAGCGAGTTCAACCACAGAACAAAAGAACATGAAAATTATATATCGGTGGATTTGGTCAAAGACGTTCTAGGGTTAGATGAGCTCAAAAACCCTAAGGTTGATGACTTGGTGCAACATGAGTTGCATAAATCTGGAGTTTTGTAGGTATGGGATCTTCCCTTCTTCACTACACCCACCCAGATCTTTAGGTGGTTAATGTCATGGGTACATGAGGACTTTTTCTACTTTGCGGGGAGAAGAATGAGGATTACGGGACAGTTAATAAGGAGAGTGACATGCTGCGGAACACCGGTGATGATATTTCACTCAATCTATATGCCAATGTGAAAATTAAAGAATTGGCGAAGCACTTTAATTATGATAAGGGGAAGGGCTCAGGTTATCTCAGATTTAGATGACCCAATATTAAGGGTCATAACCCAACTTATTATCTACAAATTGGGCACATCAGAATGGTAGATAGATATAAATAAAATATTCTTGTACATTGTAAACGAGCACACTATAACTTCATGTAATTCATTGTGAAGAGTATCATTGAGGAAGCATAGGTGCAGAATGAAGCTAGAGAAAAGATCACGCGGGGTCCATCCTACTGTTAATCATATTTTATGAAATTGGTGTCCTCGATGGACCAAATGGAAACATGTGGGTTTACCCACCCACACACTCATCTCCTGCAAATAAATTCTCATTGTTCACTTGTGATGGCTCTATCATGAATGTATACAAGGCCATGATGAAAAAATGGTATGAGAGATTGTGCAAGGTGTTAGAGAATGAGTGGCGTATCCCGTATGAGTTTTCAATAGTCGTAGGGGACCAAGTGAAGTTTGCACTTATGCAACACTTCAAATTTGTGAGATTTAAAATGGCCAATGGAGAAATGGGGTTGTGGTGTAAACTTCTATTTGCATTCAATGCTAAATATGTGAAGTATGCCATCAATCGGTTTAAGGATGCGTAAAAGTTGACCATTGATGCCGAAAAAGTGGACTCTAATGTTCACACCCTTCACGTGACCTACAAGTATGATATGAGGCCGACATATGTTGAAGTCTTGGAGCAAGACTTCTTGGATCTCTCGTAGCCATAGGTCAATGTCACCATTAAGGGCTTCATCCACTAAGTGTTCATATAGCTATGCCCTAAGACACAAGGAGGAGTTAAAGTGGAGGTTACATACTCCACCTTTCCAAAGCCAAGAGAGGTGTTGATCCCACCTATGAAAGTGGTCCAGGAAGAAGAAGGAGAGGAGGAAGAAGAAGGAAGTGAAGGGAAATTGGACACTTCTTGAAAAGGAAGTATTATACGCATCGAAATAGTAGTGGGGGTGCAGGTACCTCACAATAGGACAATGTTGAGGCTTCACAACTAGAGTGTAAAGAAGTTAGGTAGCATGAGGAAGAAGAGATGGAGAATAAAAATTGTAAGGTACATGATGTATCCATCTCTCGTAACATAGACAAGATTAGAACGACCACATGAAATTCAAAGAAGAAATCAAGGCGAGCTCAAGGAACAAGAGAGAGAAGAGAAGAACCGAGGCAAAGGCCCGAAACATTTGATGCACGCGAGAAGGTAAAGACTCTTACTACGAAGGGACACAGGAAGATTTTGGTGAAAAAAATTTCACCTACCCAACCCACCAAAGCACAAGAGAAGGATAGGGGATACTCCTTTGTTATTAAGGAGGGTAAGGGGTTTTTTGCAGGTACAAGCACCCCGTGGAAGAAATTCTCTAAGCGTAAGGAGAAGAGGAAAAGGTGGATGCCTAAGTCTGTCATATGGACTTCATGGATGATCCCAAAGAAAGGTGTTATGTGCACGATTTGAGAGAACCCTTTCCACGAGAGAAGTTGCATCCTTGGGATATCTTAGACCAAGATGGGGGTGTAATGAGGACTAAGAAGATGATAAATTAGAATCTTCATTGTCATGCAAAGTATCCCAAGTTCAATGTTAGTGATCATGTGATCAAGACCATCCAAACCACCTTATAGAAAAGTAGGTGTGTAATGTGATGTAGAAAATGTCCTCGAAGTCATAAGATGGAGGTTGGACACAAAGGTGACTATTCAAAGCTTGGTCGTAGATCATAAAGGGAAGGAAAATTATATTAAAATACTACGTAATGGTTTGAAAGGTGAACATGCATGGACAATGGAAGCATATGGTTGAGTCAAAGACCTTGGTTAAGAAAGTATTAGGATAATGTCTAACATTGGTGAGCCAAGCCAAGATAGATTATAATGATGAAATGGAGTATTTGGAAGAATTTATGGGGATGTTGCTGGTCAACATCAAAGATGGGGCAAAACCAATAGCAGAGAGGAGCTCACAAAGGAGAAGGAAAAAAAAATATTATTTTTGAGGCATGGATTACTGAGTTTGGAGGACTTGCTCACTCCGACTCAAGGAGACAAACATATTAGCACATAGGGGCTTGATAGTTGTCATAAATGTGAACCCATTATTGATGTGTGTGTAAAAATGAAGAGGTTGTCCTCAAATCCTTATAGGAGAAGGTTGCAAAAAAATAAGATTGAGTGTTCCTAGTTGATAATCGACACCATAACACAAAAGGATATGATTAGAACCAAGTGTGAGAAGCTGGAATTTTGGATTGGTAAAATTTGAGATTCTATCACAAAATGTATGGATGAGTTTGAGAGTTTGTGTGGAGATGGCAGCGGTCATAGAAGAGCTCAAAGGGTAAATTTGAAGAGATTACACCAGACAAGGTACCCAACATAGTGGAGGAGGCACCAAAAAAATAAATGTATGAATTGGAGGCATGGAAGAAGTTAAAGGGAGAGATAGATGTGGAGTTCCCTGAACTCCTCCAGTTAATAATTTAGGTTGTTGAGACATATGTTTCGCATGAGAATGTTTCAGCTTTTGGGAATATAGTTGCTTCTATCCTTTCATTCCTTTGAGAAATAGATAAGGGTTAGGGTTAGGAGGAATACTGTTGAATGTCGAGAGGGTGTGCGCATACCGTAGAGAAAGATCAGATCGCTGCGAAGAACTCCTTTTTTCTCGGGAAGGACTACTGCAGTAAGAATACAAGACCACCAGATTTTAATTAGACAATAAATGAGGGAACTGCCTTGGGCCTAGGAAATATAAAACTTCCTTTCGAAGGTGGTCAGTTCCCCTGCTAATATGAATTAACACAAATTATAACAAATAAGCTATTGTCCAATTAAAATTTGTTTACCTTGTTAGAACAATAGAGAAAGGGCTGGTCTTGGTTTAGAATCACGGTGACCGATGCCGGTCACTGTAACCGGTACCGGTTGTTCGTAACCGATATCGGTAGGGGCAATGTTTTAGGGGCTTTTGGTGAAGGTTGGTTGTAAGGTGGTTGTGTTGTTTTATAAGGCTGATAAATGGGTGGGGTTAGGTAATGGGGTGATGAGAAGGACTCAGAGAATACGGGGGGTGTTCTTGGGGTAACGTAAGGGTGGAGGAATGATAGTTAGATGTAGTGTGTTGCTGGGTAGTAGATCTAGGAATAGACTTATGATGGCTATGATTCAGAAGTTCAAGAAATGTTATTAAAAGGACATACAAGATATTACTTACTGATTATTGATGAGGATGCAGAGTCAAGAAGCTGTGATGATGGAAAACTTAGGTAGGATGACCTGACAATCAGGAGATGAGCTATCTTCCCTCCCGACGAACAGATGAGTGTCACAAGGCTCTGGTTACTCAGTTGCAGTTTTTGGGCTTGATGTCCTTCTCTGCAAACTCTTCTTGTTTCTTTTTCACTTGTCTCTATTCAGCCAAGTAAAAATCTGGATCCTTCCAATGACTTCTGATTTTGATCCACAAAAATCCAACCCTTTGTTTTTGGTTGGGAGTGGTCATTTACAGGGAACCGATGGCGGTTACGCAACCGACGGCGGTCGAGTAGGAACCGGTATCGGTCAGGTCAAAGCGGGCTATTTTTGGTAAAATGGCCAGCTTTCCCTCCTTTTCTCCCGAGGGATTAGTCGCGGGCTTGGTCAAGTCATTATGAGGTTAGTTTTAGGTGCGGGTGAGGAGTAATTAGTCATGGGTGTGGATGTGGACCAAGTTATAGGTCTTAATTAGGTTAGTTTAGGGTTAAGACTAGGTCATGATGAGGTGGTGAAATGAGGTGGCAGGTATGGCGATGTGGATTTATTAATTATAAGGTAATTAATAAATAATTGTGTAAGGTTTAGGTGATGAGGTTAGGTTGCGAAATGAGATGTGGGGCACAGGGGGTCGTAAGACACAAATTTGGTGTCTACATTAGCCCCTTGTTGTCGTGTAGCTTGTCTTTGTTAAAGCTGCACGGACAATAATAAGAAGTGGTTACCCCATTTAAGGGTATAGGAAATCCCCCTCAAATCTATCACAGATTGAGGTAGCGTGAAATCGGGGATAGGGTTGATAAAGGGAAATGGTGTTGAGATGATGGTAAGATGGTGGGGTAGGGCTAAGGAAGCAGACGCACGTTGAAATGCAGTAGTGCGACCAGGGTACATGATTTGAAGAGCAAACAAGCAATTCATAGGCAAAGGTTGATAGTTTATCCAAACAAGGGTGATATAATCCTAGTATCCAAGGCATAGGAAGTAGCTCCAGGGGATATAATGGGTAAGGTACAGGAACGGTTAGGCATGTTTGCGCGGTACGAAATGGTTGGTTTGGTTGAGATAAACGTCACGGTCTTGGTCTAGGCAAAGTTGGTCGACTAATCAAGTCAAGGACCCTAATCATGCTAAAACACGAACATGTGAGCTCGATTGAACAAAAAGCTACATGATGGGTGGATAAAATTGTAATTTGTTGATTTTGGGTGAGGTATTTAATTGGTGCGGCCTTGGGTCGGGCCAAATGGTTGGGTGCGGCCTTGGGTCGGGCCAAATGGTTGGTTACGGCCTTGGGTCGGGCCAAATGGTTGGTTACGGCCTTGGGTCGGGCCAAATTGGTTGGTGTGGCCTTGGGTCGGGCCAAATTGGTTGGTTGCGGCCTTGGGTCGGGCCAAATTGGTTGGTTGCGGCCTTGGGTCGGGCCAATGAAGTCAACAAAGGGTTTTCGTGAAAGGTGGATATAGGCGATGTTGTGAGAAAGGGCGATTAGTAAATAAGGGCAGAAATTTGGTGAAGGTAGGTATTAAACCGATATCGATTGTCTATGACCGATATCGGTTAGGTGACCGATACCGGTTCCTTAGGGCACAATATAACCGATATCGGTTATAGGTCGAAAACCTATAAAAAGAAAAATACGGCCTGTCATTGTCATATTGTCAATTTGAAAACCAATTTTAGTTGTCTGAGGTCTTTTGGCGAGATTGTTGAGTTTGTCGGCTGAGGTGGCACTATTTGAGTGGAGAAGTGAGTGATTGGTAGGCCCTAGTGAGGAGGAGGTAGCATTTGATTGGTGGAGGACCCAGCAGAGGAGTTTGAGAGCCATGGCACAGCTAGGAGGAGCTGGAGGTGCTGGACCAGCTGGACCACCACCACCTATCCCACCACGACGACGTGTCGTCATACCGGTAGGTTCGAAACCTCTCATTGTGTGAATTTGATGTTGTTAAACTATATTGGGGTTTGGGGTAGGAATCCATGTTTTTAATAAAAGAATTAATAAATGGAAGTGGTTTGGAAAAGGGAGAGGGTAGGTAGGTTAGTGAGGCTAAAACGGTAGGGTGGGTAGGTTTTTAGGATTTTTTAATGGGTAAAATGGGAGTAATAGGTCAAAGAAGGGTTTGGGGGGCCGCGTCGGGTTCGGCTCCGCGATTTTACAGTGACCGATGCCGGTCACTAAGCGACCGGCGTCGGTCACAAAGTTTTCGGGCAAGGTGGGTTTGTGGTGGACCGGTGTCGGTCGTACGTCGACCGGCGTCGGTGGAGAGGGGACCGGTGGCGGTCATGGGTGACCGGTACTGGTCCCTAGTTAGGATTTTCTATTTTGTTGCTTGGTTTTGTTGTGGTTTTGGGTGTTTGGTTGTTATTTGGGTGTTTTGGTTATTGTTTGGGAGTTGTGGTTATTGTTTGGGAGTTTTGTGTTTATGGGGGTGAAGAGGGAAGGGGTAGAGGTTGATAGGAAGGTTGGTTGGTGGGTGGGGGAAAATGGGGCGGTTGTGTGGTCGGGTGGTTAAAAGGGGGTATAGAAGGTTAAAGGAGTTGTTGTGATAAAGAGTAGGGCTAATGCAGTGAGTTGGTTTTGCAGGCACGTCAGCAGCTGACGATGTGGGATAGGATGCCCCCATTGTTGAGACGGATGCGGCCACATGTGTCTGCAGCGCAGTGGGCCATCATGCGTGAGGTGGGACTCGGCGGAGTCCAGCGTTATAGGGTGATAGATAGGGATCACAGTCTGATGGTTGCCCTCATCGAGAGATGGGATCCGGCGACCAATGTGTTCCATCTCCCGATGGGAGAGATGACGATTACACTGGAGGATGTGTATCGCATCCTTAGACTACCGATTGATGGAGAGGCAGTCTTCCAGGTGGATGCAGAGACAGCCATGGACAGCATTTTACAGGTATTCGGGGATGCAGCCGTGCTATTGACTTATCACAGTGCGAGCATTGCCTATGGGGACATGTATCGTGCCCATAGACATGAGACACGGCTTGCCGTGTTGATGATGATCGGCATCACATGCTTCGCCCTCCCGGACTCAGAGGGAGGCCGCTTTCCATGGGCGCTGATGGGGGTACTACACGAGATGGTGGAGGAGCATACGTGTTATGCTTGGGCACCAGTATACCTGGTGCAGTTATACAGAGAGCTGTGGGGCTACCGCCGGATGAGGCGATTCGGGATTTGTTCTACATTCTTGTTACATTGTTGGGCATATGAGCATATCATATGCATTCGACCAGTAGGGCTGCCCCAGCAGCCAGGGCCACAGGTGATCTATAGATATGGCTTTCAGAGGTGGTTGGGGTCATGGGCCACCACGGCGATTCTCACCGGACGGGATGTAGTGTATTACCGCATGTATTAGAGGCATGACTTGCCTTGGATATTGTATGGAGGCCTTACAGAGGTCATCAGCCCCGCGGAGGAGCCCGATCACAGTTGCGGTGGATCCAGTATACATTCTGGATAGCGGGACGGAGGCCAGGAGAGCATGAGCGGATACCCCTGGAGAGGGTACGACGGCAGATGGGGCTACGACAGGATGAGCCACCTCCTTCCCTCAATACTGGAGGGATGATGTAGAGGCCCCCTTGCACTGCACACCACAGCCCATGGACCCAGATTGGGTAGCCGAGAGGCCAGCAGATGATACTATAGATGACACCGGCTGCACAGGAGCATTTTTGGTATGGTGGGCAGGGGAGAGAGCCGCGAGGAGAGCACAGCCCGCACAGCCAGACTTAGCGGCTGTTAGAGCAGAGAGGGACCAGCTCAGGGGATAGGTACAGTTGTTACAGGGGCAGCTTGCTGCTGCACAGGCACAGATAGGTGTCCTACAGGGGTAGTTAGCCCAGGCGCAGTAGAGTACGAGCACGAGCACGAGCACCACCAGGCACCACCACCATGCACCACCACAGCCCACACGGCCACCAGTACAGCAGTACCACCACCGGTGCCGCCACGAGCACGAGTGCATGCATCACCGCCGCACAGGTACCACCACCGGCACATGGGCCATTATTAGGAGTCGAGGACCAGCCCCAGCAGCTATGGTGGCACGGGCCCGTTATATGGAGGCGAGCGGAGGCCCGGTACTATCAGGACGTCCTTGATGGTACCGGGGCTGACTATCAGCCGTATGCGGCGCATAGAGTGGAGACCTCACGGAGTCAGAGATCCCAGGGTGGTGCAGCTACAGCCGGTGGGTCGGTGATAGGGAGGAGGTGGGAGCCAGGGCCAGGACCCGCAGGGAGAGGTGCCGAGGGTGGTGGGGAGAGTTGAGACATCCCTGGGTCAGAGTTAGATGTTTTTGTGTGTACATTGGATATAGGCACTGGTCTGCGAACCGGTTATGTTTATAGAGGCCTGCGTGCCCACATATGATGTATCCATTCATTTATTCATTTATTGTATATACCGGCCTGCGAGCCGAGTACGGGTTGTACAGTTGATACCGGCCTGCGAGCCGAGTATATTTTTGATATGAGAGACCGGCCTGCGAGCCGAGTCGAGATTTTTGACAGTTATTGCGGCCTGCGTGCCGGCTTTGTATTATTATGAGATCACAGAGGCCCCTATGCAGGGTAAGTTGTATATTTGAAACCTTTGATATATAGATATATATGATGATTTTGATCCATATGTTGTGTTTAAAATGTTTTAAGTATTTTGTTGATGGTTTGTGAAATTGAATGTATGATGAGTTTGATCCACATGGTTTATATATTGATGGTGTTGATGTCTTTTGTTGATGGCTTTTTGAAATGGAATGTATGTATATATAGATGATGAGTTTAATTCACATGTTGTGTATGCTGATGGGTTTGATGTATATATGATGTCGTATGTATGTTGTCGATGGTTGTTATAATGTAGATGGATGATGTTGCTGAAATTATGAGGATATATATATGTGATTTGGATGACAAATATTGATAATGGTGTTGTTATGCAGGAAAAAGAGGCGGGCGCCACAAAAATTTGCAAAAACAAAGAAACGGCTTAGGTTTAAGCAAAAGGGGACACATGACCGATATCGGTTATGTAACCGATGTCGGTAGCTATATGACCGATAACGGTTATGTAACCGATATCGGTTATTTCAAATTATATTTCCTAAAAATAGAACTACTTGGTTGGCAACTTAAGTTCTTATTTTTAGCATTCTTATTTTTAGAGTCATGCAACAAGTTAAATACGTGAATGCGACGCTGTTTGACGACTGATACAGGTAATTGCATGAAAGAATTTGAGTGATAAGGAGGAAAGAGACCGGTGAAGTGAGCGTGGACTGAGATTCAGAAGGCAGAAAGACAAGTTATATTTGAAGAGGGTGGTGAACATGGCTGAACGAGGAGAAGCATCCAGCAGGCAGGGACGAGGGGGAAGACAAGTTCCACCTCAAGCTGTTGCATCCCGAGAGGTAAACTGTTTGGTTGTAATTTGATTCTTGCATGTTTTGTGTGAATAGGATGAGAGAGAGTAAGTGGGTAAAGATGAGAAAGAAAAGGTGATAGGCAAAGGTTTGGGATGGGGTGAGTGCTATGGGGTAGGTAAGCAGGGTGGTCACGTATGTTTTTAGGTATAGATAGGAGTAAACGGGAAAAATAATTATCGTAGGTGTATGTTTTTAAGTAGGGTGTATATTTTTGACAGTGACCAGTATCGTTTAGAGATAACCGGTATCGGTTAGCAAACCGGTATCGGTTATCTATAACCAATATCGGTTACTGTAGGAGTTTCAAGAATTTGTGAAAAAACCCGTGGAGATTTGTTTTATTGAATAATTATGTGTCGTTTTGATGTATGCAGGCGGAAGCAGGGTTAAGGATGAATGATACTGTGCCAGCGTTGTTGTCACGAATCCGAGCGGATGTAACACCAGCTGAATGGGCATTGATAAATCATTTGGGGTTAAGTGGAATCCGCTATTATTCACGAATCGCGCGTAACCATGCTATGTTGCAGGCGTTGATTGAGAGATGGAATCCAGAAAAGAATACCTTCTATCTGCCAACAGGGGAGATGACAGTGACATTGGAAGATGTGTTCCATATTTTGAGACTCCCAATGATAGGAAAAATAGTGTATCAGGCATTGCCTAGCGCGGGGCGGGCAGCGATAACAGCAGTATTTGGTTCAGCTGCACGAGATTTGACACAGTGAGGTTTAACATTTACGTATGGTACAATGTATGCAACACACCCTGAGGAAACAAGGTTGGCCGTGCTATTAATGATAGCGGTGGGGTATTATGCATTACCGAGGGCGGAGGGTGGAAGATTTCCAAAAGCATTGATGAGTGTTATTTGGGAAATGATAGAAATGAGCGTGACTTTCGCATGGGCACCCGCATATCTGGCAGAGTTATATAGGGGTTTATGGGCCTACAAGTGAAAACACAGGACGACACTGGATTGTTCATACTTATTACATTGTTGGGCCTATGAGCACATTGTTTGTGTGTGTCCAATAGGCCAACCCATCGAGTCGGGAGAGGCAGGAGTGCAGAGGTTGGGATTCAGACGATGGGTCCAGACAGAACAAGAAGCGAGATCCCAGGCCGTGATAGATGACATCGAGTATTATAGACAGGTATGGGAGATGGTGACGATTGTGGATATTTGTTGGAGGCCTTACGGGAACTATATGGTGATAGAGAACATAGCTGAGGAGTTAAGGGGTGTGGAGTGATTGAGGTGGATCGCAGGGCACAGGCCGGGTGAGTACGAGAGGATTCCTCTAGATCACGTGCGGCGATAATTTGGGTTTGTTCAGGATATACCTATGACATATAGACCATACATGAGGATCGACACCAAGGCAGCATTCTCACCTCCCCGGCCTACACCTCCAGAAGGGCCAGAAGAGATAGCAGCCGATCGTAGGGTAATGGATGCGGGAACGACAGAGGCCTATAGAGTATGGTGGGTAGCAGAGCTGCGAGGTGCACGTGAGCGCCCTGACATAGCTGTGATTACAGCGGAGAGAGATCATCTGCAGGATTTAGTTCACCAGCTTCAAACACAGGTGAATGAGACAACGGGATTGTTAGAGGTTTCACAGTTACGAGTGGAGAGACTGGAGGCAAGATTCCTCCACGCGAGAGGACGTATTCGTATGTTACAGGAGATGTTGGCGGATCAGTGGGAGGAACCAATGGCAGTGGCACCTTTGAGGATGGAGAGGCCAACTGAGGGGCATCGACGATCACGATCACCACCTGATTCGGGAGGAGGCGCAAGGGTCTAAGTGAATTTCATAGGAATATAAGAATAAATAAGGATGCCGACCTGCGAGTCGATGATAGAGAAGGTGTATTTGTTTATCATCTAAAATAAAACTAAATATGTATGTTGTTTTGAGTGATGATAATAATAAGAATGGTTGTGTTTTGGATGTTGTTTTTGTTTGTTTTGAAAAAGGATAAAGATGAATGTTGGCAAATAGAAATACACAAAAACTATTTATATTTACAACACATGATAGGGTATGGTAGGGGATGGTCGAGCTAACCTTGGGAGACCCCATGTCTCCTAAGTGCTGCCTACATAGCCCATTGCACAAAGCAAGGAGGGGCCTCAGACCGATGTAGTTCTCCCTTAGGACCAGGGAGAGGTGAATTCAGGCAATTTGGTTGTGGTTAGGCAATTTGTCGGTTGGTAAAAATTTGATGTTGGTAGGGTAATGTTGTTGGTGTAGGTATAGGTGAAGCGAAAGTTAGCATACCCAAGTAGTAGGGAATCGTGTCCTGATTAAGGTCAACACACAATCCTAGAGTCGAGCAAAGAGGCTAGAGTGTCCCGTAGTTGAGAAGAGCTAAACAAACCACATATTAATGTAGGATGAGCTTGAATCCCTAGGTACCTTGCATAGGCGAGAAGTCGATAGGTGAAAAGAGTTGTATAATCACAATATATCGGATATACGTCACGTCCCTTGAGTTTTGTTGTTTTGATGAATGGTGAGGTGAGGTGGCCGGTATAGTTGGGGTGCAGAGAACTTATTATAAGATGATTATTCTGACGAAAGAGAACCAAACCTAAATAGACAAGTCCATGACTCAAAAGTGCTTTGAAATACTGCTTTTATTTTTATTTTATTTTTCTGGATATAGACTGATCGATGCGGGAAGTCTACAAGGGATATGTATTTTGTTACTCTTGAGGTCTTCACGAAGCTGATCAATGCGAGAAGCTTCGATAAAAAGGCTGGCCCATGTGTATAGCTGTCCTTGAGGAGCGATCTATTTATAGTAGCAGATGCGGTGATTGTGTATAGCTGTCCTTCGGGGGAGCAGTCTATTTATAATAGTAGCTTTGCACATAGCTGTCCTTCGAGGGAGCAGTCTATGTATGACTTTAGAGGTCTAGTTGTCCGTTTGGCATGAAGCATCTAGTTTTGTAGGAAGTTTGACTCAAGAAAATCCCATAAGTGTTTAATTAAGAATGTGTCATTTTGATACTTTGAAGTCATGGACTAGACTAAAAAGGGGAAGGCATCTTTAAGGGGAGGTGATAATCAAACCATGTGAGCTTGATTTTGATTTTGAGATGTAGGAAACAAAGTGTATGCGGTGGTAAATGAGCTCAAGGGACGAGCGCAAGGTAGATAAGAAGTGATATAACACTGAATTCAACAGTAGAATGGTCGAAGATGCAAGGCATTAAGGGCTCGAGCTCGGGTTTACCATTAAGTGAAGCTAAGCGATAAGTGCACGATCCATAAGTGTGAGTGATAATGTAAGGCCCAATCCATTAGGAGCAAATTTTCCACGTTTGCTCTTTTCTAGTTTGGTTACATGTTGATTCTCTTTGAGGACAAGATCACCAACCTTAAAGGTACGCTCATGAAGTCACTTATCATAAGCACGCTTGATGCGTTTTTGGTAGATTTGAAGGTGGTCAAGAGCCATAAGGCGTCGCTCGTCAAGAAGCTCTAATTGGGCTAACCGCTCTTGGTGGAAATCATCGTTGGTGAGAATATCCTGAAGAGATATTACGGGAGGGTAGTTTGTATTTCGAGAGGCAAGATAGCCTCGGTACCATATACCAAAGAAAATGGTGTGGCATTAGTGGAGGTACGAATGCTAGTACGATAAGCCCAAAGGGCAAAGGGAATGTGATCATGCCAATTTCTTCCAGAATCATTAACAACTTTCATGAGGATTTTGGTTAGGGTTTTATTAGAAGATTCAGCCTGACCATTGGCCTGTGGATAGTAAGGTGATGAGAAACTAAGTTTGATACCAAAGTTGTCACAAAGGTCTTGTAACAACTTATTTTTGAAAGATTTTCCATTATCATTATCAGGCGATGAGGAACACCAAAATGACAGATAATGTGATGGTTAACGAATTCGACGATTTTTTCTTTTTTGGTTGAAATGAGTGGAATGGCCTCCACCCATTTTGTGTAATATTCGGTTGCTGTGATTATCCAACGGTGACGTTGCGAAGAGGGTGGGTGAATCTCACCAATAAGGTCTAAACCCCATTGTGAGAAAGGCCAAAGATCTCGTGCGACCTGTAGCGGATGACTAGGAGTATGTTGAAGGTTGGCATGTTGTTGACACATAACACAACGCTTAACATATTCGTAGCAGTCGTTATTAAGAGTAGGCCAATAATAGCCTAGGCGAAGGATCCGTTTAGCCATGGCAAGGCCACTAAAATGTCCACCACAAATACCATCATGGATCATTGGATGGTATAGGTGACCTCCGCGCCGGTTAGACATCGAAGGAGGATGCCATCAAAGCCACGTTTATAAAGGAGTCCCCCCATGACGACATAACAAGAAACACGTTTAAGAAAAGCATGTTTGCCGGTACTAGTAAGGTCAGGTGGGAGAACGGAGGTTGTAAGGTAGTCGTGAAATTGGTGATACCAGGTATCCTGTGAATGAGCAGACACATTATTTATCATACAAATAACTGGGGCTGAGTAAGATGGGGCAAAGAGTTGTTGGACCAAGATGAAAATGTCAGAGTCAGTTGATGAAGCAGGAATTTGCGAGGCTAAGCAAGCCATAGTATCGGCAAATTTGTTAGTGGAGCGGGGAATGGTCTGGATAGAATAACGAGTAAATGAGGTCAAAAGTGAATCCACGTAATGTTTGTACTTTTGAAGTTCCTCATTTTTACATTGGTAGATGCCCATAACTTGATTGACTACCAATTGAGAGTCACCGAAAATATTAATAGATTTGACACCTAAGTGTAACGCAACCTAGAGACCCAAAACAAGGGCCTCGTATTCCACTGTATTATTAGTGCAGGGGAAATCGAGCCGGAATGAAAGAGGCATAGGCTCAGCGTCAAGAGGAATGAGAACAACGCCGGCCCCTCCGCCACGCTGGCATTTGGATCCATCGAAGAAGAGGGTCATTGGATACGACTCTTCCCTGAGTGAAAGAGTGGCGATGAGTTCGTCAGGGAAATTAAAATTGGTAAATTGTTCCCCAGGTAAAGGGGCCTCCGCGAGTTGGTCTGCAATAGTTTGTCCTTTGATTGACTTCTGGTGTATAAATTCAAGGTCGAGGTCAGCGAGGAGCATAAGCCATCGGGTGATGCGTTGGTTTAGATGTGGTTTGGCATACATATAATGAATGGGGTCCGTGTTGGTGATGACGAAAGTTTTGTGATTCAGGAGGTAGTGTCGGAGTTTGGTGGCTACGAATGATAGGGCTAGGCACAATTTTTCTACATGTGTATACCTAGTCTCAAATCCACGAGTATGACTTATATAATAAATGGCTTGTTCTCGGCGTCTGCAGAGTCCCGATGTGCGAGCATGGCTCCTATAGCATGGTCAGTGGCAGAAAGGTAAAGGTAGAAAGGGCGATCATCCTGAGGTGGGATAAGCACGGGTGGCTGCAAGAGATAGGCTTTGAGAGCTTCAAAGGCTTGGTGACACTCTTCGCTCCATTGAAAGGCAATGTCCTTTTTAAGAAGGTGATGGAAAGGTTGACATCGATCCGAGAGTTGGGAGATGAAACGCCGGATGGATTGAAGTTTACCTTGCAAACTACGCAATTGTTTGAGGTTTTTGGGTGGGGGCATTTCTAGGATAGCTTTGACTTTAGATGGATCGACCTCAATGCCATGCAAAGAGATGATAAAGCCAAGAATTTTCTGAAAAAGAACACCAAAGACACATTTCTTTGGTTGAAGCCGGACGAATATTGTAACAGGTGATCGAAAATAATGGTTAAAACATCGAGATGTTCACTGCGATGTTTAGATTTGCCAAGAAGATCATCGACATAATCCTCAAGGATAGTGTGCATAATGTCATGAAAAATGTAAGTCATAGCCCACTGATAGGTCACACCAGCATTCTTAAGGCCAAATGGCATGACACGATAACAAAAGGTTCCCGAGGAGTGATGAAGGCGGTTTTATGTTGATCGGCGGGGCTACAAAATTTGATTGTATCCGAAAAGCCATCCATGAGAGAAAGCATCTCATGGCCCATGATGAGATCAACAAGTTGATCAATACTTGGGAGGAAGTCATCCTTGGGGCAAGCGAGGTTAAGGTCTCGAAAAATCCGTGCATATCAAAGTCCCCGTCGCTTTAGTGATAGTGCGATGTTAGAAATCCATTGAGGATAGTCATAGGCAAGATGAAGGAAACGAGAAAGAAGTCGTTGAAGCTCTTCTTTGACCAAGAGGGCAATGCGTGGATGCATTTTCTCGGTTTTGTTTGGTTGGTTTGGAATCGGGTTTTAGGGTGATGTTATGGACAGCAATGTCGGGGATCAATTCTGGCATGTCGGCGTAGGACCAAGCGAAAGCTTGGTTGCGGAGTACGAAAAAGGTAGTAAAGGTGACTTGTTCTGATGCGTTAAGGGATTGTCTGATCTTCACAATGTGAGGATCCTCCTCTATGTGGATGTTAATTTCTATAGTAGACTCATTCAACATGGTTTGAGTTTCAGATGGTAAGGCGCGTTGAATATAGGAGTCATCCGCACCAAGGTAAGTGAGGATGGAGTCGTCATCTTGGCACTCAACAACATTAATTGAAGGTGAATCCTCTTCGATCATGTCTGGATATAGAAAGGGAAGAGAAGACGGGTCCTCATTATCGCGTTGATAAGTGAGAGGACCTAGGAAGATAGCATTTATGAAAAAAAAAAGTTAGGAGGGATAGATTCAGGATCTATCGACTCTGTGGGTGATGATGGAAAAATGGGTGATGATGGTTTGGTAGGGGTGACGTCGTCATCTTCCAGGAGACAACTGACATGAGGTTCCTTCGGTGTAAGTGTTCCAGGAAATCCGAGACCACTACGATCATTGTGCTTGCGTGTAGTTACGGGAATGATTGTATGTCGGCCTTGTTCATAAAGACCAAAACCAAAGCCTTTCCAAGCACAGCGAGTCAAGAAGGTGAGGGCGAAATGACGATTTGTCAGGTATTGAAAATCAGGATTGGAAAGGAACCACACCAAGAGGAGGTTCAGGGGTAACGGAGGATGCGTCGACACCCCCATACGTTAGGTTGGTGCGGCAATGAGGAGGTCCGTAGGGGATTACTTCCCCCATACGACGGTCATAGGTAGGATGTGTATGTAACTGTCCGTACTCCTGTGGGGTATGGAAAGAACTAACGTTATATAGGCGATACTCCCCCAGCGTAAGGCGTTGAAAAACATCTACTAAGGGGTCTGAGGTTGGGATGTTAGCTGCGGGAAAGGAAGTGGTATTTGCGATGGCGGTTTCATTGGTTGAAGGTGTAGGTGCGGTTGAAGTGGATGATAGAGGTGTGGTTGGAGTGGATGGTTGGGTTAGATGAATGGGTGTCTTGACTGGTACAAGCACATCATTAGGGTGATATAACATATTACAGGTTTTGAAGGGGGGAGGATCAGCTTTTACAGTGTAGGACTTCCCTTCGTACTCAAATTTTATGCATCTATGTAAGGTGGAGGAAACATCCCATAGCCGGATCGAGGCATCCTAACAACATATTGTATTGGAACTCTCCCTCAAGGACATAGAAGAGTTTGGGTAAAGTGCGTGGCCCTACACGAATGTTAAGGATCACGGTGCCTAAGGTAGAAGTAATAGCATCATTGAATGACCGCAACATGATGGGGTTGGCACACATGCAACTAGAAGGGATATTCATTTGTTGGAAGGCTTTTGAAGAGATGATGTTTAGGCTAGCGCCCCATCAATCATAACACGACGTACCCGAATGTCCCGGACGTAAGCTGAGATGAAAAGAAGCGAGGGTCGGGATCTTGACACCAAAGTCGATAATTTCATCTTCGAGAAAGCCGGCGCGGCTTCTTGTGTACGAGAGAGCAAGTGGTTGGGGAGATGGGTTGTTTGGTGAGCGAAGCAACGTGATTGGGTGTGAGAATGGAGGTAACAGGCAAGGTTTCATTAGGTAAGACCTCTATCCCTTGAAGGATTTCAACGAGAGCTTGTCGATGAGATTCAGAAGTCTGAATGAGCTCATACAGTGTCATTTTTACAGGTGATTGGTGAAGCTGTTTGATCATGGTTCGGTGGGAAACTCCATTAGAGATGGGGTAGGTGGGTCCACGAATAACCACTTTAGGTGGTGGTGCGATCGGGATGGTGGACGGAGAAAGGGAGGCCGCAGGTGTGCTTTCTTTCGCTTTCCCATTGTTTTTCTGCCCTCGAGTAGCAACACTAATCATATTGATCTCGTGAATACGAGAGGAGGAAGACGGTAGGGATAAGTCATGGTCTTCGAGAGGTGGGGCTGTAATAATGATAGATCTTGGTGAGGCGGGGACAGGTGGTATAGGAGAGGGAATTGAAGCTAAAGGTCTCTCTCTTCGTAAGTTGTCTTTCTTAACTTTTCTATCGAGAGAGAGTGGTAATGAAGTATGGCTTTCAACGCTTTGCATCCCTCTACGTCATGTCCTGGTGTGCGGTGGTAAGCGCAGATTTTAGACTCATCATAACCTATAGGTCGAGGTTTAGATGGATCATAAGGTCTAAGTGGGGGTAGGGAAATGGTCGCATTCTCCACCAACATAGCAAGGATTTTGGCGTAAGACCCTTTGAGTGGGTCAAAGTCAGAGGAAGATGAGGCTATTGACTGGGTAGTTTCTGGTAATGACGGGGTATGGTTGGTTTGTATGGGTGGTGGTTTAGCCAAGGAGTTTTGATAATGGGTTTTAACTAAACGTGGCTTCTTTGGCGCAGAAGCTATGTTTAGCTGGTTAGATGATGAGGCCACAGATGATGTGGTATCAGAAAACAACCACGGAGAAATAGGAGTGACAGCAAACAAATCTTTTGATGATGGAATTTGTTTAGGGTTGGTAGGTGGACAGGATACGCGGGGTGATGGTGTTGATGTACCCTTGGATCTCTGTATGGGTGCAGAAGGCGTAGGTCATTTTAAAGAAAACACGGGAGGTATGATATATTGATGCAAGAGTGGAGGGATGAGGTCCCAATATGGAAGGTAGGTGTGACGATGATGGTTTTAGTTGTAATAGAGACATAGGTTGAGGAGATTGAGTCTGTCTCTAAGTGGATGAACGGCTTTATTTTTAGATAAATCAAGCCGCTTAGGTGGGTGTGTTAGGCCCAGGTATTGGTGAGGTCCCAGCGTAGGGGAAGATTGGGTTAGGTTAATAGAGGTGGATGAGGTATTTGGTAGAGATGAGGGGGTGAAGATGAGGACATATAGGCATTTTAAGCACGCAAACACTTTGGGTATATGGTAGAGGCATCTGGGTTGGTCATCTCCATTTGAGTAGAATATGGCGTACTCAAACGTTCCCGTAGGACCTTTCTATCTTCTGGGGAATGACAGTCCTCACGTGTGAATAGGAACTTTTGTATGGAAGAAAGGTGGGTTGTGATTCCGGTCCACTGTGGGTGTGATACAGGGGGAAGATGAGGCACTGTATCAATGGGCGTTAAGAGGTCAACCGGTTGCTGAAAAGATTTAGGTGATGAAGAACTAATAGGTAGGAGGGCATGTTTGAGAGGATCCGTCATGTTTAAAGAATGTGGTGATGTCGGTGTAAGAGGTTTCTCGTCTAAGGATGACAAAAGAAGTGGTGAACCTTCCTCTTGTACAACAAGAATGGTAGAAGGAGACGTTTGGGAAATAGATAAATTAGATAACATCCGCTCACAGTCTTGCAAGGATGTGGTGTAAGAAGGCTCATTTGTGAGAAGGGAACTCTGGGCGGTTAATTCTTTGATGGGTAAAGGAACGGCAAGGATTTTGTCTTGTCTTGATGGTGATGAAGGGGGTTCGGGTTCCTGCGTTAGTGAAGAAGCTTGATTCAGAATTTTTTTGATAGAGGCTTTTGGCTGGGAGTCGAAGACTGCATGGATCTCGTGAACACTCTCCTCGGCTAAGATATCTTGGTTTATATTACTGTTAGGAGAGTGATTCGGGAATGGTTTGTTGAAAATTTTCAAATTTCGGTTAGCAGGAGCGTTAGGATTATCGAGGGCTATATCCCTGCATCATCAACCATTTCTGCACTATGTTTTTCAACATCTTGCGAGTTTTCATGGCTTGTGTCCCTTCACGCGGTGGAAGTTACAGAAGTCATTTTCTTTGTACCAAGAAGGTATGGCGCGAGTGGAATCAAACCCGGAGTGAGGTTTAACAGGAGGTAAGGTAATGGCTCCTGCTTTAAGCAATTTTTCCAATATCACACCATAAGTTTCTCCCAAGGGGGTGTAATTGATGGGCTCAGCTTTATACTTATAGGTGGTTTTTGGCGGGGTATTAGACGGTGGTTGGGATTTGACCATCACCGCGTGCACAACTCCTTTTGATTTCGAAGCAGTCGATGGGTGAGGATTGGTGGTGTTAGGTTTGTTGGTGGAATCTTGAGTTCGGAAAGTGGGGTTTTGTTGCTTGTGCAACCACAATTTCTCTTCCTCTAAGGCTCGAATCTCTAGTTTTGAGCCATAGTAAAACCGTCAAATGTGCGGAAAGTTTGAATTTGGAGGGTAGGGAGATGTGTTTAGCGCGAGGCCCGCGTAAAAAGTTTGATAAGTTCGGCTTGAGGCAAGGCATACGTAAGTTGGTTGATAAGGCCCGCCATCGTCCAACGAAATCTGCGATAGATTCGTCTTCAAATTGTCGGATGGCATAGAGGTCGGTGATAGATACTTTCTTGGCAATGTTAATGGAGAAATGATCCAAGAAGATTGGGCTAGTTGGTTAAAAGAAAGATTGAGTCTTGGGTTAAAGCACTTTGTACCACTCAAGGCGGGTCTGATAAGGACATGGGAAAGGTGCGGAGTAGTAAGGCATCGTCGTGAGCAATTAGATAGCAGGCATGTCTAAATGAGTGCAAGTGTTGTTGAGGATCCTCCTTACTATTAAAATGAGTAAATTTTGGTAATTCCCATTGAGGAGGATATGAATGAAGGGGACGAGAAGGGTGGATAGGCTCCCAAAAACTTGCTCGTATGTCAAGGCGCTACGACTTCCTGAAACAGAAGCCTCCAGATTTTGCATTTTGTCCATCATTTGTTTGATGAAATCCATGGTTGGATGAGCTGATGGTGCGGTTGCGGCAAATGGAGGCAAATTGGGCCAAGGGCCTCCACTAGACAATGGTGGCGTTAAATGTTGATAAGGTATGGAGGACGAATGTGTTGAGGTGACCGAATAGGGATGTCCTATATAAGACGTTGAGGTCACGGGATACGTGTGTGGGAATGAAAATGTGGGTGGAGCTTGAGAAGGAAAACTCGTGTGGATAGGTGGCAGAGAACAAGTCATGAGCGGAGCAGTCTGAGAGAGAGAGGTAGGAGCGATCGGCGGTAATGACATGTGGGGCCCAAGATTAACCAAAGGAAAGCCAATCTATGTCGTATGAACCTCTGAAGCTTGGATTGGGAGAGCAGGGCTAAGGATGCACGAGCGAAGCGAGCGGAGTATCGGGCGGAGAAGGAGCTAAATGAGCAGCTATACTAATAGGCATGCCAACAAGGAGTTGACCGTCGGGTGTACGGTCAGGGGCATGAGACAAATAGTATTGTACAGCGCTAGGATTAGCATCCAGAAATTTGGCAAATTCCTTATCTCCTACAAGAATTTTAGGAACCTCACTGGTATCCGTAGGATTCCTATAGAATGTGAAGGGGGTGATTCGGGGAAAGGCACGAAAACGCGAGGCATGTGAAACCATGGTGGTGGCTTTCTTCAGTGATAACAACCATGGAAATGAAAAGTACAGTAGGGTTTCAATCTATCGAGGAACAGAAACAGCCTCGAAATGTTGAAATTGGTAGGTTCTTTGGTTTGTCAGAGCGCTAAAAAGACGATAACCGATATCGATCTCGCTAACCGATGTCGGTTAGACTATAGCCAGCGCGTCGGTCGATTAACCGATGTCGGTATAATAAGACTGGTATAAGAAAATATAAGAAGCTGCTGATTTGAGTTTTTAACAATGCTTAGTACATCTATCAAATTGTTCTGAAGTGATAACTGAAACAGTGTATGACAGAGAAACAGAACTGAAAACAAACAAGATACACAAGCAAATTAACAGACTAACCCTAGGATTAGTGTTTATCAATTTGAGCTTATGCCCTTAGATGTAGAATGATGTGAGAATCCTAAACACAAGACTTAGGGGAAATGTCAAGTTTGTTTTGGCTTATAAGGTTACCTCAATCGGGCGGAGGAATACCACGGAAAAGGGGGGATGTTTTGAGCTGTTGTGTTAATTATGAAGTGATTCGGTATGTGTTGTGCAGTGAAAGTAAGATTAATTTCCTGTCAATACCATGGAAATCACCCCCATGTGTATGACCTGTTACTTAGTCTATGTTCACTAGAATTGAAAACAACAAGCAAGAATGTAATGCACGTGTTTTAAACCCAAATCGAAAATGATATTCGATGAAGCAAAGAAGATGACTTTCACTAATGCAAAACTGGGAAAGCAAGACAAATTCTTTTACTAAATATAACAAAATACCATGTGAAATTTTTAGAAGAAGAAAACAGCAAGTATGCTCCCTATGTGAAAGCAAGCAAGAAAGAAAGAAACCCGAAATGGGTCCCACCGGGCGTGCCAAAATGTTTCACACGGAATGTTTCAGCTTTTGGGAATAGAGTTGCTTCTATCCTTTCATTCCTTTGAGAAACAGATAAGGGTTAGGGCTAGGAGGAATACCTGTTGAATGTCGAGAGGGTGTGCGCGTACCGTAGAGAAAGATCGGATCATTATGAAGAACTCCTTTTTATGCAGGAAGGACTACTGCAAGTAAGAATACAAGACCACTAGATTTTAATTAGACAATAAATGAGGGAACTGCCTTGGGCCCAAGAAATATAAAACTTCCTTTCGAAGGTGGTCAGTTCCCCTGCTAATATGAATTAACACAAATTCTAACAAATAAGCTATTGTCCAATTACAATTTGTTTACCTTGTTAGAACAATAGAGAAAGGGCTGGTCTTGGTTTAGAATCACGGTGACCGATGCCAGTCACTGTAACCGGTACCGGTTGTTGGTAACCGATATCGGTAGGGGCAATGTTTTAGGGGCTTTTGGTGAAGGTTGGTTGTAAGGTGGTTGTGTTGTTTTATAAGGCTGATAAATGGGTGGGGTTAGGTAATGGGGTGATGAGAAGGACTCAGAGAATACGGGGGTGTTCTTGGGGTAACGTAAGTGTGGAGGAATGACAGTTAGATGTAGTGTGTTGCTGGGTAGTAGATCTAGGAATAGACTTATGATGGCTGTGATTCAGAAGTTCAAGAAATGTTATTAAAAGGACATACAAGATATTACTTACTGATTATTGATGAGGATGCAGGTCCAAGAACTGTGATGATGATGGCAGAACTTAGGTAGGATGACCTGACAATCAGGAGATGAGCTATCTTCCCTCCCGATGAATAGATGAGTATCACAAGGCTCTGGTTACTCAGTTGCAGTTTTTGGACTTGATGTCCTTCTCTGCAAACTCTTCTTGTTTCTTTTTCACTTGTCTCTGTTCAGCCAAGTAAAAATCCGGATCCTTCCAATGACTTCTAATTTTTGATCCACGAAAATCCAACCCTTTGTTTTTGGTTGGGAGTGGTCATTTACAGGGAACCGATGGCGGTTACGCAACCGACGGCGGTCGAGTAGGAACCGGTATCGGTCAGGTCAAAGCGGGCTATTTTTGGTAAAATGGCCAGCTTTCCCTCCTTTTCTCTCGAGGGATTAGTTGCGGGCTTGGTCAAGTCATTATGAGGTTTTTGGGTGCGGGTGAGGTTTTAGGTGCGGGTGAGGAGTAATTAGTCATGGGTGTGGATGTGGACCAAGTTATAGGTCTTAATTAGGTTAGGATTTAGGGTTAAGACTAGGTCATGATGAGGTGGTGCGAAATGAGGTGGCGGGAGTATGTTTGTGATGTGGATTTAGACTTAGCCATATTTTATACCATAGTTAAATTACATGATGGACATGGAATATGGCTAAGGATTGATTATGGATAAGGTTAAAGCACGTTGGATCTTGTGATGTATTTGGCTACTGTAACAATGGTGGATTAATATAATGGTGTTTGTTCTAAATTTTTGTGATCTTTATGGTGTTCTTGGTTTAGATCTGATTACTACTTGATGTTCTTGATGTTCATAGTCATAATAATGTTCATCTATGCTTGGATCTAGTTATTTATTCTTGTTATAGGATGTATGCATTTATTATCATGCATTACTCATCAATCATGGTAACATTCTTGAAAAAGATCACATAGAAGAGGGGCCTAACACCTTGGAGTGCCTCAAGTGAGTGCTTAGTGTAGGTTGGGTGATATGTCGGTGCACCTAGGAATTAAAGGGTTATGAAAAGTGACTATAATTTCCTTGTTACGCGGTTTGTACATAGTTTGTATGGGGAATTTTCCTCCTTTTTGTGGTTTTATTTCATTTTTATTTGTTTCACGATTACCCCGCTTCTTCCTTCCGTGGTTTTTTCCCTTTCATTCTTTAGTAGCTATCCTTTATTTTCTTGTTCCACGGCTTCATATTTTTGCTACGTGGCTCTTTGGTCCTTTCTTTATAGTGTGGTTTTGGTTTTTTCATAGATTCTTCCTCCTTGTAGATATTATTTTTCTTTAGTGCGTGGGTATGACTTCTTATGTGGCATCTTCTTTTCATTTTGGATTTTATTATTCTTGTTATGTGGTTATTCTTCCTCCTTGGCTTATTATTTTAGTTCCCAATATTTTTTCTAAGGGTAGAGATGTTGTTGCAGGTTTTCATCCTACACCTCGACCTATCCATCAAATTTTCAGTTTTTAAATAGACAAGCATTTCTCCTCTGCGGTTTCCTCTTTCTCCTCATATTTGTTTTTCTAAGGGAACAGATGCCCTTGTGGCTTTTCATCCTACCCCTCGACCTACCGCCAAATTTTTGGTTTTAAGATAGGTCAGAATATTATTTAAATTTATTGATTCAGTATTTTTAAGTCACATATATTTTGAGTCTCACCCCATTCACATATCCAGGAGTTATTTTAATTGCAAGGTTTGTAACTTTGTTTCTCCGGAAGGCAATATCTCCTTAATGATGTATGGTCCTAGCCATCTTACCTTCAATTTTCCTAGGTGCTTATACTTGCTATCATACAAGAGTACTTGATCTCCAACATCAAACTACTTTCTTTTAATGTAACAATCATACCACACCTTCTGTCTTCTTTTTTTCTGAGAGTCTCAGTTATAAGAGGCTATGGACCTTTTTCATATAATTTTTCCAATTTTATTAGCCTCTCATGGAGTGAATCATCTTCAGTCATTTTGAATTCCACTACAATCCTCAAACTTGGAAGCAAAAACTCTATGGGGACCATGGCTTCTAGTCCATAAACTAATTTGAATGGGGAGTATTTTGTGAGCCTTTTATAGGTTGTGCGGTATGCCCATAGAGTGGCGGTATCTTCAAATCCCAATCTGCAGTTTGTAAAGAATTTTTTTGTTAATACCTTCTCCAATACTTTGTTGAATGACTCTGCTGTTCCATTCACTTGTGGATGGTATGGAGTTCTTCTATTATGGTTAATCATAAAACCACTCAATAGTTCTTGAATAGTTACATTCAAAAAATGTTTTCCTTGGTCATTGGTAATGCTCAAAGGACATCCAAATCTTGTAATGATGTTATCATATAAGAATTTGGCATCTATTTTTGCAGTAAAATATTTTATGGGAACTACTTCTACCCATCTTGTTAAATATTTTTTCCCAGTTATGATAAACCTTTCTTGAGAATGTTTGGTGGCTGGTTTGATAGGTCTGATGAAATCAATGGCCCATTTTTGAATGGAGTTAGTGTCAAAATATGTCTCAATGGCATCTCATCCCTTGCATTGGGTTTCCCTACTCACTGACATATGTCATAGGATCTAGCATGTTTATGAGCATATTTAAAAAGTGTAGGCCACCATAGACCAGCCATCATTACCTTTCTTGTTGTCTGCTCTCCTCCATTGTGACCTCCCACTATACCTTCATGTGCTTTGATCAAGATATTATTCCTCTCATGCTCTAGAGCTACTCTTATAAGGACATCATATTTTTCTTTTTTCTATAAACTCCCTTGGATCAGTATTCATGGAAATTCCCTACTTACCAAATTTCTTTTATGTTGTTGAGTATAGTTACTTGGAAATTCTTCTGATGTCAACATTGTGTAATTTCATCAAATTATTTGGGTATGGATTCAATCCTGAATAAATGAGCACTAGGAAAATCATCATCTATGGGCCCCTCATCTTCTCCTGTTTCAATTCTTGATAAATAATCCAGACCATTGTTTAGTTTCCCAGGTTTTACTTTGCAATAGTGAAATCAAATTCTGGAAAAGCATGATCCATCTACATATTCTCCCCTACAAGACTAGTCTATTCAATAGATACTTTAAAGGTTCATGATCAATATAAAATACAAAGGAGGTGGCTAATAAGTATTGTTTATATTTCATCAAGGCATAAACCATACTTAACGCTTCCCTTTCTATTGTTGTATAATTTCTTTCTACCTTAGCCAACTTCCTACTAGCAAATGCTATAAGATGATCCATCTTATCTCTAGGTTGTGTCAATACAGCTCCAATTGTTATCCCAGGATGCATCCACATGAACATGGAAGGGTACCTTCCAATCAGGGAAAATCAAGATGGGTGCATGTAAAATTTTATCTTTTAAGATTTCAAATGCATCTGCACATTCTTTGGACCAAGGGATTTGTTTGTTTGTTCTTTTATTCAATAGTTCTTCTAGTGGGGCACTTATCTCTGCATAGTTTCTAATGAACTTTCTGTGATATCCAATGTAACCAAGAATTGTCCGCACCTCTTTCTATGTTTTTGGTGGTGGTAGATTAACAATCACATAATTTTTAGGGGATCAATCAATAGACCTTCCTTAAAAATTATGTGCCCTAATAACATGCCAAATGGAGTCAAGAAGATACATTTCTTAACATTTAATGACATTTGTAATTCTCTACATCTTTGAAAAATCAACCTTAATACTTGTATATGGTTCTTCAGTAGTCCATAAGTTTTCCGGTCATTAAGATAGACCTCTAGGAAATCATGAATGAAATATTTGAACACATTAATCATGATTCTACTGAACATTGTTGGTGCATTCTTAAGCCCAAATGGCATAACCGTATACATAAACGACCCCCATTATGTGGAAAAAGTGGTTTTTGGTTGGTCCTTTGGGGTAATTTTTACATGGTAGTAGGGTTCACTTTAAGAAGCCTCTAGAAAAAGGAGGTGGAAAATCCCCAACGAATATTTCTTTGGCCACATTTTCCACAAAGGAAAATTTTTGTACGTTTCTGCATGAAATATTCACCTGACAATTTTAAGAGAGCAAGTGGTAAAGTTTCGCGGCAGCGAGGTGTTGTTGACGGTGTCAACAACACCTTGTTTTTCATGTGACAACAAGGTGCTATTGATGCATGCCAACAACAAGAAACCCTAATTTCCCTATAAATACCAACACGACCCCTCATTTTCATGTTCTCATTTTCCGGATACTAGATTTTTTCCTTCTCCGAGCACTTATTGCTACAGGTACCATATGTCAACATCAATCAAAGTCTTCACATCACCACAATTGAAGTCATGGCTTCTTCTACCCAAGGTGAACCTCAGGATCTAACACCCAGGAGCCTCCAAGGGAAAGATTCAATACAAAAGTACTATGTGCCCCCACATAAATGTAGTTGCGGAAATGAATGCAGAATACAAGGATTCAATAGTAGCATCTAAATTCCAAGGGTTTGTTAGCATGCCCCAGTTTGAGGTTGACCATCGATTCTTAACTACCTACTTTTGTCCTACAATACAAAAAACTAGTACTTTTATTGTTACATTGGAAGATCGACGTACATTCTCCTTTGGTGTCGAACCTATTGATATCCATCGATTGACATGCCTCCCTTTTAAAAATGTGCTAATAGTAACAACCAAATAAACCCTCACTGAAAATGATAAGATTTTCCTCGAATCTAGTTATGGTTTCAATGTTGATTGTAAGTATAATTTTCTCTCATTTGAATGTTTTTTTATATTAATTCAAATTGATATTAATTCCGATGACTTTTATAGCTCATGTCAGCAAATCAAGATGAGGAGTGGATATGCAAGATGTTGCACACCACTTTCTTACTACCTTGATTTCTTTGTTTCAAGCCAGAATTATTATGTAGGGTCGACAAACTGACATTCCAAATTGGGTTGTTGCATACATTCTTGCAACAATCGAAATCAAAAATTTGACTGGTGCACATTTCTATCTAACAAGATAAAGGATAACATTACCAATGCATCAATTTTAGAAAAACCAGTTATTCATTCAACAAACTATATCCTAGCTCTTTATTATGAGGCTTATTATAATTTAAAAGATGAACCAACTCCAACTTGTACAAATGAGACAATGAAGAATTTTTCAATTCCAATTGAAGAGCAGCAGGTAAATAGTTCATATTCCATCTTTACAAAGGGTAGTCTTTTTTATGTTTTTCTCATTCTGATCGAATCTTTGTGCACTAATATAATGTAATTCTGATTGAATATTTTCTGTATGCAGAAAATATTTCTAGAGTCACTTCCACAAAAAAAAGTTACATCGAGAGGAAGAGGCCAACAACATGTTGAGGCCTCAGGAGAATCACAATATGAAATCAAATATTTTCATCATTTGATTCCTAAGTATTTACATTAATGAAATGACAGAGACATAATACCCTTAACATTCAAAGTAGGGTTGTTTACATTTTGATTTTACCATTTAATGATTTACCATATTGAATTGACATGTAGTTCCTACACTTGTAGGAATTTGGACTACACGTGTGCTTCAAAGAAAGCATCACCAACTCATTCGGTAAAATCTTGTGCAATTATCAAATCTCAATAGCAATTACCACCATCAACTCCAACTAAAACAATTCAAACTTTGTCACAAACCCCAGGTTACACAATCAATTCATACCGCAACAAAATCCCACTCAACAAGGTATGACTTCATTTATTTTGTGATTTTTTAATACTTTTACATATTATTTAGTAATTACTAATGATTTTGTTCTTGTTGTTCAAATTTGATAGAAATCCTTTGTATTCTACTCAAAATATGTAAACCCCACCTACTCAATCAACCCCACAATTACGATTCAAAATGGTGACCAAAGGTTTAGGAAAAAATACCATTAGTAAATGCATAACGATTATTTTGGCCCCTAACTGGGACACTAAACATTCCCTCTTCATTCACTATTCTGACCCTCTCTCTCACTTACTATCCCACTGCAACAGGGCAAATCAGTTTTGAATCAAATAACTTTAGATGAAGATTATTTGGGCATTGATAGTAGTGACCCAACTGGTTTTTTCAACACATGTGATATGATTCAGGCCAGCAGGTATATTTCCATCTCAATGTACTTTTAAATTTATTTAAATTTTCAACATTTCAATTTTAATTTTAATATTAATTTCTATTATTGCTATTAGGATCAACGCTCCCAAAAGAAAAAGATGCAAAGAAACGTTGCTTGAGATGAAATCCACCATACTTCTCCTTCAAAATCATCCTCTTCTAATACAGATAGTGATGACTTGCCAACATTTCCTTTGGAGAAATTGATTGGCTATGATTGTCAATCCCACATGAATGAATTTATCATGCCTCAAATCAGTGAGCTCATTCAATGGGAGCAAAGGGAAAAAGTATTAATATATGAGATAGTAAGTTGTTATGATAACCATTGGAAAAGAGAGAGCTTATTTGCAATAGTCAAAAATCAACCTATGAAGATGGATGCATTATTCATCAGAGCTAAAAGTGGGATTGTCGCATATAACAACACCTATAACAACAATATTTTAGATAAAGTATTAAACATATTGGAAAATATCAATGTTGAGGCCCAAGCCTATTTCAATAAATGGTCTAAGGACAAGGAAATGGTGGCGATTGCAAACGCCAAAAGAGATAGAGCTGTCATAAGTATAATTAGTTTGAAAAAATATTTTTATTAATTTCAATAAAAATTGTTTTTAATATGTTTAATTGACTTCACTCTTTTTGTTGCAGCTAAAATATGAAAATTTAAAGAGTCAAGCTAAGGTGTTCCAAGTTCACTTGGAAACAACAAAGAATAGTTTATCCACAGAAATTAAGATGAAAGAAAATATTGTTTTTGTTAACAAACAAAAAATACACTTAAGGAGATAACTAAAGAGAATGGCTATGACCCTGAGATTTTATTTAAAGCAAAGGAAGTGGCATATCCTTCTTTGGCATCCAATGGAGATGCTACTGAAAGGAAGAAAAAGCAATAATCAAGAACCTAGACATGAATGTTGAGGATCTAATTAGTTTGAGGATAATTAAGGCAAGGAATACAATAGGGTCTGGTGAAAATATTAATGATTGAGGCTTGAGGATTGGGGAACCTCAAAATTGAAACTTTAAATATTTTATATATAGAAGAATGAAAGTTGATACTTGAATATTTGTTTAATTTGAAGTTTGGATTTAAAATTTATGCAATATTATCTTTGCTTGCATGATGAAAGATAGTTACATTTATCATTAAATGTGGATGTCTGGATAATGAAATTAGAGTAGATATGGATGATGATGAATTTTACGTGACTAGATGAATTTTATGTTGTTATATTTTTATATATAATTTCTATATTGTATATGGTGTGTATGTTTGATGGATAATCATGATTCATGGATTTAAAATTTATGCAATATTATCTCTGCTTGCAATGATGGTCATGATTACATTTTTCATTACATGTGGGTGATGACATCTAATATGTTTGATGACATTAGAATAGACATTAGAATGGATCATCCATTTATTCATTTAGAATGTGGTGTTATGTGGATAATGAAATTAGAGTAGATATGGATGATGATGAATTGTATGTGACTAGATGATGATAATGGATAATTGTTTTAAGAAAATTAAGAATGTGGTGTGATAGATACATCTTAATACAATAAAATATTCTTCTCTCTATTTTAAATTTTGAACTCTTTAATATGTATATCATTTCTTCACATTTATTTTCAAACCTTTATATTGAATTGAAACGACAAAGCTCAAAGGAAAAAAAAGAATGTGGTATGACATAGATATCTTAATACAGTAAAATCTTCTTCACATTTAAAATCGTAGCTAAGATAGGGTTTAAGGTACCTCTTATCTTATTGAGAAAGCTAGACGATCTTTGATCCTCGAGAATTAAACATGAAAAATGGATAAGGATTAGAATAAAAATGGGTGAGTTTCCTGATAATCTCAGTCCCAAGAAGCAAGAGCTTCCTTGGATGGATGTCAACCCACATTTTTCATAAACATCAATGAAATGAAGAGAAATTAAAATGCAGAATCTAGATCTAACCTAAGAAAATTAAAGCAAACCAAAACCTATTCATATCAAAGGCGACACAAATATCAAGAATGCACTACAGAGTGGATGACAACTGTACCAGACACTAAGCATGGTAGAATATGTAGAATCTAGATATGAGATTTGAAGACCTTGCAAAATACAATATCAAAGTGGTTTGAAAATTAAAAATACCAATGAAATAAATCTGATTTTAATAAATAATAGTATTTGAATAAATGTAGATATACATACCTATAAAATCTTTGATGATAACTACATATCAAAAATAGCCTCCTCACTGTCAATATTTGCTTCAGAAATTACAATGGTATTTATGTAAAACTATAAATAATTAAATTAGAATCTATTAATATGAAATTTAATAAATAAGAACAGTTAAAGCGTAATGTCAAGGTGATACCTATTTAAAGATGAAACAATCCATTTTCAATAGCTTCTTTGTA
Organism: Taxus wallichiana var. yunnanensis; assembly: GCA_018340775.1. Taxonomy (NCBI): domain Eukaryota; kingdom Viridiplantae; phylum Streptophyta; class Pinopsida; order Cupressales; family Taxaceae; genus Taxus; species Taxus wallichiana. Next base: position 646,440,388 of record CM031239.1, on the reverse strand, counting down.
TTTAATATTTACATCTCCAGAGTTTGAAGATACACCACTTCCAATCTCATTGTTGATATTACTTGGACTTGTAGCAGATTATTTACACCTCTTCTTTCATCAAGGAAATTCAAATGCTAATATCTCTTTCAAAAGGAAAGGTTTCCAAAGAGTAATGAGAAATATAACACCTTATGCAAATTTCGAGATTTTTATCCAACCTATTTCTCAGTTTTGATTTAATAAAAGATAAAGCACTGAAAATTATTTCATCCTCCATGGATCCCAAAATCATTGTTTGGAACAACTCATACAACTGAAAATATTCACTAATGTCTTCCTGTAACACACTACTTTGGTAGATTTTTCGCCAAAGCCTTGTAATAGCACCACTCTCTGAAGGTTTGTCTAAGAGTTTATATTGTGACCTCATTATTGTTGCAAAATTAGTTGTTTGAGTCTTTATTAAATCCACATTCAGTATACCTTTTATTTTAATACCCTCGACCTCTGATGTCTTTCCAAAATGATCCAATATTGTATCCATGTATTTATGGAAAAGATTACTTACAAAATCAGCACGGCCACCTTCTGTATTCCAAAATTTTGATTCATCACACCCATGGCTTCAAGAATTTTGTCTTGGCTGAAATGTTCTCTAATTTTTTATGCTAAGGATTCTGCAATTTTTCTGAGTTTTATTCTTGTTTCATTTACTACAACATTAAACAGATTTCGTGTCACAGAAATTCTTGTTTTTTTCCATTGATGTAACATCTTTACCTTTTTATAGAATGTGCGGTGGTATCTCTTTCCCACTAACATAGATACAGAGGTGATCATGGATATTAAATCTCAAAAATTTATTGGGATGGTTAATGATGAGTGCATTGTTTGGCTCATTTATATCATTTCTTCGAGACCGGAAATACATTTTATGATATGACTTATTAGTATATGGGGATTTTTGTGTAGTCATGTCTTAGTAGGTTGATGCATTCTCCTTGCTATTATTTATGAAACCGTTTATCCCATGAACTTCCTACTAACTTCCTTTATGAGATCAAATGTGATGATGTGTGCAGGGAATAATGGAAGTTACTGGTGGATAAGAAGCCTGAGTTTGAAGCATGTGGCTGAAGACTGTTTCCATCGAATTGACCTATTAGCTTAGGCTTGACTCTAATGGCCCATAGGAATCTATGAGTTTTTAATTGATATTTGATGGATAGTGTTTTATGCCGCCTGATATGGTAGATCTTGTAACCAACATTATCTATATGAAGACTTTGTCTTCAGAACTTGAGTACCACTTTTTGATTATCAAGGAAGATTATCTGCATATTGTTTTGGATTTGTTTTTTGATATGTTATGAACTCATTTCAAATTTAATGAAAGCTATGGAATTTTGAGAATCAGAATTTGTTAAATACTCTATCCCGAGGAAGAGCAAGGGCCCACTCGATCGAAGAGATATGATGTTACTTTGAGTTTTTCATGCATATAGTCTTTCAATTAGTTTTACTGCAATTATCATTTGAAGAGTTTTTGCATGCATGCTTTGATTAACTATCTCTGCTTTCTCCATTATCGCTTTCACTTAGAGTAGATGATTTTGTTATGCAAATCTAGTTCATGAATAGTCTTGCTTTCTACTGAAAATTCTAGTTATTCAATTATGGTTTAATTTGTTAAGAATAAGTGTGTGCGTATTTTATTCTACAGTCGAAGATTAGTTGCTAAAATTCCTTTCATTGCACATAGTTGAATTCCATAGATTTGTATTTAATTTCCATAGATTTTAACTGCACTTCCGTAGAATAGTCATTAAAACTAAGCAACCCCCCAAAAAACTCAACGTATAATTGGTTCTCCTAGATTCCATTGCATATTGCCTTGGACATAGCCCTAGTTTAGAATGACACTGACAAAGATTATGTCAGTTAAATGATTGGAAGAATACAATGACCCATCATTTTTGGTGTCGTTGCTGGGGAAACATAACCATAAACTCCATTATTTTATTCCATATGTTATGGGTGTTAATGGAGTTCATATAGGAAACCAGTAGTTCTCTCGGACCTCGATTTAAACCAACCAACCTTAATGCATAGGTCACGAGATAACCAAGGGAGATGTATAACACGTAACATTCAACAAATATATTTAGACACTTCACACAAGAGAAACACTTGAGAGTGATACAGATTCTAATTCAACGCCTAGAACCTTTTCTAAGCATTTTGTATCCTCTTCACATCATTCTGCAATGGGGGATCTTGGGAATGCTGAAGAATGAACTTTAGGAAAAACATTTACATACCCCATTGTCCTTGATGCGGATGAGGATGCACCCATGAAAAACATCTCACCATCCATTCTCCCCCTCTTTCAAGGAATAACCAAAGAAGACCACCGATCGGTTTCTATTTGAATTTAAAATCCTGTGCCGGACATGATTACCGAACCGACAATCAAAAACTCAAATTATTTCCCTCCACTCTCAAAGATTCTACTATGAGATGGTTTATGGGGTTACCATCTAACTCCATTAATTCCTAGGAAGCCATGGAAACAACCTTCCTAGATAAATACCAAGACTATTATAGAGGAAGGGATAGGAAGGAGGAGTTCTTCCAAATATGGAAAAAGGAAGATGAGAATCTAGAGGATTATCTGGATAGATTCCTCTTTCTCCATAAATGTAGTGGGTATGAGTTACATGCAGACATCACTAAAATAGTCTTTCTGAAAGGACTGGATGAGGAAACCAAGGATTATCTCCATCTCATGAGAGGTGGAGACGTGCATAAACTTACCATGGAAAAATTATTGAGCTATGTAGAAGATATTCTAGAACACGTGGAGGAACAAGAAGGAAACAAACATCAAGTCTTTGGGTACCTCACGAACTTCTAAAAGAAATGGCCAACATGAAAACATACATTCTGCTACAATTAACATCCACCATAAATGGACTCAAGGTAAAAGCCACCCCTACTAAAGAACCGTTGGACATGTATTGCCCTAAATTTTGGAAGAGACACCCCTTGAGAAAATTTCCTTTAGATGTCATAGATATGTACTTAATCTGCAAAGTGACTGACCATGACACTAAACATTGCACACTTTTACCACAATTGAAGGGTGGTTTGAATGCCATCTCTAAAACAATGTTGAATTAAAATTTGTCCAAATACCAAAAAATTAGGGTGGGTTTCCATCTAGACCAACTCAGAATCCCTGGATAATGCCATGGCCAAATCAGGCCTCTTAGTCTTCTTGGGGACAACCTGAGTGGGAAAACTCAAACTGGATGACTTATCCATATCCACCACCTTGGAAAAATCCCTACACTCAATTAATTTTGGGCTCCACCACCCATAGCCAATCCTTGGCACAATCAGCAATGGGGTCCTCAACAAAATTTTAGCCAAAATTAGTCCTGGGCACCACCAAAAATAGTAATCAACAATGCATGTTCCAGCAGCCATAGCAAGCTTTAATGCCTCCACCTCAAGCCTACCAAAATCAAGGACAAGAAAACAAACACAACTTCCATCTCAGCCAGGTAGCCAATCCTAAAAATCAACAGACAACTTCGATTGATGACACAGACGTAGGTAACACCATGCAGGTTAACACTATTGGTAATTTACGATTACAATCTAGCAAAATATTGAACCCTCCTGTTGTTATCACAAAACTACCTGATGATGCTGATAAGGAAGAAAGACTTGAGGGTAAATTGTTTCTTCACCAATGCCAGATAATCAGGATGATCAAGTACCCAAACCGACTACAGTCCCTTTTCTTGAGCGATTACAGGACACTCAGATTGCAGATGAAACAAAACTAGTTTAGGAATTGAAAAAAGTACATATTGAGGTTCCACTACTACATGCAATAAGGGACATCCCTGAACTCAAACAAACCATTAGAAATGAATGTATAAAGGTACCAGGAAGAAAAAGAAATACCCAAAGACTATCAGAGTTGAAGGGAATTTGGCTGATTTAGTTGTTGGCACCCTCATCTCACCAAAATATGGGGATCTTGGGAGCCCTGTCATTACTATTTGTATAAACAACCAGTCAATATCTAATGTTTTGGTGGATCTTGGTGCTACTATTAATGTTATCACAACATAAATGTTTAACCTACTATCCTTGATAGGACTTCAACCAACCAACACTATTCTATAGTTAGCAGATCAATCCATTGTTGTACTTGATGGTGTGGTTGAAGATATAATGGTCACTATTGAATCATGGGAGTACCTAGTTGATTTCATGGTTTTACAGCCTAAAGCTCAAAAGTTGGGATATCCAGTCATCTTGGGAAGACCTTGGTTGGCTACGGTTGCTGCTTACATTGACTGTAGGTCAGGAAACATGACAATTCTAAATGGGTAGAAATCCAAACACATTTCATTATATCCTCCTACCTTGACCTTATACGAATAATTGTGACCAGGTATGGGTGGATTCTTTGGATGCTAACTCTTTGAATTCTTATTTTCTAGCCACTATTGTAGTACACAATCATATGATGGAAGCTGCAGAGTCATATGCACTGACTGATTCCAAGGACTCTGCAACTATGAAAATCAGCACTACTTCTACGGAATTCAGAATATCGGCATTAGACATTACCTCTGCTTTGAGTCTGGTAGGAAACTCTATGCTTATAATTCCGAACATTTAGTTCCTGATTTCTATTGTCCTTTAACTAAGGTTTTGTATTTTGATAACATATCCATCCCGCACATGCTTCACCCCATGTTTGCCCATTGAATTCTTTTATCACTAGTACAAGCTTGCTCTTGCAAATGATACTAAGCGGTGCTTTTCGGTATGGGTAGAGAGCTGACTATAGGAAGTGACTTGGAGGTCAATCAAGAAGATAGGGTGTTTGAGGTTACGAAGAAACATTCTCATGCTTTTTCTTGGGATTACAACGATATGAAAGGAATTCATCCTAAGCATCTATACACATCATATTTACACCGATGACATCAAACCTATAAGGCGATCATGAATGAAGAATCAATCCAAAGCATTGAGAGACATAGTCAAAGCGAGATCGAAAAGCTCCTAAAGGTAGGTTTCATCTATCCTATATCTGATAGTCAGTGGGTTTCCCCATTATTTATTATTCCCAAGAAGAATGGTAAGTGGCGAATATGTGTTAATTATAGGGAACTTAATAAAGCCACCAAGAAAGACTATTTTCCCCTGCCTTTCATTGACCAAGTCTTGGACAATTTGGCTAGTAAGAAATATTTCTCTTTCTTGGATGGGTTTAGTGGGTATAATCAAATTATTATTGCCCCTATTGATCAGGATAAGACTACTTTTATGTGCCCTTGGGGTACATTCGCTTCTGATCTTACCTTTTGGGCTTTGTAATGCCCCTGCCACATTTCAACGGTAGTCTTGGCCATTTTTGCGTACAGATCTTAATAATGATGGTAGGGTTGAGGTTTACATGGATGATTTCACTGTCCATGGATCCGATTTTGAAGAATATTTGAATAATCTTGAGAAATTACTTAGTCGATGTGAACAACACAAACTATCTCTAAGTCATGAAAAATTTATGATGATGGTTGATCAAGGAATTGTCTTAGGTCACCATGTTTTAGCCCAAGGTATAAAGGTGGATCCTAAAAGATATCAGTCATCACCCAATTACCTATACTAGCTAATCGATCGACATCAAAATTTTCCTTAGCCATGCAAGTTATTACCACGATTCATAAAATATTTTAGCAAAATTTCCACCCCATGTTTTCATTACTAACCAAAGATTGTGTTTTTGAATGGTCTTCTCTGTAACATTCCCATTTTAGTACATTAGAACAAGAATTTTTTTTTTTTTTTTTTTTTGATAAGTGCTTCCTGGTTCTAATGTTTGACCAAAAATCCCATTCATAAAATATTTAGATACATAATTTAGAACTCACAGATCATAACAATCATTCTTATAACAGATAACCATATGCAACTGTAATGACTCGGTGTACCACCGATCTATTCATTCCATGACTCGGTGATCTACCGATCTATTCATGAGTATCATAGAGTTGGCATTTTTATTTTAACACTTCACTCTTGTGGTTCTCTTCCCTAATCTGGGATTTCAGAATGCTCTATCCAAGGAACCTATCTGAATAATTATTACCATTATTCATCGGCATCACATCCCTCAGACTAGGTGACATAGGACAACGCAATCAGCAGCTTGCGATACTTTGGCCAAAGATTTGAAACATATTGTTCATGTCTCGTATTCCTTGATGGCATACTCATCAATCTAGAATACATCCTTCACCCCACTCCAATGTTAAATAGAATGTCTTATACTTGACTTTCTGTCACCTCCCTGTCCCAAGTCATTCACTCAGGAATGGGTTAATAACATGACACACGTTATAAGGATGCTCTTGAAGACTAGGGTAAGCTGACATACTGGGTCAACCACTGTTAACCCCGTGTGTCAAGGTACCCCGAGTCTCCAAGGGCAGCCTCATAACATGACCATGGTCCTAACCAGTCCCAAGTAAATACTTGTTCGAGTTTAAGGTGTAAATCTTAACGATCAATGCAAAGGGTGTCGCCATATTTCACCTGCATTGTTGTATCCTCAAGAAGATCCTAATCTTCTCGAAGGTACAACCCTGCAATTGATATGTGTCAACATACTAAAAAACCACCTCGAAAATATTTACATAACTTCAAGGAGTTACTTAAGTTGAGTTGAAGTTGAATTTAAGACTCTCTTAACTGGGTAGTCTTTTCCCAATCCCTGGGTTCCACACCTTTGAGTTGCCTTACACAATTAAGTTCAATTTCACAGAGAGAAGTTTAATAAGATTTGAGATCTCATCAAGGAGATCATTGGTTCCCAATAATCTTATTCCACATAATTGGGCAATAGCCCTAAGTCCTCTCATAAGGAAGCTAACTAAACCCATATGGGTTTATATCAACTCCCAAGACTGAAATATATCTTACTTATTGTTATTAAGATATAGTGATTTAAAACCATCAATTACGTTGTCTTGACTTAGATCATGGATAGGGAGTAATAGATTACTCTTCCCGTTTCAGCTACCTATTAAGGTGTAGTTTAACCTTAACTTCTCGAAAGGCAGTGGACTAATTTCCAATTTAGCCTTATTCATAACATAAAAGAATTACTAATCATTCACGAAGTATTCGGTCACATAATCTTTACAAGGCCTACTTAGAGAATCCAAATAACTCCCATGGTATACAATAATAAAAATGCACTTAAAATCAATCAAACCTAAGAAGTTCAATCCATCAAATAAAAATGCAGCCACATAAGTAACAATCTCCCCATTTCATTCATTTCCAGACCATACATTTACAACTTATGCACTTTGGCACATTTGATACAATAATCAACATCAAAAGAATATCTTTCTTCCTATAATACAATTTGAGAAATCAAGTTAGAATTCATCATAAAAACCAGATTAAACAATCTGAGCATCATATCAGATCTGCGTGCCTTTACCACTTACGATGTCCATCTGTAAAAATTGCTAGCACAAGTCAGTTCAGTGAATTGGGCATGATAAGCATTAATTCTTAAAACAATTACTTTCCACCAATTGTTCTCATTAAACAACCTGTTTAAATGAAATCATTTCTTCAAATCCTTAAACATGAATCAGGCTAATCATCTTTCTACAATTCTAATATGAATTTAATGCATGACTCATATTATAGCTGCCAGTTAAACCTAAATATTTTTCAGATGATTCATCATATATATTAGAGACTAAGAAGAACAAAATGAATCCACAACATCCATCCATCTGAAAACCAAGGACAACAATAATCCAAAAATTACTCCATTCGAGAATGAATTTCTATCGATTCGTGTATCCCATGGTGTGCATTTAACAATTCAAGCAAAGACAGATTATAACCTCCAGCAAGTTCAACTGATGGGATTCCTTTATATTCATAGCATTATTTCAATGACATTGATAAGTATACCAACTTCTACTACAATACTATTTTTATAAAAGTGGATAACCGAACAACTCAAATAGGATAATAATATAACCGTCAATAAAGAAGGAGACTCTGTCAAGAGTCAGTACTTACCAGTCTCTCCTTATAAATTTAACAGTCTATTCTTCTTATGCCCGTACCGTAGAGTTCACATAAAGATACAAAAGAAGAGAGCACTCATAATTTCCAGACAAGGGAGAGAATATTTTCTTATTCCAAAAGTCATATATCAACATATACTTTATAGCTTAGGAGAAAGAAACAGAGAGGCATCCCGATTTCCATTCCCAACGTTCGGGATGTACCAACTTCCCAGGAGTAATGCATATACATTCAATCTTGAATTCAATTAAGGAAGAAGAGAAGCAAGAAAATCAACACCCAAGTTTACCATTAGCTCCAATCTGATAGAACTGTTTAAAAAGGTCGCCCTAAGATTCCAAGGGTCTTACAATTGCACATTAACAAAAGACATAGATTGCTATAAATGGAAATACATATACGTACAATATCAGTATTCAATCATGGCCCAAATAAAACAGTCTTCCCTTCACCCAGGACTCAAATCATTCTAGACTACGAGTTAGGGTACCCACTATTATTACTTACTGATAGGTAACACTATCTATTTCCAGTCGTTATAGTGGATAATTTGTAATTGTGTTTTCAAGGATACCAAACAAATATCACTTCCAGTATTACTAAAGGATTTCTAATGTTAGATTTCAAGGTCACTACAGGACAAAATCAACACAATCCCATCCCTTCCAAGTAGAAAACCTGATTTCCATCCATCTGAAAACCAAGGGCAGTAATAATCCGACCCTTTTCATAGAGGTACAGGTTTAAATTCAACATATTTCTTACGCATGTGACTAAATCAGTCGAGCTCAAAAGAAGGAGCTACAGTTTCATCAAAAATCAAATATATATACACCTGAAGCTGTCAAGCAATAAAAGAGCTCTTGCATCCAAGCAATATTCAATAAACCAACCAAATTAGACACAACAATTCTTTCCATGTCATTCTTCAAACATGAAATCATCCAACGCAACGTTTAAAATGGTACAGTTAGGAACTCATTACCTCAGTCGAACAAGAGACTAGGAAACAACATATACAGAAGTCGAACCCATATGTAATCACAAAAAACATTCAGAAAAGTCGAATCCATATTTAATCACAACAAACATTTCAACAAAAGTCAAATCCATATGTAATCACAAAGAAGGACTTCAACAAATTTGAATCCATATGTAATCACACCAAACATTTCAACGAAGTCAAATCCATATGTATACACAAAGAAACATTTGAATAGAAGTCGAATCCATATGTATACTCAAAGAAGGATTCAACAAAAGTTTAACCAACATGCAAACACAGCAAGCTCTTCAATGTGGTCGAATTCATATGAAACAACTGCAAGACTTCAAAGAAGTCGTATCCATAAAGTAATCACAGCAAGGACTTCAACAGAAGTCGAACCAGGGATTCCCAAATCAAAAAGAGAAGAAGAAAACCAATACATTGTTTCCAACCAAGCCAACTGTACAAAAAAAATCATCTGAACAGAGTTGTTCTAATGAAAGCATTTGAAGGAAAGAAATATTTTTAAAAGTTAGGGCCTATCATGCCTGATAGTGTCACTTAAAAATTCAAAGAAGACCTCTGAATGTGCTCGCACCTTCTCTTCTTCTTCCACGATAGATTAAACAACAATAAATTGTTACCTTCATGCCTTATAAAATTTCCCGATAGAGAAGGGAGCTAGAAATTCTCAAAGTTTCCATGCAACACGAGTAGACGATTGGTTCAAGAACCCGATTGCTTAAGTAGAGTGAAAAATGCAGAATGCATGGAAAACCAAACAACCAAACAATATTCCATTTGCATCCCTTCCCAAGCAATCCGTGCTCAGGAACCAAAGTTCATTAATTGCATTAACTGTCATCCTCCCGTCTATTCTCCATTGCCACCGACCACCAAAATTGGTGATCGCCAAAAGAAAACAAACAAACACTCCCATACTTGGTGATACTACCACGTCAGGTCACATTAGCCATTTGCAACCTCTGCCAAACCTGACAGCATCCCAAGTCCTTCAACCTTATCCCCCTCATAAATTCCATGGAAACCACCACCCATGACTCGCGACCCTTCATAGGTCCCCCTCCATTCTTATCATTAGTTAAGATAGGTTAGATCATAGGGTTAAGACATTAGTCTCCCTTCCATAGTGCTAGGTGAAGTTAACTCTTAGGAGCATTAAGCTTATAGTTTAGGGCTAGGTTGGATTAGCAATTATTTTAACCAATAGGTTATAGTTTAGGTTAAGGTTATTAACCTTAATGAATCAAATCTAGGTCTCCAAAATAGGACCACTCAAAGTTAGAGTCCATACAGGGTTAAACATTCCTGTAAAGGATTCTATTTGGCATCACTAAATTAAGCTTACGGTATACACAAGAACATCTTACCTGGCTTAAGGTCTAGGCCTTCCTGATGTTACGATATCTGTAACCAAAGTCCATTTTTTTTATGATCATCAGCCTGAGTCAAACTCCGGGATTGATCATTCAACTCATTCAGACCTTGTAACTTTCGTAAGGTCAATAAATTTTGTTCATCCTGAATAAGCTTAAAACATTCCTTGGATCAATGCAACTGATCCAAGGCTGAGTCATAAAGATGGATAAATCCACAATTCATCCAGAAATCAAATTGAACTCAAGTGTGAAGAATGAAAGAAACAAAAGAGTCCAAGCATATTCAGCTCAGTCAAAGATCTTCAAGAGCAAAGAAGATACAATCCATATCAAGCATGACTTCACAAACCGAAGGAACATGTCCTTATACAGAAGAAATCATATATCAACACTTGAATGCTCAGGAGAAAGTAACAACAGTTCAGGGTGTTACATGCTTCCCTCCTAAAAGATTCATCGTCCCGATGATTACATCCTTTGATTTACCTTCAGGTCAATCAATTTATTAGTTCACAATACAAAAGACTATTTCCAACTTGAATAATTCCATAAATCAATGTCATGATACAATTTATTCAACCTGAATAATGTTTGCCTCAAAGCTGGCTTACATAAAGACATGAAAAAGATAAGTTCATAATAATTAATTTTTTTTTTGTCAACAGATTCCATTCTATTCAAAAAGAAAGGGAAAAGCAATTTTCATCTCTTCCAGATTTTCCCAAGTTGCACTTTCTTCATTAAACTGGTCCCACTGGACCTTACATTGTTGTATTTTATGATTTCTCAAATGCAATTGGCGAGTTTCCAGCACTCGTGTGGGTTTAACCACAATTATTCCTGGGTCTTGGACCTATAAGGAATTCCAATTTAAAACATGTGACAAGTCTGAAACGTATTTCTTAAGCAAAGAAATATGGAAAACATCATGCATGTGAGACAAAGCAGGTGGTAATGCTAATTGGTAAGCTACAGGATTGATTATTTCAACAATTTTGAAAGGTCCCACATAACGAGGTGATAGCTTGGCAGCCTTGCCAAAAGTTATAGAACTCTTTCTGGGTTTAACACGAAGAAAAACCTTTTCACCAAGTTCAAACTTTCGATCAACCCACTTTAGGTCAAAGCATAGCTCTTACTTCTATCTACTGCTTCTTTCAATCGTTCACGAATCATCTTAACTTGTTGTTCCATTTCAGTGAGGATTTCTGGTCCAATTACCACTCTATCCTCAATACTATCCCAACTAACAGGGGTTCTGCACTTTCTTCCATAAAGTGCCTCAAAAGGTGCCATTTTAAGAGAAGAGTGATATGTGTTATTGTATGCAAACTCAACTAATGGGAGATACTCTTCCCATTTATACTGTTGATCCATGCAATACATTCGTAACATATCTTCCAACACCTGATTTACTCTCTTAGTTTGTCCATCCATTTCCGGGTGATATGCAGAACTGAAGTTTAGTTTCATTCCAAGAGCTGTATTAAGTGTTTGCCAAAATCTTGATGTCATTCTAGGGTCCCTGTCAGATATAATCAATTCTGGTACTCCATGTAACCTGAAAATTTCATGCATGAATCTTTTTGCTAACACTGGAGAATCATCCTTCAGATTTCCAGTGATGAAATGAGCTACCTTTGTTAGTTTGTCTACAACTACCAAGATAACATCATGTTTATTTCTCGACATAGGCAACCCTTGTACAAAGTCCATGCTTATTACTTTCCATTTATCTTGCGGTATGCTATGGGGATATAATAGTCCAGCAAGGTGCATGTGTTCTACCTTAACCCACTGACATTCCAGACAATGAGTCACAAAATCAATAACATCCTTTTTCATTCCTTTCTAGAAGTATTGTTGTTTTAGATCAGCGAGCATTTTAGTAATACCCGGGTGTCCAGAAAAGGGTGAATTATGAAATTCAACTAACAATTTCTTTCTCAAATCATTTAGCAAAGGTACATATACCCTATTTTCATAACGTAAGATTCCTTCATTATCAAAATGAAAACCTTTATACCTTTCATCTTTTGGTTCCGCAGCAAGTGCTACTTTTACTTGCTGAAAGTATATATCAGATTCTGAGGCACTTTTTACCTCATCTTTAAACTGAGTTCTTAATGTTATAAGAGCATAAATGTGCTTCCTACGACTTAGAGCATCTACTACTCTATTCTCTTTTCCTTTGATGTAACTAATATCAAAATCATATTGAGATAAAAACTCTAACCACCTTCATTGTCTTGCATTTAGGTTAGGCTGAGTGAAAATATATTTCAGCCCTAAATGATCAGTTTTCAACTCAAAAGGTTTCCCAAGTAAATAGTGTCTCCATACTTGAAGCGCATGAACAATTGTAGCAAGCTCTAAATCATGAGGGGCATAATTCAGCTCATGTAACTTAAGTTTTCTACTTTCATATGCTATGACTTGATCATTTTGTAACAAAACACCTCCAAGGCCTTCCCCAGAAGCATCCGTTACAACAGTAAAGTTTCCATTAGGGTCCGGTACAGACTAATATAGGTGCTTTGAAGTCAACTAGATTTTCAAACTTTTAAAAGCAGTTTCACACTTATCATTCCAAATAAATTTCCTATCCTTCTTCTGTAATGAAGTTATCGGTGCAGCCACTTTAGAAAAATTCTTTACAAATTTTCTATAATAACCAGCAAGGCCCATGAAGCTTCTTACTTCATGTACATTCTTTGGTGCAGGCCACTCGGTTATTGCCACTATTTTTGAAGGATCCACAACAATTCCTTCTTTACTAATGACATGACCCAAATAGTGAACTTCAGTATCAAAGAAAGAACATTTGGATAACTTACCGTATAACTTTCTTTTTCTCAAAATTTCCAAAACTATCTTTAAATGCTCATTATGCTCTTCGATACTTTTAGAATATATGAGAATATCATCCAAGAATACAAGCACAAACTTGTCCAAATATTCTTGAAAGATATTATTCATTAAGTTCATAAAAGTTGTGGGTGCATTAGTTAATCCAAAGGGTAGAACTGTGAATTCATAATGTCCGTACCTGGTTCGGAAAGTTGTTTTATGAATATCTTCTTCTTTAATCCTTAATTGATGATAACCAGATCGAAGATCTATCTTGGAATAAACCGTTGCTCCATGCATCTGATCAAATAGATCATCAATTCTTGGAAGTGGGTATCTGTTCTTAATTGTTGCTTTGTTTAACATCCGATAATCAATACACAGTCTAAGTGTTCCATCTTTCTTTTTTACAAATATTACTGGCGCTCCCCAAGGTGAAACACTTGGTCTAATCAAACCCTTAGACAAAAGTTCTTGCAATTGTGCCTTAAGCTCGACTAACTCTGTAGTAGTCATCCGATAAGGTGCCTTAGAAATAGGTTCCATCCCTGGTTTGATTTCAATGGTGAAATCAAATTCCCTTTTGGGTGGTAAACCTGGTAATTCCTTCGAAATACATCCTTGAAACTTTGCAACAGTGGGAATCGTTTCATGGAATCACCATCTTCTTCTAAAAATTCAGATATCTTTACTGCATATAAGGTACATCCTTTGTTTTTAGCCTTTTTAAGTTGCATAGCTGACAGTTTCCTAACTGAAATTTCCCGTTTCACACCTTGAATCTCTGCTACTTTCAGCCGATCATCTAAACATCTTATATTCTTTTCAAAGCAGTCTACTTTTGCTTTATGGTCAGCTAACCAATTGACACCGATGACAATGTCATAGGATCCCAAAGGTGTAACATAGAGGTCAACTTCCGTGGAAAAGTTAGGTAAGTCAAGGACTGCCCCAAAAAGACACATACTCACTGTATGAACAGAGTTATTACCATACTGTACAGTCCAAGATTTATCCATTTTTCTAGCTTTTCTTTTAAGTTTAGAAGCAAGTTTACTAGAAATAAAACATTCAAGTAGCTCCTGTATCAAAAAGAATAGTGACAAGTATGCCAAATAACTTACCTGGAACTTCTATAGGTGTCACTTTCTTTTCAGCTTGCTTGTTTGCTACTGCAGCATGTATCTTATGCTATTGATTACGATCATCCTTCTTCAAAGGGCACCGATTTGCGTAGTGGTCTTTGCCACAATTATAGCAGCCTCCTACAGGTCCCTTTTTAGGCTCAAAATTACTTCCAGCCTTAAAATTATCACGTTGTCCTCCATAGGGCTTCTGCCCATTGTTATAATTTTTGGCAAAACTATCCCTTATATTTCTAGCAGGCTTATTCGTTGTTGTTTTCTTATTATTATCCACTGGAAACTTACTTCTGTTTCCAAACTTTTTCCATGGCCCCTTCTTGGGTGCAAGTGAAGTTGAAGAAGGGTTTACAATCTTTTTCCACACTTCCTCTTTATGAGCAGAAATAGCCTTTAATTTCTGTTCTTGCCTTATGGATTTTTCAACAACCCCTTCCATAGTGGTTGGGCTGTGAACATCGACCTCTCCTCCTATCTCGGATTTAGTCCCATGATGAATTTCCGTATTCTAAACTTCTCGTCAGTTTGATATTACGGTACATACTTGAGGAGTTTCATAAACCGCTCCCAGTATTCAGTTACAGTTAGCTTTCCTTGAGCTAAGTTCTGGAATTCTGTCATTTTCTGATCATAGAAAAGTTGTGGCAGCCAACGTTGCCTAAAATAGCCTTTAAATTGATCCCAAGTGATATTGGTCTCATCAATATTTAGCTCAGCTTTACGGTTGTCCCACCATGAAGATGCTTCATGGGAAAGCTGATAGGCTCCCCAAATAGCTTTGGTTTCCTCCGAGAAGTTTCTTATTGCAAAGTACTTCTCCATTTCACTGAGCCAGTTCTCAGCTCCATCTCCTAATGTGGTGCCATCATATTTAGGTGGACTTATCCTTTTTATATCATTAGTGAGTTCTCTTTGCCAACTTAGCCTTTTTGTTTGGTTGGACAGGTACATTTCCAGTGTTATTATCAACACCCATATCGGGGTTGTCCTCAGGAGGTAGCTGATTGTTGTTACCAACTTCATCATCCTCCTCATTTCCCATTACTTATTGTTCAAGTACAGCCAAATGATCTCTTGTGTCCAATAGGGCAGCAAGGATCTCATCAAGTTTTTGGGTTGTTGCCACCCCTCCCTCTGGTGGAGCATTATTTGCAACGTTCCCTCTTGTTCTAACCATTTTCTATTACAAGAAAATTTAGGTTTTTATTAGATTATGGACACAATAGGTCCAAGAGCTGCAACCTTCAGCTCTGATACCAAGATGTAACATTCCCATTTTAGTACATTAGAACAAGAATTTTTTTATTTTTTATTTTATAAGTGCTTCCTAGTTCTAAATACATAATTTAGAACTCACAGATCATAACAATCATTCTTATAACAAATAACCATATGTAGTTGTAATGACTCGGTGTACCACCGATCTATTCATTCCATGACTTGGTGATCTACCGATCTATTCATGAGTATCATAGAGTTGGCATTTTTATTTTAACACTTCACTCTTGTGGTTCTCTTCCCTAATCTGGGATTTCAGAATGCTCTATCCAAGGAACCTATCTAAATAATTATTACCATTATTCATCGACATCACGTCCCTCAGACTAGGTGACATAAGACAATGCAATTAGCAGCTTGCGATACTTTGGCCAAAGATTTGAAACATACTGTTCATGTCTCGTATTCCTTGACGGCATACTCATCAATCTAGAATACGTCCTTCACCCCACTCCAATGTTAAATAGAATGTCTTATACTAACTTCTGTCAGCCTCCCCTATCCCAAGTCATTCACTCAGGAATGGGTTAATAACATGACACATGTTATAAGGATGCTCTTGAAGACTAGGGTAAGTTGACATACTGGGTCAACCACTGTTAACCCCGTGTGTCAAGGTACCCCGAGTCTCCAAGGGTAGCCTCATAACATGACCATGGTCCTAACCAGTCCCAGAGTAAAAACTTGTTCGAGTTTAAGGTGTAAATCTTAATGATCAATGCAAAGGGTGTCGCCATATGTCACCTGCATTGTTGTATCCTCGAGAAGATCCTAATCTTCTCGAAGGTACAACCTTGCAGTTGATATGTGTCGACATCCTACAAAACCGCCTCAAAAGATTTACATAACTTCAAGGAGTTACTTAAGCTAAGTTGAAGTTGAATTTAAGACTCTCTTAACTGGGTAGTCTTTTCCCAATCCCTGGGTTCCACACCTTTGAGTTGCCTTACACAATTAAGTTCAATTTCACAGAGAGAAGTTTAATAAGATTTGAGATCTCGTCAAGGAGATCATTGGTTCCCAATAATCTTATTCCTCATAATTGGGCAATAGCCCTAAGTCCTCTCATAAGGAAGCTAACTAAACCCATATGGGTTTATATCAACTCCCAAGACTGAAATATATCTTACTTATTGTTATTAAGATATAGTGATTTAAAACCATCAATTACGTTGTCTTGACTTAGATCATGGATAGGGAGTAATAGATTTACTCTTTCCGTTTCAGTTACCTATTAAGGTGTAGTTTAACCTTAACTTCTCGAAAGGCAGTGGACTAATTTCCAATTTATCCTTATTCATAACATAAAAGAATTACTAATCATTCACGAAGTATTCGGTCACATAATATTTACAAGGCCTACTTAGAGAATCCAAATAACTCCCATGGTATGCAATAATAAAAATGCACTTAAAATCAATCAAACCTAAGAAGGTCAATCCATCAAATAAAAATGCAGCCACATAAGTAACAATCTCCCCATTTCATTCATTTCCAGACCATACATTTACAACTTATGCACTTCGGAACATTTGATACAATAATCAACATCGAAAGAATATCTTTCTTCCTATAATACAATTTGAGAAATCAAGTTAGAATTCATCATAAAAACCAGATTAAACAATCTGAGCATCATATTAGATCTGCGTGCCTTTACCACTTACGATGTCCATCTATAAAAATTGCTAGCAAGGGTCGGTTCGGTGGTGAACTCGCATGATAAGCATTAATTCTTAAAACAATTGCTTTCCACCAATTGTTATCATTAAACAACTTTGTTTAAATGAAATCATTTCTTCAAATCCTTAAACATGAATCAGCTAATCATCTTTCTACAATTCTAATATGACTTTAACGTATGACTCATATTATAGTTTATGGTTAAACCTAAATATTTTTCGAGATGATTCATCATATATATTAGAGACTAAGAAGAACAAAATGAATCCAAAACATCCATCCATCCTGAAAACCAAGGATAGCAATAATCCAACAGATACTCCATTCGAGAATGAATTCCTATCGGTTCATGTATCCAACGGTGTACATTAAACAATTCAAGCAAAGACATGATTATAACCTCCAATGAGTTCAATGATGGGATTCCTTTATATTCATAGTATTATTTCAATGACATTGATAAGTATACCAACTTCTACTACAATACTATTTTTATAAAAGTGGATAACCGAACAACTCAAACAGGATAATATAATTGTCAATAAAGAAGGAGACTCTGTCAAGAGTTAGTACTTACCAGTCTCTCCATATAAATTTAACAATCTATTCTTCTTATGCCCGTACCGTAGAGTTCACATAAAGATACAAAAGAAGAGAGCACTCATAATTTCCAGACAAGGGAGAGAATATTTTCTTATTCCAAAAGTCATATATCAACATATACTTTACAGCTTAGGAGAAATAAACAGAGGCATCCCGATTTCCATTCCCAACAGGTTCAGGACTGTACCAACTTCCCAGGAGTAAAGCATATACATTCAATCTTGAATTCAATTAAGGAAGAAGAGAAGCAAGAAAATCAACACCCAAGTTTACCATTAGCTCAAATCTGATAGAAGCTGTTTAAAAAGGTCGCCTAAGATTCCAAGGGTCTTACAATTTCACATTAACAAAAGACATAGATTGCTATAAATAGAAATACATATACGTAAAATATCAGAATTCAATCATGGCCCAAATAAAACAGTCTTCCCTTCACCCAGGACTCAAATCATTCTAGACTACGAGTTAGGGTACCCACTATTATTACTTACTGATAGGTAACACTATCTATTTCCAGTCGTTACAGTGGATAATTTGTAATTGTGTTTTCAAGGATACCAAATTAATATCACTTCCAGTATTACTAAAGGATTTCTAACGTTAGATTTCAAGGTCACTACAGACGAAATCAACACAATCCCATCCCTTCCAAGTACAAAACCTGATTTCCATCCATCCGAAAACCAAGGACAGTAATAATCCAGACCCTTTTCATAGAGGTACAGGTTTAAATTCAACATATTTCTTACGCATACGACTAAATCGATCGAGCTCAAAAGAAGGAGCTACGCTTCATTAAAAATCAAATATATATATACACTGAAGTTGTCAAGCAATAAAGAGCTCTTACATCCAAGCAATATTCAATAAACCAACCAAATTAGACACAACAATTCTTTCCATGTCATTCTTCAAACATGAAATCATCCAACGCAACATTTAAAATGGTACAGTTAGGAACTCATTACCTCAGTCGAACAAGAGACTAGGAAACAACATATACAGAAGTCGAACCCATATGTAATCAAAGCAAACATTCACCGAAGTCGAATCCATATGTAATCACAACAAACATTTCAACAGAATTTGAATCCATATGTAATCACAGCAAGGACTTCAATAGAAGTTGAATCCATATGTAATCACAACAAACATTTCAACAGAAGTCGAATCCATATGTATACACAACAAACATTTCAACAGAAGTTGAATCCATATGTATACTCAGCAAGGATTCAACAAAAGTCTAACCAACATGCAAACATAGCAAGGTCTTCAACAAAAGTTGAATTCATATGAAACACTGCAAGGACTTCAAAGAAGTCATATCCATAAAGTAATCACAGCAAGGACTTCAACAGAAGTCGAACTAGGGATTCCCAAATCAAAAAGAGAAGAAGAAAACCAATACATTGTTTCCAACCAAGCCAACTGTATAAAAAAAAATCATCTGAACAGAGTTGTTCTAATGAAAGCATTTGAAGGAAAGAAAGATTTTTAAAAGTTAGGGCCTATCATGCCTGATAGTGTCGCTTAAAAATTCGAAGAAGACCTCTGAATGTGCTCGCACCTTCTCTTCTTCTTCCACAATAGATTAAACAACAATAAATTGTTACCTTCATGCCTTATAAACTTTCCCCGATAGAGAAGGGAGCTAGAAATTCTCAAAGTTTCCATGCAACACAGAGTAGATGACTGGTTCGAAGAACCAGTGCTCAAGTAGAGTGAAAAATGGAATGCATGGAAAACCAAACAACCAAACAATATTCCATTTGCATGCCTTCCCAAGAAATCCATGCTCGGGAACCAAAGTTCATTAATTGCATTAACTTGCCATCCTCCCGCCTATTCTCCATTGCCACCGACCGCCAAAATTGGTGATCGCCAAAAGAAAACAAACAAACACTCCCATACTTGGTGATACTGCCACGTCAGGTCACATTAGCCGTTTGCAACCTCCACCAAACCTGACAGCATCCCAAGTCCTTCAACCTTATCCCCTCATAAATTCCATGGAAACCACCACCCATGACTCGTGACCCTTCATAGGTCCCCCTCCATTCTTATCATTAGTTAAGATAGGTTAGATCATAGGGTTAAGACATTAGTCTCCCTTCCATAGCACTAGGTGAAGTTAACTCTTAGGAGCATTAAGCTTATAGTTTAGGGCTAGGTTGGATTAGCAATTATTTTAACCAATAGGTTATAGTTTAGGTTAAGGTTATTAACCTTAACGAATCAAATCTAGGTCTCCAAAATAGGACCACTCAAAGTTAGAGTCCATACAGGGTTAAACATTCCTGTAAAGGATTCTATTTGGCATCACTAAATTAAGCTTACGGTATACACAAGAACATCTTACCTAGCTTAAGGTCTAGGCCTTCCTGATGTTACGATATCTGTAACCAAAGTCCATTTTTTTTTATGATCAGCCTGAGTCAAACTCCGGGATTGATCATTCAACTCATTCAGACCTTGTAACTTTCGTAAGGTCAATAAATTTTGTTCATCCTGAATAAGCTTAAAACATTCCTTGGATCAATGCAACTGATCCAAGGCTGAGTCATAAAGATGGATAAATCCACAATTCATCTAGAAATCAAATTGAACTCAAGTGTGAAGAATGAAAGAAACAAAAGAGTCCAAGCATATTCTGGCTCAGTCAAAGATCTTCAAGAGCAAAGAAGATACAATCCATATCAAGCATGACTTCACAAACCAAAGGAACATGTCCTTATACAGAAGAAATCATATATCAACACTTGAATGCTCGTGAGAAAGTAACAACAATTCAAGGTGTTACATTCTCAGTGTCAACAGGCATTTGATTCTATCAAAGAAAATCTGACAACAACCCCTGTCTTATGTGGCCCTGACTAAGGACAACCTTTCCATATCCACACTGATGCTTCTAATACAACCATGGGCACTGTCCTTGGACAAAAAGACTCAGAAGATCATATGTATGCAATTTATTTTATCAGCAAAAATCTGACTCCTACGGAAAAGAATTACACTACTATGGAAAAAGAGTTTTTGGCTGTGGTATATGCTTTGAATAAATTTCATCATTACATCACTGGATATAAAAAAAAATTTTACACTGACCACTCTTCCATTTGATATTTGATGAACAAACTAGTGGTTGGCGGAAGGCTCATTCGCTAGTTACTCTTGTTACAAGAATTCAATCTCACTATTATAGATAAGCCTGGGAAATCTAACGTTGTTACTAAATTTCTTTCCAGAATAAATGTTTCAGGTGATGATGAAGCAGTCCAAGATCAATTTCCTGATGAACACTTGTTTTCTATCTCCACTAAGACTCCCTAGTTCACTGATCTCACAAATTATTTAACAACAAGGAAGTTTCCTGCTTATTTTACTCATAAGGAAAGAAGGTGATTGGTTAGAAATAGTGCAACATATAAATGGTGTAATGGATTCTTATTTAAATGTTGTCCTGACATGGTTCTTCACAGGTGTGTTCGAGAGGATGAGGTACATGGCATACTACGAGCATGTCATGATGAGCCAGAATGTGGACATTATTCAAGAAAAGAACAATTCACAAGATCCTTGGAGTAGGGTACTATTGGACTTTCCTCCATAAGACTGTCAAAAAGTGTGTGTGGCAAAGTGTGATGCATGCTAATGAATGGGAAAACCTGCACTTTCGATGGAAATGCCTCTCAACCCTCGCTTGGTTCTAGGACCATTTGAGAAATGGGGTATTGATTTTGTTGGAACATTTGATCCTCCATCTTTCGGGAAGAAGTATCTCTTGTATACATGGAATATGACACCAAATGGGTTGAAGTTCAAGCATTGGTATCTGCCAATGAAGATGATGTTGCTGATTTTCTCTACAACCGGATATTGCTGCAATTTGGAGCACCAAGGGCCATTGTATCTGATCAAGGTCATCAATTTGTTTTAAATATGATTGAAGCTTTCTTAGGAATCTATAGAATTAGGAACCAGAAATCATCACCATATCACCCCCAATCTAATGGGAAAGTGGAGGTAACCAATCGAGAGCTTGAGAATATTCTAAATAAGGTGGTCAATGCTGATAGAAAGAATTGGGTACCAAAGCTTCCTGAGGCCGTCTGGGCCTACAACACGACTTGGAAAACAACTACTAGTTTCTCTCCCTATGAGCTGGTCTTTAGGAAGAAGCCACTATTACCTGTGGAGTTTGAGTTGTGCACCTAGTGAACAATGTTGGAAGTTAGGATCGATTTGGATGAAGCACAGTGTGAACGAGTGTTGCAGTTGAATGAATTAGATGAAATGCGAATGGAGGCACAAAGCAAGAAACTGAAATTCTACGAATCAACGAAAAATTAGCATGATGCTCACATAAAAAAAAGATATTTCATGAGGGACAATGGGTTTTACTCTTTGATTCCCACTATCAGCAGTTTAAAGGCAAGTTACGTACGTGTTGGTTAGGTCCCTATCAAGTAAATCAAGTGTTTGATAATGGATCTATTTGACTCGATAATCTTGATTGATGGAGACACATAGACTCTTTTGGTAAATGGGCAACAGCTCGAGTTTATCACCAACCACTAGATAGGAAGAATTTCACCGACGACATTCTATTATGAAAAGACATGCATGTTGAGGAGGCTCTTTACCTCTCACGCATGGAATAATCAATCTTTTGCAAATTCAATAAAGGAAGATGATCCTTCATTCAATCTTCTTCCCTTAGTTAGTAGTTCTTATAGTAATTTCCAATAAATGCAGGAATTTTCATTATTTCTACTGCCACTAATCATGTTTCATCCCAAATTACAAGGCATAGGAATCTACGGATATCAGCTGACTAAATGTGGCATGGGTAAGTGCATTTAACTTGCTAATGATATTTCTATGTGAAACATTTCCCCATGTAGTCATTTGTCATTATGATGCCATCATGAAATGATTGTTATGATCATTCTGGATCTCTTCCAAATCTAGCTCTAAGAATGACGACATAAAAGGAGTAATGGCTCATAAATCTCCACATGCTTTGATGTGTCGCACTCTCCAATGTCAGGATAGATGGTGCTTTTTCCTCAACCATGGGATATGTGCCGCCACAAAAATCTTAATCTCACATGGGTGGTCGGTCTCATCACTATTTTTTTGCCGTCACCTTCACTTGATGTTGCGCTACCCAAGGAATATGGTGTCATTTGAAATTTAATGCTCTGCAACCACTTCTTCCCGTTGTGGTATGCACATCAATCATGACTAGTTTTATCAAACACTCGACGGGAAGTGGAAGAAATTCTCTACTTTGTTTTTCTCGCTACCATGTATTTCTTACTTTTTGGCTTAGCATGGGACCGTGAAAGACATCATAACCTGATTCACCTAACACCTTGATCTAGAATACCGCCCTTTCATAGGTATTTCATGATTTCAGATGGTTAGATTTCATTCGCAATTTGAAGGTTTTGATGAGAGCATTGTGGAAGAGTTCTTGAACAATTTTGAGTCCACATGCTCGCAAGTTGGTGGACGAAGAGTTGAAATTACTAGTCAGGTCATTTCTGACCTATCTGGCCTGCCAAATTTTGGTTTAAAGGTTATGAAAAATTCCCCTTTGCAAATTATAATTGCTCAGTTCTATGACGAAGGAGAGGCACTCCCGGAGGTCATCCTAACTCCATTGGGTGTCCGAAGGGTGTTAAGCGAGAAAATTTTCCTGGAATCTGGGGTGAGATTGCTAAATGGGTCAATAGGTATTTTATATGTGACAACCAGGCCTCTATTCTGGGTGGTGATGTGCTCAAAATGCTCATTCACCTTAAAAAGGGACATGTCAACCAGGCCCTTCAGGTAAATTTTCCAGAGTACCTCACAGATTCTATCATTAAGGTATGCCAGAAACACCAGTCCAGTGGGGGCAAGTCTATGCTTAAGCACCCAGGGTTGATTCATCTGTTGTGTTCACACCAAGTTTTCTTTCACCCAAAGCGAAGGCTTGAGGGACATGTTGGTGGTGAAGGGTCTAGGCCTAAGCAATTAAAATCTGGTCTCTCTTCTACACCTTGGTCTACCCTTGCATCGGGCCCTTCACATAGTCAAGCAGAGGTAGCTGACGTTCCTGAGCACGCCGACACGGTTGGTACTCCTGAGGGACCATCCCCATCCATTTCTGATTCAAAAGGCAAGTGTCCCATGGCCCCATCTTCCTCCATGCAACTATGGTCCTGGCAGCTTAGCTCATTTTTGTAGACAAGTGGTTTCCAATCGGAGTCCTTACCTGATGACACCGCCCACATTCGGGAGGAACTGCATACGGAGGATGACCCGACCGCTCCATCATCTATTGTTCCATCATCTACGGAAATTCACACTGTAACTCAAAAATGCTTGACACCCAAGTGGCACCTTCTTACAACTATCTCAGGAGATAAAGCACTTTAAAATCTCGCCATAAGGTATGGAAGAATCCACCCTTTTATTACAAGCTGAATTTACACAAAAGACAGTAGAAAAAGTTTGGGAGATTGTTGCCCTGTAGCATGAAGTGAGTTGTCTAAAGTGAAAATGTGATAAGGGTCTTACCCTCTTGAATAATTTCCAATAGTTTTCCCTTCAGGAAAGGGAATTGCAGAAAGAAAATCAAAAATTAAAAAAGGAAAAAGAATCTTTGGAAGAGGAAAAAAAAAATTAACATCTATCTTAGACTCTATTTGTCCTTTATCCATCAAACTACTATCCTGTAGGAAACCCTCCTCGTCTACAGCATGTATGTCTAAGAACAACTTTATTCTTGGTAGTTATTTCAATTGTGTTCTCAAGCCCCTCATGAAATTCTGATGGACCTAGTTTTTTATCAATCTACAAGAACAACACTCCGAAATTCAAAATTTGCTCTGTGAATTTTATCTACATAACATGATAGTGACCAATGTCCCTGATTTCTTGATCAACCTATTTGTGGGGATTTTCAAATTAAAGCATTTCAGTCTGTATTGCAGAATCAGATAATTTGGAGGCAGCAAACAGATAGTTTCAATAACACTGCTCAGTCCATCGGATTTTACATTCACCCAACCCATCACACAGATGTTGCCCTATGGAAAAACTTTAGATCATTGTACTACTAGGAAGGGGTTGGGGTGCATACTTCTCATATTTTTCTTCAATGTATTATTGATTTTGAAAATTATAGTCAGGAGAATTTTGGGGCTGCTTGGCAAGCTTGCGATAGGAGATGGGATACTTTAAGCCTACCTTTAAAATGTAGGGAGGTCCTCTCTCCTCATAATTTGAGCTGGAGCATGTGAAGGGGTGATGCCCTCATCACCATTATCAAACAAACTACAGAGAAAACTAGATAGAAATACACTGATGAATGGACAGGCCTCCAAGTGCAGCCACCACTCCTCTTAAGCCATCTCACGAGTTGGCGAAACAATGCGGACAGTCCCATGACAGCTTTCACTACAGGTGGAAATTACCTCCAATACTCAGGGCTACAAGAATACCACAATGAAATACGTTGATCAATTCAAGGAGTATGACATGGCTAACCAACTTGGCAGGAGAGAAGGGTGTACATGAGTTGCATTGGGACATGCAACATGTAAAGTCAGGGGGAAAATGATGAGTGCATTGTTTGGCTCATTTATATCATTTCTTTAGACTGGAAATACTCTTTGTGATATGACTTATTAGTATATGGGGATGTTTTGTAGTCATGTCTTAGTAGGTTGATGCATTCTCCTTGTTATTATTTATGAAAACCATTTATCCCATGAACTTCTTACTAACTTTGCCTTTATGAGATCAAATGTGATGATGTTGTTAGGAATAATTATTTAGTGCTCCACGGTTGATAATATAACAGTAATATTATAATGTAATTTGGTGGCATTATTGCTATGTAACAATAATGTATCTTAGGAGTTTTGTTGTGTATGTGAGTTTAGAGATATTTATGGAGGAGTGGTTGTAGCCACCTCCTTGGTCATAGGAGAATTTTCCTATATATTTGTAATCTACTGTCTAGAAAGTGACAGAGAAGTAATATAATAATTCTGTGTATTGTTTCCAATGTAAATCTGATTCAGAATTATCATTTGGCATCAGAGTGATTCAATCACAATGAGAAATTGAAAATATATGGGCTAACGTCTTGTTCTTCTTTGCCCCGTATTATGTATATTGTTAATTGATATCACCTGCTATTATCAATCCACGAGGATGAGCTGTTAAAAATAAATATGATGTAATGCGTTTCTCTTTGTGCATACAGAGTCATGTTCCCATATCCAAGAAAATGGTGCAGTTAAATGATTAGAAGAAGAATTAGATCGTGTGAATCTATACGTTTTCTAGGAGTCTGGTGCAGATCTGTGGCATATTTCTCGCAGGTTTAAAGTCTATGTGCATTTTCTAGACGTCTTTTGTCATATTGCATTGAACTTTTGCCAGCGAATATCTTTTTGAGCAGATGCCTACTGCCTGCTAATCACTGCATACCAAGGAGACGTGAATGTATGGTTTTGAAATAAATATTTTTGAGTCCTCTTCCATTACACAGTACAATGCAAGGCAGAGAATGAATCAGCTTTGACTCCTAAAGTTCTGTTCCAACTGCCTCGATCTCTGGCTTTGACCACTCCAATCGAGTCATTCACATTTATCTCTGGAAATCTGAGTTTCCCTAAGATCTCGCCCCTGCATAGCTGCTCGATCAGTTCAAACGGCCATTCATTCTTATTTACAGACTAATTGTGCATTCAAATGGCTCAACTATACAGTTGTCAGCATTTTAGATCACGCATGTGTCCACATGGCTCGATCTTCAACATGCCGTAAGTTTTTCATGAGAATAAATGTTCTTTTTTTCCCATATTTGACAATCATGGAGAAGATTGAGAATTCATTGACACGAGTATTGGAGATCATAGCTTATAATATTTTTTGTCCGTATTGTTAATCATTTTGTGGTCTTTAGTGTCTTGTTGTGTTTTTTAACTTTATAGGTAGTCATATTGTCTGCCAAGGTCGATATAGATATGTGTCAAAATTCATCTATAGTCAAAGTAAATGTCTATGTTATTTGGATATGTTTTTGGTCTATTCAAATAAAGTTTAGTCAATCTCATTGTCCACGTCTAGTAGAGTTATTATAAAAGTTTGAAAATTATTGGATTAGGTTTGTCCATTTAGTTGTTTAATGTCTTATTTTATTATCGGTATCCATTGTCATCTTTGTCACAACTTACAAGTTGTATAGTCATTTTCAAGACAAATTAGATTGTTGAGTCTTTGTTGCATTTTCTATGTTAATAGGCAAGTTCTTATCATGAGTCCAAGTCAAAAGTTCATTGTGGGTCAATACTATTGTAAAAAGTGTCATCTTCCAAAGTTCAAAAATAAAATAAAAAATTTGCCCGCATTTCAATTTTGGACGCATTTTCGCTTGTACGCGACGTCCAAATTATTGAAGGTATTTTTTGAGCTTCATGATCACATCCGGCTGAACTAGTAGCTTGATGATGGAGGAAGGAGGCATCGGAGGAAGGAGGTCGAGCAAAGGACCTCTCGTCAGTCACCAATGACGGGGCCGCGCAGAAGCTGTGGTGGCATATGTATGGTGTGAGTATATGATTTTCAGTGTGGTTTCCTTTTTCTCCGTGTGCTTCAGTTTGCAGTGTTCTTGTTTTGTGTGGTATTTGATGGATGTTGGAAAGAAAGTTGTGTTGGAGCGCAGATGACTGTCAGTGATCCTCTGACTAACTTGGTCCTCTGACTGCCGTACTTCTTTGGAAGATGGTTAGCTAGAAGAATACGTTCACTAGCATTAGTGACCATGTGCAGCAAGACCTAACTAGCAAGATCCATTCAAAAGTATGTTCTTCGATGCATTTTGCTTTTCAGTATCTATATGAGTGGAATTTCACATTGTGGGGGGGAATACATACCAATGTTCCATTCCCATTCTGCACCCAAAATGAATTAGTCAAGGAAAGCTTCCAGTGGCAGTGGCAGTTTTCTATGTTGTTCGAGATCGAGTGGCAGCGATCAATGACAGAGACTACGATTAAGAACATTACGATTCTTATAGGAAGTAATGTGAAATTTTTTCTGTATATCTTCTATTGTGTGGTTTTGTAATATGACTGTTGTGTTTCCTACATAATTCCCTGAAGGAAAAGCATAGTGGATAGATGAAAGCACAAGGAAAAGCAGCATCATGATATTGAGGTTGTTGGTTGTCCTGTAAAACCATCCCTGTTGAGGTTGTTGGTTGTCCTGTAAAACCATCCATGTTGAGGTTGTTGGTTGTCCTGTAAAACCATCCATGTTGAGGTTGTTGGCTGTCCTGAAAAACCATCCAGATCATGAGCACGCACGGGCGGCACGCTGCAGAAGGAAGTGCAATTGTTTTTCTCCCATGTTCGCACTAAGGGGGGGAATGTTAGGAATAATTATTTAGTGCTCCACGGTTGATAATATAACAGTAATATTATAATGTAATTTGGTGGCATTATTGTTATGTAACAATAATGTATATTAGGAGTTTGTTGTGTACGTGAGTTTAGAGATATTTATGGAGGAGTGGTTGTAGCCACCTCCTTGATCATAGGAGAAGTTTTCCTATATATTTGTAATCTACTGTGCAGAAAAGTGACAGAGAAGTAATATAATAATTCTGTGTATTGTTTCCAATGTAAATCTGATTTAGAATTATCAAATGTGTGTAGGGAATAATGGAAGTTATTGGTGGATAAGAAGCCCGAGTTTGAAGCATGCGGCTGAAGAATGTTTCCATCGAATTGACCTATTAGTGTGGGCTTGACTCTAATGGCCCATAGGAATCTATGAGTTTTTAATTGATATTTGATGGATAGTGTTTTATGCTGCCTGATATGGTAGATCTTGTAACCAACATTATCTATATGAAGAATTTTTCTTCATAACTTGAGTACCACTTTTTGATTATCAAGGAAGATTATCTCATCTTACTGCTCGATTTGTATTTTGATATATTATGAGCTCATTGCAAAGTTAATGAAAGCTATGAAATTTTGATAATCATAATTTGTTAAATACTCTATCTCGAGGAAGAGCAAGGGCCCACTCAACCGAGGAGATATGAGGTTACTTTGAGTTTTTCATGCATACAGTCCTTCGATTAGTTTTACTGTAATTATCATTTGAAGAGTTTTTGCATGCTAGATTTGATTAACTATCTCTTCTTTCTCCATTATCGCTTTCACTTAGAGTAGATGCTTTTGTTATGCAAATCTAGTTCATGAATAGTCTTGCTTTCTACTGAAAATTCTAATTATTCAGTTATGGTTTAATTTGTTAAGAATAAGTGTGAGCATATTTTATTCTACAATCGAAGATTAGTTGCTAAAATTCCTTTCATTACACATAGTTGAATTCTATAGATTTTTATTTAATTTCTGTAGATTTTAACTACACTTCCGTAGAATAGTCATTAAAACTAAGCAACCCCCCAACAAACTCAACGTATAACTAGTTCTCCTAGACTCCATTGCATATTGCCTTGGACACAACCCTGGTTTAGAATGACACTGACAAAGATTATGTCAGTTAAATGATTGGAAGAATACAACAACCCATCGCTTAAGATCCAATATTACTTTCCAGCTTATCAAAAATAGGTGTATAAAACTATCTCGGGGAAGTGTATAGGGCATCAAGACTCATACATACCATTTTTCTCATCCATATAAAATCAATAATATAGGTTGATCTCCTTGTGCATGCTTCATCAATGTATTGATCTCCTGCGCAACATTGGAAGAATGCCTACCAATGTAAGCAATGTCTCCAAAGCATTTAGATGAAATAATAAGTCCCTCACCCTTTCAATTTCATGATGATATTTTTGCATGAAACCAACCAACGAGGGATACTCCTCACGCACTTTGGATGCAGGCTCATACAAAGAAATCAACCTTGTCTCAACATCCTTGAAGTTTTTTTCCATATGTAATTCCTATGGAAAATTTCTGAAACTCAAGAAATCGCTTTGAGATGCTTCTCATATAGTCATGCAGTTCTCTTATAAGGTCTTCTACTTTTGTAACATTTTTGTATTTACTAACGATTTTATATGCTAAATTCATTTTGTGAGCCATATAGTGAATTGCTAGCATATAAGGGGCCACTGATGTTTGCAATCGAACACACAACCCAATTTTATGACCCTGCATGACTGATGCACCATCTACTCCCACGCATACCAACTTCGTAGCAATTTCATTCGCAGTCATGCCAACAATTTCTTTCAAAAGAGAAATAACTAGTTTATATAGGTTTTCTGCATTGCAATTTTCAACCATTTTCTGAACACCCAACATATGCGAGAATCCTCATATGATTTTCTAAAGTGTAAACATGGATACATACCATGCGGTGTTGTCAAAACTATCACTTTATCAATTGAAAAAGAGATAAAATTTTCATTTTTAACACACTCTTTCTAATCTTCCTTCTCAATCATAGAAAGGCATTTAGCCATTTCCCATGCACTATTTTCTCACCATTGTATTATTTTAGCACGTAAATTTGATCGATTCATCTTACCAATTTGTGATGTGATTGTTCAACCATTTTTGATGAGAATTCTACGTCTTTTCTGATTTTCCTCATATTTTGCCGCATATTTCACATGCATGCATTATTTTTCAGTTTTCCATCTATGTGTTTTTATTTTCTAGCCATCTTCCCCAGTTACAGTGAAATATTATTTTCCACAGTGTTTTTCAATTGTGTCCAACTTCAGTTACATTTTTTGTTGCCTTCCCAATTTCCACGTACATATTGTACATGTACATTCTGATGAAATTTCTTCAGAATTAGCTAGCTATACAGTTCTATAAATGGAAATTTTATAGCCCATTCAAACTTGTATGTCCTCCCAAGTGTCCACATATTCTTGTTCATTTTCACAGTTTTACTTTTATGTGTAGAGCTTTTAGGAATATCACAATCATCAGGTTTCCTTTTCCATGAACCACTATTTGCATTTGAATTTTGTGTTACATTTTGCACTCTGGTTGCATATCAACATGAATATCTTCAAGCTCTACCATCTCAACTAGAATATATTCAAGCCCTGGCATGGTATCATTATAGGTTTCATTTGGCTGATATTGAGAAGAATGCATGTCCAATTCAATAGCACATTCCACATAGTCTGTGCTTTGATTGATTTCAGTGAGATATTTATGGGTCTTTGGAGGTTGCGGTATCTGAACCAGTAGAATTTCCAAAATACTTGAACAAAGAATTTTGATTTTTTTTGTAACTTGTTAGGTGTTCTAAGCACTAACAGATTCCATTGTTCTGAGTGTGATAAATTTGAGTTAGATAAAATCTTGGTCATCCATCAACAAAAAAACCTTGTCATGCATCAACAAACACACCTTTTCACATGTCAACAATAGTTCCAAAATCCTTGTCATGTGTCGAAAGTTTATTCTTGTCTCCGTTAATAGATCCTTCTTATCACCCGTCAACAAATCATCCTTGCTTCCTCAAACAAATCCTTCTTATCACCCATCAAAAATCCTTCTTGACGCTTTTCAATAGATATTTCTTGTCACGCATCAATGGAGTCTTCTTTTCATGTGCCAGAAGGTTATTCTTATCACCTATCAATAAATCCTTATTGTTCCATGTTGAGTGGATGCTTTTGTCTAAAAAATTGTACTTTTTGTATTGGCCTCTATTACTTCACAAGTTTTATGTACTTGATAATAGATATGCCCCCATGTGGTATGAGTTAGCAAGTAGTGTTCTACCTAATGAATAATATAGGATTATATAGGGGATATTTTAAAGAGGTAGGTGAAGTGACCCCTAAAAAAATAAACTTTAATTTTTAGGCGAACATGTCAATGACCCACGCTAGAAAATTTGCCTTTTCAATTTTTTCTAAAATGGAATATTCTCCATATTATGAATATTCACCACTAAAAATCATTTCTGGTAGTAACTAGAGAAACCATCTGTAAATTAATATATCTCTATGCCAACCACATTTTCAAACACTTATTCTGTAAAAGGGGTTGGGAATGGATCATGCACACATGCTTTATTTAACTTCCTGTAATATATGCATATGTGAATCTCTCCAGTATTGTTTTTTAGAATTACCATGGGACTGATCTATTCTAAATCATCGGTAGGTTTAATAATCCCAGAATTTAACATTTTGTCAATTTCTGATTTCACCTTCACCTTCAAATTAGTATTCAATCTATATGGTATTTTCTTCATTAGCTTAAATTGATCCAGAGGATTTTTCACTATGAAAAATATTCCCTGAAGTTCCCTAAATATAGACCATGCTTTGAAGGGATTCTCGACACCTTTCTAAAAGTATGCTGAAATTGAGAAACAGAGTCCGTATGCAAATTCTATTGCCGGTCAAAGTTAAGGTCTTAAACGGGTCAACCCTGGTCAGCGAGGTCAACAAGTGGACTAGTGACAAGGTGACATGTGGTAGTTAGCGACAAGGAAAAAATGATGATAATGTAATGTTTCAAAATTATTTCCATGGTATAAAGCTTGTCACAATATTTCGTATGCAAAAGATATGCTTAGTCAAAGTTGTGGTCAAATGATGACATGGCATACTCTGACATGGACAAATAACATATTATGGGTGTGAAACTTGGTAGGTTTGTAGTGGATTTAGATTTAAAATAATAATAATAATAATCTATTTAATCCATTCCATGTGAATAAGCCTAAATCCCATGGGATAAGGAGGATTTTGTGGCCAAAAAGCTATTTAAAGGTTTATCATATCCCTTTCCCACCAAATGTGGGGTCAATGGCTAAATTGGGCACCTAAACCTATGGAAGGGGGATTTGAACCCTTGACCTATGCCAAAATATTTATCAACCTTACCAACCCACCACTTTTTAGCAAGTGATAGAACATGAGATCACTTCTATTTAAAGGGACCTTTTGGTAGGTTTGTGAATGGACAACGAAGGACCAATTTGCAGAGATCACCATTTTTGAGGCACTTATGGTCCGAATTTTTCCATGGTGTAAAAAATAAAAAAATTCAGAATTCCAAGAGATTTCCATAAATGTAAATTTTTTTATAGGAAGTTCGTATATTTTTCTTGTGTAGGCATTTTTCCATCGCAGTTTCATAGAATAGGCACGAGGAGTAGACAAAGATCTGCATTTTCCAACCACTTCTGGTCCGAATCAGGCCATGAAGTAGAAAGGGAAGTTTTTTTATTAATTTCCTATAGTTTCTAGAAATTTAAACTTATTTTATTTATGTTTTTTATATTTCAATTTGTAGACGATTTTTAGACGTAATTACACAGAAACTATGAGTGAACATACTATAGGGCCAAGGATGGACTTGGGAACATTTCTAGTAAATTGCGAGTTCTAACAATTCTAAATCAGTTCATTTACGTGCATAAAGGTTTGTTAAGTCAATAATGAAGGGATATTGTACTTCATTGGGCATGATGCAGCGTAGAATTCACTAGTAAAATCCCGGGCACCGACACATCACTCAGCCTAGACTGAGTGCTCACCCGAAGCATGCAAAGGTACCAAGACCCTCTTTAGGGTTTCTATTATAGGATGTTAGCATGATGAAGACTTAAATAATTCAGATCTATGACTAATATATCATTCTACAGTACATATTCAGATCTAGATCTTAAAGTATCATGAATCAAACAATAATCATAGTGAAATCATTCATGCAGTAATAAACTATAACCATGATTAACACTTTGATTCAGTCAATAACCTCCATTATATTAAATGCAGTAATACACAGAAGCCTCTTAAAATAATGGCATCATATGCTCATGCACGTACATATCTGATAGTGTAATCTCACACTAATCCAAATCCTTACATACATCATCTCTATGCTACATAGTTCACTACATATTTATAAGGCGGGAATTTCCTGCACCACTTATCCAATCCCAAAATAGGTCACATGTTATTATTAGTCATTCACCATTATAATAATAACCACGCATGCAAGTGCACTAATAATAAACTTCTTCTAGTTAGCTGTCAAGTAATAAACCTATTCTCACCTATACTCATGCAAAAGTTCTTTGTATTTGATCCTCCAAAAATATCCAATGCGTGTCACGCAAGTCTTTAACCGGTTTGTGTGCTCCACATGCCATCTTCCAAAAATAGATCCTCATCATGAAAATGGCTAAGTCTTGAATCTGCCTCTGTCCTCAATGTGTGATTCCTTCCCAATCCTCCCATGTGTTTAAATTTTCTCTTCTCTTCCACGTGAACCTTCTCGTATGTTTTTCGTGAAGTGCCAAATTTTGTTTGACCAACATTACCCCACTCTAATTACATTTCTTTCTCGAAATGGTTGTCTCAAAATGAACCAAATAATATGAATAGAAGAATAGAAAGAATTTTATGAATAAAATAATGACTTTACCTACTGAGATCATCAAATTCAACTTTGAAGAATCAATTCTATATATCCTTCTTTTATTTTAGACTCTATATTTTTTCAATCATTGAGCACGACCTTTGTGTTTTCTGGGATATCCATTGCAATTGACTCTAGCTCATCTTTTACAATCTCTCCTTTCTCATTCTGCAAGACCAAAACAATGTTGGACATAGAAATCATTCTTCCTTCTAATAAGTCCATCTTTTGTGTGATGAGTTTCCCAAGCTCATCTATCCTTTCCTTGTGTGGTTCTTAAGATGCTATAAGGGCCTCATGCTTCTACTTGACAAGCGCTAATCATTCTCTGTGGCCCAAGGTTTCATCTTTCATGGATTTTAGGAGTTCATTTTCCTCTACAATGGTCTTGGTTCTTATAATGGCTTCTGGGGCTGTATAAATATTCAATGCCTGATTTGCTTTCTTTAGTTCCTCCTGTAAGCTTTGAAGTAACCCCTCATATGATGCAATCTTTCTCATCACCAAATCCTTTTCTCACTCTGCTTCTTGCTCAGGATTCTTTGGTTCTAGCATGCATAGAGGTTCATCTTCAAGCACCAAGTACACCAGGTTTATTCATAATGCATTACTGAAGGAAATGTTTTGGGTACCTTAGGCTCTAAGTTTGGATTTACTTTCATGATATTGTCCCCAACTTCCTCTGCCATGCTGATGAAAATAGTGTTCTTCTTCTAGTGCCAAGTATTTTTCTTGCTTTAGGCACACTATTTCTACATCCTTGGACTTGATATCCTCCCTCAGCACCCTAATTTTTGCTGCCTTATCCATATTTTCTCATGCCACCTCTATTGAGACCTTCACCAAAGCATTACTCACTTGTTCATCATCGACATAACATGTAGGATTTACTTGTTGTGTATGCAGCTTGAGGTGTCTTCTTTAACCTTTGTGATACACATTAATCTTCACATACATCAAAGTCTAGTTTTTCTATGTGCGTGTGCATAGACCATGACATCTACTTCCTTGTGTGCATGGTTATCATATCTTCATCCATTAGCTCCCATCTATACAACTTCTTAGGTGTGACCGTGTATTGAAAATGGGCACAAATAATTTTACCTATGTCCTCAATGATAGCCCATGATCGGTGCAACATATTCTCCACTTGTTCTTTTCAATCTTGGCCCCTTAGGAACTTGAGATTTAAGATTTGGAGCTTGTTCTACTATGCCATGAGCAGTCTCATGTGTTGTCTCATCTGTCTTCTTTTTTTCCTTCTTCTCTATCCTTCATTTATTCATCCTTTGGTTCTTCCTCATCCTCTAGAGGTGTAGGAGATTCATCGCACTCTCCTTAGACTCTTCTACCTCCTCACTAAGCTTTAACTTCCTTCTTCTCTTCTCAGTTGTCTCCTTCTATGGAGAGAGTTGAGGTGATCTATGCACTAATTGTGGAGTAGCACCTTGGGTTCTTGTTCTCTTGAATACTCTTTTAAAGTGGCATTCTCCTTGTATTGCATCTAGATCCTCATCTTCTCCTTTATTCCCATGAGGTGGCATAGTCATGTGCTCTTTTTTACCTTATCTAAGGGCTTCCTCCATCCTCTATGCTCCGGGCCACCACTATCTTCATGCTCTTCTTCATCATCTACTTATATTATCTCTATGGGCTTAGGTGCTTGAACATTTTCCATTGTATGCTTACCTTTTAAGCGGCCACAGGGAGCACGAACTCATTCTCCACATATTTATTGTTCTCTAACTTGGGCTTGAGTTGAAGGTACATAAGTGCTGCTCCAACGTCTCCAATGGCCAAGCTTACCGGCTTCATGTTTAATACATCTAAGATAAGCCTCTCAATGTAGGTAGTCCATCTTGGATATACATATGTCTTTCTCAGTGTATGGTAGTCACGATTCATCTTATCTGCATTGAGGTTAGGCTGTGAACATCAAAAAAGCCGGTGAATGATGCCTAGAAATATCATGTTGTGAAGGCATATGGTAATTTACACCATGGGCTCCAAGCCCCATCTTTCATGGTGAACCACGCGATGCAAAATTGCTAGTATACATGCGAACTACACTACCTTCCCTACTACCAAAGGTAACTCCTTGGGTATGCGTCATTCTTCTTCAAACACCGTGCGAGTCTATCATACCACTTCTCCACCCTCTACTTGAATAGTCTGCTCATTGATCCTTCACACAAGTACTTGCCAAATCTTTTCGCATGTGACTTGTTCTCCATAGGGTATTCCTAGATTTTCTCCTTTGGCCCATTGTGAACCTAATTTCCATAAACACTAGAGACAATAGAACAACCCTAAAATGGATATTCTCTCCTATGCACACTTCTTCAATGATATTTTCCACGATGTAATTGGAGATGTTGTAAGTCACTCCCTGTGAAATCTTCTTCAAGATGTGTAGCCACATTGTGCTTACTTGTGACCATATTTCTTGGCCATTCAAATTTTTCACTAAGTGTGTAGTTTCTTGTATGATTGGGTACTTCTTTATTTTATCAATGTCCATACCACGTGGAATCTTGATGCACCTAGAATTTACTAGATAACACCCTATCACATTGGGACATCACTCAACCTTGACTAAGCACTCACCTAAAGCACACAAAGGTACAAAGTCCCTTTTAGGGTTGTTGTAGGAGGATGTTAGCATGATGAAGGAAGAAACATCTAGATTCATAATTATTCCATTACTCTATAATGCATGCTACCCATAGATCTATGAAAGAAAAATCTTAAACAATAATCATGATTGAATCAATAACATGCACGGTACTCAATTACACACAAAATTACACTTAGATTCAACCAATATTTTCCATCTTTATCAAATACAAAAGTTCCTTACAGTATTATCATTCTATACCAATGTGTGTATGTATCTCGATACACACATTCATATATCGCACTCTACATCTCTCTACTATATACCTAATCATCATATATATATATATATATATATATATAGGTGGGGACTTTCCCTTCACCGCTTATCTATTCTAGAAATAGGCCACATGCTATTGATATCCACACACCATTTACAAGCATAGCCACACATGCAAGTGTGTTATCTATAGTCCTCTTACAGTTAATTGAAGTATCAATTCTATCCTCATCCTGTCTCCATGAAAAACACTTTGATATGCTTCTCCAAAGATAGACAATGCATGGCACGCACGTATCTACATCGTTGGTGTGTCCCATACGCAATCTTCTAAAAATAGGTCTTCATGCTCAAAATTGGATAAATCTTGAAAGCTAAACTTGCCTTCCACATGTGGTTACTTCCTATCCTTTCGTGCCTTTGATTACGGCCTTCTATCCTATGCAGACTCCTTATGTGATCTTTGACAAGTATTCTTTGATCAACATTACCCCACACTAATCTCATTATCATCCTAACAATGGGTATCTCCAAAAATTGAAGTAAAGAATAGAAGAATGGAAATAATAAGAATGAAAGAATGTAAATAATTCCTATGTGGTTATGAGCTAGCCTCCTCTGTATTAGTTTATAGTATCAGCTCTGGATAATCCTCTTTTATTTTGGCCTCCAAAACCTACCATTCATGAGTGTCTTCTCTACTTTTTTCGGGATGTCCACAATAATTGATTCCAACTCATCCCTTACAATATCCCCTTTCTCATTTTGTAGAAGCAATACAACACTAGAAATTGATGTCATTCTTCCTTCTAAAAGGTCCATCCTTTGCGCAATCATCTTTCCAAGCTCTTACAACCAAGTCTTGTGCATCTCTTGTGCTTCTACCGGGCCTCACGCTTTTGTTTAACCATTGAAAATATTTCTGCGTGGCCTAATGTCTCATCTTTCATCACTCTATGGACCTCATTATTCTCTTCTAGGGTCTTGATGTTGATAAGCACCTCTAGAGTCAGTGAATATGTTCAAAGCTCTGGTCCACTTTCTTCTATACTTCTTGTAATTCCTACAACAACCCTTCATAAGATGTAATCTTTCACATCAGTGTGGCTTTCTCCCATTTAGAATCTTGTTCTAATCTTCTTGGTGCTTGATACATAGAGTTTCATCTTCAAGTACCAATTCCACCAACTTTCCCACATAGTGTATCTCTGAAGGAAATGTTTGCAGTACCTTGGCCTCCAAGTGTGGCCTTACCTAATGACATTGTCTCAATCTCCTATGTGATGTCATGTTAAACACCTCATTCTTCTTCTATGCAAAGTCCCTTTCTTGAGTTATGTGTGTTATCTCTGCATCATTTTCTTCATCTCCTCATGTAGCGCTCTCGATCATGGCAGCTTTGTCCATGTTTCTTCTAGCCACCTCAGAAAAAAATTTCACCAATGCATTGCTAACCTACTCATCTAACATGATAGTAGGTTTTACTATCATGTGTCTAGCATGAGGTGCCTTCTTCATTGTCTTGGAATGCATGACTCTTCGCACACATCAAAGTTAGGCTCATCCATGTGGGTGTGCATTTACCATGATAGTTTCTTTCGTGTGTGCATAGTTGTCCATATCCTCATCCATTATCTCCTAGCCAATTTTCTTCAGGAGCTTATAACATGTGTTATCATAAACTAGCATGTCATCTGCAGTGCACTTGTTCATTCTAGCCATGAGCAAGGAATCGAGCTCCTTCTTGTTCTCTGAAGTCCTATGATTGTATTCACTTACTTTTCTCTTTCTGATGGGTGAATCCCATTCCTAGCCGATGATGACTCCTTCTAGATATTGCATCTCTGAAAAATGGATTTTGGGTGCCATCTCTTCCTCCTCGATGACCACCTTCTTCTTTCCTTTTACTGCTACTGTAGATGCCTTCTTTGGTGCCATTATTACCTTGCAAATGTCTTTGCTTCAACTATGCAGCTTTGTGAATCAACCATAGCTTGATCCAATCATGCACTAGGTGGAAAATTCATAACCTAACCCTTTTATGTCTCCTGCTTTGCTCAAACCCTTCACCACCGGGGACGTAAGCTTATTGTCATATATATTTGGTTGTCATGCTTGATCTCACACCCTTTGTACCTTAACTCGATCACTCGAATGTTAGTACTTGGCTCTTTTCTCAAATACTCTTAGTTGTAATGGTAAAAATGAATCCACATTCCATCATTATATAATTTTTTCAAATTTTTATGTATTTATTGCTCCTTCACCTACCAAATATCCCCTCATTCATTGACCAAATCCATTCATTCTGTGTGGTACATCTTTGCACCCAGCTATAACCTTCTAGCACACCTTCCTACCATCTGGTCATAGACTTCTCTTCAGTGTGCACTCATGTGCTTGAGTACCTCATCACTTTGACCTTCTCTAGTAGCTATCATGGCCTCCTCTTACCTCATGGTATACTTTGTTCTTTCATCCATCTTCATCCTTAGTCACTTTTGAGAAGCAATCTTCTTTGGACTTAAAGCACACCCGTAGTAGCTTATTCCTTTCACATTTAAATTCCCACAGTCTTTTCTTGGATAACTACAACCACCCCACACTAAAGGTATGTGCAGTCCTCTACACATAGACATTCTTCACATAGTAATTAGCTTTATGCACGCAAGCATGCTTATTACACAAAAAAATAGTAACTAAATTGACAAAGGATAGTGAAAATGAAGGAAATACATTAAGGAAATACAAAATTGAAAAACTAATCTAAATGGCAATACTACCTTATTACAAACACCAAGAAGACTTATTTATAGTAGGGCTTAAGCCTACTCTCGTTAAA
Organism: Taxus wallichiana var. yunnanensis; assembly: GCA_018340775.1. Classification (NCBI taxonomy): domain Eukaryota; kingdom Viridiplantae; phylum Streptophyta; class Pinopsida; order Cupressales; family Taxaceae; genus Taxus; species Taxus wallichiana. Next base: position 646,400,107 of record CM031239.1, on the reverse strand, counting down.
ATAACCAGGTATTTGTGTTCCATCAAGTGCTTCTAACTAGCAAGCACTTGATTCAAGTATATAAGTGATGACATATGGCCCCAACCAATGTACTTTGAGCTTTCCTTAATGGCATAAGAGCTTTGAGTCATAAAGAAGTACCATTTTTCAAATCTCAAACTTCTTATCCCTTATGTTTCTATAATGGCATGCCTTCTTCCTGGCCTTTTCTTGCTTCTAACTCCATTGTGCTATGGCTCGACACTCATCCAGTTGAATCATCTTTTTGATACGCTCTTCTAAAGCTTGTTCATCAACTAGACCTCTAGTGCACACAATGTGCAAAGAAGGTAACATAAATTCTATAGGGAGAACAACTTCCGTGCTAAACACCAACTAAAATGGTGTGGCTTTATTCAATCTCTTGTAAGTTGTTCTATATGCCCAAAGCACAAATTGACACTTTTCATACCAATCCTTTCTTCCAACATCACATATTTTTGTCAAATTCTGGCCCAAAATCTTATTGAAGGCCTCAACAATTCCATTTTCCTAAGGATGATAAGGTGTAGTTTTATGGTGTGTAACCATAAACTCATCTAATAGGATCTTGATTGTCTCATTCAAAAAGTGTGTACCTCTATCACTTTTCAAGATTAAGGGACATCCATATCTTGTAAGAACATTCTCCCATAGAAACCTAGCTGAGGTAGTTCTTGTACAGTCCTTGCTAGGTGCTGCTTCTGCCCACTATGTGAGATAATCTATGTAAGTAATGATATAGCATGATCTAGTCCTGCACGCGGCTAGAAAAATAGGTCCTACAAAGTCAATGGCCCATTTCTCAAATGGTTCGGCACTAGTAATCGGTCTCAAAGGCATCTCATCTCTTTGCCCTAGTTTTCCTAGGTGCTTGATAGTGATCACATGCCTTATAATATTATTTACAATCTTTATACATTGTCTCCCACCATAATCCAATAATTAGCATCTTTCAGAAGTCGTATCACTTGCATAATGACCTCCTACAATACCACCATGATCTTTTTCCATGATATCCTTATGCTCATGCTCTAATACACAACGGCATAATACTTCATCTTTTCCAAGTTTATACAAGTCACCATTGATTAACATAAATTGTGATGCGTGTATAGCAAGCTACTTATTTTCTAATGCTTCATTCCTTCTCGTGCCATACCATTTGTAGAAAAACATCAATGTCTTATAATTTCATGGGTGTGCATTGTAACCTATATAAGCTGTGCATCCAAAGCATTGTTTCTTCAATTATCTATGGATTCTCTCCGAATTGATTCTTGATAAATGGTATGGTCTAGAATAGCTTTTCCTAGCTTCACCACAAATGTGAAGTCAAACTCTTAAAATAGGAGCACCCATCTACATATGCAACCCTATAAGAGGGGATTGTTTACAAAATACTTCAATGTAATGTGATCTCGTATAAAACACAAATAGTGTTGCTAACAAGTACTATTGAATCTAAAAAAGAATAATTTGTAATGATGCACTACGTTTTTCTGCCCTCCATTGTTTAAATTTTGATCTCTCTGGTGTTGGCTCGATGTCGAAACCTCCTTATACGAGATCGAGTACGGTCATGCTAACTCTGGAGGCTTGTCTCCCGGCCTCCCTCGAGGCTTGGAAGAAAATTGTGGAGGGGTCCTCCTCTACATCCCCCTCGGAGAAGTTGACGCCCATGCTTTCTGATGGGGCCCTCTCCCTTCACATCCCTTCTCACATCATGAAGGCTGCTACTGACTCCATATATCTATCCCTTATCGAAAAATGATGGGTCCCAGACCCCCTCTCGAAGACATTAAAAAATGGGCCCGACTGAAATGGAACCCTTGTGGTGCATTGGAAATAGCTGCGATGCCAAATGGTTTTTTCCTCTTCTCCTTCAGCATGAAAGAGGATTTCTCTTGAGCTCTTCTAGGTGGTCTGTTGTTCTTTGGCAGAAGAGGTTTTTATATCATGGAAATGGTCTCCTGGATTCAACCCGCTTACTGAAACAATGACACAGGCTCCAATTTGGGTTCGTCTTCCAGGCCTTCCTCTGGAGCTATGGCACCCTGTGGTTATTGAAGGTATTGCTCTTTCTATGGGTTCATTAATCACAATAGACCAGGCCACTAAGGCCAAGACTAGATTCATCCATGCTTGTTTCTGTGTTAACACTGATGTAAGTAGCCCTCTCCCAAAATCGATTGATCTCCTGTCAGATTTTGGAACCTGGTCTCAAAGCATTGAATATGAATATATCCCATAAGCATGTTCAATCTGCAAAAGCATAGGCCACAGAGCTTCTAGATGTCCCACTAAGCCTCAGCCTAAACCCAAAACCCTGGCTACCTCTCCCAAAAAGAAAGGAAAATTTATCCCTAAGACCATTCCTGGAGAGACCCCAGTCATCCCCACTTCCAACCCCTTTTCCCTCCTGGAAGAAGGAGAGATCTCTACCGACTCCATCCTGGCCCCCCCTCTTCGACCCCTCCCCTCCCCTTTCCTTGGCCTCTGTCCCGAGGAGGTCCCCTGCTTTACTCCGCCCCATTCCCCTAACGGCCCCCTTTTGGTGGCTGTTTTAGCCACCGACCTATCTGCCCTCCTGCCCCCCTCCTTCCAATATCCTCCTCTCCCTTCTACCCCTCCCCGAGTTAGGCTTGGAGCTTTCCCTCACTAACATTTCATTCATCAGTTTTCCCTTCCCTCTCCCCTTTGATTCCCTGCTCTCCCCTTCCACTCAATCCTCTGATGACAGTTTGAATCCCCACATGACCCACAATAGTTATAGGAAGCCTAATACTGGCTTTGAGAAAGTGTGTGGTCGTATCCCAGGTAATGTTAAGCTACAGCAAGAATCAGCCTTGAATGTGGCCCAAGGTACTCAAAGCACCATCCCCATGGTTGTGGGGAACAAATCTAAATCCAAGAAATGAAGGTGATCTCTTGGAATATTAGAGGGCTGAACTCTCTGCAAAAATAGAGAGTCCTCAAGGATATGAAATTTAACCACTCTCCTGACATTATCATGCTTCAGGAAACCAAACTCAAAAAGGATGACCATCTCTTGAAAATTTGGTCAACTGCTTCTTTTGCTTCTCAGCTCACAATGGGTAATTCAGGAGGCCTATGCACCCTCTAGGACCCCAAACAATTCAAAGGTGACTGCCTTCTGCAACACCCCAATTTTCTATGCACACTCTTCTAGGAAGTGGATTCTAATGCTTCCTGGATTGCAATCAATGTATACACCCCAAACTTGGAATCTCAACATGAAAGACTCTAACAGGACATCTCTAATTTCATAAAGAATTGTGGAAATCTCCTGGTGCTCATTATGGGAGATTTCAATTGTACTCTATACCCCTCTGAAAACAAGGGGGTGTAACATTCCCATTTTAAGATGTTAGAAACAAGGGAATTTTTTTTTTTTAAATAATGTTCTATGTTCTAAATTCATAATTTAGAACACACATTCTTTATCAACCATTCATATAATAGATAACCATATGCATCTGTAATGACTCGGTGTGCTACTGATCTATTCATTTCATGACTCGTATACTACTGATCTATTCATGTTTAACATTAAGTATTGAATACTTTTCCGTATACTATGTATACTTGGTTCTCTCTCCCTATTCAGGGTATTGAGTGATCTATCTAAGGAACCTATCTGAATATTTGTTACCAATATTCATCTGCATCACAAACCTTAGACTAGGTGACATAGGACAACGCAACCAATAACTTGCGATACTTTGGCCAAAGATTTCTAACATATTGTTTGTATTACTATTCCTTGATGGCATACTCGTCAATCCACAATACGTCCTTCACCCCACTCTATTTTTATCTATAATGTCCTTTACTTACTTTCATCACTCCACTTGCCCAAGGTTTAACCCTAGTTCGAGTTAACAACATACGTTATAATAGGGGGAGGCTCACTAAGACATAGGGTAAGTTGGCATACTGGGTCAACCTAAGTCAACCCCATGTGCCAAGGTATCATGAGTCTTAGGGGCTACCCCATATCCTAGACATGTTACTAACCAGACCTAGAGAGAAACTAAGATCAAGTCCCAAGTGTGTAGATCTAGTTGATCAATGCAGAGGGGTGTTGCCACATGTCGACTGCATCATTGTATCCTTGAGAAGATCCTAATCTTCTCAAAGGTGAGTTGGTGTGTGCTAGCATCCTACAGAATAGCCTCATCGATATTTGCATACATCAAGGAGTTTATTATAAATTTATTTAATTTGGATTATTAAAAATAGATTTCAACAACCTTTCCTAACCCTAATCCAACACTCCTTAAGTTCTTCTCTACAACAAATTCAATTGGTTGTTAAAGAACTTTCATAGCTTAAGATTGCCTTTAATGTTATTTACTGGACTTAACAAGCCATCAACCATAACAAGATATCAACATCATAAGTTCCATTTATTGTGACTTAACCATTCAAGGAAGTGTAACAACCATCTAGGTTGTAACTAAGTAGACTTTATTAAATGAAGTCTAATAATTAGGAATCATGTCTTCCATTTTATTTGCATTCTCAAGATAGAGGAAGAATCTTCCTTTACATGATTAAGTGCTAGGGCCTAGCACCCCTATAAATCATTTACAAATTCAATAGTTATTAATGAATGTTTATTCCATATCATATTACTATATTGAATTGTTTAGTTATGATATCAAATTCTGCAATTTTAAGAAGTTGCATCCTATTTAGGGAAATTAGTCCAATTCCCACTGTCAAACTTATCTAAGAATACCCCATTAAGCATATACATAATATGGAGTATAACAACAAGATAAGATTCCATCTATGCAATGAGAGTACAAGATAATATACACACCCAAAGTAATAAATTCTCAACATTTAATTCATCTCTAAAACTTATACATTTAGGTATGCTACAAGACAATTGCCTTCATTACAAAAGAATACTACTTTTCTTTTCTTTTTATACAATCTCAAGAATGATTCAGAGTTCTTCACAAAAATCAAACTTAAATCAGCCAATGGTCACATAAGTTTATGCCTTCCTTTTCACTTACAAAGTCTATCTCGCAAAATTGCTAAGACAAAGTTAGTTCAATGAACTCGAGTCATGATAAGCACTAAGCCTTAAAAAGAAGTGCATTCTAATAATTGTTCCATTAAATTAACTCTGCTTTAATGAGATAATTATTACATCATATAATCAATATATCAAAAGTAATGAAAAAGAAGTACATTTTAAAAAATTGATTTCACTTCCAAGAAAAGGACAATATATAATCCACCATAGTAGCCTTATAAAATAGAGTCTAATTGATTCTATCAATTATCCTTAGGCAAACAACATATCATAACATCTCATTGTTCCCAATATTTCATAAAAGAAAACAACATTTATCTTTGCTTCAAGCTAAAGGAAGAATTTAAAGCATGGTTCAGATTAGGATGAATCATCTAACTCCTAAAAAAATAAGAAGAACCAATATAACTATGCCCAAACCCAACACATCTCGAGAAACATAATAGATTCAAAACGTGATTTAACTGTTTCTTTTAAAAGACAACTACCTTAAAATTTAACATTTAAGATATTCATCAAAACAAAATTTCATTTTAATCCAAGAAGGAATAGAAAATCAATCGGTCTACCTGCAAGTTTAAATCTACTTCCACATATAGAAGTTAACTTTTAAAGATCTGAAACAACATTCAAAAATCAAGGTAGACTCATACAGGAGTTAATCTCTACTCGAGTTCATCCAAGGAGAATTCTTAAAAAGATAGAGTGCAAGAGACAAACTTACTCATCTCAAACCAACCAAGTAAAGTCTTGTCAAACAACAGTCTGCCAAACAAACTGGCATTTCTGGCTCAATAAAACTAAATAAAATAATCTCTTCCAACATCATTTCTACAAATGATTGGGTAAAGGAAGATCAAACAACTCATAAAGAAAACTTCATTTCAAAGGAGAATCAAAACAAAAGTTCAACCAATGATCTATACAGTAAGAAGAAGCACATTACTATATTCTTTACACTTCTTTACTTTCAATGAACATGAGTTTCAATTCCCTACTCAGAATGAAATACAATTAGCAGTCCTAAAACATAGTCTGTTCTAAAGGAATCACATTCCTTTCTTTTATAATGGCTCAAGGTGTATTAACTATATCCAACAAGAAATAGAAAAAAACCGATCTATAAGTTAAACATAATTAGAAGTATAAAAAAACTTAGACTGAAATCCCTTGTCAGTTTCATTAATGCATTACAAAGATTAATTAGTTCTGATTCAATAAGTATTGTAATACAAAAATTATTCGAATAGAGACATATAATCTTTTCATAACAATTTAAGAGTACTAAATTAATTAAACTCATCTTTTAAATGAAACCCTAATCTTATTTTAAAAGATCTGAAGATGCAAGTTTCCACAAAATAGAGGGGAAAAGAATACCCTCAATAAAATGCCAATGCCATCTCAAACAAGATGAAATAGTTCACATAAAATAATTACCAAACCCATTCATCAAACAAAGATGATTTCAGTTGAGATCTTAAGAGTTTATCCAACAACTCAACCAACTATTTTCCCTATTTTCCTTGATCAATGGTTCCACGAAAGAGTTGTTAGTTTTAAACATTTAAAACAAATAAAACCCAACTCAAAATATTAGAATTGAGTCAACATGAAGTCTCAACTATAGTTCAGACTACACAAGTAACAAATATGAGTGCTTTGAAAATTACAAATCTATAATAACAGTTCCAAATTTCCCAAAAAAATATAAAACACAGGTACAGAGCCACATACGGCTTCAACAACAGTCTGAGTTACCCAAGATTTCAACACTGGCTTAGAACAACTAAAGGCTCTAACACATTTCATATCAAAACACGAAGCCCAATATTATCCCCAACTAAACTCAAGTTTTACACCAAAGTTTAAGCCCCAAAAATGAGTAATACATACAAGTACAGTGTACATTATGAACTGACATTAATAGTTCAGATTATCATAAGGAAATAAAACACAAGCACCGAGCTATATATGGACTTCAACAACAGTCCAGGGATATCCAAGATTCCAACACGGTTCAGAACAACAAGAACCTCTATCAACAGTTCTTAACAAACACAAAACCAGAACCAAGTTCCAAACCAAATACGAGCTCGAATACAAGCTCTACTAAAACACACAAGCTCATGATCAAACAAAACAAAAACTCCAACAAGATCAGACAAAACCCAAGGTTCCCAAAAAAAACTCTAAACCATATCCAAATAGCAATGAAGGTTTTCTAAACAGAATACTTCCATTACCCATTCCAGAATGAAAAAGCCGAGTTACAAAATAAGTTTTTGCATGCATTCTCTTTTTTAAGAACTATACATGGTAAGTTTCTAAATATAACATCATTTACCAAGGATTCAAAACCAATATCACAAGATTTAATAAACCCAACAAGAAAATAACTAGATATGATGTGCAATCCAAGAATCTCAAAAGAGCATAATTGTTTTAATGAAACATTTATAAGAAAATAAGAGATCTTAAAGATTAGAGCCTATCATGCCTGATAGCACTTCTGTCAAATCAAAGAGAACCTCCAGCCAAGCTCACAACTTCTCCTCTTCTCCATGAAAGATCAAACAACCACCTTCTTCTTCCACACTACCTCTTATATATCCCGTGAACCGAAAATAGGTAAAAATCTCAAGAATATCCATTAAGTGTAGTTCAATCTGTTGGATCAAAAAACCAGAGAGCATGCAGAGAAAAAATCGTGAAACATGCAAGGTGAAATGACCCCATACAAATATGTTTGCATGCTTTCCAAAACGATTTGAGCACAAAAACCTAAAACAATAAATTATATTAATTCCTATTTTCCCACCTATCCTTCCTTGTCACCGCCTTCCAAGTTTAGCGAATGCCAAATCAAATTTAAAAGGAATTCCATTTTATTGAAGTTTCCACACAAGCCTCTCGCCAAGTCAGCTAGCCCTTGCCACATTGGCGACGTGAGCTTTTAAAAACCTTATCAACAACTTAAATGCCTTGGAACCATTGCCTGTGATACATGTGACCACCAATTCCCCCTTCTTACCCATTAGTTTAGGGTAAACATAATTTCTTAGGTTAGATCTTAGGTTAGCTTAGGATATGTAACCTTAGGACATAACCCAATCAATAAATCACCACCTTAGGTAGTTTCCACATAGGTTAGATTAATTCCAACACAATATTTTTTAGGCATTAGGTTAGATCATCACACAACCATTAAGCATTAGGTTTTAGGATAATTTCAATAACCTAGAAACCTCTCCATAATCCTTTAGTAAAAGCTTAGGTTAGGATAAAATTTAATTAATTAACATAGCTAGGTAATATATATATTCTTACCTAGCTTAGGATTTTGTAGGACAATCCCTTTAGTTTTAGGAACCATAATGTTTCCTATGCCATGAATAGGCTATAGTTCATTTGTCAGCATTGTCCTACCACAATTGAACTGAAAAGATCCAAACACAACATATGACTGAATAGAAACACATTCACACAACAATCAAATAACTTGTAATCAATCAAAGTTCAGTCATACATCTTTTAATTCATGGAATGTCGATTTACCATTCGTTCAATAGAGCAGATTTAAAACATTCCTTGGATCACTGAAATTGATCCAAGGATGAGTTAGATTAATAGATAAGTTTACAACTCTTAAACCAGATTGCAACTTACCTACAAGAAATGAAAAATGGATTTAAGGAAGCCATTCCAATTCAGTCAAAGGATCTTAAGAATAGAAGATGATTTATCCATATCAAACATGATCTCCAAAAATCAAAAGAACATATCTTTATAAGGAAAATTACATGTCAACACTTGAAATGTAAAGGAGGAAAATAACAACTGTCAAGGGTGTTACACGGGATCCCCATCTAACCCCAATAGCATGGAAGCTTTGGTTGACTTTATAAGGGGAGAGACTCTTCTTGACATGGACCTTCATGGGACATCCTTTACTTGGTCAAATCGCAGAGTTGGTAGAAATCACATACAAAGCAGATTGGATAGAGCTTTAGGATCCTTGGACTAGATCTCACTTTACCCTGATTTATTTCTCAGCTCCTTACCCCATGCGGCTTTGGACCACAACCCTTTAATCCTCTGTGCCAACAATAAGTTGAACATAAAAAATCCTCCCTTCAGATTCGAGCTTGCTTGGCTGGAAAATAATCAACTGGACCCTCTCATTAAGAGCTGGTGGGATATCAAAGTTCAGGGATCCGAAATGTTTAAATTCTCTAGAAAACTTAAGGAAATAAAAAACAGCTCAAGATCTGGAAGAACACGGTGTTCGAATATCAAAACTCGAAAAATTGCTAACATTTCTACTCTGATGGAGGTTGAAGGAAGAACAAAACAACTCCATAATCAAGAAAGACATATTCTCAATGCAACTTCCACAATACCCTAAGGGAAGAAGAGACCTATTAGAAATAGAGATCTTGGGCACTTTGGCTGGAGAAGGGAGATCGCAACACCAAGTTCTTCCACATTACTGCCTCTAAGCACAAAAGCAGGGATAAAATCAAGGAATTTCTTACTTCGGCAGGTAACACCTTAACCTCTGACACTGACATTTCTAACGAATTAGTCTCCTTTTATTCTAATCTCCTTCAGGAAGAGGACCCTCCCAATGAGCAAGCTATGTCCAAGATGCTCCAACACATTCCCAAAGTAATCTCGGAGGACATGAATGGAAACTTAACAAAACCCTTCTCTATGGAGGAAATTCATAAAGTAGTTTTCACTATGAAAGGGACAAGGCCCCTGGCCTCGATGGCTTTCCCACTACCTTTTAAAAATCTTCTGGGACATCGTTAAGAAATATCTTTACAAAGTAGTTATGGAATTCCAATATAACAATGACCTTCTAAAATAATGGAACACCACCTTTATAGCTCTTTCCCCCAAAGCTCTTGGATCCAAATTGGTCTCCAATTTCAGGCCAATTAGCCTCTGCAACACCTCCTACAAAATCATAACCAAAATGTTAGCAGCCCGTCTTAAGCCTCTGATGAATAACCTCATCATGGAGAATCAAAATGGTTTCATCAGTGGGTGCCTTATTCAAGGGGGTATCATCACCATTCATGAAGCCATCCACTCTACCCATCACTCAAAGTCTATGGGGATGATCCTCAAATTAGACATGCAAAAATCTTTCGACAGAGTTAGCTAGAATTTTTTTATCCGTGTTCTACAAAATTATGGGTTCGATAACAGATGGTGCAACTAGTTTTCATCTTGCATTGTGACCCCTTTCTTCTCTATTATCATCAATGGCATCCCCACAGATTTTTCAAAAGTAGCAGAGCCATTTTCCAAGTGGACCCTTTGTCTCCGTTTCTATTCCTGTTAATGGTGGACTCCCTCAGCAGAGCTCGGAGGCAACCAAAAGTCTTTTGGTTATTTCTAGCATCAAAATCACTTCCAGCTCCTCTTCCACCACTCACAGCCAATTCACAGATGACACCCTACTTTTTAGTGTTGCTTTGGTGATTGAAGCTCATGCCCTGAAAGAAATTTTAGAAGACTATCAACAAGCCTCTCAACAATTAATCAACTTCAACAAAAGCAATGATCAACTTCCTAAACACAGCGGCTCAAACTCAATGAAGGATAGTTGACATTTTTGTTGTAAAATTATGGATTTTCCCTCCACCTATCTTGGCATCCCCTATTCAAAGGAAAACAAACCAAGAACTTGTGGAATCCTGTCATTGAGAGATACCAAAAAAATTGGCTGCTTGGAAAGGTGCTATTCTTAGTCAAGTTGGAAAACTTCAACTAGTCAAAGCTACTCTGCAGAGTCTACCTATCTACTTCATGTATCTTTTAAAATTCCTACCTTAGTGATCGTGTTGTCGATGGAATCCAAATTTTTTTATGGACGGGTTGAAGCTAAAAATGAAACCTGGTCTCTTGGAATGAAGTTTGTAAACCAACCTATCTGGGTGGGCTTGGTATAAGACAGATTGTTGATATGAATGTTGCTCTGTTGGCTAAAATCGGTTGGGAAATTACTCAAGGTAATTCACATTGGGCTCAGCTGCTAAGATCCAAATACCTGATGCAGGATGAATACTTCCTTCTCTCATCCCCTCCCCACGGCTCGGCCATCTGGAACTCGGTTACTAGCTCTCTTCCTCTTCTCCGTTCTAGGACAAGTGGAGATTGGGAAATGGCAGATCTATTGACTTCTGGTTGGACTGGTGGATTGGGGATAAACCTCTGAGTCTCAACTCTATTTGGGATCCTATCAAAAGGAACCTCATCAATAGGCATGGTAGAAAAGTGTCTGGTTACTGGAGTATTCAGAACTCTATCCCCTCTTGGCACATTCCGGATTGGATGGGCATCAGTGATCTTCAGAGTCAGCTTTTGTTTCAGTTGAGATCTTCCCTTTCCTCCCTCTATATTCCATTCTCCTCCCCCGCTGATGAACGTATCTGGCCCCTTTCCCCCTCTGGTGCCTTCACTATCAAAGTTGCATATTACACTAAGCCCCGGACCACTATTGGCCCTCCCCTCTTTAAAATTTGGCCCAAAGAGTCTATTCCCAAAATTGGCTTCTTTGCCTAGCTGTCCTTCAAGAACGCTTTCCTCTTAGGTGAGAACCTTAAGAGGAGAGGCTTCTCGCTTCCCACTCGATGTGTTCTTTGTTGGAAAGCCTTGGAATCCTCCTCTCATCTCCTTCTACACTGCCCCTTTGCCCAAGCTATCTGGAGTGGGATTTTGTCGTGTTTTAGAGTTGTCTGGACCTTCCCAAGTTCTATTCATGACACCCTCATACAATGGTACTCCCCCTTCACTCACCCGGCCCTCTCCCTAGCTTGGAAACTCATCCTCCCACATGGCCTTTGGGGTATATGGAAAGAGAGGAATAGGAGAATCTTCAAAGATCAATGTTGGGATCCGGAGAGGGTGGCCAGTCATATAGCTATTCTCTTCCAGGATAATCTCAATAGCTGCTTATGGAAAAAATATCAGCAGAAAATTCAGCTATGTAATCACAAGGATTGGTGTCAGCAGATGATGATCCTTCCCATAGCCAAATCCTCTTCCCAGCTCATGCGGAGGTTAAGTGGCTCCCTCCTCCTCTGGGTTGGTTGAAACTTAATACAGATGGTGCTTCTAAAGGTAACCCTGGAAGTCAAGGGGAGGGTGATCCTCTAAAATTCAGATGGTTCCCCTAAAGCCACTATTGCAGTCAATTTTAACCTAGGTACCAATCACAGGGCTAAATCCTTAGCAATCTTAAAAGGGTTGGAGATGAGTCTTAAACTTGGCAATGATCCCCTAATTGTGGAAAGTGACTCTCTCAATATTATAACTCTCCTCAACTCGGATGACCTAGGTCAATGGACTATTAAAAACATTATTGCTGACATCCGGATCCTCCAAAGAAATTTTCAGCAACTCAAGTTTTAGCACACTCTTAGGGAAGGAAACAAGGCAGCAGATTGTTTGGCTAACATTGGTGTCCTCCTTGACTCTCAGCAAACTTGGCTTGAGAATTTCCCTACCAATCTCCTTCAAATTACCCATAATGACTACTCTTTGTCTAGCTAATATGTGGGGATGGGAGTCTGATTCCTATGTTAGCAAATCCGGCAATAGACACTCCATTCTCGCTTTTGACGGTGGTAATGATTTCCATATTAATTTGAAGTATTGCTCCACATAGAGCAATGCATGTGTGATGAGTATTACTACACTCTTGCAGATCCTAGTTCAGGATTCCTCATTCAATATCATAATTACTCTCATCTCAGGTGGATGGATGACATGGAAGGCTCCCATAGATATGGCAAAGCTTTTTAGAGCCGAGTCACAGATTGTCTCCTCAAACCACATCCACAATTTTCTAAAAATGGGAAGGCAACTCAAGCGCATTGAACCAAATTCATGCACAGGGTTACAGGATGACTATGAGGTATGGAGCTTCCTTAGTGACAATGGTATCACAACGTTCCTTAAAAGGATGTTAGGTTACTCAATGCTAGTATTATATGGTGTTATGAACACATGGTCACATGGCAGAGTTCAGATTGGAAACACCTGCTTCACTATCTCCACTAATGCCATCACTTTTGTCACCAGCCTTCCTTCCTTGGGTGTGGTGTACTTGAAGCACCTCTACAAATGGAGCTCCAAGACTTCATCACCAAAGGGGAGAAGCCAACAAAGTACCTCTCGGGCTATATACGGGAATCCCTCCTTCCTCCTTGGGATAGAGTCACCGAGGTGATCATGAGGTACTTCACCATCGATGGCCATTATAGGTTAGTCTATGGTCCCCATTTCTTCATCCTCTCGCACCTTTGGTGGGGAAAAAGATCAACCTGGTTGCTTTCCTTTTCCAATCGCTTGAGCATTCCATCAACCTAGCTAGGGAGGGTGAAGGGCCCATTCTGCATCAGGGCCTCCTCTACCTTCTGTTCAAATTTGTTGCTTCCCCGCTTTGAATTGAGTCTTTTTCCTCCCAAGCACAGTTGGCCCCACCGTACGCCCACCTCCTCTCCCATGCCACTTTGAAAAATTTCTTCCGACTCTGACTCCGATGTCAAAATCCTAGTAATTTTTGTTCCCCCTGCCTCCCCTGTTTGTCCACCCTCCCCAAGTCTAAACAGTTTCATTGTTCTTGTGGCTTCAGTGGAACTCGCCACTTCCTCTCCACCTCCATCTCAGAGCTCGCATCTCGGATGCCCTGCTGGGGCTTGCTCAGTTGTATCCTGATTCTATCCCGATTGACCTAGAGGTGGAGCTCAAGGAGGAGGGTCTTAACTTCCAGCTAGATGTCGATAACACTATCATGGAGGATCGTGACACCAACCCCCAGGATGCCCATTTGGATGCTAGAACAAACTAGATTTAGTCTTTTAATAGAAACATTGAGAAGGCCAACACTAATTATGCTACTGACACTAAGAAGCATTCAGATGGGTGTCATGTGGAGCTGGTGACTTCCATCCTGCCAAGCTGAAATGCTCCTTCTCGGTTCTCAAAGCGTGGGAGAACTTCACTAAAAATACCAAGAAGGCCATTACCAAAGATTGTACTGAGTTGTTAATGCTTGCTGACCAACTTGCTGATGAATCGGGGTCTATCCAGGCCAAGAATATTGTAATTGAGCTTAAGAAGCTCATCGATGTTGTTTTTCTGCTTCGGGCTTGCTCTTTTGCCTATTTTTTTGAAATTTTCTTAGGTTTTTTCTCTCTATGTAAGCTTTAATGTTTAATCTAGCCATTGGGCTCCTTGTATAAGGTTGTGGGACCTTCTAAAACCCTCATTTTACCCTCTTTCCAAAAAAAAGTACTATCAAAACTTGTACAATGCATAGATCATTGACAAATCTTCGCGCTCTATTGTTGTATAATTTCATTCAGTAGGAGTTAGCTTCCTACTAGTAAAATAGATTGGATGATCTATAATACCTTCGCTAGGTTAAACTAACACAACGCCAATGGCCATGCCAAAAGCATCCACATGCACATGAAATGGTTTATCCCATGAGGGAAGCGCAGAATGGGCACGCTAGTAAGTCTCTCTTTTAATATCTCAAACGTGCACTTTATATGATTCTCCCCATGAAATGTACCTTTCCCCTTTAGTAAATATTCCAAGGGTGCAAAATTTTGGCATACACTTTTATAATTTTTCTATAATATCCTATATGACCTAAAAATCCGCACACCTCACTTTGGTGGTAGGCACTTCCAAGACTAAAATGACAAAGAACCTTGGTGGATCAGCTAACAAACCTTCCTTACAGATTATATGTCCTAGTAGTATCCCAAATGGCATAGAAAATATGCACTTCTTGATGTTCAAAGAGATACTCAATTATCTACATTATTTAAACATTAAGCACATATTGTCACAATGATCTTTCACAAGCCCATATATTATCCAATCATCTAGGTAGACCTGTAAGAAGTTGTGAATAAAATATTTAAATGCCTAAAAAACTATGCGTGAGAATACAACAGGTGCATTTTTCAATCCAAAAGGCATCACAGTATAGGAAAAACTACCCCATTCATTAGTAAATGTTTTCTTTTCTTCATCCTCTTGAGAAATCCTAACTTTGATGATACCCGAAAATCTATCTCGTGAAGGAATATATATCACACCCTACAAATCCTTAGAGTATTTCCTCAATGAATGGCATAGGGAATGGATCTCGTGACGCATGAAACATTCGGATCCTATAATCCACACATATTCTAATTCGTTCGTCCTTCTTGATATTGATCACCATTGGGCTAACCCATTCGACTCATCAAGGGCTTGATAATTCCAGATTTCAACATTTTATCAATTTCTTCTTTTACCTTTTTCATGCAAATTAGGATTCATTCTGTAAGGTCTCTTTCTAACTGGATGCGCACCATCCTTAAGTTTGATCTTCATTTCCCCAAGTGATTCATACACACCTTTAAGTTCATGATATCCTCAATGGAATAAATCATGATAATCCCTGAGTAACTCGATGATCTTTTCTACCTTTGAGTCCGACCGGTGAGTGTCTAATTATTACCTCTTTATGCTCATCCTCACGAACCTATATTCACCTTTTTTGTCTTCATGGGTTCATGGTAGGCACGCATATCCTTGTCTACATTTTCAAAGATCTCGTGCACTCTGTGTGAATGTTCAATATCCAGGTTCTCAACTTCCTTATCATCCATGATGTAGACCATCTTTCCTTTCTATTTCTCGAGGTAAGCATGTTCAAGTAGTATGGAGTTCATTTCTTCTTCCTTTTCAAAACATGCTCTGAACTCTACCTCACCGAATAATTCGGAATATGATCTTACGGTTTTACACTATCTCTAATAGTTAGACACTTGAAAATTTTAATGCCTCTTCTATAGGAGGTTTATTCGAGAAGTAGTCAAAGGTCTAGATCATACTTGCAGTCAAATCTTACCAATTTTAGTTTCTCGATGTAGTTATGCACATACATACAAGGTGTGTACGCATCCTTGTAGCGTAGAATACAGTCGATGCACCCAGAGTAAAGGTGGTAATGCTTCCTTTCTGTTGTCCGAGTCTCTCACACTATTGAATGTGATGTTGAATAGGTTGATCACCATGATAAGTGCAGATTTTTGTAGGTGCGTTATTCCTTACAAACCTAGTAGACAAAGAAACTCCAATCTCTTCCTAGTTTATAATATTATCTCTATGGACTACCCACCAGTGTGCTGTTGTCTCGTGCATTGTATATACTAACATATCTCTTCTCTTAATTTGATCTATCCATTTTGTTTCCATGGCCTTCAAAATTCGGGAGATATTCTACCCCATATACCAAGGCATTATGCTACCTATCTATTGAACCAAAAGAAGCCCATTCTTGTGCCCAACCACAATTTTCACCTCACTTCCTACTAATTCATATGTACCATGAGCCCAATTATCACAATTAATACTCATAGTATCACTAATAGAATGAGAATCCTCCCACCGTAGGATGCCTTCTTTTGATGGCTCATTGACCTATGGATCTTGAATAGTGCATACATAGACTCTGTTTAAGTCCTCCTCACTTAGAGGTTCAATATATGGTGTAGAATTCCCCCTGTCAAAGGTATCACAACCATTTCCTCCTTGTTTTCAAAACTAATATACCCATTATTGAATATCAAGTCAGCATTATTTGCATAACACTAAGGGCATCCAAGCGGGGATGGAAAATTATCTCGCTTCTACAAGTGCTAATACCACAAAATCCCCAATGAACTTTTCCCCTTGTATAGTTATAGATGCATCTTTCAAGACTCCTATGGGAGTGGCCTTAGTCTAGTTTACCATAAAAAACACACATTAGATGATGGCTGTAATGGAGACCTCCCCATTTGTACCCATGCATCTAATGTAAGCACATTTACTTCCACACCTGTATCAATAAAGATGTTGCTCAATATCCACCCATCCACAACAACATTCAGATTAATTTCTTTGTCATAGTCAATTCTATCGGGGGAAGATTTGCATGTAGAATCTTTACGTCGGTCTCAAGACTTGCACGTAGAGTGTTCCCTTTTAACTAACTTCCTAATAGTGGAATAATGTTCTCCTGGCACAACATTTTTCATACCTCCCACAGATCATCGATATCGGTTTGGGTGTCTTGATGCTTTCTTATAATCCTTTAGGTATTGTATCTCACCTTGAAGATTCCTTAGCATCCATTAGTGTTGCATAATCCATGCAAGTTTGATCGGGTCAAACCTCCTATACCAACCGTGTGTGTGCCCTTGTAATGTAGTGGTGAATTGACTTGTCTTTCACTCATCGGCCATGATCCCTTTAGTGCACCAAAAGATTTCACACATATGTGTATGTTCGGAAGAATTCTCTATACCTCTATACTTCGGGAGACGAAGATACATCTCTATATAGATATTATGTGGTTGCTGCGGACCTTGACCACCTGATCTAGAACTTCCTGTGTTCCCTCTACCTCTAGAACCACTAGATCCACCAGAACTAGAACCACCTATACCTCTTGATCCTCCACCTGTAGCTAGAGTAGGACCTGTAGATGTACTCCCCTATGCTCCGACAATAGTACTATACTGAACCCCTAGTGCGTGAGGCAATTCCACTTCAGGTGAATCCAACATTACTCTGGCGTGCTTACATTCTATGTAGATGATGTGCCTAAGAATTCTCCTCCATATAACATTGAAGTTATTTGTCCTACCATTGATGTACTTGATCCCTGACTTACTCCTGCTCTCCTACTTCCCAAGTTAGCTTGCTAGTTACTTGTCGTACTAGATACTAAAAAACCAAGCGCAAAGGCTAGGTCACCAAGTGGATTAAGATGTGTGCATGCGGTCCGAGGTAGTATCTATTGGCACACTTCTGTGTGAGGTTGAGAAGGGATCTCTATCATGATTTCCAATATGGGGGAGTTCCTAATGCTCTAGCTCCATGTCTTCTATGTGAGCTGTAAATCCTTCATGAGCCATATATCTCTTCAACACCATACTTTCTACTGATGGAACGTTGATTCTCTATCTCTCTCTCGCGTACCTCATTATACTTAAGCCATATTTCCTATCTCTGCTTCTCTTATGTTAGGTCTTGTCATCTCAATACCAAACCTGTTCTTTCCCTTACGCATGGTGAAGTTTAGTTAGCCATTGGTTTACTTTCCAGGTTCAAATTTACCATCAGGATCTTGATTTCCAGTGGAATACTTTGCAAATATGTTCCTCTTGGATACCTCAAAAGGTGGAATTCAGCTATCTCTAGGTAAGAGTACATCGAAATTGAATATTTCAAAATATAATTGTTTAGAACACCATGAAACCATGTATCCACTATGTAAGTCTAGATCAGATCAACATCATAAAGGGCCTAAAATTCTTCCTGTATCCAGACAAGTGCATGATACCTCCAATTCCATTGAGATGCATAAGTAGTAAGCCACTCATATAGTTCTACTGGAAAGATAGTGAAAAATCTCTCATATAAGCTGTCATACAGGTTATGTTCTACCCAAGTGTGTGCATTAAACTCAGATCCACTATTGAACCATCATGCATATTCTTCCTCTAGATCATGTATCCATTCCTCAATACTTGCTAGAGTTAACTAGTATGTCTTCATCATGAACCATTCGGAAAATAACTAAAAATTAGGTCCCAACAACGGAACCAATGATGCAGCCTAGAATTTACCAGATAACACCCTAGTCACGCTGGCACATCACTCATCCTTGGCTGAGCACTCACCCAAAGCACGCAAAGGTATCGGTATCTCTTTAGGGTTGTTGTAGTAAGATGTTAGCACGATGAAGGAAGAAACATCTAGATTCATAATTATTCCATCACTCTATAATGCATGCTACCCATAGATCTATGAAAGAACAAGCTTAAACAATAATCATGATTGAATCAATAACATGTACTACTCAATTACACACATAATTACACTTAGATTCATCCAATATCTTCCATCTTTATTAAATATAGAAGCTTCTTACTATATTATCATTCTATACCAATGTGAGTAGGGATCGATACACACATTCATATATCGCACTCTACATCTCTCTACTATATACCTAATCATCATATATATAGGGTGGGGACTTGCCCTTTACCATTTATCTATTCTAAAAATAGGCCACATGCTATTGATAGCCACACGCCATTTACAAGTATAGCCACACATGTAAGTGTGCTATCTATAGTCCTCTTACAGTTAACTAAAGTATCAATTCTATTCTTATCATGTCTCTATGTAAAATGCTTAGATATGCTTCTCCAAAGATAGACAATGTATTGTACGCATGTCGCTGCATTTTGGTGTGTCCTGCACGCTATCTTCTAAAAATAGGTCTTCATCCTCAAAATCAGCTAAGTCCTAAAAGTTGAACTTGTCTTCCGCTTGTGGGTCCTTCCATGCCTTTAATCCTAGCCTTCTATCCCGCGGACTCCTTGTGATCTTTGACAAGTATTCTTTGATCAACAACCCTTGGTATACCCAAACTCCTTCCTTTCTCTAGGATTGTGGTTGTATTAGTTAAATCATGGTTTAAATCTACCCTTGTGCCTTTTAACCCTGTTACTATTGAGATCAATGTGGTTGTGATCCTTACCTTGTGACCTGTAAAGTAGAAGAAATCTTCATGTACCCTACTCATCAACCATCGATAAATGGTGCATATTTCCCGAAGTAAGGGAGCTCATACAACTGGTAAAATCCAATCTACTTCAACAACTTCTCCCTAGCATCATCATACACCGGCATGTCTTTTGATGTGCGCTTATTTGTCTTTGTGTTTAATAACGCATCCAGCTCCTTATTTTTGGTTGTACGATGGTTGTACTCACTAATTTTTCTCTTCCAAATGTGGGAATCCCATTCCTGACCCACAATCATACCCTCGGATTGCATTTATGAGAAATTACTCTCAAGAGTCATTTCAACCTCTACTTCCACTTTCTTCTTCCCCTTAGCTCCTGTGGTAGGTGCTTTCTTTGGTGCCATCTATAACCTGCAATCTCCTCACTTCAAATACTCACCTTTTATCTCTAAAACATGCAAACCCAAACCACGGCTTGACTTAGCATGCCCTAGTTGAAATTATGTTCCCTAGCTCTTTTTAATGCCTTGCTTTGCTCAAACCCTTTAACTAGGGACACAAGCTTCCTCTACACACAAATCTACTCGTCACATCTCGATTCACACTCTTCACACCTGAATACTCTTCTCGTAGCTCGGTTGCACTTGGCTCTTTCAAATTATTGTGATTGCAATGGTAAGAATGAACTTGCATCCCGTCCTTATATATATTTTCAAAAATTTAGTGCATTTATTTCTTCTTCACCTACCAACAATCCTCTCATTAATTGACCATTTTCATTCTTTCCATGTGGTACATCTTCATGCCCAAGCTATAACCTTCTAGTGCGCCCTCCTACCTTTTGGTTGTAGAATTCTCTGCAGCGTGCTTCCATGCATCAGTACCTCATCACTTTGTGCCTTCCACTGGTATTTTCATGGCCTCTGCTTACCTCGTGTTATACTATTCCATCATTTATCTCCATCTATGGTCATTTTTTCTAGAAGCAATCTCTTTTTTTTCAATTCTCCAACTTGAATAACACCCAGTAGAAGTTTGTTCCTTTCATGTGTACTTATTTCCAATAGTCTAGTACATGGATATCAATAACCACCCCACGGTAAGGGTATGTGCAGTCCTCTGCATATAAAAATTCTTCAAATAGTAATTAGCTTCTGGCGTGTAAACATGCTTTATTACACAAACACACCAACTAAATTGACAAAGCATAGCAACAAAGAAGGAAACACATTAAGGAAATATAGAATTGGAAACCTAATCTAAATGGTAATCTTGTCTTATTACAAACACCAAGAAGACTTATTTATAGTAGGGCTTCAACCTACTCCCATTGAAGTATTTGGGTAACCATATTCCATCAAGCACCTCTAATTGACAAGTGTATGTTTTAAGTATGTGAGTGACAACATATGGCCCCAACCAATGTACTTTGAGTTTTCTTGGATGGCACAAAAACTTAGAATCATAAAGGAGCACCATCTGTCCAATCTCAAACTTTTTATCCCTGATGTGCCTATCATGCCATGCTTTCTACCTGGCCTTTTCTTGTTTTTGACTCCAACGTGTTATTTCTCATCACTCATCCAACTTAATTAACTCTTAAATTTATTCTTGTAATGCTTGCTCAATAGCGAGATCTCTAGCATGTGCAATATACAAAAATCGTAACATGAATTCTATAGGAAGAACTACTTCTACGCCAAACACTAACTCAAATGGTGTGGATTTTTTCAACCTTTTATATGTTGTTTGATATGCCCAAATTACCGCAGATACTTTATCATCCCAATCCTTTCTTACAAAATCACATATTTTTGTTAATTTTTGGCTCAAAATTTTGTTGAAAGCCTCATAAGTCCCATTTTCTGAGAATGATATAGTGTAGTATTATGGTGTGCAATCATGAATTCATCGAATAGAATTCTAATTTTATCATTAAGAAAGTTATGCCCTATCATTGGTCAAACTTAAAGGACATCCATACCATGTAATAACATTTTCCCATAGAAACCTAGTTGTTGTAGCCATTGTGCAATCCTTTCTAGGTCTTATTTCTGCCCACTTTATCAAATAATCTGTGTAAGTAATGATATAGCATGATCCAGTCCTACATGCGGCTAGTGAAATAGGACCCACAAAATCTATAGCCCATTTCTCAAATGGTTCTGCACTAGTAATAGTTCATAGAGGCATTTCATCTTGTTGAACTAGTTTTCCAAGAAAATGATAGTGATCACAAGACTTGTAATATAATTTACAATATTTATACAAGGTCTCCTACTATAATCCAAATGTGAGTAGAATATTACATGCGGTGGCATTACTTGCATAGTGGCCACTTGCAATACCACCATGATCTTCCTCCATGATAGCCATGCATTCATGTTCTAGTACACAATGAAGTAATACTTCATCCCAACCTAATTTGTACAGGTCACGGCTAATCAACATATATGGTGCTGCGCATATAGAAAGTTATTTCTTCTCTAAGGATTTCATTCCTTCTAGTGCCATGCCTATTCGTATAAACACAAAAATGTATTCTAATTCTAAATGCACTCGTTGTAACCTATATATCTATGCATCTGGCATGGTATCTTCAATTTCATGTGCTTCTTCTCCTATCTCGTATTACGGATAAATGATCTAGGTCCAGAGTTAATTTTACTGGTTTTACCACAACTGTGAAATCAAATTCTTGAAATAAGAGTACCCATCTACATATGTGCCCCTATAAAATGGGATTATTTATCAAATAGTTCAATTCCATATGATCTATATAAAAGACAAATGGTGTAGCTAGCAGTACTATCGAATCTATGTAGCACATAAATCATTGACAAAGCTCCACGTTTGGTAGTTGTGTAATTCTTCTTTGCATGAGTCAACTTTTTATTAGCAAAACATATAGGATGATATATAATACCTTCTCCAGGATGAGCCAAAACCATGCCAATGGCCATACCAAAGGCATCCACATGTACATGAAATGGTTTTTCCCACAAAGGAAAACACAGAAATGGCATGTTAGTAAGTTTCTCCTTTAGTGTCTCAAAGCCATGTTGTTGCGGTTCTCCCGGTAGAATGTACCTTTTCCTCTCGTGAACTCCTCCAAATGTGTGGGAATCTTGGCATATCCTTTAATAAAATTCCGATAATATCTTGTATGACCCAAAACTCCATGCACATCACTCTAATCTGGTAGGCTCTTTCGGGCCTACTGATGACTCCAACTTTAGTTGGATCGACCAATAGACCTTCCTTGCAGATTATGTGTCCTAATAGTATTCCAAATGGTGTAGCAAATATGCAATTTTTGATTTTCAAATAGATACTCAACTATCTACATATTTCAAACATTAAGCAAAAAATTTCATAATGATCTTTAACAAGTCTATACACCATCCAATCGTCTAAATAAATTTGCAAGAAGTTGTGAATAAAGTCCTTGAATGCTTGAACAACTATGTGTGAAAATACAAAGTGGCACATTTTTCGGACTAAAATGCATCATAGTGTAGGTGAAGCTACCCCATTAAGTAGTAAAATTATTCTTTTCCTAATCCTCCTGGGAAATCCTAACCTGATGATACCTAGAGAACTTATCTATAAATGAATATATTTCACGCCTATGACACCTTCTAGTATTTCCTCGAGTGAATGGCATAGGAAATGGATTAGTCACACATGCAACATTCATCTCCCTATAGTCCACATAGATCCTAATCCGTCCATCCTTCTTGATACTAATCACCATTGGACTAACCCATTTTGATTTGTCTAGGGGATTGATGATTTTAGACTTCAACATTTTATCAATCTCTTCTTTAACCTTTTCATGTAATTTGGGTTTCATCTTGTAGGGCCTCTTTCAAACCGGGTGCACACCATCTTTAAGATTTATCTTCATCTCCCTAATGATTCATGCATGCCTTTAAGTTCATGGTACCCTCGAGGGAATAAGTCCTGATAATCCCGTAGTAACTCTATGATTTTTGCCACTTCAGAGTTTGACCAATAGTCCCCAATTATGGCCTCCTTAGAATCAACATCTAATCCAATATTCACTTTCTTTATCTTCATAGCTTCATGATAGGCACGCGTAGTCTTATCTACATTTTCTAACACCTCACGCCTACATGTTGAATGGTTTACATCCAAATTTTCTACTTCTTCATCATCCACTAAGTAGACCATTTTTCCTTTTTCTTTCTCAAGGAAAGTGCACTAAAGTAGTGTGGCATCAACCTCTATTTCTTCAAAAAAAAATGCTCTCATGTTTCCTTCATCTAATAAATCTTGAAGGAGTTCTTCAGCCTTAGCACTATCTCCCATAGTTAAGTGCTTTATGAATTTTAATAGTTCTTCCACTTTGGAGGCTTAGTCGAGAAGAAGTAAAACATATGGTTCATTCCTACAATTAAATCATGCCAATTTTGAGTCTCTCTATGGAGTTCGGCATAAACATACCAAGCATGTGCACATCCTTGTAAAGTGGAATTAAACTTGTGCACCCAAAGTGAAGGTGGTAAAGCTTCATGTCCCTTTATCTAGATTATCTCACACTTCTGAACGTGGTGCTGAATAGGTTGATGACCATGATAAGTACAGATTTGAGTAGCTAAATTTCTCTGAAGAACCTAGTATCGAGAAATCCTAATTTCATTCCATCCTACAAGATTAGCCTTGTGGACTACCCACCAGGTACGTCACTATCCTACATAGGGTATATGTTAGCATATTCCTTCTCTCCAGTGGTTCTATCCATCATTCTTCCATGGCACGCAGGAATACCATAGGATCTCCTTCTCCGATGTAACAAGGTACTGAGTTGTTACCTATAATCCTAATATAATTTGGTTTATTTTCCTTAGGAAATATGCTCTTTCACTACCAACTCATAAGTTCTATGAGCCCAATATAAGCATTTGTAGTATCACTAATAGATTGTGCATCCTCCCATTGAAGGATTCCTTCTTTACATGGCTCAATCACCTCTAGATCCTGGATGGCACATACATAAATCCTATTCAAGTCTTCTTCACTCAAGGGCTCAACATAGGGCACAAAACTTCCATCTATTAAAGAGATAATAACTCTCTCCTCCTTGTTTTAAAAACTAATATAAACCTTGTTGAACTGAAGATCAGAATTATTTACATAGCACCAGGAATCCCCAATAGAGTTGGGAAGCTATCTAACTCTGCTAATGCTAAAACCTCAAAATCTCCAAAGTGAAATTTTTTTCTTGTATGGTAATGGATGCATCTTTTAAAACTCCAATGGGAGTGGCCTTAGTCACGTTAGTCATGAGCAATACATTAGAGGATGGCTGCAATAGAGGTCTCCCTATTTGTACCCATGCATCTAAGGTAAGAACATTGACTTTCATGATTATATCAATTAATATATTACTCAATAGCCATCCATCCACAACAACATTCGTGAGTGATTTCCTTGTCATGATCTAGGCTATAAGGGGGAATATTTGCATGTAGGATCTGTCGTCCAATCTCAATACTTAAGCATGGAATATTTCCTTTTAACCAATTCCTCAACAAAGATGGAATGATATTCTCCTAGCACAACAATTTGCACACTTCTCTCAAGTCATCTATATCAATTTGGACCATCTCTAATGCATTCTTTTTCTCCATCTTCTGTGATTTCTACTTTAAATACTATATTTCACCTTGAATATTCTTGAGTACCTCCATGGTTTCCTGGTAAACCTCCTTTACATGGGTAGGATCTAGGTAACATGCATGTAGAACCTCCTCCTTAGTGATGATAGACCTCTACTACAATACTTCTTTGGTGTGCACCGCTTCGGTGTGAGTTGTGAACTTTACCTGCAATGCCTCGAATTCTGGTTCTAACTTTTGCATTAATTGATTTTCCATGGCATGTTGTATCCTAACCATCCCTGTGCCTTTATTTTTGTATTTATGCTTCTTGCTAAGATGCTCATACAAGTCTAGGCACTCCTCATAACTATGATTCTTTCCACATAAAGAACATGTAATATTATGAGGACATTCACACCTGTAGTGGCTAGGAGATTCACATGTATAACATGTTACTGTGAGGAACTCACCTCTTCTATTTTCATGGCCTCATCCTATGAATCTACCATAGTATCCTTGACCTCTGCTACGACCATGTTCAAAATTCCCTTCATTCTAATCGAGAGAACCTAATCATGATCATGATCATGATGCTCATTCTTTCCTTTGGAGTAATCAAACTCCCGTCTATCATACACCAATATCTATAGCATCCTAGATATGACCAATCAACTGGTAATCTTCTAAGTCATAAGTCATGGACTGCAGATTTTAAGGTAACAAGAGATCGTTCTTCCTTATTGCACATTCTAGTAATGGGTAGCGGCTAACATCATGGTTTAAATGGCATATCTCATAGTCCAACAAAGAATGAGCACACTGATCTATGGGGACAACTATCCTTTGTGTGACCATCCACTTTGTAATATGTATACCAAATCCTCATGTGCATCTCATGTGTTGAGTTTGATGATAGTTTCTCCAACTAATTTATCATAGCTACTGATACGTGCTTCTAAAAATGGTCTCACCATAGTGTCTATACTTCTAACTACCTTAGAGTGTAAGGCTGCTCAAAGTGCTTTGTGCAGATCAATGTATGTTTTATGTGATAGCGCCCTCCTAAAAGGTGTAAATAGACCTCCAAAAAAACCATTATGCATCTGGCTTACATGAATATCATAAGACAAATTAGATAAAAAAGTGTTGAAATGAGCATCATACTCTCTACGATACTCTCAGTAGTGCCTTGGTTAATATCCTTGAGCACACTTATACTCTTATGTTCAAATGTAGGGATGTGAAACTCTTTAAGGAAGGCATATTTTAAAGCTGCATAGTCTACACAAGTTTGATCAGGGTCAAAATTTCTATACCAACTATGTACGCTCCCTTGTAATGTAGTATCAAATTGAATTTCCCTATGCTAAGAAGCCATGATTCCTTTTTCACACCACATTATTTCACACATGTGTACATGTTTAGCAACATCTTGTATGACCATATACTCTCGAAGATGAAGTGACATCTCCATGTAAATATTATTGGGTTGGTGTAGACCTTTCCCACCTAATCCATAACCTCTTGTGTTTCCTCTACCTCCAGAACCACCAGATCCACCAAAGATAGAGCCACCTATACCTCCTGATACTGAAATTGTAGTTGGGGTCAGACCAAAATATGTACTTCCATGTGTCCCAACCGTAGTACTAAACTACACACAATCTATGAAGTGTTACTACTCCCAAAAGATAGTCCAAAAATCTACACACCTAAATTCTATGTGGATGATACACCCGAAAAGGTACTCCCATATAACAATGAATCTGTTTGTGTTTCCATCACTATACTCCTTATATGACTCACTCTGCTCTCCTAGTGCTTGAATTGGCTTCTTTGAATATTTGTTGTACTAGATCTTGGAAGACCAAGCATAAGGGAAAATTTGATAGGTGAATTCAAATGTATGCCTATGGCCTAGGTCATTTTTGCTGGTGTGATTCTATGTGAGGCCAAAGAGGTTTCCCTATCATGCTTTCAAAAATGGGGTAGTTCCTGATGCTTGGGTCCCACGTCTTTTGTGTGAACTTCAACTCCTTCCTAAAATATCTTTCTCCACAACGCCATTTTCTCTATAACCTCCCGTTGCTTCTCTACCGCCCTCTCGCATGCCTCATTATACTTAATCCACCTTTCTTCTCTCTTCCTCTCTACCACTAGGTCTACCATCTTTCACCAAGCCTACTCCCACCCCTACGCATGGTGGGGTTTAGTTAGCCATCATTTTACTCACCAAGTTCAGGGTTACCATCAGAATTTTGATTGCCAATGGAATGTATTGTAGGTAATTTCCTCGGTATATCGTAAAAATTGGAACTCAAGCTACCTCTAGGCATGAATAAGTGGAAATTGAGTACTACTGAGATATAACTATTGAACACCATAGAACCACTTATCCACAAGATGCGAGTCCAAATCGAGTTAGCATCATATAGGGTCCGAAATTCCTCCCGAGTCCATAAAAGTGTGCGATACCTCCAATTTCATGTAGGCACAAAAGCAACCAGCCACTCATACAATTCTACCGAAATACGTAAATAAGCTCTCATATAAACATCATACATATTCGGTTCCACCCAAGTGTGTGCATTAAACTCATATCCAGTGTTGAACCTTTTTGTGTATTCTTCTTCCAGGTCATGTATCCACTCCTCAACACTTGCTAGGGTCAACCGGTATGTCTTCATCATGAATCATCCTAAAAACAACTAAAAAGAGGTCCGAAATAGAACTAATGATGCAGCCTAGAATTCACCTATAAAAGGCAAAGCTCATTGGCACATCACTCAGCCTAGAACGAGCACTCACCCAAAGCACACAAAGGTACTAGGCCCCTCTTTAGGGTTGCTATTATAGGATGTTAGCATGATGAAGACTTAAAGCATTCAGATCTATGACTAATATATCATCTTATAATACATATTCAAATCTAGATCTTAAAGTATCATGAATCAAAAAATAATCATAGTGAAATAATTCATGCAGTAATAAACTATAACCATGATTAACACTTTGATTCAGTCAATAACCTTCATTATATTAAATGTAGTAATACACAAAAGCTTCTTATAATAATGGCATCATATGCTCATGCGCATACAAATATGATAGTGTAATCTCATAGTAATCTAGTCCTTACATACATCATCTCTATGCTATAGTTCACTACATATTTATAAGGGTGGGGACTTTCCCTTCACCACTTATCCAATCCCAAAATAGGTCACATGCTATTATTAGCCACACGCCATTACAATAATAGCCACACATGCAAGTGTGCTAATAATAGACTTCTTCTAGTTAACTATCAGTAGTAAATCTATTCTCGCTTGTACTCATGCGAAAGTGCTTTGTAGGTGATCCTCCAAAATATTCAATGTGTGTCGCAAATATTTAACTGTGTGCTCACACACCATCTTCCAAAAATAGATCCTCATCATGAAAACAGCTAAGTCCTAAATCAGTATGCGAGCATTTGAATGCATTCTGCTCTTTTGCGTGAATCATTTGTATGTTTTTCACTAAGTTCTAGATTTTTTCCCACCAACGGGGCAATAATAGATCGATTCTCTTTTTGAGAATCCAAAGACGTAGGCATTCTGCCTAACTCCATTATCAATTTCTGAGTTGTGGTGTTTTTATTCAATTTAGAATCTTTTGATCAGATAAAATTTCATCTTTTGATTAATTTTATTAATTGATAAAATAAGCACAAAATTGGAGTAAATGGATTGAAGGAAATTTCAGTATCCATAACCCACAATTAGGCATTGAATGCACTTTCAAATTTTGGAATCATGAATTCAGTTTGAGTGCATTATAAATTCAACTTGTGAATTATTTTAATGGTTTTGTAATAGAATCAGTATATTCACTTAAGTTGGAAAAATCAAATTAATTGATCATATTGGAAGATTTTAAAAAATGGGTTTTCAAGACACCCAAAATTGAGTAAATTGAACTCATGATCAATGTTGAGTCGATAATATAATCATCTAAAAATTTCTAAGTACTTTTGAAAAATTTAAGTACCATTTTCGGATCAAGTTGGTATCAGAGCTGGTTTAGCTCTTGATTTTCTTTAGTTGATTTGGTTCATTTTGGTTTTTACATTTTGGATTGATCTTTTAGTTGTAGTGTGTATTTTTGGAAGTACAGGTGTGCAAGAAAACCATGGGCAAGTTATCCAACAGGAGAAACTTGAGGAACTTGAAGCATATAATCGCGAGATACAGGGAGAAAATACCTTCCTGAGATGTTAGGTGTTAAGTCTAGAGGAGAAACTTGGCGCATTGAATAGAGAGATAGAATACAAAAATGAGCTTTTGATGGTGTTGCAGATTGAAGGACCTAAAAAGAGGTACCTATTACAGTTGATGCATCCACTATGACAGATGAGTGCACAGTAAGTATGGAAACATCTAATTCCTATTCCCAGGTTAATCTAAATTCTCTTTGTAGTGCTAGGTGGATTTGAAAAGCACACTAAAGGTATAGAATCTAAGATTTTAAATAGCATGGTTTTTAATGGAATTAACCTTGGCAAGAATACTCAAGGTATAACTAACCCAATCTTGGAAAATGAAATACCTCGTTATGTAGGACTTGGATATGTTATTACATAGGAAATGGAAATTGGAGAGAACTCCAAGATAGATGGAAGAAGACAAGCTTCTGATAGTCAAGTGTCATCCCAGTACCATCGGGTGTTTCATCCTCATTAGGAGGATTTGGTAAGAATTCACCACGGAGAGGTATAGAAATCATCCACCTTTTGTTTACCATGGTTCTAAAAAGAAAGGTAAACAAATTGATCCCTTATCTACACTAGAAAATTTGGCTATGATTTTCAAGCAATGTTGAATAGTTACCCTTGCACATTTTGTGGGTTGTCTAATCATTGTGTGGCCAAGTGTAGGAAATGGAAATCCATATTGGAACAGATTGAGAAAATGCATTCTCCTAACCCTAGCTCAGCTAAGAGTAGTCAAGGTAAGGTTCCTAAAAATGTGGATCCTAAAAAAGTGGATCAGATATTTTGTGGTCACTGTAAGAAACCAGGTCATGAAATTGAAAAATGTTGGAAGCTACATCCAAAAAAATTAAAGTTTGTTAAAAAGGATCACAGTTTTAAACCAACTATTATGACCCCTTCAGTGGCACATGTAAAAACTGAATTGAATCAACCCCCTAAATAGGACAGTATGTTGAGTAAGGTGGGTAAGCAATTTATCAGTTTTATGTTTGCATAGTTGATTTGTGGAATACATGCAAACTAACAAAGTAGTTTTGGGAAATCCTATTGAATTGTGAAAAAGATAAGTTCCAAATTTATTTTTCTACTTTGGTGTTGGTGAAGTATCCTGAAGAGGAAATAATCAGGTGACAAGTTTAAAATACTTGATGTAATTTTCTTTTTTGATGGTTTTACAAACTTCATCTTTCAACAACATTTACAATTCAGTGGGCATGATCATTGGTCAGATGTCTATATTTGGATTGTAGTTAGTATGTTGTTATTGTGTAATTTGTGGCATGTAGGCATTATTTGTAAGTGTACAACTTATACAAACTCTTTGTTTACTATGCAGGATATTTGCACATGTGTAAGTCTTATTGATAGGATTAATATTTGTAACTATCAGGTATAGTTGCAAATAGTATGTACAAGTTTTACACTAACAAGCTATGAATGTAGGTTACATTTGCATTATTGACAATGGTGAGTGCAGGATCAGGATGTACAGAAGAAGAATATGGTAGTTAGAATGTCATATCAATTGCAGTATAAGCCATGGGTGAAATTCCTTTTATTGGTTTTTAATTATTGCAATATTTTGGAAAAAATTACCATGCTATAAACTGGGTTCTTGTTTTTATTATGCAGACAATGTGTGTACAGTTCAATAGAGTGAATTTCCATTTTTAGCTCAAAATGGTCTTACTGGGGAGGAGTGATCTAGAGGATTTTTTACTATGCATATATTCCTTAAACTTCCTAAATATAAACCATACTAAAGGGATTCTCGATACCTTTACAATGGTATGATGAACTTCAGAAATGGATTCATTTTGCAAATTCTATCGATCAAAGTTAAGGTCTTAAGCGGGTTGACCACCTCGGTCATAGGTCAATAAGTGGACCAATAACAAGGTGACAGTGCGATTGTAAAAAAATCCAAATTTATGGTCTTATAATGTTTAAAAATCAATTCTATGGTATATATCTTGTTGCAAGCTTTCCAAAGCATTTTGAGCGGAAAAAATCTGAGTTCGTATGTGAAAGATATGCATAGTCAAAGTTGTGGTCAAATGATGACGTGACACACTCTGACGTGGACAAATGACATATTATGGGTGTGACACTTGGCATGTTTGTAGTGGATTTAGATTTAAAATAATAATAATAATCTATTTAATCCATTCCATGTGAATAATCCTAAATCCCATGGGATAAGGAGGATTTTGTGGCCAAAAGCTATTTAAAGGCTTATCCTATCCCTTTCCCACCAAATGTGGGGTCAATGGATAAATTGGGTGCCTCAACCTATGGAAGGGGGATTTAAACCCTTGACCTATGCCAAAATTTATCAGCCTTACCAACCCTCCAATTTTTAGCAAGTAATAAAACATGAGATCACTTTTATTTAAAGGGACATTTTGGTAGGTTTGTGAAGGACAGATGAAGGACCAGGTTGCGAGAGATCACCATTTTCGAGGCACTTACGGACAGATTTTGCCATGGTGTAAAAAGAAAATTTGTTCATAATTCTGAGTTATTTCCATAAATGTAAAGTTTTTTTACAGGAAGTGTTTTATATTTTCCTGTGTAGGATTTTTTCCATCACAATTTCACAGAACATGCACGAGGAGCAGGTAGAGATCTGCATTTTCCAACCACTTCTGGTCCAAATCAAGCCATGGAGTAAAAAGGGAAGTTTTTCATAATTTCCTCTAGTTTCCATAAATGTAAACCTATTTTATGTAGGTGTTGTATATTTCAATTTGTAGATGTTTTTTTGACGTAATTACACAGGAAACTATTAGTGAAAATACTGTAGGAGCCACATATGGACTTGGGAACATTTCTAGTAAATTGCAGAGTTCCAAGAGGTCTAAATCAGCTCATTTTCAGGTATAAATTTATGTTAAGTCAATAATGAAGGGATATTTCACTTCATTGGGAAATAATAGATCAGTTCTCTTTTCGAGAATCCGGAGACATAGGCATTTTGCCGAACTACGTTATCAATTTTTGAGTTGTGGTGTTTTTATTCAGTTTAGAAGATTTTGATCAGATAAAATTTCATATTTTGATTAATTGTATTAATTGATAAAATAAGCACAAAACTAGAGTAAATGGATTGAAGGAAATTTCAGTATCCATAACCCACATTAGGCATTGAATGCACTTTGCAATTTTGGAATCATTAATTCGGTTTGAGTGTATTATAAACTCATCTTGTGAATTAGTTTAATGGTTTTGTAATCGAATCAGTATATTCACTTAAGTTGAAAAAATAAGATTAATTGATCATATTGAAAGAGTTAAAAAATGGGTTTTCAAGACACCTAAAATTGAGTAAATTGAACTCATGATCAATGTTGAGTCTGATAATATAATCATCTGAAAATTTTCTAAGTACTTTTGAAAAATTGAAGTACCATTTTTGGATTATGAATCCATCCTTAATTTGAATTTTCATCATTCCTACCTCCTCTTTTATTCCCTTCACTCTTTGAAGTCCTTAGAAAAATATCCTGAAATTCTTGTAGTAATTCTACTACCTTGGCCACTTCTTCCTCTGACCAATAGTCTCCAATCTTGGCAAGTTTCTCATCTCCATTCGTCCCAATGTTCTCATTTCTGATTTTTAAGGGTTGATAATAATATTTTTCCCCTTCATCTTTTTTCTCCACTACTTTTCTTTCATCCTCTATGACCTTGTATCTTAAATTCTCCAGTTTCTCTCTCTTTCTTTTTTTTCGATAGTAAAACATCATGCCATTTCTGGAATCTTATTTAAACTTTCTTACGGCTTCAAAATCTTAGGTTATGTTTCCTCCTTTTCTTCAAAATATTGTTTTTGCTTCATCTGGTGTTAAAAATAAGAAATTTTGAATCTTTTGTAATGCCCTCAAGACATTCAAATCTATGTCCCAAAAATTAAAGGTATGGAAAAAGTCTTTAACTATCTGATCCCAATCTCTGGTCTCCATCTAATTTCTTGATGTGTATACTAGGATCGCGGTATGGGCCCTAGGGTCCATATGAACAATTGAATCCATAGCAAGGGAGAAGTCTCCCCGCATAGTCGCCAATGTTGTTCACAAACTTGAATATGCTTCTATGGATTAGTTTCGCCAGTGTATTTGGGAATCATGGCATAATAGCCTTCACTTTCCATATATCTAGATTTTAGCAATGTTGTTACTGAGTTCTAGTGAGATACATTAGGCTTATGCATCTCCACCAACCCGTGACATTTATAGTCAAGGTATCATCCAACACCTCCATTCTTGCATTCTCATTAGGAAATATCATTTCCATGATTTTAATATACCCTTCTAGATCCCCAAATCTTGAATACTTTGGTAGGGTTTGGTGGGATACCCCATGGCTCAATTGTAAACTCTTTTGATTGAAATATTTTGAATTCTTTTTCTTCCATGGAAAATCTATCTCGAGATGGCATAAAGATATCATGTTCTTCTTCTTCTTGTGTGGAATAGTATTCATCCTCTTCTTCAAATGTGTCTTGGGTGGGCAAAAATGTCACCCACGGTATTATAGTTATCTTCTATTGTGATAACTCTAGGTGGTATTCTTCTTGCGTAGTGTAACTTTTGAGTTCTTGACTCTAGAAACCCATGTATCCAAGCTTCTACCACATTATCTGAACTTTCGGTGGTATCTTCTGATTTAACTGAAATATCACCATCCGAGTTTGGTTCAAATTATTTGTCAATGTTAGAGAATTTTTTCAATGCATACACCCCTTGTATTTCATCAAAATATTCACCTTCTATGTCATGCCATACTTCCTCTCTGCTTATGTGGAGATCATTCTTGTATGTAAGTGCACATGAACATATATACCATCTATGTTTAATGTCACTTCTTCTTGTTGTTTAGAATTTAGTGCTCCATTGCAATTTACAAATCATTCTAGTGCTTTAGAATGGTGTTATATGAAGGATTCTCGGCCACATTTTCTACTACTTCAAAATTTACCATCTTCTTTATTCCCATGAAATTTACTACTACATTCTTCAATACTCCTAGTGGTTTTCTTGATGATCCATCCACTAACCCGATAAAGTATCTCACGGGTTCTAATGTAGGCCTCCCAAGCATCTCCCATGTAGTTTTAGACATCATATTGATGTCCATGCCAAGATCAAGTAGTACTTTGGTAATAGTGGTATCAAATATATCCACCTCTAAGTAAATGGCGGACTTGCACCATGTTTGTTGAGTATGAAATATGTTTCTTTTCTTCTTATTGTGTCCTCCTTCAATTCTATAGACATGAAAATTCCTTTCTTCTTTGTTCCAATACTTTTTGAATTGTTTCAACTTATCTACCAACCCATGATTGATTTTTAATTTAGCTAGTTCCTTTAAGGAAAGGATCTCTTCTTCTACAAAACAATTTTTCTCTTTTTCTTCCATGGTTTGTGCTTCCTTTACAACTTCCTACTCTTTTCAACTTCTTTTAAGTGAAAACTTGGCCTAATTTATTTATCATTCCACTCCTCTTCATCAGAAGAATGTTGTTCTTGTGGTAGCCTTATTATTTTTTTATTTTTAGGTGCCACCTCATTCTTGGTGGCACTTCTAGTTATAACAACTACTCTATATTGAGGTTCTTCAATAATTTTCCTGATTTTTCTCCTCTCCTTCTCATATAACTTTCTTTTCCTCTTCTTTCTTGTCTTCTTATGTAGGTATACTTCTTGAAGTAGAGGCCCTCACGGATTTATCTTTTGTTATGGTCTCTTCATCCCAAGGATTCTGGTGATGTGTTGTACTTTTTTATGAGAATCTACTCATAAATCCTCCTTGGTTATCTTTATATCCCCAACAGTAACCACCATCATTATAACATTGATATCCTCTACCACCATGGTAGTTATCATAAGCACCTCTATATCCACCTTGATATCCTCCTCTAAAACCTCCTCTATATCTACCTCGGTACCCTCCGTCATTATAACCTTGGTAGTTCTGGTTATAGTTACCTCCCTGATATCCACCTCCAAACTGAGGTTGGCCACCTTATTGATTTTAATATTGTGGTACAATTATCACTGGTTGTGAAGATGGTGTATTTACTGGGAGAATATGCGATTGAGTAGGGGGTTTGGTGTTGCATTCTGTCTAGTGGCCATTGCTCTCCTGGTAGCATAGTCTTTTAAGTCTTCCAGTGCATCAACCAAGGGGAAAGTATGATGATAATGATTATATAACCCACATGCAGTACAATACATCAATTGATTTGTAGGAGGTGCTACTTCTAGTAAAGGACAAGTTTCTTATGTATGTTGGTCCCAAAGTCTGCAAATACTACACCATGTCCTTTCTGATGGTGTTATGTTGCTAGAGGATGATTTTTGTGATGAATGTACTCTTACTGTGGCTACTCTTTTTGCATATGGGCATTCAATTATACTATAACCTTCAGTATAATAGACCATGTACCATATATTTGGCCTCATATTAATTTTTGGTGGTGAACTATTTCTTAGTCCTTCAGTCCTCTGAATCTCTTGTTGTAATTTTAAATTTTCTAGTTCTAAATGCACCCTTTCTAGCTTAATCTTCAATGAAGTTTCACCCTCTCTTCTCCATGGTTGGGCTTCTAGTTTAATTTCCATCTCAATTGCATCTAATAATGCTTTAAATTGTTGTGAATCTAATGTTGCTCTAAGGTAGGGAAGTAGCCCTGAGGTGAACCACTCAATCCTCTGCTTATCTATCAGGGGCTCTTCCAATTTTCTAGTAACATTCTTGAATCTCTGACTAAATTCTTTCACCGATTCCCCCTCTTTCTATACAAGATCTCTCATCTTTCTTACTCCTTCCGGTGCTTCTAGAAAATGGAAGTTTGTTTTAAACTCTCTTTCAATGTCAACCCATGGTTTTTCTCCTTGAGAAATTATCTTCATGTACCAACACAATGCATCATCTCTTAATGTGTATACAAAATATTGTAGCTTAGTAGCTTCATCTGTGGTATTATTGTTTTTCTAGTAAGATTCCAATAGAAACAAATGTTCTAGGGCATCGCTGGAGTCCTTGTCAAAAATTGGCAATTTGATTTTCTAAGCCATTGTTGATCGGGTATTCTCTTTTGGCTAACTAACGGTTATTTCTTAACTTAATTTACCTTATTTTTCTAGTTATGAACTGGTTTTGAATTATTCTTTCTTCCCTTATCAATGTCAAAGTAAATTTCACCTAGTAGTTCTCAAAATTATCTCACTATCTCTTGTCTTTTCGACTCTCTTCTTAATATTTGATACCTTTCCTCCAAAAATTTTCCTTTTTCTAGATTCTCAAATAGTGTATTAAGTGGCACATGGAATGGCATCTGCTCCAGGGTCATCTCCTTTGGGCTTGTGTGTTGGTTGGGGGCTCATCTTTATTTGGTGACTTTTCATAACTAATATTTTCCACAACTACCTTTCTATCTTTATTATTCCTTAATCTATGTCTTTCTTCTAATCCCTCATCACTCCTCTTCTTATTCTATTTTTCTTCCTTTCTTCCTTGGTTTTCCTCTCTATCTCTTTCCTCATTTTCTCTTCTATTGCCTCTATCTTTTCTTCTTCTTGTTTATCTATATTTCTTCTTCTTTATTCTCCTCATCTACTATTTTATTTTCTCTCTGAATTCTTCAATTAATTCCTTCATTCCAGTGAATTCTTCTTCTTCTTCACCTCTTTCCTTAATCATTAATGGGGTTCTTAACTCCTCTTCATTCTACCCTTCTACTTCTAATACCCTTTTA
The DNA here is from genome assembly GCA_018340775.1 of Taxus wallichiana var. yunnanensis. Lineage (NCBI taxonomy): Eukaryota > Viridiplantae > Streptophyta > Pinopsida > Cupressales > Taxaceae > Taxus > Taxus wallichiana. Next base: position 646,362,757 of record CM031239.1, on the reverse strand, counting down.
AATGTTAGTTCTAAACCTCTTACTAATTGTTGTAGATCCCTCATTAGGCTTACTTCTCTCGTTATTATTGTCATTGAACTAGAATTTCTATAGTGTATTAAACCACGAGATTTTGTGGGGTTAAAAACCTATTTGGTCTCCAGTAAGACATAGGTATTATAACTATACTTGATGTGTCCATCTCCATTTCTAGGTGAGCCAATTGCTAGCCTCCACTTGATGTGGGTGAATATTCTTTCTCTATTTTCTTCTCTACTTTCTTAACTTTATTCAAATTTTCCTTCCTCTCATTCATTTTCTTATCTCTTTCTTCTCATGTTATCCTTTTTTTTTCCAAATTTTCTCTACTTCTTTATTTTCCGCGACTATATTTTCTCTTTCTTCCATCCTCCTCATTTTAGTTACTCTTTTTAATTTAACTTCCCTTAATTTTCTTAATCTCCTCTTTGCCAACTATCTAATTTTGTCTTTTTTTTTTTCCCATGTTGTCTTATTTCTTCCACCCCAACCAACACCCCATTAATTATGATAATTCATGACTCTTGGATCACCCCCTTCATGTATGCCATCCCGCATGATGTTGTACCCTTAAAGAAACTTCATCATGTCCCTAATTAATCATTTTTCTATCATTAACACTTTAATTAAGAATGGAACTAACTGAAGAAATTGACCATGGGATCCACTTAGAACTTCTTGTTTCTTATTATCAAAAATTATCCAACCTTGAATTTCCCACTTATTTATGTAGGAATCCAAAGTAGTTTCAAACCGATGTCGATTTCTCTGGTCCACAGTTCATCAATATATTTTACTATGGTTAATTTTTCTACAGATCCACTCAAAAGGTTTTCTTAAATACATCTGTGACCATTATGTCCTCTTTGCATGTGCTAATAAATAGGGCCACAAATGATGTGGAAACTGGGCCCAAAATTCTTCTCCATACTCTCTAAACACTTTTGCTTCTATTGCTTTATAAGTTATCTTCTACCTTTTTATTCTCCTTTTACAAATATGTCGATCTACTTCTCCCACCACTTTTCAATTTCTAACAATGCAGGTTTCCAATACCCTGGTGGTGAAATATTTCCGACATCCACTTAACAAAAGGGACCTAGGCTCAGACACCAAATGTTGACCTAAAACCTCGACAATATTGTGAGGCTTAGGAAATTTGACCTTAGTTAAGGATGTACACAAGAAATACACCACATCTACTCTAAGAACAAAAATATAAAGGAAAGCATATAACAGATTTCATCCCAAACTCCAATCTTTATTTATTTATCAATAATGATTACATCATTCTCAAGTACATGTATATTCTTCTCATTCTATCTTATCTATCTCAACTCTCGTACAAAATATCTCAAAATGGCACTCACACATATATTTCTTGTGACATGCCCATATACAATGTATTAGTTATAATAAATATACAAAACTCAATACATTCCAAAAGTCACTTCTTTTAACACGTTCCTTTTGGATTTTGTCTTGTATCGATTTTATTTGTCTTTAATCTATGACTTGATGTCAGCTTTTGCGACTCTTTCCAGATGTAATGCATATTTTCCAATCTCTCACAGCTTTCTCCATATATTGCACAGATTTTTTTAGTTTATCACACTTTGTTTAGTCTATCACAGCTTTGTCTTATTTACCATGGCTTCTCCCTTTTCATGCAGCTTTGTTCTTTATCTCACGACTTTCCTCTATCCTTCGTGGATACTAGCTTTGGCATGTTATTACCTTAACTTTGTGGCTTATCTAAAATTCAATGAAGAACCCTATCAACACTATATGAAGGTTCCATCGGGTAAAACATGGTCAATGAGGTGTGTGTGAAGTGTTAATGTGTCTGTAATAGGTCAACATGGTCAAACTCATGAAGATTTAGGTGGTTATAGGCTTAATCCTAGTCCTAATCAAGCAGGTTGGCATGCAAACATGAGAAATGGATTGAGGAAAAGAATAAAAATCATGTCTGAAGCAATATGAGCTTGAATATCATGTAGAGGAGAAGTATCCAATCAATAATGAGGGTTATAGGGCATGAAGATGGGCATTCTAAATCTTTTCATGTAAAACATTCCTATTAGGCAAGTGAGGGTGATGACCCAAGGAATTATTATGAAAAATAATCATGGCATGAGCATACTATGATTATATATTAGGTTTACTGAGCTTCAAAAGTTCCTAATGAGGTGAGTTGAGAAAACATATAGGTTGGTATAACACTCTTGCTTAGAACTAGTAAACAAATGATGCGAAAATGGGATGGGGAAGATATTTAAAGATAAAACTATGATAAATTTACCATTTTAAATCATGTAGGAGTGATTTTTGAATGTGTGGTAAAAATTTCAGGACCTAAGGAGGTGTTTTGTAAAAGTTATGGAAGTTTTACCAAAACTAGGTTTTTGAAAAATGCAAACTAAGAACCCTAACTTATTAGCTCTCAAGAAAAATTATAAATCTTCCTTAAGATAAATCAAAGAAGGAATTTTTGAAGAGAAATCAGATACATAACTTTTGAAAAACAAATTTAGTTCGAAAGGAGAAAAAACAAAAAAATCTATTCAATTTACTAACGAGGGTTTTCTCTTTCCAACCTCCTCTCGATCAATGAACATGATATTAAATGTTTTGAATCCAAATCAAATTTTCAATTTTTTTAAACTCCTCAGGGTAAATAATTGTGTTTTTCAAGTATGAAGGTACTATATCGAATGTACCTTGTTTTACAAGTTTTGTGCAAACAGATCTTGTCTTTAAATGTCTCAAGGTGAATCTCTAGTTGTGCAAGCATGAAGTTGATGTGTACTTTTTTAGAAAAAAATTTAGACAAGTTCTCTACATATGTTTTGTTTAAACATAGTCCATTCTTCTCCTCTACCACCAAAATGAATTTCATGTCATAATAATTCGTGATGAGTAAAGGATGTTTGTGTGCTTAGGCATGATGTCTAAAGAAAGAAATTGATATGGGGGTATTTTACAAGTCCAAGATGAGTTGGTAAAGATTATATTTTCTTTGGTAAAGTGATATGAGGTCATTATATTCATAAGTTTTAGAAATTTTCTACAAGGTTCTAGTTAAGAAGTAATTAAAAATACTAAATTTTCATGTCCAACCTCCTTGAATGATGACTACTGAATGAGTGTGGTAATTTGGATAAAGTAATGGACGTAAAAAAAAGTGTCTTTGAAGATGTGGACAGAGGTTTATACAAGAAAATCACCTCACTATTATTGACTAGTGTTTGATGCTCACAAGTCTAGTTGAGTGTATGTGTTGATGACCTTACAAGTTTGAGCTACTATCTATGAAGTGAAGTGAGATATTGTATCTATTAAGAATCATACCTTCTACATATCCACTTTGAAATTTATCATTCAAGCTATGAATGGAGATATTACTTTTCTATCTTGCAAATATTTTTGAAAGTCTCCTTGTACCTGAAAACTAGTAAAAATTTGTCTTATGAATGCCTCAGGAAAAGTTTAGTAGTGCATTAATTCTTATTACTTGGTCAAGATGTTCTACAAGTCTGAAATCATTCTTTCCAATGTGTGAAACCCATTGAAGACATGCACTTATGTGGCTTTTCAAATCCATTCTTGATGATAAGAAATTATTTCCATGTATGATATGTAAATTATGAGTTGAAGGCCTTGAAAAAATGTTACGTGAGGCACTCCATATCTTGATTTGATAACTCTTAAGGATTTGATGTAAATGGTAATCTCATGTAGATGTAGCAGCTAGTATGAAGTCATAAGCATATCCTTGTTTAAGTTCAAAACAACAATAATAGCTAATATTTTTCCTATGTGCTCAAAATGGAGATTGAAGGATAATGACGAGGAAGGGAGAATGTTGAGAGTTAATAGATCACCTGATAGTTTTTGTAACTTCTTGCATGCATATGCTATGTGGTGCATGATCAAATGATGCTAAAATACAAATTAGAACTCCTATCTAGAAGACAAAATTTTATTTTGATAGTTACAACACTATATGTTGGGGGTAGAAAGAATATTTTCAGGTGTGGTAGAATGAAAGTGATTTTTAAAGGCTTTACCCTTCATATTTTGTCTCTAGATAACCTTGAAATAAGCCTATAGATTTGATAACATAACTAAAACACATCGAGATGTTAACTAACAAAGTGTAAGAAAGTTTTGGTAAGACTTTTCATTTACTTGTACGTATGGAAGGAAGAAATATTTGAAGAGTCAATGAAAATGAAAGGTTAAAATTCATGTTGATTAGATATAGTTGTTTATATAAGTTCCTTTTTATCATGTAAAGGTTGTTGAAAGTGATGAGAACTGAGTGTCGATATTGAGAGTGAGAAGAGTGTTGAAACTATGGAAAATTAGGTGAGGGGAAGAGAATACAAATGAAATGAAATAGTGATGATATTAGGTTGATGTAAGAAATTGAGTGAAGAAGGTGATCAAAATTTCTTTGAAAAAAGGTCTGATTGTTGCTCAGTAATTTGGGAGTGATCTTCCTTGCAAGTAGGTGCTTGAAAAATTGTATTCAAGTGGGTGCTTGGCATATAATTGAAGTAGATTCTTCAAAATTGGATTTGGTGCTTTAGGGTGAGTGGGTTCTCACCACATGGTGAAATCATTGTAACTTTATAGGAAAATTGTCCAAGCTAGTTGGTTTTAGTGGGTTTTGTCCCTTGATGGGTTTCTACGGTAAATCTTGTCTCCTCGTGTGTTCATGTGTGATTGTTCCTTTCTCTCTCTCATGGTTAAATGTTTGTCCTTATCATTTTAAATATAATTTAAGTTTGGATGATTGAATAACTATAAATTGGTTGAAATTGTTTAAAGAACATTTATTCACCCCCCTCTCAATGCCTAGAATTTCTAACAATTGGTATCAAAGCTGGTTATCTTGGTATAAGTTTAACATCTTAAGAGAAGGTCCTTGAGGCACAAGTATGGGTGGTCAAGATGAAATAATAATGAAGAATAAGTATGAGATTTCTCAAGCCCTGATAAATGAGTTAAAGAATGAAATCAAGTTCATGGAAGCAAATCATCTCCAAGAACTTGAAGAGGTGGCATCAATTATTAGTAAGTTTTCAAAATCTCTAAGTGTCAAGGAAAAATATTGTCTCAAACATGAAGAAGAATTGAAGACTCTAAAGGATGAGCTAGAAAAACCACAAATAAATTGATGATGTATCAAAGAATTAAGGAAGGTTCAAGCACCCCTGATGATTTTCTAAACAAACAAAAACATCCTAACGAAAGATCAAGTCTGATTCTCAAAAGTGAAGAATATTAGAATGAATTGAATCATGAATCTTTTCATGAGCCATGTCAAGTAGATATCAAATCCAAGGCTGAAGAATGTGATAAACTAAATACATAATTACACACTAAAAGAGTAACTATAACAAGTAATGCAAAAGGACTTGACAGGTGAGTCAATCCATGTATCATATAAAGGACACAGGAAGACCATCAGGTAGCCAAATGTAAGATTATTCCCGTAAGTTCCATGGAGTTTGTTTTTCATACCATGTCTTTAGACATAGAGCTATGGGTTTTATAAGGGGTGTAGATAAAGAAAACCATGGAGAGATTAAATGGTTGAATATGAAAAGAATAGAGTTTGTTTTAACTTCCATGAGAAGCGTCGAGATAGCCAAATTTTATCTTGAAGAGCTATGAAAATAATTTGGATAAAGGAAGAATATAGAGACAAGAATATTTTTGTATGTTTTAAGTGCAAAAAAAAGGTCACTTTTCCAAACAACGTAATAAGAGAAAACTCATCTACAAGAGAAAGGATGAATTCAATCTCACTCCTATAAAAATATCCAAGGAAAATAAAAATTAGAAAATGAAGAGACAAGCTCAATTGAGGTGAAAAAATGCACAGACAAAGCTAAAAAGGAGGAAGTTGGACCAATCAAGTTGATAAAGATCAATCATCCATTAATCCCTTTGAGTTGTCTATTTTCTCTAGTTGATAAAAAGTCCATGTATAAGGAGGAACACAAGTGTTTAATTATCAAAACACAGGAGATCATCATTCTAGATAGCCATCTAAAGGAAGCACTAAGAAAAATTATAATAGAGAAAGGAAGGTGGAGTCATTGGACTCCTTTGAGGACTTCATGATGTTCTAGTTCTCTCAAGAACATGAAATACCTTCTCTAGGATTCTATAAGGAAATATCCATTTGAAGGAATCACAATGAGTTTTTGAAATCATTTGATCATCTTAAAACTGATAAATCAAACTCTCTCCATGATGTATTTTGAGTACACAAACCAAGACATGTTAGCTAAGTATTTTCTCAAAGTATATATTAAAAGATGATCTATGAAGAGTTCAATTATGTCACACCATATCTAGTCAAGCCTACCAAATGTCATTCCTTTCAATCTGCACTCAAATAAGATTCAAATGTTCCGGTATGTATTGTGTTTTTATCATTGATGTTCTAACAAAGGAAAGGGTAAGATTACAGTCTTAAATTTTTGTGTTAGTAGAAATGTTTTCGTGAAAAATCTTTGAGGTCCATGTTATGTTTTGTTTATCTCATTCATATAGTCACCATGCATATTTTACATAAAAGATATCAATAAAATATCCATATGTCATGTACAAACTTGTTTCATCTAAATGAATTTTATCTTCTCCTCCATTAGTCCAACAAACTCATGACAAAGCACTCTCCATTCTGATTTTGAGTATACAATTCATGGTGCTTGTTGATCAAGATCTCTTATAAAGTCACTGTAGAATGTGTATAGGGTCATGATGGACATCAAAGAATCATCTTGCATAAATATTTTGCATGAAGGTTCTCATGAATTTTCTCAAAGATTGTCAAATGTATCAATACTATCACATTTTTTCTAAAATCTTGTCAAAGTGATTTAAGAGTGTCCAATATTGTCAAAATTGTTCAAATTATCAAGTGCTCATGGTGTCAAGTTTCTATTAAGGTATATTCCATCAAGAAATATGATTAATAATATGTAAATATGTGGGGAAAATTTCTTTGGTTGTGTCCAAGTGAAAAGATATGAATATCTACCATGTTTGAAGTTATGATGAAGTAAAAATGCTCATAAATTAGTGTTATGAAGAAACATAGTGCTAGGAATGAAGCCATAATGCTAGAAACATGAATCAAATGCATCAAGACTATTAAATTTCTTGAATATGATGCGAAGAAGAAGTGCACATAGTTGAAGCCTTAAGAGATTCAATTTAATGCCAAAGACAAATAATTAATGAGGTTACCACAGAATAACATAAAGTATATGGGAAATGGTCAAGAAATAAGTGATGTATTATTAGTATCTAAAACGTTAGTGTTGAGTCAAATTGATGGTCCCGATTAAGGAGATTTGAGTCTAAATATTATTTGCAAGGTTAGATTAAAACAAGCTAGTAAGTTTTGGAATATATGTTATAAAGGAAGGTTAGATTAAAACATTCACATAAATAATAGGCCCTAATGGGTACTCAAATTAGTTTCCATTTTGAAATTTTAAGCCTTGTATCAATAATTACACTTGGTTTTTTCTCAAGAAAAGGCTACAGGAAGGATGACTTGTCAAAGAAAGAAAATAAATAAATGAAAAGCTACCTGAGGTTTTAGCTCAAGATATTTTATATGCACTTTAAGAATCCTAAATAAAACCTAGGCAAGGTTTTAAGTTTCTCTAATCATGCATAGGTTACTTCCAACATGAATCATGGGTTGGTATAGAGCTTTAGAAATGGTATACTATTGATCTAATTTTTTTGTTCCTTTTCAATTTAATGATCTAGTACTAAAGAAAACTAAATAACTCGAAAATGGAGGGTTTAAGGTACCTCAAATGTGTGATGGATGTAAGAAGACGGGTGTAAAGTGAATGATCTTGCTGTAAGCTTGATAAAATCTGTAAAACAAGAAGAACTAAGAGGAAAATTGATTAGATGGTATATGCGAGGGGCTGCCCAAAAAGTCGGGTTCCAAGAAGTGTTACCTTCCTTTCACAGATGTCAACCCCATTTGATAAAAGAAAGTGATATAAATGATAAGTAACTGGATATCATATATAAACTAAAAATAACAGAATCTGAGAGTAACATAAATAGATGGGAAAGCACTGATCTAATCTAAATAAATTTAAAATAAAACTTAGGCTGGTTGGGTTGACGACTGCGACTCACCTTTGCAGAGTAGGTTTACGAAGACTTGAGCTAGTGGATCTAGATAACAATATATAAATGCAAATCTACAAGAATCTCGGTGTAAAGGAGTCTCACAAAATCTAGGGAGATTGATAAAACCCTGTAGAGGAGGTCTGAGACAAAGGGATGAAAGGGATGTAAGATAATAAGGATTAGGATGAATTGGACTAAAAAATTAGATTAGAGAGGCGGGATGATGATGATTTGGAGTATGGAAGTAATGTAAGAGCAGAAGTAGACACTGAGAGGAATCTAAAACAGAAATTATGGTGACACAGGGACTATGTCGATGGTGACATGGATGGGGTGACAACAACTTGGGTAGTGTAACATAAATCCAGAAGGTGGATAGGCTAAATGAGAAACCTACAAGAAAAATGACTGAGAGAACAAGATGATAATGAAGTCCCGATAGTAACTAAACCTGCAAGATGTTAGATGTTAACAGATAATAAAAATGATATAAATGATAACACAAATAAGAAAATAATCAAATTAAACCTCCCAAAATCACGCAAGTGTTGTGAAAACAAGCTCCAATGGACTGCAAGAGGGTTGACACAACTGCAAAATTTATTAGAGTCAAAGATATGTTTGGATAGTGCAAGAAAGCTAAGGTTGTGTCTTGTTTTGAAAAGGGGGTGAGATTAGTCTTATAGTGTAATGCCAGCTTCAACTACCACTTGAGACCAAGAAACAAACTAGGAAAATTATGGAATAATTTTTTTCGATAAGAAGGGTCTACAAACAAGTAGTAAGACACTAGTTTGAAACTAAATAGGTTCTGGAATAGATTCTGATTAACCAAACACAAGATTTCCATTTTTATCTTATAACAAGTTTACAAGGTTCCAATTTGGAGGTTACAAGTTTTACTATGGTTCAGGGAGAAATTTATCCCCAGGCCTGCTCTCTATCAAGCCCTGAACTTCAACTAGTTATTTTCACACACTTAGAGTTATCAAAACTTTCCTAAACTAGGCTCAATGGATAGGAAATTTCCTCACCTTTCCAACCATATAAATAAGTCCTCCTAACTCCTTGTAAAACTCAAGTTATGGCTGGGCGGAGTTTTAGGGGAAAATTTTCCCTTGGAGGTCCACGGGGTTAGGGAGAAAATGCCTTTGCACCCCACCGATGCCCCAAATGCCATGTGTCATCACGTGATTGGTCCGGGCCGGCAGGTCGTAGGGGTAAAACATGAAATTTTCCTAAAACTAAGTTTTCAATTTTCCAAAGGAAAATTTTCCTCCGTGCCTCCGTGCTTGCCCAAATGGCCACGTGGTGCTTTGTGATTGGTTGTGGGCCGATGGAGAAAATTTTGATTTTTCACCCAAGGGGTTAAAAGGTTAAAAGAATTGTGCGACCCATGCACCCATGGGGACATGTGTCAAAACCCTATTGGCTGAGGGATGCAGGTCGGTGGAGGAAAAAGTGAAATTTTTCCAAAAGTGCAAAATGTTAAGTTTTCAATTCTAAATCCGCGGGCCCTCCCTGCCACGTGTCAACACGTGATTGGTGTGGGGACATGGGGTTGCAGGGAGAAAAGTGAAAATTTTCCAAAGGAAAAAATGGTTAAGTTTTCTGTTTTGATCCGTGCACCCCTCCTACCACGTGTCGTCAAGACGTGATTGGTTGGGGCCGCGGGGTTGCGGGAAAATTGGGAAAATTTTCCCAAGGCAAAATTTTCAAAATGTTAAGTTTTATTAAGGGTCCACCCCTCCAAGGTGCCATGTGGTGAATTTTGATAGGATGAGAGGGTGGCGGGGCCACGAAATTTTTGAGAAATTTTTCTAAAGTTCAAAATTTAAATTTTTCTAAGGTCGAATTATTTCATTTTTGGTTTGGGATGGCCATTTTGAAGTAAAACTTCAAATGGCCATAACTTTTGATAGGAAGCTCCATTTTAGGAAAACAAGGACTTTCCGAAATCTCTCGGAGTCCTATTTGCACAAAAATCATCAATTTTGGAATTTGGTGAAGTTTCAAGGGTCAATTTTAAGAAATAGATCTGTAGGGTTTATAATTTTAAAACTAACAATTTTCAACTTATAAGATTTGATTCAATTTTGATATTTCTTCTTCTGAGCATGTAAATTGAGCATTGGGAAATGGTCTTGGGTAAGTTTAAGTATATTTTCAAGGTCCAATTTGGATATTGGGTTGCATTTGGTAAATTTTACATTTTTTTACAGTAAGTTGGATTGTGAAGTTAAAATTGGATTTGATAGAGTTTTTGAGATATTTTCTTAAATATGAAGTTCAATGTGGGTTCAATAGGACCTAATACATCTAAAATACTTTGTTTCCTTTCTCAATTTTAACTAAAAATTTGAACTATAAATTTTGATGAAATTCATTGCCAGAATTAAAGAAAGAAACAGAGATCATTCACTAACAAGTTTATTAACCAATTTGCATCTTCCAAATATGGGGAGGCATTTCAAATCTTATCTAAGACATTCAATTGATTTGAAAAATTAATTGACAGTTCATATACAAATTTTAAACTCCATTTTTATTTCAAACACAGTACATTTATTGAAAATGTTATTTCTTAATCTCTTTCAAAATAGAGTTTTCATTTCACAAAAACTCAGATCTAATACAACAATGAAAGTTTGAGAAAGGAATGTAATTCTTTATTTTATTTCAACAATAATTCAACAGTTTATCTTTTCTTTGAATTTCAGATTCTGATACAAATACATATTTCTTTCTTTCACATTGTTCTCAAAACGCAGTATGGAATAATAATTCTTTACAATTCACTTATCACTTTCAACCTTTTAATTTCAATACAAGATGTCTTCTCATTACAATTAACAATACAAATCATCCACTTCAAAGTGGGAAGGTTACAATGAACTTTCTCAAAAGGGAATGACTATCAAACTGATTTCTCCAAGCTCCAAACAACAACAGGCTAATTTCTTCATCTTTTATCTTTTAATCACAATAAGGAAGGGGGAAAGGAAACACTCTCCACCCAACCAAGATACCCAATGGGAAAATAGAATCCATCTTTCCCCATTGGCCCTCGAGCCCCAACCATATTGAAATGGAGCATGATAATTCAACTCATGGCAACATGGACTTCTTTCACATGCAAAAACACTCATATATCACAAGAATAAATGAAGGAACAAATCAAAACAAGGCAGAAGTTCTCAACTGCATTTGAAAATAGTCATACAATCATAAAGGCTTGAGCAAGCAAGCCAAACAAGAGCAAGAACTATGGAGGTCTCCTTATGCCTCCCATGTTGAAATTGGACATCCACCTACAACAACCACCAAGAACATAACCATCCTATAAAGTTTATCCCTCCTCAACCCCCAAAGTAAGAAATGCATGCATATTCTTTTCCTAGGTGGATTCCAAACCAACACTCCCTCCTCAAGACAAGTGCCAATGACAAATCCTTTATCCCTCCTTTGATTAACCTCATAGTCTTCTCTCCACACCATGCCCTAAGCATTCTACCCATACCTCTAAGAATTGCAAACACAAACACATTCAAAAATTCATGCTAAAAGAGGAAAAACAACAATTTAAAAGAGTGATAGCCTACCTCTCCATAATGGAGACTTGTTTCCAAAACAACAGTTCTTTTGATGCTCAAAACATAGTCCCAAAATAGCAATGTACAAGCATGTGAATCAATCCAAGCTCTTCCACAAAGCAAGCTCCAAAGGAAAGAGAAAAATTTTACCCAAGAGTGCAATAACAAAGTTTCAACAACCCCAAAATGAGGAATTTGAATTTTTAAAGGAGAAGGTGGAAGAGGATGATGTGGATTCCAAGTGGGATGCCACATCATTTTTCTTCATTCCCCAAGAGTGCAATCCACATCAACAAAAATCACCATAAATGAAATATGACAGAATTACTTATATACACAATGTAGCCCATACCCCAAAAGGAATGCATTTAAAATTTGTAAGACAAGTGCAATCCATACTTACCCAAATTTATGTCAAAATACAATAAAATAGATTGATTTTGAATCCAAAATAATAATCATGGTTAGTGGAGTTTTTGAGAGGTGTAGGACAAGTTTAACTTGTCCCACAAGCCTCCAATTTAGGCTCCCAAGACCAAATCTAAGTTTCAAAGAGGATGGAGTGTTCTACACTCCAAAATCTACCTTACACAATCTATCATTTCACTTACACAACTCTTACATCCTCTTACAATTTCTTACACATGCATTTATATTTATGACATTTATTTATTACAATCTTTTATAAATATTTATTTATTTACCACATGGTTATAATATATATAAGTCAATTTTCATTTTCAACCAAGACAATAACATTAATTTATATTCCACATCCTAATTAATTTAATTAAATTTTAACTATAAGACTCTCACATTATACTATCACATTAAATTTTATTAAAAGAAGGAACACCATACAAATAAAAATACACACAACAATACTTGAAAAGGGAACATACAAATAAAACACACATATGCCCCCATGGTCACAATAATGGAAATCCCCATGGGAAATCCTAACAAAACACAATATACAACTCAAACATAGTTTCCATGGTGACCTTGTTGATTTCACACTGAACTCCAATATGGTTAGTCTCCGGTCCCCGACATTGTTGTGATTTTTAACCTGCAAAATGCAATATACCCCTTCAGCCTCGTGGCCATATCGTAACATCCAAATGATATAAGTAACATATAATTATTAAATCCAAATCTCAACATTATCAAGAATTTAACATTTATCATTTAAATTCAATTTACTGCAACTATATCATCATCAAATAGATTTCTATACTAGAGCTATTCATAATATCGGTGTCACATGTCTAAAATCAACATCAATAACCTATCCATGTCAACTAGTATATCATCATCCACATAATAATAATAATGTCTCAATGATCCTTGAGCATAATAACTGAATCCAGATCTATTAATCCATAGTCTAACATCTAACCATCATACTAAGAAAAACATAATAATGTCCATAGGAATCCATGATCTAGCATATACACATCATACTAGATCAAAACATAATTATGTCCAAAATATGATCAATAGTGTCGGGATCGTATTTAAAGTGTCAAAGGAGAGTGGGCACTACATATAGGATCGAAGGTGACCTAGTTGGGTCTCTGTGGACTACAAGAAACTATTATTTAGATGGTAAAATCATTTATTTACTTGAGATATGGGGCTTTAGGGATTGGGATAAATGCTTTAAAGCATGTTGGCGAGTAAGGGTTGTTTGGGGAAGTTTCATGGGTAGATAGGAGATAAATATGGGTAGGATAAAATATAGAAAAAGTGTAGGGATGTGGATTTAGGTGGTTAGGGATAAAAACATCCCAAAAGGAAAGCTAATTAAAGGTAATTAGCTAATTAGGAGAGATGAAATATAATTAGGGGTAATTAGCTAGTTTAGATTAATTAACAAGAATTAATTAATAATTAAAGGTAATAGATGGTCATTTAAATAAATTAAGTGAATTAAATTAAAGGGGTCTAGGTAGGACCATGGTGAAAAATGCACACGCGGGAAATCAAGGGTAGTGATACCAAATTTTGGTGTCTACATTTTCCCCTTTTTGTTGAGTGTTTTGCACTAGCCATGGGACAAAAAAATGAGGGATCGATAATGCAAAGGGAAATCGATGACGAGTTTGAAAGAGGTAGATGTTGAAGGGCAGGTGGGAAAAGAAAGATGGGTAAAATGATAAAGTGAGGCAAGATTCCCCAAGAAATAAATATTTACGCAAAAATAAAACCTATGGCGGTGATTTCGATATCATGTCGGTAGGGAACAAAGGATGGTCTCAATGGAGAAAAATAAAATGCTCTACAGACCAATGAGTGGGTGAAAATCACTACGAAATGGAGGGAATCCAAAGGGAAACCTCTCAAATTGATGTGAGCCTTGAGAACCAATGCATCATAGGCAGACATCAAAATATGTGCAACCAAATGTGAAATCCTTCATATGCAAGGAATCGAGTGAAAGGTATGCGTCCATGAAGGATGAAAATGCAAATAATGGTGCCTCAGCAAAGGGCACATAAATGGCCAAAAAGGCAAACTACGAAAAAAATTGATTATATAAAATGCCCCAAGGGGGAGTAAACATGGCCACAAAGGTGGACTTTGAGAACATGGATGATGAGATGGCGTCCTAGCAAAAGAGCATAGAATGGATGAGGAGAGAGATAATGGTCCCCAATAAATGAAATGACAATAACCAATGAGGTGAAATATGAGTAATGGTGCCCCAAAGGGAACATAAATATGGCCACAAAAGTGGACTTGGGATAAGGCATGGATGATAAATAGAATGTTGAAATAAAATGCCCCAAGGGGGAATAAATGAGTCTCTGAAAGGTGGGATTTAAAAACAAACTAGATGAGGCCTTAGCAAAGGACATAAAAAGGAGGAGGTCAAGCTAAAACAAGGGCTATTATGGCTAGTCAATGGTTACTAAGGCTAATCAACACCGACCCAAGTGAGTCGAGAGACTTGGTTTCGGTGGCTATATAAGCCCAAAAGCTAGCCTACAACACTCATTTTCACGCATGAAATTGATGATCGAGAGAAAACAACTAAAAATAAGATTGAAATATAGAATATAAAGGATCAGCGAGGAAACGCCAAAGGGCATGCAAGGTGGTGAGTAACAAAACCCACACTTTTGTTTTAATTTATTTTATGTTTTATTTTTATTTTTACATTTTTTTAAAATAGATGATGTCGAGGGGATGTTGGTGGTGACCCCATAGGGTCGGCGTTGTTTGGGCCCAAAGGTGTGTCGATTGACCCCTATACACATCAACTCGATCGTGGCTCGGTGTCGAATGCAGGCTAGATTTGACAAATTTGATAGATAGATGAGATAATGATGGAAAAAACTAATGTTTGCATGTTTTTGGATGATTTCGAGCCGGGAGACTTTATATCTCGAGAGAATAAGTTTCGGCCTTGTTAGAGCATATTAGGGGATATGTGACCGATGCCAAATGGGATAACTTAGCATTCATGGGGTTAGGAATATTTAGACAATATCAAAGGATCCCATGGGATGTGGGGTTGATGATTACGTTAGTGGAGAGATGGGACAACCAAACATGAAATTTCTAGTTACGAACAGGTGAGATGATCATCACCCTAGAGGATGTGTATCGCATCCTAAGATTTCCTATTTAGGGGGAGTAGATAGTTCCCATTACATCTGATAGCATATTAGTAGTGTTGACTTGGCTATTTGGAGACGATGTACCCCATATCAGATTCTCTTCATGGGTGTTTTCATATTGTTGGTGCCATTTTTGAGCTTGCACCATTTTTCCCTAAATTTTCCTTCATTCTACATGCTTTGAAATGTTTTTCTCAAATTGGTGGTCTGTAAATTTTCCCCTCTTGCTTGGATGCTTTGAAATGCTCACAAACTTGTTGTTTTGCCCCAATTTGAAAGAAATCTACATGTGTGCCTTGTTTTGTGCCCTAATTTTTCCAAAATATGTGGGCTCTGCCATTTTCCCTTTTTGCCCAATTGTGGAAGTTTAAAATTGATTGATTTACACTTGTATACCATTGAAAATTCAATTCCATGATCAAAAATGCTTTGAAAACATGTTTCAATTGGCTCAATTCAAGAAATTTGTCGTCCTTAGCAAAAAAATTGAATTTTATGGCATCCCTAGCATTTTTATGTTTTGTGATCAGACAGGTGTCATTTTCTTGTCATTTTCTTGTCAATTTCTTCTTCAATATTCATTGGCAACGTGGCTTGTTCTAATTAGTCGAGGGATGGCGGAAATTTTTTTAACTTATCACTTTTTCCTTTTTTTGCAAAAGGGAGAATTTGGTCCCATGCCTCTACTTTACTTTGATTGGTTCTAATGTTGTTGACGTGTCCTCTTTTGATTGGATGGGAAGCAGCGGGTATTTTTGTGCCTTAAGGAATTTTGGAAAAAGAGTTAAAGTGCAAAGAAAATGCCTAGGGCCCACAACAAATCAAAATGGAACACGTGGCGGCTTTAGAGCCAAGGATGGAATTATAGGTGGTTGGGTTCTTTTGAAGTTTTTTGACTTTATTTGGTTAAAATATTAAAGTCACAAAACAATCCAAAACTCCACAATGAATCACAGGTGGACACGTGTCACATTTGCATCAAAGGCGGGAATGGAGGCTGGCAGAAGACTTAGAAAAAATTTCTTTTTGGCGAAAGAGAAAAAAAGTTGTGAAAAGGACCACGGGTCCACCAAGCCAATTAGGAGTGGACACGTGGCAGGGAAAGGCAAAGGTGCGGGAGTGCGGAGTAAATGGTGAAAATTTTCCTTTGAGAAATTTTTGTTAAAATATAAATAAGAGCGCTGCCCCATAGCCAATCAGGTGAGGACATGTGTCCTGTGGGAGGGTGGAGCCGTGGAGGAAAAACAAATTTTTCCTTTTTCCAAAAAGAGGTAAAATGTTTAAAATTGAGCCGCGACTCCGTGTCCAGTCATAGTGTGCCACATGTCAGGGACAAAATCGGAGGTGTGGGTCCATGGGGATAATTTGGAAAATTTTCCTTTTTCCAAAAAGGTGGAAATGTGTAGAATCGGTCTGCGATTCCAATGGGGCCCACTTTGGGACATGTGTCAAGCCCATTTTCATGAGGTGGATATGCGGGGATATTTTGGAAAATTTACCTTTTTCCAAAAAGGAGGAACTATGTAAAATCAAGCCATGGGAATCACATTGGGACACGTGCCAAGCTCATTTTCAAAGGGTAGAGAGGCGGAGAAAAATGTCAAATTTTTACATTTTTCCAAAAGTGTTTAAATGTCAAAAATTGATCCCAAGCCCATTTCCAATCACATTGTGACACATGGAGGGCTCGATTAAGGGATAAAGGAAGATTAAAGGTAATTGTGCATTTTTAGTTTGGCCACCATTTGAGCTCCAGGAAGCTTGGAGATGCGATTTTTGCATCAATTTTCACAATTTTTTGAAAATTCATGTTATCTCGTGCTTATGTAAGGACCAATGCACTTGGTTTTGAGGATCAATTTAAAGATCGAGATGTTTTGAAATGAATTTTTCCCTAACTTTGTTCAAAAACATGAAATATCATATCCAAAAGTTACAGAGTCAAATTTTGGAGGGATAAGGATGAAATAATGAAAGGAAGGGGGTCTGCATGCTTTGAAGATGAAAAACATGCCTCCACAATGGATAATGATGTGAATTTTGTAATGATTCATCTCTTTTTGAGACAACTGGCAACTTTTTGGATGTGTTTTGTTAAATGTCCCTGTCTGCGAATCATGAGGAATTTTTGTAACAAATTTGATCCTTTGGCATATTATTTTCTTGGGAAAGAAGGCTCGAAGGAGATTGAATGCTATATATTGCATGAATTTGTCATGCAAAGGGTTAGATGAATTTTAAAAAGCCTGGAAAACTAAAAATTTCATGGAAAAATATGGGAAGAAGCCCATTCTCTGAGTGACCACCTGAGAAACTCATGTAACTCTCTTTGTATTAGATTTCAAATCATGTTAAGTTGGTTGCACATGTATAGCCATTAACAAGCTCTGAGATTGTTTTTTCAAAACATTCCTATTGATAAATCTGATCATTTTTGAGTTATTCTATGTTGTCTTTGGGAAAAATCTATGAATGCTTACATTTCAGAATGCATTTCAAATTTGTGTTTCTTGTTTCCTATTACAGTCTTGTGTTTAAAATCTCTCTTAATCATACATGGTCTCATTTCTTGTGATAGTTTAGTGGCATTTGTAATCTCACATTCATAAGAGCTTTCATCTGATAAAGAGATAAACAAATTTAAAATCACTTTACCTTCCTTGACTTCAGAGATTGTTTGTAAACCTTTGGGTGCACCTTAGGTCATGATTAAATAGTGATTACTAAATGCTTCATTGGTTCATTCTAACTCAAGATTTTGTGATAGATGATCAAAGATTGTGTGGAAAAGTGCAGATCTGGGCCTCCATTTGATGCACATATCCTGGTTGAAGGGATGATTAACCATTTTGATACTTTCTACTATTAATTTTCTCCATATTTTCTAAAATCCTTAAAGAGTCCTGGTAGACCTGTTGGTTTGTCTTATCTAAAATCCCACCCAAAAAATCTTTCAAAACAACTAATTCTACCCTATTTTACCCCTATTTTGACTTGTATACCCATAGAAGATCAAAATCCATTTGCTAAAGTATGTAGAACAGATTAGGATTTCAAAATGTCTTCAGTAACCCTTTCCTTGCATTGAAAGTATCTCCATAATCTGGAAGTGAAAACTTTTGAAATTCAAATTTGGAGTGTTGATCATATTTTCCCAAGGCCCCTTCATACTATTTGTATAAATTGAGGGATATCTTCATCTCCTTCACCATTTGAGGGTTACAAAATAGGTTCTCTTACCTTGGTTGAAAGGCACAACCTAAAACAGTTAGGAAAAGATCAAGTCCTATTTGAGTGCTATCCATCTCTCCACAAATCTGAGTGTCAGTTATATCATATCCCCGGATACAAAACAACACACACCATGATCCATCTATCTTCAAGCGTCATGCCATATCTTTGATGCTGCTCAAACTGAAGAGGAGAACAAATTTGGGTACCAACACATATGAGATGAGGTACAAAGTAGATGTACCATGGAGCTAATTGATTTTCTTGGTCATGATGGTGATTTCATGTTATGCATTGACCGACTTGGGAGCAGCTAGGTTTCTATGGGATTTATCTAGTTTTGTAGCAGATGTTATTGAGCACCGAAAGTGTTTTCATTTGGCACTTCTTTTCTATCATAGTTATATCATGTGCTAGCTATGTATAGAGTTGGGAGGAGATGAGGGTTGGACCTAGGATTCTTATTACACTATTAGGCATATGAGCACATTATAGATATCTAGCCACCAGGGCTTCCATGGGTCATTAGGGACCATATATAGCTCGCAGTTGGGTTCTTGAGATGGTGAGCTGATCAAGATCATGGAGAGAGGGGAGAAATGGTGTAGACTAGTATGTTGATAGGTTTACGTATTGGATGTGGATCATGTCGGATGGAGTCCCTACAGATAATTCCCTACATGGCTTGGAGCAGATGTAGAGTTAGTTGGGATTAGGAGGACGAGATGGGTGCAAGGTAGACAGTCAGAGATGATCAAGGCCATTCAGTTTGATAGAGTGTAGTGATAGTTTGGATTCATATAGACAATTCCTATGGATCCTATCTCATATAGGTGAGAGGTATTGATAGGGAGTTGTCAGTTCCTTAACATGGAGGATCCATTGGAGTAGTAGCAGATCCTTAGGTTGAAGATGATGATGTAGGAGTTGGAGTGGGATTTTTAAATTGGTTTACCATGGCTTGGGCAACTCGGGTTGTTGGGGAGAGATGAGATGAGGAGGAAGAGGAGATAGATGAGATGGAGGTTGAGGTAGGGGTAGCTCCAGGAGGTGGCGAGAGACGAGGGATAGATGAGAGTATATAGAGATGGTATGGTTGCATGAAAAGTTATATCAAATGAGGTTGAGAGAGACATTGGGATCTAATAAAGGGATGTAGTTACATAGGATAGGAACTAGTAATGTAGGTATAGGGAGGCCTATAGGGTCCATTTTGGAGATCTTGTTATCATTTTGGATGTCAAGGTTATGGGTGGTGAACAAGAAGTACCACAGGAGGAGGAGAGATGGCACCTCTTGGTATGATTTCAATAGATAGATACATAGCCTTAGCCATAGAGGATAAGTATTATGAGGGGATTGTGATCGAGAATCTATTGAAGACACTACAATATTGGGAGCATCTGCAGAGGTAGGTGGTATCTAGAGTTGGGCCATCTAGGAGCACATTGAGTGTGGCTCAGCCACATCAAGGAGAGGGTCGAGCGAGAGGCGATGAGGTCGATAGACGAGACGAAGGACTTTCCTCTCAAGGGAAATATTTGAGACTTTCTGATGTATATTTTATTGGTTTTACTGATATCTATGCTTTGAGAGAGGACCCTTAGAGGTCAATGATGTATTGATACACTCTATTTTGACGATATATATATATATATATATATATATGATTTTGGCATGGTTTAGCATGTGTGTATTTTGTAATGTTGATTATTTGATTCATGATGATGTGATTGCATGTTTTACTTATATTTTATGATGATGATGATTATGATAATATTTTTTACATTGATAATGGTGATGATTATATGTTTATCTTGAACTTGATTATGATGATGGATGTATATGCATGGATAATATGTGATATTTAAGAAAAACAATAGATATGATGAATGATGGGTTTTGTTAAGGGTAGGCAAACTGATGTGATATCATAGATGGGTAGCATAAATGGGATTTACATAAAGAAATACATGCTTATAATAAAACAAAGGAGAGATAAAAGATAGATGTGGAAAGGTTTAAAATAAATACAACTTAACAATGGCAACCCATGGGTATGAACGATGCTACATCATATCAAGGAACGCATAAGAAAATGATTCCTCCAATCACATTGGAGGTAAATAAGAGGGGGATCCAGGTAACACAAGGCACATGCAACCAAAACATGATGTTAGCATATAACCAACAATAGTTAGTTATACCAAAGATCATGAGAGAAAGGTATGGAATGAACTCATAAACCTAATGTTAACATGACAAAGGGGTTTGTGATGTAACTTGTACATAGGAAGAGGGTTCTCCATGAGTGGTGTTCCCTAAATATATGCCCTAGCTCTGGGAAGGGGAAAGAGAAAACTGATCAATGCGGGAAGTTTTCTAGAATAAAGTTGATCAATGCAGGAAGATTTCTTAGGATTTTGATAAAATAGAAGGTGATCAATGTGGGAAGCCTTAAATTCTATAATAAAAAGAGTATCCATCCTTCGATGGTATGGTCTACTTTATACATATAGAATTTTAATGGCAAGAATGATATACGAGATATCCATCCTTCTAAGGATCGATCTATTTATTTGATTTGATTTGATTTTTTTATATGAACAATTGTCCTTTGAGGGAGTAATATTTTTTTATAGATTTTATTTTGATAAGAGAATCCATGAATTTTGACTTTTACATGGGGGAGATCTGGGAATAGCTAGGTAGACCACTTAGGAGGGGACAATGAATGTACAAGAGACACCCATGAGCCCTTTGCATGGTTTCAAGAGGTAAACAAGAGGGTGATGGATGTAATGATTGTAGAGTTCTCACCAAGAAGGGAGAACCTATCCATAAGGAAAATTCTATGAGACGGATCTATGGTGCCCATATTTAAGGTCATATCTAGGAAAGTGAGGGTAGACCACAAAATTCCAAATAATTAAAATGATAGATGGGAGAGGCTAATGATAGAGGGATGATCTAAATATATAACTAAGAGTTTAGTGGTAGACATTCTAACAATATAATTGGTCACAAGTGTAGTGTGTTAAATGGTTCTACTTCTGACTTACCATCATGGGAGGCTAAAGGATAGGTTGGTGAGCCATACTTATGTGTTATAATGTATGTTCTAATCTGATTGGGGAAAAAATTCCACATTGGCTCCTTTATAGAATAGTAACATTCTAATTTTATTTAAGGAAAAGGTCACCAACATTAAATTCATGCTCTTTGAGGTGCTTATTGTATGAACAATTGATGCTCTATTGATAAACATGATGGTTTTCAAGAGAAAGGAGGTGGCATTCATATAGTAATCGAGGTGTGTTAGATGCTCCTGGTGATAATCTTCATCAGAGATGAGATCGTGAAGAGACACACACAAGGATGGAATTTGAACTTTGAGAGGAAGGATGACTTTAGATCCATATATGAGAGAAAAGGGAGTATCTCCTGTGGAAGTGCGGATGCTAGTCCAATAAGCCCAAAGAGTGAAGGGGAGATAAATATGTCAATTACAACCAGACTGGTCAATGGTATTTGTAAGAATGTTTTGAAGGGTTTTATTATTTTCTATGGCTTGGCCATTATCTTGAGAATAATATGGAGAAGAAAAACTAAGTTGGATATTAAATGAGTCACAAACTTTCTTGATATATTTGTTTTTAAAGGACTTTATGTTTTCTATGATGAGTTTGTGAGGGATGCCAAAGCGAAAAATAATATGTTGATGGATAAAGTTAATGATTAGAGAATATTTAGTTGAAGTGAGGGTAATTTATTCTACCCACTTAGTGAAATATTTGGTTGCAGTGATGATAGAGTGATGTTGTTGTGAATATTGAGGATTGATGAGACCAATGAGATCAAGACCCCATTGTGAGAAGGGCCAAAGGTCCTAAGCCGACTACAAAGCTTGACTAGGAATGCAAATAAGATTAGAATGTTGATGAAAATTTTCACATTTCTTAACATACTCACATTATTCATGATTGAGGAAGACCAATAATAGTAGAGATGAAGAACACGTGTAGCGAATGGATAAGCTACTAAAATGTCCACCACAAATGTTGTCATGAACTTCTTGGATAACATGAGAAGATTCATGGTATTTCAGGCATCGAAGGAGAATACCATAAAATCCATGCTTATAAACAATGTTTTCAAGTATCACGTAGTGGTTAATACGCTAAAGGAAATACCTCCTAGCATTCTTGGATAGATCGGGTGGAATGATGGATTTGGATAAATAATCAAAGATTTGGGAATACAAATATCCAACAAACTGGAATCAATAAGATTAACGTGAGGTAAGTCATGAAATGGCCGATTACTATAGTGAACGATAACGAGATAGTTTGGATTATTTTTTATTCAAGGGATGAGAGTTGTAAGGGATGTCATCATATCTACAAAATGATTGGATAATCGAGGAATGGATTGGATAGTATAAGAATCGAAGGCCTCGAGGAAGAGATGAACAATATCTTAATATTTTTGAAGAATTTTATTTTTACACTATACTCACCTGTGACTTATTTGATGATAAGTTTAGAATCCCCATAGATGTCAAGAATTTGAACACCTAGAAAGAGAGTAGTTTCAAGACCTAAGATAAGGGCTTCGTACTCTGCCATATTATTTGTGCACTCAAAATTGAGATTATTTGTGAGGGAATAGGATCATCCCGGGAGGAAAGAGGAAAACACCAACACCTCCCCTTCTGAAATTTATAACTGTCAAAGAAGAGATTCATTTTAAGGGTTTCATACTCATGATGAAATTGATTGATGGATTCATCTAGGAATTTCTCATGAGGAATATGTGAACTAGGAAGAGGGGCTTCTGCTAATTAGTCTATGATAGCTTGGCCCTTAATGGATTTTTGAGAAATGAACTCGAGGTCGAACTTGGTCATGAGCATGAGCCATTGAGTGATACAATTGTTGTGATACAGTTTAGAATGCATCATCTTAAGAAGATGAAAACTAGTAACGACATAAGTATTGTGATTGAGAAGATAATGTCGAAGCTTAGAGGTGGAAAATAAGAGAGCGCAACACAAATTTTCACCTCTAGTTTAGTGAGTTTTGCAGTTGTGGAGGGTGTAACTGATGTAATAAATAGCCTACTCATGACCTTAGTCATCACGATGTGCTAACATAGCCCCTAGAGCATGATCAGTAGTAGAGATATATAGATAAAAGGTCTCCCCTTCACATGGAGGTGTAAGTAGTGGTGGATATAAAATATATTGTTTAAGATCATCAAAATCCTTTTGACAATTATGATCCTAATTAGATTCTACATCTTTATGAAGGATATGATGAAAAGGATGGAAATGATATGAAAGTTGGGAAATGAAGCAACGGAGCGATTGAAGTCGGCCTTGAAGATAACAAAGTTTCTTAAGAATGAAAGGAGGAGTAATTTTAATGATTTCTTTGATTTTTGCGGGATCGACTTCAATGCCCCTAATAGACATGATAAATCCAAGGATTTTACCAGTTAATACTTGGTCAGATTAAGACAAAGGAAAAATTGAATAAGGCACTCAAAAAGGATTTCAAGAATGGAAATATGGTCATGTCAATGTTTAGATTTACCTAAAATATTGTCAACATAATATTCTATGTTTTTTGGATGAGATCATGAAAAATGTAAGTCATGGCCAAGGGATGATGAAGGATTCTTATGTTGGTCTTCTAGGGTGATAAGAATATGATTATAACCATAAAAATCATCCATAAGAGAAAGCATCTCATGTCCTGTGGTAAGATCCATAAGTTGATTGATGTTGGGAAGAGGAAATTCATCTTTAGGGAAAGTGAGATTGAGATCTTGAAATTCAATGCATATACAAAGTTTTCTAGATGCTTTAGCGATGGGTACAATATTAGAAACCCATTGGGGATATTCAATGGGGATGATGAAATTGGCATAAATAAGATGTTGCAACTCCTCTTTGACAAGGAGGGTAATGTGAAGATGCATGCAACGAAGCTTTTCCTTTTTTAATTTAGCATTGGGAAAGGTGACAATATTTTGAATGAAGATAGAATATTTAAGGCTTGACATGTCTAAATATGAGAATACAAATGCCTAGCTATAACAACGAGAGGAACAAGGTAAAATAATCAAGCTCATGTGGATCAAGGGATTGACCCATTTTGAGGATGCGAGGCTCTAGGGAGTCCCAATATTGATGTCAATGGTGGCTTCATTGAGAAGAGTGGATGTTTCAAATGGTAAGGTCTTATGAAGATAAGAATCCTCTGCCCTCATGTGGGAAAGAATGTCATCTTTATCAGCACACTAAATAATGTCGATGGTAGAATAATCTTCTTCTATCATCTCGGATTACATAGGGAAGGGACCTAGTCTAGTTCTCATATTGATAAGTGATCAGTCCCAAGGTGATGGTGGAGACTAAAAAAATAAGAGGAAATAGACATAGTGTCATCTATATCCATGGACTCATGGGATGGAGAAGATGGAGAAGGCATTTCCATGCACATCTCAGATGGTGGGATGGGGTCAGAGGATTTCTCTTGATAGCCTAACCTGAACTTTTCGTGAGGCTTGTGGTACTGATTGATAATAAGGCCATGTGGCCCATGCTCATAATGTCCCATGTTGAATCCCTTCCATGCACAATAGTGAAGATAGGTGTGGGAAAAGGATGGTTTGTTGAGGAAGCCAAAACCACTAGTATAAGGTTTGGTATGTGGAAGATCAGTGATGTGAGAAGAAGGGGTGTTGAAACCACCATAGATGAGGTTGGTTTGAAGATGTGGTGGACCGAAAGGAACGATATCCCTAAAATTTGGTTGATACATTAGAGCTTGGTCAGGTCTACCGAGATGGTGAGGAGTGGGCAAGGTGTTGAGTGTAAGAAGATGATACTCCCATAGTGTAATTTTGTCCATTACTTTAACTAGAGAGCCATCGTTGGGAGTTTAGATGAAGGGATGGATGAGCTGGTGGATGGTGCAGATGGATCATTCTTGGGAACGAGGACATCATTAGGTCGATAGGTCATGTTGCACATTTGGAAGGGAGGAGTGTCCCTAGGAAGTATCAATATCTTCCCCTCATGCTCATATTTAAGACAGTGATGAAGTGTAGAGGGGATGCAAAGTGCATAACATGGATCCAAGGTCATCCAAGGAGAACATTGTACTAAAATTATCCTTCTATGATGTATAATACCTCATGGAGGAGATTCTCACCAATGTGGATGGGAAGGAAAATTGTTCCCAAGGTAGGAGCGATTGCATCATTAAAGGCACAAAGGATCACAGGTGTTTGGGTGATTGTGGATTTTGGGATCTTGAGCTGATCGAAGGTATGTGATGGGATGATGTTAATTCTTGCCCCATTATTGATCATGGATCATCAATGAAAGTATCATTGATCCTAACCATGATGAAAAGGGGAAGGTCATGTTCTTCTAGTGTGATGTCCAAAATCTCAAGTATCATTGAATGAGATGGCGTAGAATCTTTGAGTGATCCTACGAGAGAAATGAAGAGTTGATCCTCATCAATGGATATTGGAATACACTTCAAGGCTTCAATGAGGGCCTGTTTATGGTCTAACAAGATTTGGATGAGCTCGTAAAGTGACATCTTAATTAGGGCCTAATGAAGTTGTTTGATGATATCGTTTGCAATAGGCCGAGGGGTAGCTAAGACGAAAACATTAGGTTTTGATGATGATGTGATATCCTTAGGAGGAGGAATGGTGACAAAGGTTTAATATTTTGGTTGTGGATTCAATTTAGGATCATATTGGCTGGATCGAGTGGATATCCCAAATAGAATTTATGAATAAATTTGGACCATCCTCAAAATTATCATCATTTGGAGGTGGGATGGCCACAAAATTCTATGAAGAATGAGGGGACTTATGCATTTGGATGGATGAGGTAGAAGGTGTGGATGTAGAAGGAGGAGATTGGTTTTCCTCAAGAAGAAGTTCATCTTCCTCAATGATGTTGTGGACAAGGGTTTGGAGTGCTTTGTAATGTTCAGTGTCATATCCATGGGTACGATGGTAGGCACAAATAAGGTTTGAATCAAACCACGATGGCTTCTTACTATTTAGGTCAAAGGCCTTAATAGGTGGAAGCATGATGGCGTAAATTTGGAGTAAGTGTTAGAGGACTTCCGCATATGATTCAACCAAGGTGTTAGAATTTATCTTGTCTTTGCGAGATGTCCTAGTCTTAGAAGAATAAGTGTAGGCTAATGACTATTTGGGTGTTGAATGTGGAGCTGGAGTATTTTGGGGTTTTGATGTCTTGGTTTTAGTTTTGGTGATGATTTGTGCTCTAGAAGAAGAAGCTTTGGATGGTTTTGGCTTGAGTTGATTGGTGGATTGAAGCATTTTTGATGAAGGGGATGGTCCTAGAAGAGATGGATGTGGTCCTAAGATAGATGATGTAGCATTGGATTGTTTGATCTTAGGAGGGGGATGTCGATTTTCTTATGAGGACGTGAAAGAGAATGTTGAGGAAATGTGCCAAGGGTTCTAGATCTTATTTGTGAAGAAGAACCCTTGGGAGGGATGACCACAATCTCAACTAGAGGGTCTGAAGGTGGTGTTACAAGTAGAGGGAGTAGTTTTTACATGATGAGGTCAAAAGAAGGTGAAGATTGGTTTGATGTAGAAGTGTTTGATTGTGTAGATGAGATGGGAGGATCATTTGAAGTCAAGGCAAGTTAAAGTGCTCTCATAAATTCTTCAAATGATGAAAGTGATGTGGAAGATGATGTAGATGTGGTGACAATAGTTGATGTGGTGGGTGTGGGAAAAAGTGTGAAAAGAGGAACTAGGATTGATGCTAAGGATGGTATAATGGGTAAAGGTGGAATAGATGTAGATAAAGTAGTCGAATCCAATGAAGTGGATGTGATAAGTGATGGAGTAGATGGAATAGGTAATGAAGTAGATATAGGTTTTGAATTAATGGTGGATGTGGAACTAGGTGGGAATGGTTGTTTCATAAATGTCTCAAGGGGAATCATTTATATACTTGTGAATGGGGGAGATGCAACATGTGTGGATGTGGGAATAGATGTCGGGATAGATGTGGGTGTGATTGATGTGGTTATGGGGATAAGTGTTGATGGGTTTGTAGATGTAGGAATGATGTCTAAAGAGGTGGATGTGATAGTTGATGAAGAAGGTGAGGTTGTAGATGGGGTAGGATCTTGATCAATGGTATGAAGAGTGTTTATGGTATGAGCATTGGGTGCTTGGGATGTAGAAGAAGTGGTGGCTTGAGTTGTTGGTGTGTGGTTGGGAAATGGTTGTTTAAAGATGTCAAGTGGTTGGTTGAGTGATGCGTTAGGATTTTCCACTTGAAGGTTGCCTTGATCAATGAGTCTTTGGACTAGGTCTTTAAAGGTTCAACACCTCTCTATATCATGTCCTCGAGACTTGGTGGTATTTATAGTAATGATCCTCACGATACCATACGGGTTTTGGTCTAGATTCATCAAATGGTCAGATTGGAGGAAGTGTGATAAGATTAACCACCATCAACTTTTCAAATATTGAACTATATGATTTTCCAAGGGGAGTATAGTTGGGCATTGGTATAGGGGCTTGTTGTTGTGGCCATGTGCTAGATGTAGGTGCAAAAGAAGACTTGACGACCATGGTATTGGTCGCACTCTTAGATTTATCGTTGTGTGTAGATGGTTTGGTGAAATTGGCTTTGGGTTTGTTTGATTTAAGTTTTAGTTGGCCTTGCTCAAGGGCATGAGTTTTGATTTTGTGATCCATGGTGAAGGCTTCTTTAAATGTTTGAAATATTGGATTCATAGTGTAAAAGAAATATGCTTCACGCAAGAATGTGAGAAGCATTCATGAGTTTTGTTTACAAAAGAGTAAATGATAGTTGGTTTATAATGTCATGTCATTGTGTGACAGTCTGTAATAGACTCATCCTCAAACTATCTAATGGTGTCCAAGTCATTGATGGTGATTTTTGTGCAATATTAATTGAAAAGTGATCTAGGAATAATTACAAAAGTTGGGTGAAGGATAATAAGGAATGTTGAGGAATCCCATTGTACCAATCCAACTCGGACTAGCTAAAGACATAGGGAAGGTGTGAAGCATAAGTTCCTAATCATATGTGATAAGGTAACATGTGTGTTTAAATGTGCGAGAGATGTTGTTGGGGATCTTCCTTGCTATTGAACTTGATAAACTTGGGAAGCTCCCAATGAGGGGGTAAGGTTTGATTAGAACTGATGGATGAATAGGTTTGTTACATATTTTTTTGTAAGATAATGTAACCTTGGGTCCCAAGGTAGTGGCCTCTAGACTATCCAACCTATTCATTAAGGCATGGATAGGATTGTTTGATGTGATGATAGGTTGGGATTGTGATTGTGTGGCATGGAAAGTATCTTGATAAGGTAGTTGATAAGTTTTGGATGTGTGGGGGTTTGAGGAATCATTTGATAAGGAGGTTGTTGTAATGTTTGATGTTGTGATTATTGGGATTGGATTGGTTGTTGTGGTAAATGATGAGTGGGAATGTAGGTATGAATAGGAAAAAAATTGATGAGGTGGATTAGACACCGCATAATGCAAAGCACTCGTAGGTGGAGGTTGGGAAGAAATGACATGTACATGTGATGTGAGAGGAAAGGAATAGGTATGATTTTTAGACATGGGATATAAAATTTGGGTAGATTGGGTAGGGACACTAGTAATGATAATGGCTGAAGAGGTAATGGGAATGGTTGTGGTGATAGTTGTGTTGATTGGAGGAAGATGGGGAGGAATGGGTGTGACCAACTGATTGGTTTGATGAGGTGGGGGATTGGTAGAGGATGAAGAAAAATCATGTTGGGTTGTAGTAAGTTGTTGGGTGATTTCAGGATTTGACTGATAAGGATAAAGTTGTTGAAGTGGTGGACCATCAACAGGAAGCTGGGTTGAATTCCTAAGAAGGTAGTCTTGAAGAGCTATCGGATTGGCATCAAGAATCTCTTAGAACTCCAAACTACCACAAGGGATAATAGGAGGTCCAAAAGGTTCAAATGTAGGAGATGGAGGGGTGGCTAGTCGAGATGGGATGGGATGATGATAAAAGAAAGGATTAGTCTCATCTATGGTAGTAGTTTGAACAAAATATCCTTGAGAAACATTGATGAGAGGTTGGGTGCCCATGGAGGAAGTGACCAAGGGCACGAGATGAGACATTGGTCATGATGGATGTTTGTTGAGATGAGATGACAGAACTGTCGAGGTAAATTTTTGTTCCATTTTCTTGGCTACCGAATGAGTAACTATGGGCATGAAATGAAAACAAAGTTTATACTAACTAAATCAAGAAAGTCAAGAAATTTTTTTGTTTTTTATTAAGAAAGTGAAAAATAAAAAGGGAAATGGATAACAAAGGTACCTAGGAAATGGAAATCTAGAGTTGGTTTTAGGTTTTTATGGCTAGGAGTCCTTGATAGAGCTAAAGGTATGTAAGGCCCGAGTCTGTACAAAGTTTCTAACGTGGCCAGAACACCACATGGATTTCTATTGGGTGATGAAATCCCAATCAGTCCACCTGGTAGGAAGATGTCTAGATGTGTATATTGATGTGTGAATTTTGGTTGTGTGTGATAGAATGTGAGATGCAAGATTAACCTTACTTAAACTATGTTTTCAAGTAAGGATGCAAATGGTTCTTTTTAATCCAAATCTAAATGTGAAATTTTGATGAGAACACACACAAGGAAGGGAAAATGTGATGCAAAAAGATAAAATGAAACAAAAAGGAGAATACCAACATAATGTTTTTCCTTTTTATTTGATCTTTGAGAAGACACAAGTGAAGAGCGATCTAAACAATCAAGCACAACACGAACAAGAAAAAAGTGAATCTTTTACCTACAGTGTTAGTAGAAGATAGAAGAAACATAGAAAATAACAAGAAATGTAAGGAATCACCTAAAGGGTGGTCCCACTAGGCATGCCGAATGTTGATCTAATTTTTTGTTCCTTTTCAATTTAACGATCCAGGATCTAAAGAAAAACATTATTCAAAAATGGAGGGAATAAGGTACCTCAAATGTGTGATGGATGTAAGAAGACGAGCACAAAGTGAATGATCTCATTGTAAGCTTGATAAACCTACAAAACAAGAAAAACTAAGAGGAAAATGGATTATATGGTATATGTGGGGGCTGCCCAACAAATTTGGTTCCAAGAAGTGTTACCTTCCTTTCATGGATGTCAACCCTCATTTGATAAAAGAAAGTGATATAAATGATAAGTAATTGGATAACATGCGAAATTGAGAAAAAAAAGAATTTGAGAGTAACAAAAATAGATTGGTAAGCACTGATATAATCTAAATAAAATTGAAATAAAATTACTTATCTAGGTCAATGGTGACCCACACAAAGATAGAGGAAAGTCAATAGCTACCTCCTAAAATTTGGTGGATATGGACAACAAGCTCTAAATGAAAATCTACAAAAATATGAGTGTAAAGGGAGGTCACGGAAACCCGAGGAGACTAATAATAACTTACAAAGGAGTTCGAGATAAGCGGACGAAAGGAATGTGAGATAACAAGAATTAGGATGAATTGGATTGAAAATAGAGTGGATTAGAGAGGCAGGATGTCAAATTTGGAGTCAAGAAGCAATGCAAGAGAAGAAGTAGACACTAAGAGGAATTTGAAATAGAAAGTATGGTGACATAGGACTAGGTCGACAACAACTTGGATGGGGTGATGAAGACTTGGGAAGTGCAACACAAAGTCGAAGGTGGATAGGATAAATGAGAAACCTGCAAGCAAAATTACCGAGAAAACAACCTAATAATGAAGTCTAGATAATAACTAAACTGCAAGATGTTAGATGCTGACAGCTAATAACAAGGATATAAATGATAACATAGATAAGAAAATAATCAAAGTAAACCTCCCAAAATCATGCAAGTGTTGTGAAAATAAGCTCTAATAGACTGCAAGAGGGTTTACACAAAATGTAAAATTGCTCAAATTCAAAGATACGTTCACCCAAAGTACATGAAAGATAAGGTTGTGTCTTGTTTTGGAAGGGGGTGAGATTAATCTTATAGGGTCAATGATTACCTAGTAGGGTTGCCCGATGTGGAAACTATTCTTTAGATGGTAAAATCATTGATTTACTCAAGATATGGGGCTTTAGGGATTGGGATAAATGCTTTAAAGCATGTTGGTGGGCAAGGGTTGTTTGGGGAAGTGTCATGGGTAGATAGGAGATAAATATGGGTAGGATAAAAGCTAGAAAAAATGTAGGGATGAGGATTTAGGTGGTTAGGGATAAAAGTGTCACAAAAAAATCTAATTAAGGTTAATTAGCTAATTAGGAGAGATGAAAGCTAATCGGGGGTAATTATTTAGTTTATATTAGTTAACAATAATTAATTAATAATTAAAGTTAATAGATGGTCATTTAAATTAATTAAATTAAATGGGTCTAGGTTGAACGATGATGAAAAATGTGCACGAGAGCAATCAAGGGTAGTTATACGAAATTTTGGTGTCTACAGATATGACATACTAAGGAAGGAATAGAAAAAAAAACATGGTTTGGTAATGAAAAATAGTTAGATGCCTTATATATGTGTGTGGTATATAGGTGATGTGCTTCTCAATTTCACATGAATTTGAATTTTGGATACATTTATTGAACCTTAAAGAAAACATGTACATGAACTGTGTCCTTTGTCTTTACAAGACACTCGAAAAAATAAGGCAACTGTGAGATATTGATGAGTTCTTCGATGTTTGATAAAGAAGTATAAATTCCTGAGAATGCTTGTAAGTTAATGGAATTCATAGAAGAAGAAATATTAAGTCTAAATGGCTACAAAACAGTGATCTCTTTGGAAAAAATTTTGTATACACAATAGGAGCATATTGAGTACCTAAGTATGAACCACTTAGCATGGTGAAATGACTTGAACAATGAGGAGTTGGTGATCAACATATTCAAAACACTCAAAACCTAGATAATGTCAAGGATGAACTAGTTGTCTAGACATGTTGATGGAGTATGAGGTGACATTTGGGAATTGTTGTCAATTTTGGCTAACAACACGTAAAATCTCTTCGAGTCTCTGCCAAAAATTATAATCAATCTCTTGACATGATGACCATACCTTATGGATAAAATGGCATGTTCTCAAGTATATGAAGTCTATTTACACCAATAGGAAATATTGGAGGAATACTAAATGTGATGTTTATGCTTCTAGAGGCTATCGAAATAAGGTAAAATATACTAAAAATTTTGTATAGGAACTCCTAGATTATTTTGAGGACAATTTGAATATAATAAGAAACTAAGGATTTTTTAAAATAAGATAGTAAATCATGGTAATTTTCATCAAAGGAGGTTGTCCAGTTCTAGGGGATCTTGGTTTAGTCAATAAAATCATCACTCAATGCTGGTATAGGTGGAAAAAAGTGAAAAAACAAGGTATGAAGGTAGAATATGTTGATTTGGAAATGTTTTTTTGAAAGGACAAGTCTAGAAGGTGATGTAGAGCCAAGGTGTAGAGCCAAGATGGTGTAAGAGGAGTATATTCTCAGGGAAATATGTTTGAATTCACAAGATAGGTCCATGAATCCAATTTTTGTTGGTTAGAGTCAAGAAGAAAGAGTACAATCCTAGAGGGAACCTGTGAACAAGTATATTTTTATGCATTTTTGTTCTTGATTTTTCATTGTGTTCATGTCAAGTGGTCAATTTTATTTTTTCATAGATGTCAAAGGGGGAGAGTGAACCAAGAAACATGAGAAAAATATTATTCTAGGTGTTGGTCTTGTTTAGTTGCCATTGATATTTCTAGGTGGTTAATTAAATGAAAAAGGGGAGATTGTCAAGCAATGTGTCAAAAAAAATCATTGATTTCAAGTGTTCATTGATGTAAAAGTTTCCCAAGTAGTCTCAGTGTTAAACCAAGATGTCATGGTATGCAAGCATAATCTAGATGCATGGTCAAACAAGTGAATTAAGGAAATGCGTTCTTCCAAGGTTGTATGAAGGTTATATATGATCAAACATGGTCAATGAGGTGTGTTTGAAGTGCTAATGTGTCTATAATAGGCCAACATGGTAGAATTCATGAAGAGTTAGGTGGTTCTAGGTTTAATCATGTTCTTAATCAAGAAAATTCACATGGAAACATGAGAAATGGATTGAGGCAAAACATGAAAATCATGGTTAAAGTAGTATGATCTTGAATATCATGCAGAGGAGAAGTATTAGGTCAAGAGTCTTGGTTATAGGGCATGAAGATGGGAATTCTGAAGCTTTTCG
Source organism: Taxus wallichiana var. yunnanensis (assembly GCA_018340775.1). NCBI lineage: Eukaryota > Viridiplantae > Streptophyta > Pinopsida > Cupressales > Taxaceae > Taxus > Taxus wallichiana. Next base: position 646,328,767 of record CM031239.1, on the reverse strand, counting down.
GGTAAGATAGGCCTAATAGGCAAGTGAGGGTGATGAATCAAGGCATGATGTTGAAAAATAAGAATTACAAGGGTATAATATGATTATATATGAGGTTTAAAGAGCTTCACAAATGCCTAAAGAGGTAAGTTGAGAAATCATATAGGTTGGTATAGCGCTCTTGCTTAGAACTAGTGAATAAATGTTGCACAAATGAGATGGGGCAGATATTTCTAGAGAAAACTATGATAAATTGGTCATTGTAATTCATGGATTGATTTTTGAAGGTGTGGTTAAATTTCAGGACCTAAGGAGGTGTTTTGTGCAAGTTATGGAAGTTTTACCAAAATCGGGTTTTTGGAAAATGCAAACTGGGCACCCTAACTTCTTAGCTCTCAAGAAAAATTATCAAGCCTCCTTTAGATAAATCATAGAAATCCTTTTATAAGATAACTCAGATACAAAAATTTTGCAAAACAATTGAGGTCAAAAGGAGCTAAAACAAAAGGTTATATTCAATTTACTAACATGGTTCTTTTCTTTCCAACCTCCTTTTCTAAAGCGATGTACGTGAAATTGAATTTTTGACTCCAAATAAAGTTTGTAAGTTTTGAAAACACATCAATAGTATAGAATACTCATTCTAGATCATTTTTCTGATAATTGTGTTTTTCAAGCATGAAGGTACTTTACAAATTATACCTTGTTTTGCAAGATTTGTAAAAAATAGTCCTATCTTTGAAGGCCTTAGGGTGAGTCTATAGTTGTGTAAGCATGGAGGTGATGTGTACTTGTTGTTATAAAAGTGTTTTATAAAATTTCTTTGCATATTTTGTGTGTGAACATAGTCCATTATTTTCCTCTACCACGAAAAGGACTTTCATGCTATAATCAGTCATGATGAGTAAAGGATGTTTTTATATAAACATGATGTCCAAGCAAGAAATGGATATGGGGGTCTATTATAGGTCTAAGATGAGTTGGTAAATATAATTTTTCTTTGGTAAAGTGATATTAGGTAATTTTATTCATAAGGTTTAGAACTTTCTTACAACAGTCTAGTTAAGTAGACTAAAGCATTAAAAAATACTAAATTTTCATGTTCACTTCCTTGAATGGTGATTGAAATGAGTGTGGTAAGTTGGTTAAATTAATGGACATCTTAGAAAAATTTCTTTGGATATGTGGATAGAGGTTTATACAAGAAAATCATCCTCACTCTTTGTTGACTTGTAACATCTCCATTTTAGAACAATAGAACAAAAAATTATTTTTTTATAAATGCTTCCTAGTTCTAAATACATAATTTAGAACTCACAAATCAAAACAACCATTCTTATAATAGATAACCATATGCTGCTGTAATGACTCGGAGTACCTCCGATCTATTCATTCCATGACTCGGTAATCTACCGATCTATTCATGAGTATCAAGAGTTGGCGTTTTTATTTTAACACATCACTCTTGCGGTTCTCTTCCCTAATGGGATTCGAGAATGCTCTTTCCAGGAACCTATCTCGAATAATTTTTACCATTATTCATCGGCATCTCATCCCTTAGACTAGGTGACATAGGGCAACACAATCAACACTTGCGATACTTTGGCCAAAGATTTGAAACATCTGCTTATGTCTCGTATCCCTTGACAAAGCATACTTGTCAATCTGAATACATCCTTCACCCCATTCCTATGTTATGTAGAATGTCTTATACCGACTTATGTCAGTCCCTCTTACCCAAGTTATTCACTCAAGAACGGATTAGTAATATGACAATGTTATAGGGATGCTCCCGAGGACTAGGGATACGCTGACATACTGGGTCAACCCTAGTTAACCCAGTGTGTCAAGATACCCCAAGTCTCCAGGGCAGCCTTATAACATGACCACGTTCCTAATCAGTCCCAGAGTAAAACTTGTTCAAGTTTAAGGTGTAAATCTTAACGATCAATGCAAAGGGTGTCACCATAAGTCACCTGCATTGTTGTATCTTCGAGAAGATCCTAATCTTCTCGAAGGTACAACCCTGCAGTTGACTTGTGCCATCAACCTTCAAATCGCCTCGAAAAGATCTACTCATTTTAAGGTGTTACTTTCGTTGAGTTAAAGTTATACTTAAGACGCTCCTTTTAGGGTAGTCTATTCCCAACCCCTGGGTTCCTCACCTTAGAATTACCTTTCTTAATAAAACCCATTTCACAAAGAGAAGTTATTAAGACTTGAGGTCCCATCAAGGAGTTCATTGAAAAACAGAAATCTAAATCAATGAAACTGGACAATAGCCCTTAATCTTCACATAAGGTTGCTAACCATACCCTTTTTGGTTTATATCAGTTCTCATAACTGAAATATATCTTACTTATTAGTATTGAGATATAGTGATTAAAAATCTAATTAAACGTTGTCTTACCTTAGATCAAGACTAAGGAGTAATAATTTATTCAGCCCGTTTAGCTTCCTATTGAGGTTTATTTTAACCTTAACTTCTCGAAAGACAAAGTGATCTAAATTCCAATTTAGCTTTAGATAGATCATAACAAAACTCCTAAATATACACAAGTATTCAGCCACATAATCTTTACAAAGCTTACTTAGAGGATCCCAAATGTCTCCAAGGTATATAATAATAACAATGCTCTTAAAATCATTCGAACCGAAGAAGTTCAATCCATCAAGATACGAATGCAACACATACGTAACAAATACCTCATTTCATTCATTTCTAAGCTAATCAAATACATTTTATGCATTCACATATTTGATACAATACTCAATAGCAAAAGAACATCTTTCTTCAAGTAGTACATTTAGAGAATCAAATTAGAATTCATCATAAAACCAAATTAAACAATCAACATCACATCGATCTCGTGTGTCTTTACCACTTACGGCAACCATCTGCAAAAATTGTCAACACGGGTCGGTTCGGTGAACCCGAGCATGATAAGCACTAATTCTTAAAACAATTGCAATCCACCAATTGTTCTCATTAAACAACCTATTTATATGAAATCATTTCTTCGCATTCCAAACTTAAATCAGGCTAATCATCCTATATGTTAGAGACTAAGAACATATGAATACAACCATTCTAAAGACAACAAAACTCCTACAAGATTGTTTCTAACAATTTCTCAAAGGTAGTTAAAACATTCAACAAGCTCACTTGTCTTAATTCTTTCATCATCATAACACATTTCAATGGTATTGACAAGTATACCCATTTATACAGCAACACACATTTTATACCAGTCTCTCCATACAATACCAAAAAAAGGATGCAAGAAGAAAGCACACAAGTTTTCCTGTCTAGGAGAGAGAGGATTTTCCTATTCCACTTATTATATACATCAACATATAAATTACAGTCTAGAAGAAAGAACAGAGTCCATCAGAATCCTAAATCAATAACATTCAGGTACTCGTACTCAACTCCTTTAGATTAATACATATACATTTACGCATATGACTAAATAGTTGTGATTACAAGAAGAACTACAGTTCCATCTAAATCCAAATATAAAATTCACCTATAGCTACTAAGCGATTCAAGAGCTTTCACGCCAAGCAACAGAAAATAATCCAACCATGAAAGACTCAACAAATATTTTCTCTATCATTTATCAACATGAAAATACCCAACTCCATCACCTACATGGTACAGCTAAGAGCTCTTTGTTTCAGTCAAACTTGAGACAAGATAACATTAAAACAATAACGCTTCCATATGCAAATACAGTGACATTCACATAGAGTCAAAACACAACATGCACAGCTTCATTCAACTAATCAAATCCCTACGATTATACAACAAGGATGTAAATTAGAAGCCGTTTTCAAGAAGAATAATCACAACAAGGTCTTCACAGAAGCCAAATTCCATATCAATAAATTTCCTCAAAGTTTCATCTGAAGTCGAGCTACTACAAAATATAACAGGGTATCAAACAAAGTCGAGTTAATAAAGAAACCCATCCCTTAATTCCTCATAATCGAACTGAACATAACACAACAATATTAAGAAAGAGTCAAATGATATGCATGCTCAGTGAGGACTCAAATCAAGAAACGAGCCAACACGCAGCATATCATGGACTCCAACAGTGTCAAATCCAACCAATACTTATAACCAAGGTTTCGATTGAAGTTGAATTCATACGACAACAATTCAAGAATCCTAAAAGTACTCACAGCAAAACTTCTACAGAAGTTAAAACATAAATTACATTTCAAGGACTCCATCGAAGTCAATAACATTTAGTATTCTTAACAAAACAACAGCATTCATAACCAAGCTTAGACAGAAGTTTGAAATACAAGATACATTTCAAGGACTCTCACTGAGTCAATACCAACCGTATTCACAACTGAGCTTACACAGAAGTAGAAACACTAGTTACATTTCAAGGACTTCAACAGACTCAAAACCAATGAGTATCCACAACAAGCTTCCGCAGAAGTCAATAACATACCACCCATTTCAAGGATTCCAACAGTATGCACAAGGAAACTACTACAGAAGTTAAAAACATAAGTTACGTTTCAAGGATTCAAAAGGATTCAAACCAAATAGCATTCTCAACTAAACTTCTACAGAAGTTGTAACATACTATCAATTTCAAGAGTTCCAACCATATCATGCTAAAAGTATCCTCTACAAAACTTCAACAGAAGTCGAGACATACAAAACATTACAAAGACTCTCACTGAGTCATTTTCGTATTTAATCCTTGCTACTTTCAATAGATTCTAACCCAAAATCACAAACTCAGTAAGGACCTTGACAATAGTCGCATTCAAGTAGAATAATCTCAGCAAGCATTCCAACCAGAAGGAACTTAAAGTATTCTAGCAAGATTCAACAGGGTTCCACATCAACAATAAAAGCACAGCCGGTCTGTACTCAAAATGAAACCAAAAAGAAGAATAATACAGTAACCATTCCAACAAGGTCTTCGAAAAACCCGAGATTCATAATTCCACAGGAAAAGAAGAACCAAAACATTGCTTCAAACCAACTGAACTGAAATCACCTGAACAAAGTTGTTTTAATGAAAGCATTTAGAGTAAAGTAAGATTTTTAAAAGTCAGGGCCTATCATGCCTGGTAATGTCACTTTAAAAATCCGAAGAAGACCTTTCTACGAATGAGCTTGAGCCTTCTCCTCTTCTTCCACGTTAGATTCAGCAACAATAATTTGTTACTGCATGCCTTATAAACTTTCCTTGACAAAGAAAAGAGCTAGTTATTCTCATAGTTTCCATGCAACACCAAGTAGACTGGTTCGAAGAACCAGTGATCAAACAGAGAGAAAACCGGAGCACATGGAAAACCAAACAACCAACTAGTTTTCCATTTTGCATGCCTTCCCGAGCAATCCGTGCTCGGGAACCAAGTTCATTAATGACATTAACTCCAAAATTCCCGCCCAAACTCCATTGCCACCGACCGCCATAGTTGGCGATTGATAAATGCAAACAAAAGACCATTTCCAGATTTGGTGACTCTACCACATCGGTTCCAACAGATATTTACTACCTCCTCCAAATCCCAAGTCCTTCATACTTATCCATCTCATAAATTCCATAGAAACTACCACCCATGGCTCATACCCCTTCATAGGTCCCCCTTCATCCATGGTCATTAGTTAGGTCAGAAACATAGGTTAGATCTTAAGGTGATACTTAGTCTAACTTCCTTAGTGCTAGGTCGCTAACCTTAGAAACATTTAGCTTATAGTTTAGGGCTAGGTTAGATTAGCACTAATCCAACCCATAGGTTATAGTTTAGGTTTAGGTTATTAACCTTAATAAATCCAGTCTAGGTCTAACAAATAGAATCATTCAGTATAAGAACCAACAGATATACATTCCCGAGATGGATTCTATCCAGCATTGATAATAAGCTAGCAGTATATACCAGATTTTATTACCTGGCTCAAGGTCTAGACCTTCCTGATATTACGATATCGGGAACCAATTCATTTAACATGATCAACCTGAGTTAGACTCCAGAATTGCTTATCCAACACATTCAGACCTTGCACCCTTCGTAAGGTCTATAATTTTTGTTCATCCAGAATAAACTTAAAACATCTCTTGGATCAATGCCACTGATCCAAGGCTGAGTCATAAAGATGGGTAAATCCACAATTCATCCCAAATCAGATTGAACTTAGGTGCTAAAAATGAAAGAAATAAAAGAGTCCAAGCATATCCTGACTCAGTCAAAGATCTTCAAGAGCAAAGAAGATACAATCAATATCAAGCATGACTTCACAATCAAAGGAACACATCCTTATACAAAAGAAATCATATATCAACACTTGAATGCTCGGGGAAGTAACAATAGTTCGAGTGTTACATGACTAGTGTTTGATGCTCGAAGTCTACACGAGTGTATGTTTTGATGACCTGCAAGTTTGAGTTGTTATCTATGAAGTGAAGTGAGATATTGTCTCTAGTAAGCATCATACCTTCTATATCTCCATTGAAAACTTTCATTAAATCCATGAATGGCAATATTAACATTCTAGTTTTCTAATCTTTGTGAAATTATCCTGTACCTAAAAACTAATAAAAAATTGTCTTATGAATGCACGAGGAAGAGGTTAGTATTTCCTTTCTTATTCTTTATTGTTCAAGATGTTCTAAAAGTATGAAATCATTCTTTCTAAGGTGTGAACCCCATTAATTATCATACTATGTGGCTGTCAAATCAGCCCTTGATGATAAAAAAGTCTTTCCATGTTTGATATGTAGATTGTGAGTTAAAGGAATTCAAGAAAAGGTGAGTAAGGTGATCCATATCATGATATAATAAATATCAAGAATTTGATGTAAGTTTGAATCTCCTACAGATGTAGTATCACCTGGTATGAATTCATAAGCATATCCTTCTTTAAGTTTAAAGAGAATGATAACTAAGACTAGTCCTATGTGCTCAAAATGGAGATTGAAGGATAACGACGAGGAATGGAGAATGTGGAGAGTTAATAGAGCACCTTATAAGGTTTGGTAACGAATTTCATGCATATCCTACATGGTGCATGCTCAAAAGATGCTAAAATATAGATTAGAACTTGCTAGCTAGAAGATAAAACTATATTTGTCAAAGCTGGTTGTGGAGGCGAGAATGAAAGGGAGTTCAAAAGGATGAAATCTTAATCATTTGTCTCTAAAGAACCTTAAAATAATTCTCAGTAGATTTGATAACATAACTGAAACACATAAGATTCTAACTGATAAATTATAAGGAGATTTAGGTAAGACATTTTCATTTACTTGTATGTATGGAAGGAAGAAATATTTGAAGATTCATTGAACATAAAAGGTCAAAAGTCATGTTGATTAGTTATACTTATTTATATAAGTTAATTTTTGAGCCTATAAAATTCATTGAAAGTGATGAGAAGCTGGGTGGTGATTTTGAGATTTAGAAGAGTGTTGAAACTATGGAAAATTAGGAGAGGAGAAGAGAAGACAAGTGAACTAAAACAGTGATCACATTAGGTTGATGTAAGAAACCGAGTGAAGATGGTGATAAAAATTTCAATGACAAGAAGTCTAATTTATTGTTCATTAATTTTGGATTGAGCTTCCTTGCAGTAGGTGCTTATAACTTGTAGTCAAGTGGGTGTTTGGCATAGAATTGTATTAGGTGCTTCAAAACTAGAGTTGGTGCTTCAGGGTGAGCGGGTTCTCACCACATGGTGAAATCATTGTAACTTTATAGGATAATTTTCCAAGCTATTTCTTTGGTTTCAGTGGGGTTTTGTCCCTTGATGGGTTTCCCACAGTAAATTTTTCTTCTCATGTTTTCATGTGTGCTTGTTCCTTTCACTCTCTCGTGGTTAAATGTCCATGCTTATCATTGTTAAGATATTTTAAGTTTATATGATTGAATAACTATAAATTGGTTCAAAAATTTTAAAGAGCACTGATTCACACCCCTCTTAGTGCCTAGAATTTCTAGTACTCAATTGTGTATGCCATAGAAACCTTAGGATGAGAGCAATGTGCACTAGATACAAAAGAAGCCATGTGTGACTTAGATGATTGGTGAATATGAGTATGAGGTGGAAATCCTATAGAGACAAAAGGATGAACCATGTATGAATTAAGCATTGTTGTATTAGCAACATGAATATGATGATATAAGAAATATTCAAGAGACTCAATACAATGAGGGTATCTTGTATCGACACGAGAAAAAGGAAGAGACACAAGGCCAACCAAAAGTATAAAAATTGATATATAACCATTAGGACTAATAAATACATACCAAGGTTTGCACAAAGTAGCATATGTAAAATTATCATGAGTGGCACGATGCATGTATAAGTTAGGATAAACATAGCATAAAGAAGTGCATAAATTAGATTGGAAGTAAGATTAAAAGAAATAAGGGAATCCTTTTGTATAGAAATATATAGAGACTCAAACATGTGACAAGTAGTATGTGTGAAATCCATAGTAAGTGTAACACTATGGAGGGGAATATGGGTTTCCCGAAATATGTGAGCATCATAGAGTGAACAAAAGTAGAGATAACCATATGAGAATATAAACTTACTGGTGGAGTGCATGAAGATAAATTAGTATGATTAATTGAATATGATGTGCTCAATCGGGGTAAAGCAATAGTGTCAAGTTTGAAAGTAGCAAGATCAAATTTGATGGTGAAAATAATTCCTTAGTAAGAAAACTTGAGAAAATTATGAAGGGTAGAAGGTACCACGTGCATATCATGAATCAAGATGCGTCCTAAGATAAATTTATAATTTACATAATTGGGCATAATGTGAAGTAGGGTGGGGAGGGTGTGGGATCCTAAAGCGATGTGCAACATGATTTGGTCAAGGGTTTACATGGTACATTTTTTCAAATCCACAAATACTAATAGGAGAAGGGGATAACGCATTGGTAGGAATGATCAAATGATGTAAAAAGAAAATATTGTAAATGTTGAGGCCATAACCATTATCAATGAGAACACATTTGATCAAATTATTACGGATAATGACTTGCACATAAAGTGGGAGACCATTGTCGATGGTGTCTTAAGGAGGCAACTAATAAAAGTTGAAAGATATGGGCTCATCTTAGAAGGAGAAAATTCCGAGGCATTGTAGCCATGACATATTGAGGAGATGTGATGGATGGAATAAGAGAGTAAGTCATAAAGATGAGCAAAATAAAGCACAAACTAATGAGAATGACCATATACTAAGAAACCCTAAATCAAATAGGGTTTAGAAATCAACATGTCTACTATAAAATAAATAAATCCTAGATTAGGTTAAGGATTTGATCAAAAGTGGGTTCACCAAAATGTTTAACCCTTAATTAAATTTTAGGTTAATTTAATTAGGTTTAGATTATATTAGAGTTGATTACAGATCTTACAAAAATGCTACGATAAAAATAACAACTCATATTTAGAGTAAAGAAGGAATTCCCACTCCTCCTACAAAGAGAAGAAGATTCTTCCATTCTTTCATTCCTTTTTTAGATTGTCCCTATCCCACTATTATTTATTCTTTAAAGAAGCAAGATGTTTCTAAGGATAGATAATATGCTTAGTGTGGGTGATGTTGGGCCCTGAAATATTGGCTAAGTACCAAAGGGCATGCACGTGTAGTGTGAAGAAGGGCACTCAGGGGAAAGCACGTATGACAAAGGGGTTTAAGAAGAGTTTCGGTGAAACCAGGGGCACACGTGGAAGGCGAACATGATTTTAAAGGACTTAGCCATATTTTTCATTCTAGAGGCACTTGAGGAAAAATGTGAGGACCCGACTAGGTGTGATGAGTGGATAAGGTGCCATCCTGGAACCTTGGAGGTCAAGAAAAGGATATTCCATGCGGGAATATTCCCATAAGACATCATTACAAAGAGTGGATGGTTTTCAAAGGGATAAACATTCACCATGGAGGACCAGCTCGACACTTGGCATGTGATCTACTCAAAAGAGAACGCATGGTAGTGGGTTTTGATCCTATAAAAACATATACTCGGGCTAGAGAAAAAAAAAAAAATAGAGATCTGAGGAGAAAAAATACAAGAGATGATGGGAGGCACAGAGAATGCATAGAGAATGCGAGTAATAAGTGTTGTATTAATGTTAGGGTTTAGAGAACTTACTTTGCTAAGGGTTGTAAATGATGTCATAAGCCTTTGTATGGCACTAGGATCTATAACAAGGGTTAAAATAGGAAAAGTATAGCTAGGGTCTCATATCATAAGCTTTTAGGAGTTGAGTCTCTGTCATTTAATATGTATGGTATGAGATAACCCTTTTTGTGATAATATGGCTACGAGAACTATGTTAAATCAATATATATATATGGATTTGTTTTGTATATCATGCTTAAGGGTGTAAACCCTCGTGTTATATGACTATCATGGCTCAGATCTGGTTTATTATGCTTATTACAATGTTATTTAGTTTTTGTAATGCATTAAAAGGCGTGGATAGGTTAGTTTCTCCTTCTACCTTTTTAAATAAGTGAATTTACTTCTACTTCTACAAATCACCCTCCATGGCGGAACTATCTCATAAAGCTCACATAAAGGAGGGCTTGGTGCCCACGCGTGTCTCGGGTGATAGGTTGGCATGCTTGGGGTTATAAAATAGCATTGATGGTAAATAAATGACTACATCTTGGTTTCATTGTCGGAACCTCTTTTGAAGCTGTTGTGAGAATGGTACATGATGAAAAAGTGCTTGACCTTGGAAAATTTTGAAACATGGCTTAAAAGCATGGAGGGTGAGTTTTCTCAGATATTTAGTACTAGACCTGAGTTTGATGCACGTAAATGGGTAGAAGAACATTTGTATCATGAATGTATGAGACCTTCTTTTGTTGTTTTCCAATGGAGTTGTATGAATGGCTTTCGGCGTATGCATCTAGATCAAGCTGGTATTATAGACCTTGTGTATGGACCCAAGATGCAGTATCAAAGGTTGCATGATGTTGATCTGACTTAGACACGTGTTGTTGATCATTGGTGGAGTAGAGTGTTGGCAAGTTACACCTTGGAGTATGTAATTTCTACGTATTCTTATCCAAAGATTGTTGAGTTTGAGTTTTTGAGGGAGCCAAGAGGATCATTCTTGCATGTTATCCCTTTAGCTATAAATATCCTGATCATTACACTGAGTTTGGAAGCATTTCATATGGCCGACTAAGCTTCTTCTTAGCACTGAGTGAGGAAGCTAGGGTGGAGGAAGATGGTAGACCATGCGGCTAAAAAGAAATGGAAGAGAGATGACTCAAGTATAATGAAGCTCGTGAGAGGGAGTTAGATAGATAATGCAAAGTTGCATGAGTGATGGATCTATGGAGGCAGACATTACGAAAGGAATTGTGGTTCACGCGGAGGATGTGGATCTGGCGGTCTTTGTTACCCCATCTTAGGAAGCGCAAGAGAGATACCCCTTCACCTTATGATGAGACCTCATCACTTGGAGAAAGGAGAGTTGTTGGCGTGCATCTAAATCTGCATGGTGACCAACCCTTGGCACTTAGTTTTCAAAATCTAGAGATAAGTATTGCTAACCTGTTGGTATTGGTGGAAGTGACCGATCAACACCTAGGAGGTATAACTTTTCATTTGGCACATCTATGGATACATAATCATTTCTTGTGTTTGGAGGCATATTGTGTGGAGTGGAATTTGGGAAACGTTTAGGTACACAAAGTTTGGGTATCGCATCTGGAAGTGGCACGGGACACACATCTGGTAGTGGTGTAATATCATAGACTTTTGGCACATAGTTTAGTGCAATAGTGGGGACAAAAGGCACGACCACTTCAGACCCTTCTAGCCATGGGAGGAGGATTTGGTGGAATAGGAACCAACAGACACAGGTGGACTGGCGGATTTGGAGGATATGGTGGGTCATGAGAAATAGGCGTTGGTGGATCTAGTGGATCTTGTGGTGGAGGAAACACCATAGGGAATTAAGGTTCTGGATTAGGTAGACAAGGGCCTCAACCACCTCAGTAAGTATTTTTGAAATTTCTTTACATCTACTAGATTACAAAGGTGTTGAGGATGTTGCAGAGCATGTACACAAATGTGAGCTGATATGGTGCACAAAATAGATCACTACCCCAAAATGAAAGGAAAGTTAGTTTGCAACAATGTTGTAAGGACACGTGCATAGTTGGTACTAGAAGTATGACCCCCACCATATAGTGGTAGATTACACCACGCTATGTAATGCCTTCTTAGCTGAATTTCATATTCCTGAGTTTGAACATAAGAGCATTAGTGCACTAAAGGAAATTCAACAAGGTATGGCAGAGAGTGTGTGAGAGTATGATGCATGTTTTAAAACTCTCTTATCAAAACTATATTACCATATTCATCCTTCACATATGACTTTCATAGACCCATGAGAGGCCTTGAAGGCTTCCTTGCACACTGAGGCTGTAGGAAGCATGGATACCGGTGTTATCCCTTTTCTTAAATCTTGGATTGTTGTAATGGCCAATTAGTTGGATAAGCTATCTGTAAACTCAGGCACATGAGAATCGCAATGGCTTATGGTGCACAAATTTTGAGGTAGATGGGAATACAAAGGAAATTTTTCCTTGGAGATCAATACATGTCATAATGGTGGACTATGATATTTTCCATAGATATCATGATGCAAGTAGGTGTCCACTACTGCAACGCATGATCCATAAGAATGTGTCTTGTTATTGCAAGATTTTTACCTCTACTACTCATGACACCAAGGATTGTAGATTGATTGACTAGATACATGATGTCATTGATATTGGTGTATGTCAGACTAGCATTACAAATAATTCCAAGGACGATGGTCATCACTATGAAGGACGTGCAGATGGAGGATCTCGTGGAAAAGGATTTCGTGGAGGTTTTAGAAGTTGTGGTAACTACGGAGGTGGAAGAAGTGAGTTCCCACATGGAACTTATTACAACTGTGGGTCTACGGAGCACTATAAGCGTGAATTCCCTGATCTGTTACAATGCTCTTGGTGTGGAAAGAAGCACAAGTATGAGGAGTTCCTAGAGTTATTTAAACACATGAGCTAACAAAAATAGAAATGCAAAGGCATCGGGATGGTAAGCATTAAGAAGGTAGACTCGCAATAGATGCCAATAGTGGCACAAGAGTCAGAACTAAAACCTATACTGGTGACGACATGAGTTGAGGCTACACATGCCATGGAAATACCAAAGAAGAAACCACTAATTACAAGAGAAGAAGTGGTGTATGGGAAGTATCCGGACCCTACCCATTAGAAGGAAGTCTATAAAGAGACTATGGACATAATCGAAGTCTTCAAGGGGAAATTTAATGTTTGAAGGAGCAATCCAGAAGTTGGGGTAGAAGAAAAGTGATGAGGTTCCTCAATCAAATATAGATGATGTCAGAGAGGTGTGTAATATGTTGTGCCAAGAGAATATCATTCCTCTATTAGGATAATGGTTGAGGATAAGATACCAAGCGTTGGAGCAGAGTGCGAGAGGCAGGTTTTACATGCTAACCTTCCTCCCCATAGCCTCGACTACGATAAGGAGATTACCTTAAATGTAGTTGTTGATGGATGGCTCCTAAGTAATATGTTGATTGACATGGGAACAAAATTCAATGTTCTCACCCTAGATTCCTAGAATCAAATGAGAAGGCACCCAATATAGCCATCTTCAAATGTGTTTTATATGGCCAATAAGATAAAGGAAATTCCTATTGGTAGGATGTTGCTATCACTATCCAAGGGGAGAAACTCACTGGAGACTTCAAATTCTTAGCACTTGCTAAATGCGATAACTTTCAGGCATTACTTGGGCGCCATTAGTGCTATAAGAACAATGTTGACTTACGTTTCAATATGGGTTATATAAGTTTTGAGAACAAAGAGGAATGAGTTATCATTCCTTTGACAAATGGGAAGTCAACATCTTATATTGAGTCTTTAGGAGAAGAAGACCTAGACAGGATTTACGTGTGCACTATCTGGGACCCTAAATTTGTGCAACCAACAAGGGAGGGCGTTATTCGGTGGGAAGACGCTTCAGCTATAAGTTATACAAATATTGTGGCATGTGATAATTGGGTGCACAAAATTCACCTCGAAGTTTGATAGGACATATGAGTTGATCGGAAAGGTAGTGAGAGGCTCTGTGACAAGAGAACAAAGGCACGCTCAGTCAAGCACCTAGGAGGAAAGAAGTTACCAAGTTATTCTAGAGGAGCCAACCCTAATGTTTTCTTACGAGAAATAGAAACCTAGTTGAGAAGTGAGATTGAAAGGATAATGATGCTCAGTTATACCTTTCTCGGGACCATAGCACATTGGTGGTCGACCCATCGCGATAGCCTTCTAGAGTGGTGCAAAATGAGAATCACATTCTCTATTAGGTTTTCTGGAATGCAATGCACTTACTATCATATAAGATTATCATGGAAGGAACACTGCCTTGTTTTATGTCCAAGCATGTGAGATGGCCTATATGGAAGGTGTGAAGCCTTTCCACCTTCTTTATGTGTGTATAAGTTATACTCCACCTTATTAGGCTACACGCGCACATGGTACATTCACTCGAGATATGCACCGTCGGACAAGAAATTGGAATGAGTGACAGATTGACCTCCTTCAAGATTTCGAATATCAGAGTACCAAACAATCAATGGATGAGGTGTTGTAGGTTGTTAAATACCTATTGACGGGAGATAGTGTCATGGCAGAGGATAGAATACTGGAATTATTGGGTGAACCTGGCTTAGAAGCACACTTTGATGAGGAAGAATTAGAGGAGATACAACTTGAGCGTGCCTGCATGGAAAAAGAGAAAGGAAAATTGGTTTACGTAGTCGATGGTGAAGAAGTGGAAAATTTTGATGTTAACCATACTCAAGGTATGCGTGAATTTATGGATAGTCTTTGATGAGCAAGTGTGCGCCTAATATGAACCCACGAAAACCAAGAAGGTTAGCATTGGTTTGGAGGCCAAACCTAAGAAGGTTGTTGGAACATTATGATTCAGTGGTCTAGCCAACCCTTAATGTATATGGGTCCATCACTAATATATATAGGTTAATATTTAATAATATGAAATATTTATATTTCTATTATTAAATATACTAACCTAGGTATATACTTTCGGTTAAATATTTAATATCATGAAATGATTATATTTCTAATATTAAATATTATAAACCTAGGTATATGTGTCAATTGATAAGGTTGAAAAGGTGGGTCGAGAGACATACCCGATCACCTAATATAAAAGGACTATAGGTCCTCATTTGATATGTTCAAATGAAATATCAAAGGTGAATATTATTTTACCCTTGTGATTAGGGTTGAAATCGGGAAGTGAAAGTTCTTTGGATGTAAGTTTGGCTCTTGGACGGAAAAAGGTTATTTCACGGTGGTTTTACTCTATTTGGGGTTTTCCACTATAAATATTGTGTCACCGTATTCTTAGTTTTGGTATGTATTACTTAATTAATATATTATGTAATTTTATTTATTACATTGCATAATGTTTAACATTTAATGCTTTATGGTTTATGTTAATATTTAAATGCATTGGTTGATTAAATTCGTAATAATTAGAATCCTCTAAATTCTAACATGGTGTCAGAGCATGGTTTAAATTAAATAGGTTAGGTCTAATTTATTGTATTTAATCTATTTAATTTTTACGGTTTTTTCAACCAACCCGAAAGGGTATTTAAAATGATCAAGCCCCCCTTCTTTCCATTTTTTGTGCAATCTAATATTTTTGTCTTGTGAAGAACTAATGTGAATGCATAGGAGAAAAAAATTTGGAAAGATTATTACCTTCCATGAAAACTCATGTGAAAGACCTGGTAAGGGCTAAATAATGTGTAAAATATTTTCCTATATTTCTATAGTTTTAATGTGTGCAGGTTAAATGTTTTCAATTGTAAAAATCAAGAGTAAATGAAGGAGGAGACAAGGTTCATGAAAATAGGGATTTCAATTTATTTCATTGGCTCGGGTGAAATTCTTGTCCCCTCTATAAAATCACCAAGTTAATCTATATTCTCATAAATCTACTTGCACTGGTAAAATTCTTTTAACCTAGTCTATGTCCTTCAATCCCCTTTAATAAGGGTTATATGTTTTTTTTAAATACTATAGTTTATAATTTTTTATAGACTATATGTTGTTTTTTATTTACATTATATAAAATATATATCTATTTTTTATTATTATTGGCAAATAGTTTTTGAAAGGGACTATACCCTTGAGAACAAAATATATACCTCTTTTTTAAAAGTGTATATATTTTTACATTATAAATTATAATAGGTTATTATAATCTATTAAAATATAACCTCCAAAAAAAAATTATAGCATTTCACATTCGGAAGTACATAGAAAGTTTTGGATTCATTAAATTTGATGAGGAATGAGGTCTGACCAAACATAAGTGTGGATTGAGAAACATGACGGAAGCTTTGTGTAGATTTTATTGATCTCAATCGGTAAAAATTACGAGAGGATGGGCTGCAATATTTATAGATATTACTGCACACAAATACATCCGGAAAATGAGTTGCACAGTGCACCACAAACCCGAAATAAACAAGCTTCCAATAACATCCGAAGCAAAATTACATAAAAACAAATATATTGTTTATAACAATATAACAATGTGCATCTGAGAAAAATATGGTTGATTAACCATACAACAGTATAACCATTTATTATTTAATTAATAAAATTAATTAAATAATCCTACTATGCATAATTAATAATAGGATAATAAAATTTATCCTAACATTCCCCCCCTTAATTGTGCATTGTCTGAAGAGATGAGGAGAGAAATGCTCTGAACAACTCGAACTTGTCACGTGCAAGTGACTTTGTGAAAATATCTGCTCGTTGTTCAGCTGTTGGACAAAACTGAAGCTGGATGTTGTGCTTCAACACATGTTCACGTATGAAATGAACCTGAACTTCAATGTGCTTTGTTCTCTCGTGAAAAACTGGATTGCGAACAAGTTTGAGAACACCTTCATTGTCAACATACATGGTAGTCGGTTTGTCCTGTGGTATTCCAAGTCCTTCCAGTATGCGACGTAGCCAAATCGCTTCACAGACAGCTTCTCCTGCAGAACGATACTCGGCTTCTGTGGAAGAGCGAGAAACAAAGTGTTGTTTCTTACTTCCCCATGATATTGGTCCAGATCCCATAAAGAATACAAATCCAAGTGGATTTTCTATCATCAATGTTACTGCATGATCGAATCCAATATCCATCGAAGAAGTTTTCATTCTTCTTGTATTCTAGACCAAGATCCACTGATCCTTTGAGATATCTCAAAATGCACTTTGCTACTTTCCAATGACAAATTTTGGGTTCCTGCATGAACCTGGATAGATAGCTCACTGCAAAGCTGATATCTGGTCTAGTGTAGGTTAGGTAAATGAGACTCCCAATCAGCTGCCGATAGAGAGTGGCACTTACCTCGGAGATGGATCGAGCGAGATAAGAGATAAGCTGTGTCTTCTCCATAGGTGTAGCAATTGGTGTGCAATCCATCATCCTAAACTTCTCGAGCGTTGTCTTGGTATATTTCATCTGAGAAACAAAGATGTGATTCTCTTTCTGCCATACTTCCAGTCCAAGACAGTAGTGCATAAGCCCGAGATCTGTCATGTCGAATGATCGCTTAAGATCTTTCTTTGTTTCATCAATCATCTTCACTGAACTGCCAGTGATGACTAGATCATCGACATAAACTACAACAATCACCATCTCCCCCCCTTGCTTTTTGAGGTAGAGATTGGGATCGTATGGATTTCTGACGAATCCATGTTGTACGAGATGCTCATCAATCTTGATGTACCATGCCCGGGGTGCCTGTTTGAGGCCATACAGAGATTTCCTGAGTCTGCATACCTTTTCTTCTTGACCAGGTACAACATATCCCTCAGGTTGAGTCATGTAGACTTCTTCTTGCAAATCTCCATTCAGGAAGGCACTTTTTACGTCCATCTGGTGAACTTTCCATCAAAGTGAGCGAGCAATTAGAGCAAAGATCATCCCGATCATTTTGATCTTAGGCTGTGGGAGCAAATGTCTCCTCATAGTCAATGCCTTCTTTACGTGCATACCCCTTTCTTTCTGAAGTCTTGCTTTACACTTGTCCACTTTGTCCCATCTGCTTTGTACTTAGTTTTGAATATCCATCTGCAACCACATGGGTTTCTTCCACAGTGGAAGATCGACAAGCTACCAAGTGTTATTCTTCATCAGCGATTGATATTCAAAATCCATGGCATCTTTCCAAGCTTTTGGTTGTAGGGCTTCTGGATACATGTAGAGGGCTCATCGATTGATGACTCTACTCATCAAAGCAAAGTTAACTTCTTCTCTTGCTTTACTGCGAGTCCGTGGTCCAGGGGTGGATGTATCCGGTGGAGCATCCAATCTTGCATCTCGTAATGTGCTTGTACACCATTTAGGCATACGTTGAGCTGTTCCCATGGGTTGTGGTTCTATCTGATCAACACCATCATCCCCATCATCACTTTCATCTTCTGAGGGAACATTTGCTTCAGTTTTACAACTGGTGAAAAATCTACATCTTGCGAGTCCGGAGGAGGAGTCTCTGCTTCCTTCTTCTCGAAAAACTCAACATCTCTGCTTGTGTAGACTTTTCTGGTCTTAGGATCCATCAGTCTGTACCCAAGAGTCTCTTCACTGTATCCAATGAAGATGAGATTTTGTGACTTCATGTCCAATTTCTTTATTACTGTTTGGGTATGTGCATGCTGGCTTTGCACCCGAATACTCTGAGGTGTGCAATGGATGGTTTCCTCTTTGACCATGCTTCTTGTGGTGTAATTCCATCAAGAGCAGTTGTGGGCGCTCTGTTTAACAAATACACTGTTGTTTTTACTGCTTCTGCCCAAAATGTCTTTGCAAGTTCGGAATCATCGATCATGCATCGCACCATTTCCATGATAGTACGATTTCTTCTCTCGACAACACCATTTTTCTGCGGTGTGTGTGGAGGAGGCATTTGTCAGCGAATCCCGTGAGTTTGTAGATAGTCTCTAAAACTCATCAGCGGTGAATTCCCCCTCGATCGAGCGGAGAGTTACGATGTGACGACCGGTTTCTTTCTCAAGCGCCACTTTGAACTTTTGAATGTTTGAAAGGCTTCACTTTTCTTGCGAAGACAAAAAATCCACATTTTGCGTGAATAGTAAATCAACCACAGAGCATGAAATCTTTGGAACCAATGAATGACTTGGCTGCATTGGACCGCCAGATCGGTATGAACCGAGTCAAGTTTACCATGAGCTCGAAAAGTACTTGTTTGGAATGAAACTCTGTGTTGTTTCCTGCTTAAGCGTGAGGACACTTATCTGTATCCTTACGAAGAGATGGTAGCCCATGTACCATATTACACCGGTGAAGTGTGTCGAGATATTTGAAACTTACATGACCAAATCTCCGATGCCACAAGGCTGAGTGAGGTGAGGTGGAGTTTTTAGCCACGAGTGCTTGATCATTTTTGTGAATGAAATCAAGTTGAAACATTCGTCCCACATTTGAGGCTTTTGCAATTATTTTCGAGCCTCTGGATTTATCTCGAATCGAAACACATTTTCTTGCGGATTGACTATCAAAGTCAATTTTCAGGTTGTGATCTAGGAGTTGGTGACCGAAATAAGGTTCTTTGTCGACCCGGGGACATATAGAACATCGATAGTTTGCATTTGCGTGAACCAAGGGTAGAGAAATGTTTCCAATCCCTGAAATGTATATGAAGAATCATCTCCCAACGAAACATGATTTTTCGATGGCGTGTCCCTCATTGAAATAAACCTAGTCTCTGTGGCGGTCATGTGTCGAGTGGCTCCCGAATCAACATACCAGACGTCACTAGATGATGTGGATGGTTCACTTGATCGAAGCGGTGAACAAGAAGTCTTCATTGTCTGACTGATCTTGTTGCTCAACAATATTACCTTGCTGGTGGGGTCTTCTTTTCCAGTTCCCCTTTTTCTACCCGTGATAGTTGTTTGAATGTCCCTTGTAAGTTTGTTGTTGTTGTGGTCCAAAATTGCTTGATGAACCTTTCTTATATGTGTTAAACCAACATTCTTGCAAGTCATGTCCTCTTTTGCAAATTGGACATCACTTTTTCTGTTGATTGTCCCCATGATACTGATTTTGATGTGGGGACTTCTGATAGGATTTAGGTTTTCCTTTACCTTTTCCTTTCCATTTTTGATGTGAAGACAGTGCCTGCTCCTCTTCATCATCCTTGTTGTGCATTGCTTCCTCTTGTTGCAGTAGGTTTACTAACTTGTCAAAACTAATTGTCGTATCTGACAAGTTTAGAGTTGTGACAAAAATTCGGTAAGAAGAAGGGAGAGCTCTCAGAACAATGGGAACGAGAGACTCATCTTTGACCTCTTCTCCTAGGGCTAGAAGTGAAGCCCTCAACTCTGCAACTCTTCTTAGGAAGGCTTCAATTTTCTCATTCTGTTTGAATTTCAATGTATGTAACTGACTCTGCAAATTGAGTATGACATTCTTGTTCTTGGCCTCATATATTGTGCTCAGCTTATCCCAAGCTTCTTTTGCTGATGTGGCATCTCGAATGTGGACTTGCACATCGTCGGACACTCCAAACAAAATGATGAGTTTTGCTTTCTGATCTACTCTATCAAATTGTCGTTGTTGTGTTGCATCCGTTGGTGATCTGGTTAGAGTACCAGTCACAACAGGCCAGATTTCTTCAAACTCAAGTTGTGTTTTTATTTTTGTCTTCCAAGCAGCATAGTTGCTTCCTCTGAGCAATTGTGAATCCGGAAGAAAAAATTTGGGGGCATTGGTGCCCATTTTGCGAGATCAGCGGCGAGGGTTTGGCTCTTATCACTCCGGTATAAGGTCTCCCAATCTATATACCGTCGATCGATATACCGAACCTTTCTATATCGTGCCCTTCTTCAGATATACCCGTCGATGCGTGGAAGAAGCTCACCCTTTCTATATACCGGCGATGCGTGAAAGAGGCGTTAACGTACGTGAAAGAATTCGATACGTGGTACCAAGAGCGATCTTGATGGGGTGCATGTGATTATTGACATCGGCTCAAAGAAATATCCTCATACGCGCGCGTAACTTCGCTATATACTCGGATAATTTCTCGGTCGGTTTATGTCTTGCAATCGTTCACGAGAGCGGATGGGATGGTTCATAGTGTGTGCCTTTGTGACCTTATTACTCCCCGTCGATTTATAGGGACGATGCCCGGACGACATTGTTGCAGCTATATTAGGCATTAAGTGCAGTAGTAGTCGCGATGGCTTTACCCGTAAGCGCTTCCCAGAGGCACTGTATATACCAAACAGCTGCGAATGAGATCTAGGATCTCGTGAGTGTTACAGAACCAAATTTACTATTTTTTATTACAATTCTACCAGTTTCTGAGCAGTTACAAAGTTTTGTAGTTGACTATGGCAACCTGCAAATTAGTACAATATACCATACAATTTGAATGACAGAAAAAAATTACGGTTTGGGGTCCTGGTGACCTCCTGAACCCAAAATGCTAAAAATTGCAAAAAAATAGCTGAAAATGCAATTTTTAGGTGGGTCTCCTTTTGCAAAAAATGTCTGGAATGAGAAAACAGACCAAATAGGAGAAAAAAAAATTTTTTTACCCTAAGTTAGGGATTTCTCCGCTAAATTTAGTTAGCTGTAACTAAATTCAAAAAAAAACACTGCTAAATTTAGCGAGTTCTTAAAATATCCGCCGATGCAAAAGGAGAGTTTTGAGTGTTTTTGTGGGATTTGATCCTCAAACCTCTCACTCCTAAGGCACATGCACTAACTTGACTTGGCCACTTGGGCGCTTGGACTATGGAAGGAAGCAATTTGTATTTATTGACAAATAAATTGACTTACCTCTTGGAAAATGAATGCCACGTGGCGCATGCTGGTGAAGGGGCGTTTTTAGGGTTGTATTTGCCCAAAAAATGGATCTGGAGCTTTTCTTTTCACTTCCACTCCTTTGTATTCGCTCTATGGCCGCATTTTTTCCTTTCCACGCACTGATCTACAAGTGCAGGCCGCGTTTTTTGTGTTGGGGCGCGTTTTTTTTTTTTTTTTACGTTTTTGATATTGTTTTGACGCACTTTTTTGCCTTGAGCAATATTTTCTTGTTTTTTTTCCGTGGGGTTTTTTTTACTTGCTTGGCCGCATATTTTAGTTGTTGGGCGCGTTTTTTGACTGTGTTTTTGCCTTGGACTGCGTTTTTTGAATGCCCGTTTTATTTTTTTGAATTTTGGCGCGTTTTGAATTGTTGTGCGCGTTTTTTCAATGCGTTTTGGGCAAATTTTTGTTTTTTATTTTAAAAATTTTTGCTTGGGCGTGTCTATTTGCTGTGCTTCTCTTGCCTGGGCCGCGATTTTTTATTGTTTATTGCTTTCCAAAAAACTTTCATTTTTTGTGCTTGTGCAAATCGCTCATGGGGACAAAAGGGCGCATATGCTCTCTCAAAAAACGCTTTTTTTCCTTGTGTGTAAGTTCTTTGGATCAAGAAAAACGCCTCCTTCTCTTTTTTTTTTTTTTTTGCTCTGTTTGATACTTGATCACTGCAGGTACATATACAGACAAGCAAAACAACCTCCAAATACAGTAAAACAAAACCCTGATTGGGAAAAAAAAAAAAATAATTATTTTCAATATCTGTAGCACAGCAATTTTGCACAGTGCTTTGAGTGCACCAGTGCAAAAAAATTTGCCTTCCAAGTACCTGGAAGGAACAGGCGGATGTGGGGGAGGCAGGGATGGGGCTGGGAGTTTGCACGAGGCTGCACAGGCTCTCAAATGCTGCAAACACGTCTCCAATCTCCTCTCTCTCTGCTGCTCTCTCTTCCACACCTTCACAGGGCCAGAATTTCGCTCTGGTACCAAATGTTGATTGAGAAACAGGGACGGAAGCCTGTGTAGATTTTATTGATCTCAATCAGTAAAAAATTACAGAGGATGGGCTGCAATATTTATAGATATTGCACAGCCAAATACATCTGGGAAAATGAGTTGCATAGGTGCAACCACAAACCAGAATAAACAAGCTTCCAATAACATCAGGAAGCAAAATTACATAAAAACAAATATATTGTTTATAACAATATAACAATGTGCATCTGAGACAAATATGGTTGTTTAACCATACAACAATAAATTTATTTATTATTTAATTAATTAAATTAATTAAATAATCCTAAATAAGCCATTATGACGGTCTTCTTTAATATAAAAATTAATAATAGGATAATAAAATTTTAAGAAACTTTAATCAGGACCGTCACGAAAACCAAAAATAAGCCATTATGAAGCCGTTTTAATTTGGGATCTTTCTACATTAATGTTTTTAAGAAATTTGAAGTTGTTATGCATTCTTAAGGGTTTCTTCTTCACTTCTATATGGTTGGAAATATTTTTTATATAAGTCTGGGTATAATGCAATATTGTGGGTTATTATTTTGATCATGGGAGGTTAATTAGTATGTATTGTAATGACAAATTAGTTATGATCAAATTGTTTCTTTAGATCTATAAAATCTAGATCTGATTCTATTAAAAGTGTTTCTTTTTTTTATAAATATGTATCTAACTCTGTGGTACATTGTATATTATAATGGGGTGTGTTTTACAAGTTCAGGAAAACAATGGCATCCAGTTATTTCTGTCTTGACAAAACCCAGATCCTAAATGGAACAAACTACAACATTTGGAAGATCAAGGTCAAATCAGAACTTATGACAAGGAAACTCGGATGATTATTTCGGATCGAGGTTGCTCCCACCACCATCAAAAACTATAGATAAAATTAATAAATTCTCACAACGAATGTAGGAGGCTCTTTCTATGATTACGCGCAATGTGAACGATGAGTACCTTTTACACATTGTTAATATCAAACATCCAAAAGAGGTATGGATGCAACTAGAATCCATGCATGAAGGCATGAGTTTATCTAAATTATTAAATTAGTTTTCAAATTTTTTATAGCTCCTATGAATGGAGATGAAAAATTAGTTAATTTATTAGCCAAAATTATAAATATTAAAGTACAATTAGATGGATACAATTGTGATTTAATTGGTGAAAAATTAATCTACTTTATTTTTCAGTTAAATATACATGAAATATTTAGAAATTTTATTTCTATCTTGAACTCTAGGTATTAGAATGAAAATGATCTACTTGATTTAAATACCTTGAGTTCACTTCTGATACATGAAGATCAAGTTATGATGAAATTTGACTCTAAAGAGAACACCTTTCAAGCACTTCTTTCTCGAAATTCAAAGTTCAAACCTCACAAGCCCTTCTCATATCAGAAATTTAGATCTAAATATTCTTTTGTTTATAAGAAATTTTTTTCTTCCGATCAATTGTGTGTTAGCTTTAGTGGTAAATGTCACAAATGTGGTAAAAATAGACATAAAAACGAATATTACAAATCTAAGAAAATTATCCATAAAAATAAAAACAAACTATTTCTTCTAAATACAAGTTAAGGAAAAAGGATAGCTCTAATGATATTCTTAAAACTATTGCATTATATGTTGCATTGTATTCTTTCTCTAATTCTGAATGGATTCTAGATTCATGTGCATCAAATCATATGATTAGTGTTTTAAATTCTTTGTTTGATGTTGTGAAAATCAATGAATGTGTGTATCTTGGTGATAACTCATCTATAGAAGCAATAGAGAAAGGAAAAGTAAAATTTGCTAATGGTGTGTTGAATAATGTTTTATTTGTTCCTAAGATCAAAAATAACCTTTTATCATGTTCTCAATTAACTCATGATGGTTTTTCTATTCAAATTTTGAAAGATACTTAGTATATCAAGGATAATAATGATAATATAATAGCTGAAGGAATTCAAGAAATATCCTGTATATTTTTTATAATTTCTCTTCTGTATTCTATTTTATTTCTCAAAGTTTGAATTATTCAAAACTATGACATGAAAGATTAGGACATGTTAATTATCAAAGTTTATATGAAATGGCTAGATATAATCTTGTGAAAGGTTTTCCTATGTTGTCTTCTTCTCATGATGCATGTGAAGGGTGTTTACACTCAAAACAAAGTGTTAAACCCTTTCACTCACATCTTGAAGAGAGTTCCTCTTCTCCACTAGAACTTATTCACAGTGATGTTAGAGGACCTCTTCAAGTAGCTTCGTTAAATATTTTTATATGCTTTGTGACTTTTATTGATGATTTCACTAGGATGATTTGGTCATATTTTCTTTAAAATAAATCTGATGTACTTGGGAAATTTAAGGAATTTAAAGCATCTGTTGAAAACTCTTCAAATTATAAAATTAAGAGACTTAGAACAGATAATGGGGTGAATATGTTAGCAAAGCATTTAAAAAAATTGTATTGATTGTGGTATTAAAAGGGAATTAACTTCTCCTCATTCTCCCCAATATAATGGTGTTACAGAATGTAAGAATAGGACTATTTTAGATATGGCTCACACTATGCTTCATTATGCTAGTCTTCCCAAATTTCTACGAATCTTTCAAATCCTTTAGAAAAATGGTCAAATCAAAAACCTGATATTTCTCATCTAATTTTTTTGGTAGTCCTACTTCTTTATACATTCCTAAAAAGAAAAGAAAGAAACTTTATATGACTTATTTTTCTTGTGTTTTCATTGATATGGTATTAACACTGTAGGTCTAAGGATTTATGACCCTGAAAAAGGGAAGTAACTGAAAACCGCAATGTGGTGGTTTTGGAAAAATACTTTTGTTCATATGATAATGGTAAAGATGTTCCTAACTCATCAATATTTCTAATGATGGTTCTGATTCTGATAATGAGAATATAGTAAATGGTCATGATGATGTTTCTTGTGTTAATAATATGGATAA
The DNA here is from genome assembly GCA_018340775.1 of Taxus wallichiana var. yunnanensis. Classification (NCBI taxonomy): domain Eukaryota; kingdom Viridiplantae; phylum Streptophyta; class Pinopsida; order Cupressales; family Taxaceae; genus Taxus; species Taxus wallichiana. Next base: position 646,302,835 of record CM031239.1, on the reverse strand, counting down.
ATCCCCTATCTCCTTAGCTAAGAAACCAAAATGGGCTCAATATATGTTAGAGAGTTCTAATCCTATTGACCTTAGGAAAATGACCAGAAGCCATCATACCTACCATGCATTAATGACCTTGTATGAACCTTGAGCCACAAAATTTTGAAGAAGCTTCTCAAGATGAGAAGTGGATCAATGTAATGCAGGATGAATACAATGCCCTAATTCAAAATCAAACTTGGGAGTTGGTTCCACCTCCAAAAAAAATAAGTATTATAGGGTCTAGGTGGTTATACAAAGTAAAATATAATGCTGATGGTAGTATTGACAAACATAAAGCTAGAATTTTTGCTAGAGGTTTCACTCAGAAACTTGACATTGATTATGTTGAGACATTTGCCCCTATAGCTAAAATGAGTACTGTTAGGACCTTATTTGCAATTTTCACTCAATTTGGGTGGGAAATCCACCAAATGGATGTGAAAAATAATTTTTTGAATGGTGATTTAAAAGAATAACTTTACATGTCTCAACCTAAAGGATTTGAAGAAACTGGTAAAGAAAACTATGTTTGTAAATTGAAAAAATCCTTGTATGGTTTAAAGCAAGCTCCTAGAGCTTGGTATGTGAAAATTAATTCTTTCTTTAAATAGTTAGGATTTGTTAATTGTTCTTCTAACAATGATCTATTCATCAAGAAAGAAGGATCACATATTATCATTATTTGTATATATGTTGATGATTTTCTTATGACTAGTGATAATCTTGCTTTAATTTGTAGAATTAAAGAAAAATTGAAACAATACTTTGAAATGACTAATTTAGGTCTCTTACATCATTTTCTTGGAATTGTTTCATTTCAAGATAAACATTATATTATTGTTTCTCAATCATAGTATGTAACTAATGTACGGAAAAGTTTAAAATGATTGATTGTAAACAAATTTCTACTTCTATGGAAGTTAGATTGAAAATTGATCCTAAACCCGCATGTAACATCCACTTTTTAAGACTTTAGAAACAAGAATTTTTTTTAAAGATAATGTTCCCTATTCTAATTTAATATAATTCAAAACACACATTCCATTTCCAATCCATCTCATAACAGAAAACCATATGCAGCTATAATGACTCGGTGAAACACTGATTTCTCATTCCGTGACTCAATATTAAATTGATCTCTCATGTTAACTTAATAATGTGTAAACTATGTGTACTTGGTTCCTTTAACCTTTTAGGTGTAACCAAGTGTTATTTATAAGAAACCTATCTCGAGTACCTATTACTGATATTCATATGAAATCGTACATCTTAGACTAGGTGACATAGGACAACACAACCAACATCTTGCGATACTTTGGCCAAAGTTTTTAAACCTGTCTACCATGTTTACATTCCAAGACAACATAGTCATCAAAAGAAATATGTCCTTCACCACACATGTTCTATTATCTAGAATGGTTTTTCTTGACTTTTGTTAACCCAATCTGATTCAAATTTACACACTAAACAAGGGCAACAACATGCACTAGTGTGGAGGACTACTCATGGTGACTAAGGATACATAGACATACTCAATCGACTTACGTCAATTGGGTGTGTCTAGTCAACCTAAGTCATCATGACTTGGCCACAACACTATCTCATGTTTCTATCTTTTTTAAGGGTGGAACCATGATCTAAACTTCCACTTATGTCAATCAAGTTAATCAAACTAATTGGGGTGTTGAGGCATATCGAGCTACATCATAGTATCCTCATAACGACACTGTCATTGCAAAGGTACTCTGCTACAGTTGTTGTGTTACAACATCCAACTGAGTTTCCTCAACTAGACTAACATACTTAATAATATTAGTTTATTAACCCAATCAATTATTATCTTATAGTTTAACGATAACAATGCTTTAAGGGTCTACTAAGAACAATTTAACCCAAGAAGGTTACGAGGTGTAAATTACACGAGAGGTAGGTATGTAGATAAAATATGCTTTCCTAACCATTCTAAATTCATGCTTATGTTTATCTTAATCTTAACTATTTATTACCATATATCGATATGTCTAAATTTTACGTTAAGAAAGTATAATCATTAGATCTTCTTACTACAATTTTAGCTTGTAACAAGATTTTTGAAACTTTTTACTTTAGACTTCCTAATACCATAAGTCTAAATCCTTTTATTATCATTTTTAAACATTCATGTTTCAATTATAGAAATCAGTTAAGGAAAACACAACCAATCATCCTCGTGATTTAATCATAAACCCATACAAGATATCATATATAGCTCTTTGTTTAATTACAAGGAAGATATCATTTTTCCTTATTAAGGATCAATGTCCTATTTATGAAAACAGAACACCTTTGCTTTAGCATAATAAATAATTCATACACATATATATGATCTAACCATATTCCCTTTTTACTATTTAAGGATCTACCAAAGATTATCAACTTAGTTGTGTTTTTTCACATGAAATGAAATCAACTATAAGTGTAGATCCTTAATCCTAGAAGCTTATATATATCACATAATCTGTTAAGTTGTGTAATCCCATATTACATACATATCTATATTTCCCCCATCATGAGTGATATTACCTAGTAATATTACACAACTTATGTCATGAAAGTCTCATAAGTAAATCAACAATCAACATTCACTAAATCAATTCATTTATAAAAAAGAGATTTCTCCACTCTCTAAACTTAGGAAATATTTCAAAGGATTACAAAATCTCATTGCATCAATATGAAACTAGTTTTAATACATTTTTTTATCGACAAAGTACATTTCAAGTGAATGTTGATTCATAGACATCATAATGAAGAGATAACTCCTTTAGTAAAATAAATGTAAATTTCTATAAGTTTTTCTCCTTTCATCTTTTATGAATTCCATCTGCAAAATTGTTAGCACGAGTCGGTTCATATGAACTGAGCATGATAAATGTTATATCGTTAAAAAAATGTGCTTTTATCTAATCTGTTTCACAAAGGTACCTTGTTGTTATCAATCTATTCCAAATCGATAATTACAATTAAATAGAAAGACTTTCCCATAAGATTACAAAATGAGAAATAGAGAAAGAGATCTTAGAATCTACATGAAGTAATGTTTAAGTAATAACTAAATAAATCAACACAATTAATTATATCTCAAACACAAATATGAAACCCATTACAACTTGTTACTCATCTAAATAGAAGTTTTAAGAAAGATGTAATTCACATTTCTAACTTAATCTCAACTTTTAAAGTTGTATTCCAACTTAAGTTCCACAAACTCAACTCGTTTGTTTATTCACAAAGAAGTAAATTGATATAATCAAAGTACCTTTCTAAAACAAGCTTGTTTTAATATTGAAAATTTTGACAACCTACATTACGACTATATAATCAAACAAAAAGATATAAACTACATTTCATCCATTCCAACAACATTACCTAACCAAGGTATAACTCGGAATATAAGGATTATGTTGATCAAGAACTAGTCCAATCATTACAGATAAGAAAATCTTATCCACACAAAGGATTAGGTACAAGACCAACATTAACATTACTCACATTAAGAGTTCCCTAAAGGCCTGAATTTGTTTAGAGCTAGAAACTAATAAGAACAAGACTAATAACACAATCCATGCCTAAAAAAAATCCACATCTGCATGTTTTTGTTTTCACAAGCTACCAAAGAAGAACGAAAATCATTTTAAACAACACACAAGTTCAAAACTAACCAATTCCAAATCAAGGAAATCAACAGGAGAACTACAAGTTCAAAAACAACACAAGACCCATATCAATCCCAAGGAACAGTCTTACACTTAGACCAATCTGCATTGAGGTCAAGGAAACGCCATGTTCAAACAAAATATTCAAGTGCAATAAGAACTACAACCATGAAAAGAATGACATTATACCCTCAAGTAATCTAATTTCCAAAAACTCAAGAATTGGAACCTACTCAAATGGAGTATACAGATACCAAAGAAAGAAAATTTTAACCAGCCACCATCCTATACTAACCAATTATAAGTTATACCAAAACTTAGAACAAGCCAACTAAATGTTACCTCCTTTCACAGGCCAACCCAAAAGGGTTTTCATTCCAAGATAACTTAATAAACAAAAGTGGATATGATACTAGTCTCCAAAACACATGTATTCCACCCATGAAGGACTAAAATACCACAAACAAAGAAGTCTCGATATATCAAAACAGTCTCCTAAAAGAAAAATTCACTTCCAATTCTTGGAAAACTTCAATGACCAATATAGATCAAAAAATCAAACTTAGAGAAACAACAAAGCCCGTAATGGGTAGTCCCCAAAGTCAAAAGAAAAAAAATTGAAACCGAAACTTGATAGGCATACCTTCTCGGTTCCTTCCAATGAAATTTACTCGCCTCCCATACGAGGATTGAAAATGAAACAAATGATTCATTTCAGTCCTTCTCAAAGAGAAAAAAAATTGAATTCTACAAATAAAGATAACCAAGTTTACCAACAACTGGGAGCTTCATTGCTAAAGTGAATAGTCACCATAAAGGCTCCTAGAATAACCTTATCTTTACAAGAGTCTCAAACAATCACAATCAAGTTAGAACAAAATAAGTTGATCTCCAAATCATTAACAAGGAGAAACAGATAAGATAAAACCATAGATTTCATCAAAATTTAGCAACCTTTTCACGTTTCTTAGTTACTCATACTAGGTAAACATTCCAACAATGAAACTAACACAAACTTTGATCAATATCCAAGGAATTTCTTAGAAAAATAAGCTAAACAAAATTGTAAATCAATCAATACAACCTAGATTTCATAGTCAATACAACACACATAGCATCATAATGCATCTATAAGAAACCAATTCGAAAATGCCATTGTAGCAAGAAGGAGAAACACTGAACTCAAACAACAATACCATAACTATTTCAAAAAGACAAGATTTATTTTAATGAAAACACTTAAATAAAAGTAGAATATTTAAAGACATAGGGCCTATCATGACTGATATTACTCATGTCTTTTTTTCCTTATTTCAAATCTTCAAGAAAAACTTCTACAACAATATTTCCACAAAAATGCCAAAATCTAGGATCTGAAACTTTCCTTTTCTTCCTCTTATAACTTCCTTGCTTATTTTTATTACCATCACCACCATGCAAGGAAAAAATAATCATGCATAGATTCAAACTGGAGGTTTGAAAAATGAAAACCACATGCAAAGCTACAAAGCTCCCAAAACCAAATGAAACAATGAAAACTGAAAACCACCTTTTCCTCTAACTTCTCCTATTTGCCAAGAGGCATATTTTGCAATGGCCGAGATCAATAAATACCAATAGTACTGACAAAGTCATTACATTATTTCCCACTTCACCAACTCCTTGTTGGCTATAACCAAAGTTTAAAACTCCATGCAATAAAATTTAGTAGAGTTGACAACTCAACTTCACCAAATTTCCATGCATTCGCCAAAATTGGCGGTAACAGGTGTTTAAAGCCTCATTAAAACCTTTTAAATACCTTAGAAATTGGTGCCACTGACACCTCTCCATATTTCATCCATGTCATCCCCTTTTAGGCTAGTCCATTCCCTTAGGTTAGGTTCAAAACATTAGTTTAGAAACCAACTTAGGTCCTTAGGTATAGTTTATTAGTTTAGTCTTAGAATATCCTAGTTACATGACTTAGGATTACCTTCATCTAATAAAAACCACATTAATAAAATCATCTAGCATAACTTAGGATAGGATAAAAAACTTAGGAACTTAGATTAAATTAGGTCCCCCAAATAATCATTCAAATTACCAATTCAACATTACCATATGAAGAACCAAAAATGATGTTCTTGGATCACTTATGAAGGACATGTGCAAAAGAGGTCACTTGTGATCCCATAGTAGCCTGGGTTTAGAAATCCAACATTCTTCCCATCTTGGTCAAGATGACCTTGACATCATAAAATCAAAAGCATGCCTTGGATCACTGAAATTAATCTAAGGTATAGCTATCCTACATCAGAAATCATAAAGACTGAAGCACAAGTTCAAATGCAATATAGGCTATGAACGAGTTTAGGCTAAATTAATTTCCTCTATCCACATGTAGTGAACATTCAACATAAGAAAGAATGAAATACTTCATTTTAAATTCAGAATTGACATGGTAGGATTGTATCTATTTTCAAAAGATAAACATATCATCTACAACAAACATGATTGATTAGTTCACAAGAGTACACCATCTTCAAACAAGAATCACATATCAATTTTTGTAACTTTGAGTAAATAATTTATCATAGATATCAACCATGTTAGAGGCATTACATACCTCCCCCTAAAAACATCATCGTCCCGATGATTAACTTAGTCCATATTCTTAAATAAGAAAAATAATCATAATTATAATTCTTTTATCCACAAGTTCTCAAACAAAAACCAGATTTGAGGAATTCAAGTTTTCATAATTTATTACAACATTAAAATAGTTGTTCCAGCACTAATAAAATATAGTACCTACCTAAAACTAGTAGAAATTAAAGATAGATTTAAACAAAGTCTTTAATTATTTCCAACATAAAACTAATTTTGTTCAAATAAATGAGGAAAAGCAGTTTTCATGTCCTCAAGGTTTTCCCATGTTGCACTTTCCTCATTAAAATGGTCCCACTGAACCTTGCATTGACTAATTTCATGATTTTGAAAGTGCAACTAGCAAGTTTCTAGCACTCTTATGGGTTCAACCATGATTATTCTTGGGTCTTGGACTTGCAAGGAATCCTAATTTAAAACATGTGATAAATCTAAAACGTATTTCTTAAGTTAAGAAATATGGAGAACATCATGCATTCGTGAAAAAGTGGGAGTTAAAGCTAAGTGATAAGCTACAGGGCTAATCACTTCAAAAATCTTGAAAGGTCCCACAAAATGAGGTGGTAGTTTGGATTCCCTATTAAAGGTTATAGAGCTCTTTTTAGGTTTAACATGTAAAAAGACTTTTTCACCAGTTCAAATTTGTTACTAATCCTTTTCGATTTGCATAAATTTTTTGTCTATTTGTAGCTTCTTTTAATCGTTCATGAATCATTTTCACTTGCTGCTCCATTTCAATAAGAATTTCAAGTCCAATTACCTCTCTATCTTCGATGTTATCCCAATTGATTGAGTTCTACATTTACTTCCATACAATGCTTTGAAAGGTTCCATTTTTAAAGATGTGTGATATGCATTATTGTAATCAAGAGGGAGATATTCTTCGAATTTGTATTGTTGAACCATGTAGTACATTCGTAACATATCTTCCAAAACATGATTTACTCTCTCAGTTTGACCATATGTTTTTAGATGGTATGCGGAACTAAAATTCAATTTTGTTCCTAAGGCTGTATTTAGCATTTTCCAGAAATGATGTCATTCTAGGGTCCCTATCATATATAATAAATTTAGGTACTCCATGTAATCTAAAAATTTCATGCACAAATATTTTTGCTAAAACATGTGAATCATCTTTAAGATTACCAGCAATAAAATGTGCTACTTTTGTCAATTTATCAACAACAACTAAAATAACATCATGTTTATTTCTTGACATAGGCAGCCCCTAAACAAAATCCATGCTAATTACTTGCCACTTATATTGTGGTATGCTATGAGGATATAATAAACTAGTTGGGTGCATATGCTCACCTTAACACGCTGACATTCCAAACAATGTGAAACAAAATCAATTATGTCTTTCTTCATCCCTTTCCAAAAATATTGTTGTTTTACATCAGCAAGCATTTTTGTAACATTGAGATGTCCTGAGTAAGGTGAATTATGAAATTCCATCATTAATTTTTTCCTTAACTCATTTCCCAAAGGTACATACACCCACTTTTCATATCTCAAAATTCCTTTGTGTACACACCAAATTCGTGTCTTACGACCCTTGTGACCCGCATCCCATTTCACAACCTAACCTCATTACCTAAACCTTACACAATTATTTATTAATTACCTCATAATTGATAAATCCACATCGCCTTACCCGCCACCTCACTTGGCCACCTCACCGTGACCTAGCCCTAACCCTAAACTAACCTAATTAGGACCCATGACATGGTCTAGACTCACATCCATAACTAATGCCTCCTTACTCGCACCCAAAGCCGACCTTCTAGCCACTTGACCAAGCCCGCAACTGATCCCTCGGGAGAAAAACAGGGAAGGTGGGCTATTTTACTAAAAATAGCCTACTTTTTCCTAACCGATGCCGGTTCCTACTCGACCGCCGTCGGTTACGCAACCGCCATCGGTTCCCTGTAAATGGGCTCCCCAAACCAAAACAACGGATCGGAATTTCATTTTGGAGATCAGTCGAAGGATTTCTGGATCAACAGAGAGCATTGCGAGCGAGGAACAGAGTCCAGATCTTCACTTGACCAAGCAGAGACGAGTGAAAATACTAGACGTGTTTACAGCAAAGGAGATCAACTTGCACCTTCGTAAAAACCAGTAAGTTACATCTTGCATGTCCTCCATTATAACATTTCTTATGCTTTTGGAGTTACAAATCCTCCCAAATCCGTTTCTGAATCCATTATCCAACGTACCATTGCCTCTAACTGTCATTCTTTTGCTTCTAACCATCCCATTTCCTAATACTATCCAAAAACCAGCCATTACAAACACCACAACCAGCCCAGAAGATCCTAAAACCCACCGGTATCGGTTATCGCAGAATCGCATCGGTTGCAGTAGGTAACCGCATCGCTTCCTTTGATCAAAACCAGAAAACAGCCTTTCCCTACCCGCTTCAAACAAGCAATTTAATTGATATTTTACGCCTTTTGTGTTAATTCACGTTAGCAGTGAAACCGACCACCTTCGAAAGGAAGTTTTACATTTCCTAGCCCAAGGCGCTTCCTCATTTATTGTTTAATCAAATCTTGTGGTCTTGTGTTCTTATTTGTAGGTAGTCCTTCCTGCACAAAAAGGAGTTCTCCGCAGTCAACCTGATCTTTCTCTACGGTACGCGCACATCATCTCGACATTCTACAGGTATTCCTCCTAACCCTAACCTTATCTGTTTCTAAAAGGAACGAAGCATTTCCGAGTGAAACATTTTGGCACGCCCGGTGGGACCCATTTTGGGTTTATCTTTATTTCTTGCTTGCTTTCATATAGGGAGCATACTTGCTGTTTTCTTCTTCTAGAGATATTCACAAGGTATTTTATTATTCTGGTAAAAGAACTTGCTTTGTTTTTGCATCTTGCATTAGTAAAAGTCATCTCTTTTGCTTCATCGAATATCACTTTCGATTTGGGTTTTAAAACACATGCATTGCATTCCTGCCTGTTGTTTTTCAATTCTAGTGAACATAGATTAAGTAATGTCGTACACGTAAGGTGATATCCACGGTATTGACAGAAATTAATCTTACATTCACTGCACAACACATACCGAATCACTTCACAATTAACACAACAGCTCAAACATCCCCCCTTTTTCCGCGGTATTCCTCCGCCCGATTGAGGTAACCTTATAAGCCAAAACAACTTGACATTTCCCCTAAGTCTCTTGTTTAGGATTCTGACATCATTCTACGTCTAAAGGCATAAGCCCACAATAATTAAAATTAACCCTAAGGTTAATCTCTGGATTTGCGTGTGCATCTTGCTTGCTTTCGTTTCGCTTTTCTCTGCCATACTGCCTTTTTGTGATCAATAAGTTGATAAATATACTCAACGCTGCTAAAAATCAAATTAGCAGCCCTTTGTATCTTCTTATCCTAGATTTTTGACACCGCATCGGTTAAGGGACCGACGCTGCTTCCCCGTGACCGACCCGGTTAGTAAACCGATAAGCGTTAGTAAACCGATATCGCCATCGTCTCCATCACCCTCGACAAACCAAAGAACTTGCCAAATTCATCATTCGGGTTGTTTTTGTTCTTGATAGATTGAAACTTTACCGTGAACTGCTGTCCATGGTTGTTATCACTCAAAACAAGCCGCCATGGTTTCACACGCTTGCTCGCTTTTTTGCCTCGAATCACCCTTCACCTTCTATGGGGAATCCTACCGATACCAAAGGTGAGGTTCCAAAATTCCTGTGGGAGATAAGGACTTTGCAAGTTTCGGATGCTAATTCCAGCACTGCATAATACTATTTGTCTCATACCCTGACCGTACACTCCGATGGTCAGCTCCTTGTAGGTATGCCTATCGATAGCTGCTCATTTAGCTCCCACTCCTCCCGATAATACCGCCTTGCTTCCCCGTATCTCTAGCCCCGTCTCCCAATCCGACACCGCAGAGGTTCATACGACCCCGATTAGCTTTCCTTTTGTTAATCTTGACCCCACGTTTAAGTACCACCAACCGCCCCTACCTCATCTCTTTTTGCATCGCTCCATTCATGACTTGCTCTCTACCACCTATCCACACGAGCTTTCCTTCTCAAGCTCCGCCTACCTTTTCATTCCCATACACGTATCCAAAGAACCTCAACACCTTATATGGGACATCCCTATTCTCGTGAACCATCATCTCATCCAACCACCGATTTCATCAAACAAATGATGGACAAAATGCAAAATTTGAGGCTTCGCTTCGGAAGTCGTAGCGCTTGACATACGAACAAGTTTGTCGGGAGCCCATTCACCCTTCTCGTCCCCCTTCATTCATATCCTCCTCAATGGGAGTTGCCGAAATTTACTCGCTTTAATAGTAAAGAGGATCCTCAACAACACTTGCGATCATTTAGACATGCTTGTTATTTGATCGCCTATAATGACGCCTTGTTACTCCGCACCTTCCTATGTCCTTATCGAGCCGCCTGAGTGGTACGTTGTTTTAACCCAAACTCGATCTTCTCTTTTAACCAATAGCCCAATCTTTCTTGGATCATTTCTCCATTAACATTGCTAAGAAAGTATCTATCACCGACCTTTATGCCATCCGACAATTTGAGGACGAATCTATCGCAGATTTCGTTGACGATGGCGGGGCCTTATCAACCAACTTACGTATGCCTTGCCTCAAACCGAACTTATCAAACTCTTTACGCGGGCTGCGCTAAGCACATCTCCCTACCCTCCAAATCCAAACTTTCCGTACATTCGACGAGGCCTTTACTATGGCTCGAAAATTAGAAATTCGAGCCTTAGAGGAAGAGAAATTGCGGTTGCGCAACAAGAACTCCACTTTCCGAACTCCTGATTCTACCAATAAACCAAATACCACCACTCCTCACGCGTCCACCTCTTCTAAATCAAAAGGAGCTGTCCACGCGGTGATGGTCAAATCCCAACCACCATCCAATACTCCACCAAAACCACCTATAAATACAAAGCCGAACCCATCAACTACACTCCTTGGGAGAAACCTATGGTGTCATCTCGAAAAATTGCTAAAAGCAGGAGCCATTACCTTACCTCCTGTTAAACCTCATTCTGGGTTTGATTCCACTCGCGCCATACCTCCTTGGTACAAAGAAAATGACTTTTGTAACTTCCACCGCGTGAAGGGACACAGTCATGAAAACTGCAAGATGTTGAAAAACATAGTGCAGGAAATGGTTGATGCGGGGGATATAGCCCTCGATAATCCTAACGCCCCTGCTAACCGAAATTTGAAAATTTTCAACAAGCCATTCCCGAATCACTCGTCCAACAGTAACGTCAACCAGGATATCTTAGCCGAGGAGAGTGTTCATGAGATCCATGCAGTATTCGATACCCAGCCAAAAGCCTCTATCGAGAAAATTTTGAATCAAGCCTCTTCACTAACACAGGAGCCCGAACCTCCTTTACCAAAGATCAAGCCAAAGCGAAATCGCCTCCTTTACCCATAGAAGAGTTAATCGCCTGTGCTTCCTTCCCATCAATGAGTCTTCTTACACCACATCCCTACAAGATTGCGAGCGGATGTTGTCTAATTTATCTATTTCCCAGACGTCTCCTTCTACCACTCTTGCCGCACAAGAGGAAGGTACGCCACTCCCTTTGACATCCTTAGACGAGAAATCTCTTGCACCGACATCACTAAATTCTTTAGCCGTGACAGACCCTCTCCAACATGCCCTTCTGCCTATTAGTCCCTCATCACCTAAATCTTTTCAACGACCAGTCGACCTCTTAACATCTATTGATACAAAGGCCTCATCTACCCCTGTACGCTCCCACAAGGACTGGAATTACAACCCACCTTTCTTCGTACTAAAAATTACAAATCACACTGAGATCGCATTCCCACAGAGATGACAGTGCCCTATGGGAACGCTTGAGTACCCCTTTTTCTACTCAAATGCAAATGACTGATCCCGATGTCTCCACCATCTATCCGAAGTGCTTACGTGCTTAAAATGCCCCTGTTCTCGCCTTCACCCCCATCACCTCTACCAAATGCCCCGTCCACTTCTATCAACTTAACCAGATCTTCCCCTACTCTTGGGACCTCACCAATGCCCGACCTAACACGCCCGCCTAAGCGACTCGATCTATCCAAAATAAATCTGCATTCCGCCACCTAGAGACGAATGCAATCCGGGTCTCTATCACAATTAAAACCCTCATCGTCACACCCACCTTCCATATTGGGACCTCATCCTCCACATTACACCAATATATCATACCTCCTTTATTTTCTCGCAAAACGACCTACGCCTTCTACACCTATACGAGAGATCAAAGGGTATCACAACATCGTTACCCCACGTATCCGGTCCACCTATCAACCCTAAATCAATCCCATCATCAAAGGATTTATTTTCTCATGTCACTCCCTTTCTCCGTGGTTGTTTCTCGCTACCACGCCATCTGTAGCCTCATCATCTAACTAGCTGAACGTAACTTTTGTGTCCAAGAAACCACGTTTAGTGAAAAACATGTGTCAGCACCCCTCGGCTAAACCACCACCTGTACGAACCAACCACGCCCAAACATTACCAAAACCCGCACAACCAATACCTTCATCCGATTTTGACCCCCTCAAAGGATCTTACGCCAAAATCCTTGCTATGTTGGTGGAGAATGCGACCATTTCCCTACCTCCACTTAGACCTTATGACCCGTCCTAAACCTCGACCTATGGGTTACGATGAGTCTAAAATCTGCGCTTATCACCGCACACCAGGACATGATGTGGAGGGATGCAAAGCTCTAAAAACCATCCTTCGTCAGTCACCTCTCCCGGATAGAAAGATTAAGAAAGACAACTTACGAAGGGAAAGACCTCTAGCGTCAATTCCCTCTACTATATCATCTATCCCCGCCTCACCAAGATCTATCATTATTACAACCCCACCTCTTGAAGACCATGAATTATCCCAACCATCTTCCTCATCTCAGATCTACGAGATTAATATGATTAGTGTCGCTACTCGAGGACAGAAAAACAATGGGAAAGCGAAAGAAAACACACCTGCGGCATCTCTTTCTCCTTCAACCATCCCGATTACACCACCACCTAAAGTGGTTATTCGCGGACCCGCCTATCCCATCTCTAATGGAGTTGCCCACCGAACCATGATCAAACAGCTTCATCAATCGCCCGTAAAAATGACACTATATGATCTCATTCAGACTTCTGAATCTCATCGACAAGCTCTCGTTGAGATCCTTCAAGGGATAGAGGTTTTACCCAACGAAACCCTGCCCGTGGCCTCCATTCTAACACCCAATCACGTTTCCTCTCTCACCAAACAATCCATCTCCCCACCACTTCGCCTCAAAACAACAAGCCGCTGCGCTAGTTTCTCGGAAGATGAAATTATCGACTTTGGTGCGAAAGACCTAACCCTACCCTTTTCATTTCCGCTTACATCCGAGACATTCGAGTACATCGGGTTATGATTGACGGGGGCGCTAGCCTAAACATCATCTCTTCAAAAGCCTTCCAACAAATGAACATCCCTTCTAGTTGCATGTGTGCCAACCCCATCATGTTGCGATCATTCAATGACGCTATTACTTCTACCTTAGGCACCGTGATCCTCAACATTCGCGTAGGCCCACGTACTTTACCCCGAACTCTTCTATGTCCTCAAGGAGAGTTCCAATATAATATATTGGCTTTGGTCATCCTTGATCCGAGCCATGGGATGCGTTCCCTCAACATTACATCGATGCATAAAATTTGAGTACGAGGGGAAGTCCTACACTGTAAAAGCTGATCCTCCCCCCTTCAAAACTTGCAATATGTTATACCGCCCAAACGATGTGCTTATACCAATTAAGACACCCATACATTCAACCCAACCATCCTCTTCAAATGTACCTCAACCATCCACCTCAACTGCACCTACGCCTTCAACTGATGAAACCACCGTCGCACAAACCACTTCTCTTCCCGCAGCTAACATCCCAACCTCCGACCCCTTAGTAGATGTTTTTCATCGCCTCACGCTGGGGGAGTACCGCCTATATAACGTTAGTTCTTTCCCTACCCCGCAGGAGTACGGACAATTACATGCGCATCCCACCTACGACCGTCGCGTGGGGGAGGTAATCTCTTACGGACCACTTCGGGAGGTAATCTCAACCGAAGAAATGTGTCTTTAGTGTTCTTTCAGAAAACTTCTTGGCTTTATCGCCTCTTTGCGTGGCATTGAGGTCGATCCATCTAAAGTAAAGCTATCCTAAAAATGCCCCCACCCAAAACCTCAAACAATTCTGCGTAGTTTGCAGGGTAAACTTCAATCCATCCGGCGTTTCATCTCCCAACTCTCGGATCGATGTCACCCTTTTCATCACCTTCTAAAAAAGGACGTTGCCTTTCAATGGAGTGAGGAGTGTCACCAAGCCTTCGAAGCTCTCAAAACGTATCTCTTGCAGCCACCCGTGCTTATCCCACCCCAGGACGACCGCCCTTTCTACCTTTATCTTTCCGCCACTGACCATGCTATAGGAGCTATGCTCGCACATCGAGACTCGGCACGCCGAGAGCAGGCCGTTTATTATATAAGTCGTACCCTCGTGGATTACGAGACTAGGTATACACATGTAGAAAAATTGTGCTCCTATCATTATCATTCGCCGCCACCAAACTCCGACATTACCTCCTCCGAATCACAAAACTTTCGTCATCACCAACACGACCCCATTCATTATATGTACGCTAAACCACACCTAAACCAATGCATCGCTCGATGGCTCATGCTCCTCGCCGACCTTGACCTTGAGTTTATACAATGTAAATCAATCAAAGGACAAACTCTTGTAGACCAACTTGCAGAGGCCCCTCTACTCCGGGAACAATTTACCAATTTTACCTTCCCGACGAACTCATCGCCACTCTTTTCGCTCAAGAAGAGTCGTATCAAATGACCCTCTTCTTCGATGGATCTAAGTGCCAAAGACGGCGGAGGAGCTGGCATTGTTCTCATCCTCTTGACGCCGAACCTATACCTCTTTCATTCCGGCTTGATTTCCCTGCACTAATAATACAGCGGAATACGAGGCCCTTGTTCTGGGTCTCCAAGTTGCGATACACTTAGGCATTAAATCTATCAATATCTTTGGTGACTCTCAATTGGTAGTCAATCAAGTTATGGGCATCTACCAATGTAAAAACGAGGAACTTCAGAAGTACAAACACCACGTGGAATCACTTCTAACCTTATTTACTCACTATTCTATCCAAACCATTCCCCGCTCCACTAACAAATTTGCAGATACTATGGCTTGCTTAGCCTCGCAGATTCCCGCCGCACCAACTGACTCTGAATTATTCGTTGTGGTCCAGCAACTTTTTGCACCATCCTATTCAACCCCGGTAGTTTGCATGATAAATACTGTGTCTACTAATTCGCAGGATACTTGGTACCACCAATTTCACGACTACCTTACAATCTCGGTTCTCCCACCTGACCTTACTAGTAACGGAAAACGTGCTTTTCTTAAAAGTGTTTCACGTTATGTTGTCATGGGAGGACTCCTCTATAAACGTGGCTTTGATGGCATCCTCCTTCGCCGTCCTAACCGGCGCAGAGGTCACCTATACCATCCAACAAGTACACGATGGGATTTGTGGTGGACATTTTAGTGGCCTTGCCGTGGCTAAACGAATCCTTCGCCTAGGTTATTATTGGCCTACTCTCAATAACGACTGCTACGAATATGTTAAGCGCTGTGTCATGTGTCAACAACATGCCAATCTTCAACATACTCCTAGCCACCTTCTGCTATAAGTCGCTGCAGTGATCTTTGGCCTTTCTCACAATGGGGTTTAGACCTTATTGGTGAGATTCACCCGACCTCTTCACAACGTCACCGTTGGATAATCACAGCGACCGAATATTACACAAAATGGGTGGAGGCCATCCCACTCATTTCAATCAAAAAAGAAAAAATTGTCGAATTCATTAACCATCACATTATCTCTGCCGCTTTTGGTATTCCTCATCGCCTAATAACAGATAATGGTAAATCTTTCAAAAACAAGTTGTTACAAAACCTTTGTGACAACTTTGGTATCAAACTTAGTTTCTCATCGCCTTACTATCCGCAGGCCAATGGTCAGGCTGAATCTTCTAATAAAACTCTAACCAAAATCCTCATGAAAGTTGTCAATGAATCTGGAAGAAATTGGCACGATCACATCCCCTTTGCCCTTTGGGCTTATCGTACTAGCATTCGTACCTCTACTAATGCCACACCTTTTTCTTTGGTATATGGTACCGAGGCTGTTTTGCCTCTCGAAATACAAATACCCTCCCTTAGAATATCTCTTCAGGATATTCTCACCAACGATGATTTCCGCCAAGAGCGGTTAGCCCAATTGGAGCTTCTTGACGAACGACGTCTTACAGCTCTCGATCACCTTCAAATCTATCAAAAACGCATCAAGCGTGCTTATGATAAGCGACTTCATGAGCGTATTTTTAAGGTTGGTGATCTTGTCCTCAAAGAGAATCAACATGTCACCAAACTAGAAAAGAGAAAACGTGGAAAATTTGCTCCCAATTGATTGGGCCTTATATAATCACTCACACCTATGGATCAGGCACTTATCGTTTAGCTTCGCTTAATGGTAAACCTGAGCCGAACCCTTAATGCCTTACATCTTCACCCATTCTACTGTTGAATCTAGTGTTATATCACTTCTTATCTACCTACTGCTCGTCCCTTGAGCTCATTTACCACTACATACACTTTGTTTTCTATATCTCTAAATAAAATCGAAATCACTTCACACCTCCCCTTGATAATGCCTTCCCCTTTTTTAGTCTAGTCCATGACTTCAAAGTATTAAAATAAGCCGTATTCTTATGGGATTTTCTTGAGTCAAACTTCCTACTAAACTAGATGCTTCACGCCAAAAGAACATCTAGTCATCTAAAATTAAATATAGACTGCTTCCCTCGAAGGACATTTATATGCCAAACTATTGCTTTCAAGCATTATAAATAGATCGCTTCCCTCAAGGACAGCTATGCACTAAAATCATCTCTATATAAATAGATCGCTCCCGAAGGACAGCTATATACATCGGCCTTTATCAGAAGCTTCTCGCATTGATCAGCTTCGTGAAGACCTCAAGAATAAAACAATCAATATCCCTTGTAGACTTCCCGCATCGATCACTCTACATTCAATAAAATAAAAGCCTCATACAAAACAACTTTTTGGGTCATGGACTTGTCTATTTAGGGTAGGTTCTCTTTCGTTGTAACAAGTTCTTTGTACCTCAGCTTTTATCATCCACATCACCTCACCATTTGTTCAACTCAAGGGACGTAACGTACACCTGATATATTGTGATCATACAACTCTTTTCAACTATGGACTTCTCGTCTATACACGGCACTTAGGGCTTCAGGCTCGTTCTATGTTGTGTGGTTTGTTTAGCTCTTTTCACCTACGGAGCACTCTTTCCGCTTTGCCTCGCATCTAGAATTGTGTGTTGATCTTAATCAGGACACTATTCCCTACTACTTGGGTATGCTAACCTTTGCTTTACCTATACCTACACCAACAACATTATCCTACCAGCACCAACAACATTACCCTACCAACATCAAATTTTTTACCAAACGACAAATTGCCTAAACCATACCAAATTGCCTAAATTCACCCCTCCCTGATCCTAAGGGAGAACTACATCGGTCTGAGGCCCTTCCTTGCTTTGTGCAATGGGCTATGTAGGCAGCACTTCGAGACATGGGGTCTCCCAAGGTTAGCTCGACCATCCCCTACCATAACCTATCATGTGTGGTAAATATAAATATTTTGGTGTATTTCTATTTAATCACATTCCTCTTTGATCCGTTTTCAAAACACCGAAAGTCAAAACGACAACATTCTTATTATTATAACACAAATCAACATACATATCTCGCTTTTATTTAGATGATTAACAAATACATCTTCTATATCATCGACACGCAGTCCTCGGTACTCTTATTTATCCTCATACCTTGCTAACATTTATTTAGACCATCACAACTCATCCCAACTAGGTGATGATCGTGATCGTCGACCCCTCTCGCCGGGCCTCTCGTCCTCAAAGGTACCACAAATTGGTACCGCCACCGATCTACCAATCTCTCTCGTAACATATGAATACGCCCGCTCGCATGCATGGAGGACTTCACCTCTAGTCTCCCACCCGTGACTCTGTAACCACTAACAATCCTTGTCTCATTCACTGCGTTTGGAGCTGCTGAACCAAACGCTGCAGATTTATCCTCTCTCGCTATAATCACCTCTATGTCGGGCGCTCATGCACACTCGCCGTTCTGCTTCGCTACCCACCATAATCTATAGGCCTCTGCTGCTCCCGCATCCATTACCTGCGATCGGGTTTGCTACCTTTTTCAGCCCTTCGGAGGTGTTGGCCGGGGAGGTGAGAATGCCGCCTCGGCGCGATCCTCATATATGGTCTATAAGCCATGGGTATATCCTGCACAAATCCAAATTGTCGCCGCACGCGATCTATAGGAATCCTCTCATATTCACCTGGCCTGTGCCCCGCGATCCACCTCAATCGCTCTACACCTCTCAACTCCTCGCCTATGTTCTCTTGCCATATAGTTCCCATAGGGCCTCCAATAGATATCCGCAACCGTCAACCTCTCCCATACCTACCTGTAATACTCAATGTCACCCGGCACGGCCTGAGATCTTGCCTCTTGTTCTGTCTGGACCCATCGTCGGAATCCCAACCTCTGTACTCCGGTCTCTCCTGCCTGGATGGATCGGCCTATTGGTCGCACACAAACAATGTGCTCATAGGCCCAACAAAGGTAATAAGTATGAGCAATCCAACGTTGTCCCGTGATTTCGCCTCTGCCCATAAACCCCTCAGATAGCTCCGCCAAATATGCAGGTGCCCATGCAAAAGTCACGTTCCTTTCTACCATCTCCCAGATAACACACATCAATGCCTTTGGAAATCTTCCCCCTTCCGCCCTCGGTAATGCATAATACCCTACTGCTATCATTAATATCACTGCTAACCTTGTCTCCTCAGGGTGTGCTGCATACATTACCCCATATGTAAACGATAAACTCATTTTGTGTCAAATCTTGTGCGTATGGACCAAATCACTTCGTTATCGCTCCCCGTCTTTACGCTTAGGTAGTGCCTGATATACTGGTTCTCCTGTAATAGGGAGTCTCAAAATCCGAAACACATCTTCCAATGTTACTGTCATTTCACCTGTTGGCAGATAGAAGGTATTTGTCTCGGGATTCCATCTTTCAATCAACGCCTGTAACATACCATGGTTACGTGCGATTCGTGAATAATAACGGATTCCACTTAACCCCAAACGATTTATCAATGTCCATTCCACTGGTGTTACATCCGCTCGGATTCGCGACAACAGCGACTGCACACTATCATTCATCCTCAACCCTGCCTCTGCCTGCATACACCAAAACAACAAACAACCATTCAATCCATTAGGGTCTTTTTCAAACATTCTGGAAATTTCTCCAGTAACCGGTACCGGTTATACATAACCGATATCGGTTGAATAACCGATACCGGTTCTCCATAACCGCTACCGGTCACTGTCAATTTTATACACCTTCCCTAAAAACAACCACCTACGACAATAATTTGCTCGTTTATTCGTTTTTATACATACAAACATACCTGGAACCCCTGATTGCCTACCCTGTAACACTTAGCTCACCTGCAACCCTTGTTATCATGTTTTCTTTCTCATATCTACCCACCTACTCTCCCCCATCTTATTCACGAAACATGCAGTGATCAAATCACAAACAAAACAATACCTCTTGGGTTGCAGCAGCTTGAGGTGGCCCTTGTCTTCCCTCATGTCCTTGCCTGCTGAATGCTTCTCCTCGTTCTGCCATGATCACCACCCTTTTCAACTTTGTCTTTCTGCCTTCTGAACCTCGGATCACATTTACTTTCCTTGTCTCCTTTCTCCTTCTCACGCAAATCTCTCATGCAAATACTGCCTCTCGGGCCAAAAAGCGTCGCGTTCGCGTATTTAATCTCTTGCATGGCTCTAAAATTAAAACTCAAGTTGCCACCCTAGCTTTTCTATTTTTAGAAAAGCTCATACCTAAATAACCGTATCGGTCCTGCTGTAACCGATATCGGTCATATACTACCGACATCGGTTACCTAACCGATACTCGGTTACACACCTATCTTTTCTCAACAAGATTCTTTTCTTCATTTCTCACCTAAATTTTTGTCGCGCCCGCCTCTTTTCCTACATAAACCACACAATTTACCACATTTTGTTCATCCACCACATATAACATTACATTTTCATTAAACATCATTTATTTTACACAAATACACAAACCATCAACTATGGATATCGAGAAACTATCAATCTATACATCATTTGGGTCCAACTCATCGCTTACATATATCACAATGTCACAAAACCACCAATTCATCACATAACCTGACATTCATATATACGTACAAACAAACAAAAACATCAGCATCATCCATCTATCAACATGTCAATTAAACTCATCACACATTCTATCTATTACCAGCCATTAACCACATATTTCAACACATTTTGAACACTGCATGTGGATCAAAACATCGTCTCTATATATATACAAATTTTCAAAAATACAATGTGCCCTACATCGGGGCCTCTGTGATCTCATACAATACCAAAGCGCACGCAGCCGCAATACCTACTAAAATCTCGACTCGCTCGCAGCCGGTCTCTCATATCAAAAATATACTCGCTCGCAGCCGTGTATCAAATATACACCCGTACTCGGCTCATGCAGCCGGTATATAATAAATAAATGAATCAAAACAATGAATAAGTGTAGGCACGCAGCCTCTATCAATACAACTGCCGGTTCGCAGACCGGTGCCCATGTCCCTATACAAAACCATGTCGGGATCTATCGCTCTCCCACCGCCCTCGGCACCTCTCCCCCACTGGTCCTGTGGTGCCTCGCGCCTCCGGCCTGTCACGGACACGCCAGCTGTGGCTGCTCCTCCCTGAGATCTCTGGCTGTGCGAGGTCTCTGCTCTATGAGCTGCATATGCCTGATACTCGACTCCGGTACTATCAAGAATATCCTGATAATATCGGGCCTCTGCTCTCACCTCCATATAGCGATCTCGCGCCACGGAAGGAACTGGGGCTGGTCCCCTGGCACCTAACACCAATACTACCCGAGCTCGCACTCGCACTCGTGGCCGTGGTGCCGGTGGTGGTGCTTTGCCGTGCTCGTACTCCACTCACTGGCCGTGGTGGTATTCGGGGCCGTGGTGTCTTGCATTGCTGGCTATGGCTGCTCGTACTGTACTACTACACTCGTGGCCGTGCTGCTGTGGTGGTGCCGCTGCATGCTCTGCATCTGAGCTCGGGCTAATGCCCTTGTAAGACCCCTATATTCGTGCTCTGGCAGCACGCAGCCAATCCCTGTAATAGCTGCACCTGCCCCCGGAGCTGATCTCTCTCTACCGTAACTGCAGCCTTCAAGTCTAGCTGCGCAGGCGGTACTATCCTCGCTGCTCTCGCCAAACCACTCTACCATACCCTCGTATGCTCCCGTGCACCCGCATCATCCACACCTCACTGCTGGGTCTCTCCGCTACCTGGGCCTGGATCCCAAGGCGTGGGCGCCGGCTGGGGGCCTCTACATCATCCCTCCTGCATTAAGGGAAGGGAGGTGGCTCGCCCTGTCACACGCCCCATCTCGCGTCGCCTTCTCTAGGGGTATCCGCCGTACTCTCCCGACCTCCGCCCCGCTATCCGGTAATGTATACTTTGGATCAAGCGCAATTGTGCGCGGCTCCTTCGCCAGTCGGTGACCTCTGTAGGGTCTCCATACAATGTCTACTGCTGTAAGGCCCTCTAGCAAGTGTCTATAATAGACCACATCCCGACCTGCAACAACTGCTCGTGGCTGGCCCACGACCCCCAACCACCTCTGAAAGCCATATCGGTATACGACTCCGTGGCCCTCAAGGCTGTCACAGGGTAGCCCTACGGCTCGATGCATACATGTGCTCGTATGCCTTATAGCAAGTGCAACAAAAATGTAGAACAAATACCAAATCGCCTCCTCCGGCGATAGCCCCATAACTCCCTGTATAATTGCACCAGATACACTGGTGCCCATGCAAAACAGGTGTGCTCTCTACCATCTCCAAGCAGCACTCCCCATCAATGCCCAGTGGAAGTGGCCTCCCTCGAATCTGGGAGGGCGAAGCAGTGTGATCCCTATCATCACCAACACGGCAAGCCGTGTCTCATGTCTGTGTGCGCGGTACATATCACCATATCCAATGCTCGCGCTATGATACGTAAGTGAAGCGCGCCGCATCCCCAAAACCTCGCAGATTCTATCCATGGCGCTCTCGAATCTACTCGAAAACGGCCTCTCCTCGATCGGTAGCCGCAGGATGTGATACACATCCTCTAATGTGACGGCCATCTCCCAGGTCGGCGAGATGGAACACATTGGCCGCCGGATCCCATCTCTCGATGAGGGCGACCATCGACCGTGATCTCTCTCTATCGCTCATGTACCTCTCGACCCCGCCGAGTCCCACTCGCGCATGATGGCCCAATGCGCCACGATATGTGTGGCCTCATTCGACTCAATAGTGGAGGTATCCTATCACGCATCGTCAACTCGTTGACGTGCTGTAAACCAACCCACATTCTTAGACCCACTATTTATTATAACATCTACTTTACCATCTAAACCCCCTTTTGTAACACCCAAAATCTAACCCCACACCTCACCCTTCTCCACCCCAACCAACTCAACCCAACCCACCCACTCAACCACCCAACCCACAAAAACCTAGACCCTAAACCCTAAACCCTACACAACCAACTCAACCCAACCCACCCACTCAACCACCCAACCCACAAAAACCTAGACCCTAAACCCTAAACCCTACACAACCAACTCAACCCACCCCAACCAACTCAACCCAACCCACCCAACTCAACCCCCAAACCAACTCAACCCAACCCACCCACTCAACCACCCAACCCACAAAACCTAGCCCCTAAACCCCCAACCCACACCCTAAACCAACCCAACCCAACCCACCCACTCAACCACCCAACTCACAACAATCCCCCACCCAACTCAACCCAACCCACCCACTCAACCACCCAACCCACAAAAACCTAGCCCCTAAACCCCAACCCACACCCTAAACCAACCCAACCCAACCCACCCACTCAACCACCCAACCCACAACAATCCCCCACCCATCCCAACCCCACCGATACCGGCCGATGCGAGACCGACACCGGTTTCCCCCAAACACAACCTTACCATCTTTTTTCGACCGATGCCGGTCGCCTAGTGACCGACATCGGTCACTGTCTCCTGCCCGAGCCGAACCCCCGCGCGGCCCCCAAAACCATTTTTCACCTATTTTTACCCATCTACCCACCCAAACACCCCCAAATTTTACACACCTAGCCGCCTTACCCTATCTTACCTATCTACCCTCTCTCTTTTTCAAATTACGTCTATTTTACTCCTCATTTCCTAAAACAACTAAATTCCTACCCAAACCCCCAATCTCACTTAATACAACCAAATGCATAAAATAAAGAGTTTAGAACCTACCGGTACGACGACACGTCGTCGTGGTGGGATGGGTGGTGGCGGTCCAGCTGGTCCAGCCCCTCCAGCTCCTCCTGCCTGTGCCATGGCTCCAATCCTGATCTGCTGGGTCCCCGGCCAATCACCTGCTGCCTCCTCAACTATTCGGGCCCACTATCAACTCTCTCCGCCAATCAAATAGCTCCACCTCACTCAATACCCCTCCAAATAAACTCTCCACGTCAGACAAGTCAATTTGGATTGCAAATAACAAAAGTGACAATGACAGGCCGTATTTTTCTTTTTATAGGTTTTTCGACCTTAACCGATGTCGGTTTCTTTTTTACCCTAAGAAACCGGTATCGGTCCCTTAACCGATATCGGTCATGCGGAATCGACATCGGTTTGATACCCAACTTTCACCCCATTCTTTGCCATTCTTTACTCCTTGCCTCTTTTTCACCAATATCGCCTCTGTCCACCTTTGCTGCACAACATTTGTTCACTCGCCGGCCCGACCTAAGGCCTCAACCTACCAATTGGCCCGACCCAAGGCCTCGCCCTACCTATTTGGCCCGACCCAAGGCCTCAACCTACCAATTGGCCCGACCCAAGGCCTCGCCCTACCTATTTGGCCCGACCCAAGGCCTCAACCTACCAATTGGCCCGACCCAAGGCCTCGCCCTACCTATTTGGCCCGACCCAAGGCCTCACCCTAACCATTTGGCCCGACCCAAGGCCTCAACCTACTTATTTGGCCCGACCCAAGGCCTCGCCCTACCAATTTGGCCCGACCCAAGGCCTCACTCTACCGTTATGGTCTGACCCAAGGCCACAACCCAACAACTTGGCCCGACCCAAGGCCGTATCACTTCCATACCATACCCACAATCAACGTTTTATTTTATCCATCCATCATGTACCTTGTGTTCAATCGAGCTCACCTGTTCGTGTTTTAGCACGATTAGGGTCCTTGACTTGATCTGTCGACCAACTTTGCCTAGACCTAGACCGTGACGTTTATCTCAACCAAACCAACCATTTGGTACTGCCGAACATGCCTAAACTTTCTGTACCTTACCCGTTATATACCCCGGAGCTACTTCCTATGCCTTGGATACTGTGGATTATATCACCCTTGTTTGGATAAACTATCGACCTTTGCCCATACATCGCTTTGGTTTGCTCACAAATCATATACCCTAGTCGTATCTTGCATTTCAACATGTGTCCTGCTTCTTGACCTTCCCTACCACCTTACCATCCTCTCTACAACATGTACCTTTTATCAACCCTATCCCGATTTCCTGTTCACTCCATCGGTGATAGATTTGAGGGGGATTACCTATATCCTTAACATGAGAAACCACTTCATATTATTGTTCGCGCAGCTTTAACAAAAACAAGCTACACGACAATAAGAAATATACCATGTTATACACATTACATACCTCCCCCTAAAAAACATCATCGTCTCTGATGATTAACTTAGTCCATATTCTTAAACAAGAAAAATAATCATAATTATAGTTCTTTTATCCACAAGTTCTCAAACAGAAACCAGATTTGAGGAATTCAAGTTTTCATAATTTATTACAACATTAAAATAGTTGTTCCAAAGACTAATAAAATATAGTACCTACCCAAAACTAGCAGAAATTAAAGATAGATTTAAACAAAGTCTTTAATTTTTTCCAAACATAGAAACTAATTTTGTTCAAATAAATGAGGAAAAGCAGTTTTCATGTCCTCAAGGTTTTCCCATGTTGCACTTTCCTCATTAAATTGGTCCCACTGAACCTTGCATTGACTAATTTCATGATTTTGCAAGTGCAACTGGCGAGTTTCTAGCACTCTTATGGGTTCAACCATGATTATTCCCGGTCTCTGGACTTGCAAGGAATCCTAATTTAACACATGTGATAAATCTAAAACGTATTTCTTAAGTTAAGAAATATGGAGAACATCATGCATTCGTGAAAAGTGGGAGTTAAAGCTAAGTGATAAGCTACAGGGGCTAATCACTTCAAAATCTTGAAAGGTCCCACAAAATGAGGTGGTAGTTTGGATTCCTATTAAAGGTTATAGAGCTCTTTTTAGGTTTAACATGTAAAAAGACTTTTTCACCGAGTTCAAATTTGTTACTAATCCTTTTCAGATTTGCATAAATTTTTGTCTATTTGTAGCTTCTTTTAATCGCTTCATGAATCATTTTCACTTGCTGCTCCATTTCAATAAGAATTTCAAGTCCAATTACCTCTCTATCTTCGATGTTATCCCAATTGATTGGAGTTCTACATTTACTTCCATACAATGCTTTGAAAGGTTCCATTTTTAAAGATGTGTGATATGCATTATTGTAATCAAGAGGGAGATATTCTTCGAATTTGTATTGTTGAACCATGTAGTACATTCATGTAATATATCTTCCAAAACATGATTTACTCTCTCGGTTTGACCATATGTTTTTAGATGGTATGCGAACTAAAATTCAATTTTGTTCCTAAGGCCGTATTTAGCATTTTCCAAAATGATGTCATTCTAGGGTCCCTATCATATATAATCAATTTGGGTACTCCATGTAATCTAAAATTTCATGCACAAATATTTTCACTAAAACAGGTGAATCATCTTTAAGATTACCAACAATAAAATGTGCTACTTTTGTCAATTTATCAACAACAACTAAAATAACATCATGTTTATTTCTTGACATAGGCATCCCCTGAACAAAATCCATGCTAATTACTTGCCACTTATATTGTGGTATGCTATGAGGATATAATAAACTAGTTGGGTGCATATGCTCACCTTTAACATCGACATTCCAAACAAGCAGTGTGAAACAAAATCAGTTATGTCTTTCTTCATCCCTTTCCAAAAATATTGTTGTTTTACATCAGCAAGCATTTTTGTAATACTGAGATGTCCTGAGTAAGGTGAATTATGAAATTCCATCATTAAATTTTTCCTTAACTCATTTCCCAAAGGTACATATACCCACTTTTCATATCTCAAAATTCCTTTGTGTACACACCAAATTCGTGGTCTTACGACCCCTTGTGACCCGCATCCCATTTCACAACCTAACCTCATTACCTAAACCTTACACAATTATTTATTAATTACCTCATAATTGATAAATCCACATCGCCTTACCCGCCACCTCACTTGGCCACCTCACCGTGACCTAGCCCTAACCCTAAACTAACCTAATTAGGACCCATGACATGGTCTGGACTCACATCCATAACTAATGCCTCCTTACTGCACCCAAAGCCGACCTTCTAGCCACTTGACCAAGCCCGCAACTGGCCCCATCCCTCGGGAGAAAAACAAGGAAGGTGGGCTATTTTACTAAAAATAGCCTACTTTTTTCCTAACTGATGCCGGGTTCTACTCGACCGCCGCTTCTGCTACGCAACCGCCATCGGTTCCTCTGTAAATGGGCTCCCAAACCAAAACAACGGATCGGAATTTCATTTTGGAAATCAGGTCAAGGATTTCGGATCAACAGAGAGCATTGAAAGCGAGAACAGAGTCCAGATCTTCACTTGACCAAGCAGAGACGAGTGAAAATACTAGACGTGTTTACAAAAGAAAGGAGATCAACTTGCACCTTCGTAAAACCAAAGAAGTTACATCTTGCATGTCCTCCATTATAACATTTCTTATGCTTTTGGAGTTACAAATCTCCCAAATCCGTTTCTGAATCCATTATCCAACGTACCATTGCCTCTAACCTGCATTCTTTTGCTTCTAACCATCCCATTTCCTAATACTATCCAAAACCAGCCATTACAAACACCACAACCAGCCTGGAAGATCCTAAACCCACCGGTATCGGTATATCGTAAGAATCGCACGGCGGTTTGAGGTAACCGCATCGATTCCTTTGATAAAAACAGAAAAATGAAATTTCCCTACCTGGCCAGCCAAGCAATTTAATTGATATTTTACAGCTTTTGTGTTAATTCACGTTAGCAGTGGAAACCGACCACCTTCGAAGGAAGTTTTACATTTCCTAGGCCCAAGGCGCTTTCCTCATTTATTGTTTAATCAAATCTTGTGGTCTTGTGTTCTTATTTGCAGGTAGTCCTTCCCGCATAAAAGGAGTTCTCCAGCAGAACAACCTGATCTTTCTCTACGCACGCGCACATCATCTCGACATTCTACATGTATTCCTCCTAACCCTAACCTTATCTCTGCTTCTAAAAGGAACGAAGCATTTCCGAGTGAAACACTTTGCTATCGGGTTAAAACCTTTGTATCTTGTATCATTAGGATCTGCAGTAAGTGTTGTTTTACCTTCCAAAGTATAAATCGAGACTCCATGATACTTTTTACCTCATCCTTGAATTGATTTCTCAAAGTTATAAGTGCACAAATATTTTTCCTATGACTTAGTGCATCGGCCACTTTGTTTTCTTTGTCTTTAATGTAACTTATGTCAAAATCATATTGTGACAAAAAAATCTAACCATCTTCAATGATTTGCATTCATATTTGGCTAAATGAAAATCAATATGATCAATATTTAATTGAAAAGGTCTTCCTAATAGATAATGTCTCCATACTTGAAGTGCATGAACTATGGAAACAAGCTCTAGGTCATGGGGAGCATAGTTTAACTCATGTAACTTGCACTTTTTTTCTCTTATATGCTATAACATGATCATTTTGCAACATAATACCTCCAAGTCCTTCACTGTAAGCATATGTAACTACCATAAAGTTTCCATTCTGATCTAGTATAACCAAAATAGGTGCGTGAAGTTAATCGATGTTTAAGAGTTTTAAATGTTTCTTCGCATTTATCACTCCACACAAACTTTTTTTTCTTTCTTTTGTAATGAAGTTATCGAGGCAGAGAATTTTTAAAAGTACTTAAAAAAATTTCTATAGTAACTAACAAGCCCCATGAAGCTTCTGAGTTCATTTACATTTTTAGGTGTAGGCCATAGAGTTATAGAAACAATCTTTGATGGATCAGCTATTATTCTATCTTTTCTTATGACATGTCCCAAATAGTGCACTTCGCTTAATAAAGAGAACATTTAGACAACTTACCATACAATATTCTCTTTCTTAAGATTTCAAGTACTATTTTCAAATGCTCATGATGCTATCGATGCTTTTAGAATAGATAAGAATATTTTTTAAGAATACAAGTACAAAATTGTCCAGGTATACTTAGAAGATATTATTCATTAAATTCATAAAATTTGTAGGTGCATTTATCAAACCAAATGGTAAAACCATGAATTCATAATGTCTATACCTTTTCCTAAAGGCTATTTTATGAATATCTTCATCTTTGATTCTTAACTGGTGATACCCATAATGAAGATCTATCTTAGAATATACTGATGCACCATGCATTTGGTCAAACAAATCATCAATTCTAGGAAGTGGATATCTATTTTTGATTGTTTCTTTGTTTAAAATCCTGTAATCAATACAAAGTCAAAGTGTTCCATCTTTATTTTTCACAAAAATTACTGGTTTTCCCAAGGTGAGATGCTCGGTCTTATCAAACCCTTAGACAAAATCTCTTGAATCGTGTCTTAAGCTCTACCACTCAATGGTATTCATTCGATAAGGTGCCTTGGAAATAGGCTTAGTTCTCGCTTTCATTTCTATTATAAAGTCAAATTCTCATTTGGGTAGAATACCAAGTAGTTATTCCGAAACACATCACTGAAATCTCTTAATAGTGAAAACCTTTCCAAGAAATCACTATTAAACCTCTTAAAATTTCAAGCACTATTTTCAAATGCTCATCGATGCTTTTAGAATAGATAAGAATATTGTCTAAGAATACAAGTAAAAAAATTCTAGGTATACTTGAAAGATATTATTCATTAAATTCATAAAAGTTGCAAGTGCATTTATCAAACCAAATGGTAAAACTGTGAATTCATAATGTCCATACCTTTTCCTAAAGGCTATTTTATGAATATCTTCATCTTTGATTCTTAACTGGTGATACCTAGAACAAAGATCTATCTTTGAATATACTGATTCACCATGCATTTGGTCAATCATAACATCAATTCTAAGAAGTGGATATCTATTTTTTATTGTTGCTTTGTTTAACATCATGTAATCAATACAAAGTCAAAGTGTTACATCTTTATTTTTCACAAAAATTACCGGTGTTCCCCAAGGTGAGACGCTCGGTCTTATTAAACCCTTAGACAACATCTCTTGTAATTGTGCCTTAAGATCTACCAATTCAATGGTAGTCATTTGATAAGGTGCCTCGAAATAGGTTCGAGTTCTCGGTTTCATTTCTATTATGAATTCAAATTCGTTTGGGAAGAAGACTGTAGTTCTTCCGAAACACATCACTTAAATCTCTTAACATCGAAAACCTTTCCAAGAAAATCACAAATTTTCTTACCGTATACAAATTACATCCTTTATTTTTGGCCTTTTTAAGTTACAAAGATGACATTTTTCTAATTGAAATTTCTCATTTTACCCCTTGAATGTCTGTTGTTTTCTGCAGATCATCAAGGAAACTAATGTGTTTTTCAAAATAATCAACTTTTTATTTATGATCAGCAAGCCAGTTAACACCTATTATGACATCATATGACCCCAAAGGAGCAACATAAAGATCTACTTCAGTGGAAAAATTTGGTAACTCTAAGACTACTCCAAAAAGACATTTACTAACAATATGGACAACATTATTTCCATAATGTACAGTCCAAGATTTTTCCATTATTCCAACTTTTCTTTTTAGTTTTGCAGCTAATTTACTAGAAATAAAACATTCTGTAGCTCTAGTATCAAAAAGTATAGTAATAGGCGTACCAAATAATTTACTTGACACTTTTATGGGCATAACTTGCTTTTCAACTTGTTTATCAGCTACTATAACATGTATCTTATGTTGCTGATTGTTGTCATCTTTCTTTAGAGGGCACTGATTTGCATAGTGATCTTTACCATTGAAACAACCCCTACAGGCACTCTTTTTGTTCAAATTTATTTCCAGCCCTGAAATTACTATTTTGTCCTCCAAAGGACTTATGTCCATTGTTGTTATTCTTCACAAAATTGTTTTGAATGTTTGCAATAGGTTTATTTGTTATTGTTTTCTTATTATTATCACATAAAAATTATTTTTGGCTCCAAAATTTTCCATGCCACCTTTTTGGGTGCAAGTGATGAAGAAGAATTAGGAATTTTCTTACGATTCTCTTCCTTATGAGCAGAAATTGTTTTTAATTTTTGTTCTTGTCGAATGGCTTTTATACAACCCCTTCCATGGTGGTTGGGTTGTGAACATCTACTTCACCCCCTATGATAGGGTTCAATCCCATAATAAACTTATGTATCCTAAACTTCTCATCAGTTTGATACTAAGGAACATACTTAAGAAGTTTAGTAAACCTCTCCTAGTACTCAGTTACAATTAATTTTCCTTGAATTAAATTATGAAATTCTGTCATTTTCTGATCATAATAGAGTTGTGGCAGCCAACATTTCCTAAAGTAGCTCTTAAACTGATCCCAAGTGATGCTTGATTCATCAATGTTCAATTCATCTTTATGGTTGTCCCACCAAGAGGATGCCTCATGGGAAAGATGATAAGCTCCCATACTACTTTTGTTTCTTCTGAGAATTTCCTTATTGCAAAGTACTTCTCCATTTTGTTGAGCCAATTCTTAGCTCCATCCCCCAGTGTAGTGTCATCAAACTTTGGTGGACTTATCCTCTTTATGTCATTAGTAATTTCAGCTGCTAATCTTGCCTTTTTATTTTCAGGTGGATTGGGTACATTTGCATTTGCATTCGTAGCATTATTATTGACATTCGCAAAATTTTTATTTGTTGCATTATTATTAACACCCAAATTTATAGCATTGGCGTTGTCCCCTAGAGGTGGCTAATTGTTATTACCAACATCATCTTCCTCCTCATTACCCATTACTTGTTATTCAAGTATAGCCAAGATGATCTCTTGTGTCCAATAGGGTAGCAAGAATCTCGTCAAGTTTTTGTGTGGTAGCTTCCTCTCCACCTAGAGGTGGGTTATTTTTAGTACCTCCTTGTTCTAACCATTTTTGTTAACAAGAAAATTAAGTTTTATCAGATATGGACTCAATAGGTCCAAGAGCTGTAACCTTCAACTTTGATACCAAGATGTAACATCCACTTTTTAAGACTTTAGAAATAATGACTTTTTTAACATAATTTTTTTGTTCTAAATTAATATATTTTAGAACACACATTCCATTCCCAATCCATTTCACAACAGAAAACCATATGCGGTTGTAATGACTTGGTGAAACACCGATCTCTCATTCCATGAATCAAGATTAAATTGGTCTCTCATGTTAACTTAATAATGTTAGGTTAATTATTATTTACCTATATTAATTTTACATTGCATATTAATAGGTTTATTTATTTATTGGTTATATTTCTTCATAACCATCTAATTGTCTTTATTTTACATACGTTTGTTGTTATATTGTTTTAACAATATAATTTTTTGTTTGTATGTAATACTAGTTATGCTTCTCGAGATATCTTTTTGGAAGCTTGTATAAGTTAGATATTGTTGCACCTGTGCAACATCCATATCTATTTGTATCCAGGCTATCCAATATGTATAAATATTGTATCATGCTCTATTGTATTTTGATTTTGTTGATTAATATAATTTACAGGATTTTGTCCATGTTCTACATTTGGTACCAAAGTGAATTGAAGCTCCTGGAAAGGTTAGAGAAGGTTACAGAGGAAGGAGAATTCATGGAGAAGAAATCTACAACAACAGAGAGCTAGTGTTGCCTCCAACAACTTCCTAGACCTCCCTGCAAACCCACAACCTCCTGTGTGATTTCCAGGTAAACGTAAAGTAATTTTTTTTTCCTTGGTGCCTCATGCACTAGGAAAAATTTACTCCCTAGATGATAGTTTTAAAAAAATCCCCATCAGGGGTTTTGTCACTAAATTGCTTAGTTACAGATAATATTATCTGTATTATCAATTTTTTTAAGGGATTAAGCTCTCAACAGAGCTTCCTTGCAAAGACAAGTTGTTTGAAAAGTTCCTCTTGAGCTAGTTGTTTGCTTTAACCGGTGAGTTATATTAAAAGTGTATGCACCCCACCGAGTTACCTTCCTCACTACAAACGTGAGCTACATCTAGATTGAGAGTTACACTCATCCAAAAGCTACCGATCTTTAATTCATTGAATGAGAAGTGTTGTTTGCTCTCCAAATCAAAATGAGCTTTGAAGATTTGAAGTCATGAGCCCATAACCATGTTTTAATTCCAAATTCAAGCCCCGATTGGTTTTTTACGAGCCATTCTGCGACTGTGTCGAGCCCACACAACCTCTTCTTCCACGGGCCTTCTAGCGAGCCAAAAAGCCCCTACCTCTAACCGATCTACAATAGAGAACATAACCTCCCTCTCCTTAGGCCAAGTTAGATCTTCACAACCGAGAAATGCTCTTTCTTTCCATTCGAGTCATTTATTTACTTACGATGTTGCAGACCGGGTTTGAATCATTCTACATGGCTGAGTTAGAGGGGACTCCATAGTCTGAGCTCAAAATCCTGCAACCTGCATCAAGCTAACAATAAATATAACTCAGTAACACAAAGAACACAATGGTCACACCAACCAACCAAGCATCTGTAAAAGATTCAAAGAAAAATCAAATAAAGATAAAAACAAATCCACGGTCATGTTATATGCATGCAAAGGAGGACATAAAGGAACTTCGTATCTTTGTGTTACACTTATAGAAACCCTAATTTGAATACAATCTCTCCTCCATGCATGTAGCTCCACATGGAGCCTCACCATGTCTTCATTTTCAAAAGGTTAGCATTTTTGAATTTCTTTAAATTTAAATTGCTTCATTTCTATATCAAGTGCTCATAAGAGCCAAGGCAGTTAGATAAAAATACTTGGGTGTGTGAGGTAAAGGGTTCAAACCCCACCCCCAACGTGTTTTTAAAACCAATTTGATTTTAGCAGCAAAAATAGTGAAACTGCCAAGTTTGGAGGGTCATTTAGCGGAAAACCCACCGCTAAACAGCTACTTATAACTAAAACCACATCCAAATCTTTTACTGACATAAACCCTAATTTAGGGTAAAAATATTTTCTCCTATTAGGCCTATTTTTTCATTCTGAACAACATTTTCCAAAAGAAGACTGTCTAAAAACTTCATTTTGAGATACTTTTTAATAGTTTTTGCATTGAGGGTCATTCTGAGCTTCAAGGCCACTAGGGCCCGCAAAAAAAATTTTCTTGCCATTCAATTTTTTCTAAATATTTGAATGTAATTGTATGCTTCAATATATTGTACTAATTTACAAGTTGTAATTACACGAAAAACCTGGCGAATATTGTAATAAATAATAGTAAAAATTGGTTCTAAAACACTCATGAGATCCTAGATCTCATTTATAGCGTTCGGTATATACAAGGTTATGCCGGAAGCACTTACGGGTAATTCCATCATGACTACTACTACACTTAATGCCTAATAATTGTAATAACATCATCTGGCATTGTCCCTTTAAATCAACGGGGAGTAATAAGGTCACAATGCACACACTATGAGCCATCCCATCCGTTTTTGAATGATTACATGACATAAATTTGGACTAAGAAATTATCTGATTATATAGCAAAGTTACGCGTGCATATGAGGATATTTCTTTGAGTCAGTGTCAATAATCATACTGCACTTTTCAGATCTATCTTAGTATCATGTATCAAATTCTTTCACGTACGTTAACACCTCTTTCACATACCTTTGGTTATATAGAAAGGTTGAGCTTCTTCCGAGATACCGCCAAGTATATCGAAGGGCACTTATATAGAAAGGTTTGGTATATCGACTGATGGTATATAGATTAGGATACCTTATACCAAGTGATAAGAGCCAAACCACACATCGTGATTGCTAAAAATGGGCACCAATGCCCCCAAATTTCTTCCATATTCACAACTACTCAGAGGAAACAACTATGCTGCATGGAAGACTAAAATCAAGACACAACTTGAGTTTGAAGAGATCTAGACTATTGTGAATGGTACTCTGACCAGATCAACTATTGATACAACACAACATTGGCAATTTGATAAAGTAGATTAGAAGGCCAAACTCATCATCTTGTTTGGAGTGTCCGACGATGTGCAACCCCACATTTGAGATGCCAAAACAGCCAAAGAAGTGTGGGATAAATTGCACATAGTATATGAGGCCAAAAACAAGAATGTCATACTAAATTTGTAGAGTCAGTTACATACACTGAAGTTCAAGAAGAATGAGAAAATTGAAGCTTTCTTAAGAAGAGTTACAGAGTTGAGGGCTTCACTTCTAGCCCTAGGAGAAGCGGTCACAGATGATGCTCTCATTCCCATTGTTCTAAGAGCACTCCCCTCTTCTTATCACATTTTTTCACAACACTAAATGTGTCAGATATGATAGTTAGTTTTGACAAGCTGGTAAACCTATTGCAACAAGAGGAAGCCATGCATAATAAGGATGATGAAGAGGAGAAGGCAATTTCTTCACATCAAAATGGAAAGGAAAAAAATATAATTCCTATCAAAATCTAATTCCTATCAAAAGTCCCAACATTAGAATCAATATGAACATCAACTTTGGGGGGACAAACAAATCAAGAAGCAATGTCTCGTGCAATTTTTGAAAGAGAACATGACTTAAAAGAATGTTGGTATAATAATTACAAGAAAGGTTCATATGTTGATTGATCCATAGACTTGAGATGACTACGCCACGCCTAAATATGGTACATGGGCTACCATCTCTTCAAAAGGGATAGGAAAATTTCTCTACCCCTTGTGCAAGCCCGTAGACTATCCTCCTTGGGTAATAGGCAATCACAACATAAAAATTGACTTCATTCTATAAGAGTACATATTTGAGAGACTCATGGCTCGAAAATTTTACAAAATCCTAGTTTATACCAATCTTTATTTTCCTACAGAGATGATTTCACTTGTGGCTATAGTTGTGGCATCAATACTTAGTCATTCTATATTTCATTACTTCATCTTGAGACACTACGCTTTAATATTGTACAAATGTCTTGGATCTTCTGTGAAGCTGGGCTACCATCTCTTGTACTGACATAGTGTCCTCACAGCTTCAGTTCTATAAGAGTACATATCGAGCTCATGGTAAGCTTGATCTAGTTTATACCAATCTTTATGGTATTCATTCTAAAACTTCATGTATTCAAGAAAAATTTTTTGTCTTCACAAGAAAAGTGAAGCTTTTGAAACCTTCAAAAATTTCAAAGTAGTTGTTGAGAATGAAACTAGTCATCACATTAGAACTCTCCACTCAGATCGAGGGGGGGAATTCACCAGTAATGAGTTCAAATACTACCTACAAACTCATGGGATTCATCGACAAATGATTTCTCCACACACCACATCATAATTGTGTTGTTGAGAGAATAAATCATACTATCATGGAAATGGTGTGATGCATGATCGATGACTCTGGACTTGCAAAGACATTTTGGGTAGAAGAAGCAAAGACAATAGTGTATTTGTTAAACAGAGTGCCCATAGTTTCTCTTGATGGAGTAACACCACAAGAAGCATGGTCAAATCGAAAGCATCTATTGTACACCTTAGAGTATTTGGGTGCAAAGCAAGTATGCACATACCCAAGAAAATAAGAAATAAATTGGACATGAAGTAACATAAAGTCATATTCATTGGGTATAGTGAAGAGACTCTTGAGTACAAATTGATGGATCCAAATACCAGATAGAGATGTTGAGTTTTTTGAGAAGAAGGAAGCAGAGTCTCCTCCTCCAGACTGACCTGATGTAGATTCTTCACCAATTGTAAAAATTAAAGTTGATGTTCCCATAGATGATGAAAGTGATGATGGGGATGATGGTGTTGATCTGATAGAACCACAACCCATGGGAATAGTTTAGCATATGCCTAAGTGGTGTACTAGCACATTATGAAATGCAAGAATGGATGCTCCACCGGATACATTCACCCCTGGACCAAGGACTTGCAGTAAAGAAAGAGAGAAGAAATCAACTTTTCTTTTATGAGTAGAGTTATTGAGTCGGATGATCCCTCTACACCCAGAATCCCTATAGTCAAAAGCTTGGAAAGATGCCACGGACTCTAAATATAAGTCAGTAATGAAAAATAACACTTGCAGCTTGTTGATCTTCCACCATGGAAGAAACCCATTGGATGCGAGATGGATATTTAAAATGAAGTACAAAGCAGATGGGACAATGGAAAATTATAAAGCAAGACTTGTAGAAAGAGGTATGTAAAAAAGAAGGCATTGACTACAAGGAGACATTTTCTCCCACAATTAAGATCAAGATTGACCATGATGATCTTTGCTCTAGCTACATAGTTTGGTCGAAAAGTCCATCGATGGATGTAAAAAGTGCCTTCTGAACAAATATTTACAAGAAGAAGTCTATGTGACTAAACCTAAGGGATATGTAGTACTGGTCAAGAAGTAAAGGTATGAAAACTCAAGAAATCTTTGTATGGCCTTAAACAGACACCCTAGGCATGGTACATCAAAATTGATGAGCATCTCTTACAACATGGATTTTTTAGAAATCCATACGATCCCAATCTTTACCTCAAAAATAAAGGGGGGACATTGTGATTGTTTTTGTCTATATCGATCATCTAGTCATCACTGGTAGTGCAGTGAGGATGATCAATACAATGAAGAATAATCTTAATCGATCATTTGACATGACAAATCTTGGGATAATGAATTATTGTCTTGGATTAGAAGTATGGCAGAAAGAGAATCACATCTTTGTTTCTCAGATGAAATATACCAAGACAACACTCGAGAAATTTAGGATGATGGATTGCACACCAATTTCTACACCTATGGAGAAGATATTGTAGTTATCTTGTTAATATCCATCTCCTAAGGTGAATGCCACTCTCTATCGGTAGTTCATTGGGAGTCTCATTTACCTTACCTACACTAGACCATATATTAGCTTTGTTATAAGCTATCTATCCAAGTTTATGCAGGAACCCAAAGTTTGTCATTAGAAAGTAGCAAGGTGCATCTTGAGGTATCTCAAAGGAACAATGGATCTTTGTCTAGAATACAAGAAGAATGACAACTTCTTCTTGTCAGGATATTCGGATTCAAATCATGCAGGTAATATTGATGACAGAAAATCCACTTCAGATTTGTATTCTTTATGGGATTTGGACCAATATCATGGGGAAGCAAGAAACAACACTTTGTTTCTCATTCTTCCATAGAAGTTGAGTATCATTCTACGGAGAAGTTGTCTATGAAGTAATTTGGCTATGTCGCATACTAGAAGGACTTGGAATACCACAAGACAAACCGACCACCATGTATGTTGACAATGAAGGTGTTCTCAAACTTGTTCGTAATCCAGTTTTTCATGAAATAACAAAACACATTGAGGTACAGTTCATTTCATACATGAGCATGTGTTGAATCACAACATCGAGCTTCAATTTTTTCCAACAGCTAAACAATAGGAAGATATCTTCACAAAGTCACTTGCACGTGACAAGTTTGATTTGTTCAGAGAGTTCCTCTCCTCATCCCTTGAGACAATGCACAATTAAGGGGGATGTTAGGTTAATTATTATTTACCTATATTAATTTTGCATTGCATATTAATAGGTTTATTTATTTATTGGTTATATGGTTATATTTCTTCATAACCATCTAATTGTCTTTATTTTGCATACGGGTGTTGTTATATTGTTTTAACAATATAATTGTTTGATTGTATTTAATATTGGTTATGCTTCCTGGATATCTTTTTGGAAGCTTGTATAAGTTAGATATTGTTGCACCTATGCAACATCCATATTTGTTTGTATCAAGCTATCCAATATGTATAAATATTGTAGCCTACTCTATTGTATTTTGATTCTGTTGATTAATATAATTTACAGGATTTCATTCCTGTTCTATAAATAATGTGTATACTATGTATACTTAGTTCCTTTACCTTTTAGGGGTACCCAATTGTTCTTTTTAAGAATCCTATATGAATACATGTTATCGATATTTATATAAAATCTTGAATCTTAGACTAGGTGACTATTGTCCCCTCAAAATTTTCCTTCTTTTTCCAAGTCTGGACTTAGAAATTTTTGAGTTGTTACCCTTTGAAAATGGTCCAGTCTGAGTTTTGAAATTTGGCACTTCCCAAGGGATCAAGGATTCTTAGAAACACCTTCATTAGATAGATAATTATTTCCCCTTTCCAGAAAGGTAAGGAAGTCCTCCTAACTCCTTGTATTTTGCAAGTTATGGCTCGACGAGTTTGGAGGGGAAATTTTCCCAGGTGGGCCCATGGAGAGAAATTCGACACTTAGCCCTTTTGGCTAAAAATCACAAAAGTCACAAAGTGGCCCACAGTGCCCACGGATAAATCATAAGGTGCCACGTGTCAAGGTGGAGCGGCAGGGGCATAGACATTTTTGGGAAATTTTTCCCAATATGAAATCAAAAAGAAAAAGCTAGGTCTTTGGCCCGTGGATGAATCAAAAGGTGCCATGTGTCTCGAGTGGTGGGGCCACAGAGATTTTAAGAAATTTTTCCAAAAGGGAAAAATTTAAAGTTTGACCCCTGCCAACCCTAATTTTGACTCTATTTTTTACCAGTTTTTCCCTAAATCTTCAAGAGGCCATATCTTTCAATCTAGAGCTCGATTTTTGCATTTTTGATATTAATGGAAAGCTAGTGAAATTCTCCAAACGATGGACACTTAAATTTTAAATTTTCATGGAGTTTTATGATATAAAATCAAGAAAACATCTCTAGCATGCAAAAAACACAAAAAAGTTTCCCTCAACTTCGCTCCAATGTTCTCCTGCCACGTGGATGGCCCTATTTCAAATAAATTAGGAAAAGGATCGAACGGTTCATATGCAAACTAGAAAATTGAAATATGAAACACATTTTTGCACACATAAACTCTTTTTGGGCTCGTCAGAAGCATTTTCTTTGTGGCAGAGGAATTTGGAAGAGGGAAATGATCAAATTTGTTTGTAATGATTTGGGTTGAATGTTTTAATGATTTTTTGAAAGTCTTTATGAAAGGCCAAAGAATCGAATTTGGAAACTGGAAGCATGTTTTTGCGAACAGAGGACAAAAATGATTGTTAGTCTTCTTCTATTCTCCTCCTCTACATTTTTCTTCTATTCCCACTCATTGTACAAGTTTCAACTCTGAGATCAATAAAAAAGGAAGGAATTTTATGTCCCCCTAATGGAAAAATTGATTGGTGCTTTGTGACCAGCGTGTTTTATTCTGTCTTGTGCTTAGAAATTACAAATTTTTCTTTCTTCTATTAATTAATGCATGTTATGAAACTTCCAGTTGATGTGTGTGGGAATCTGACACTCTACCCACAACATTGATTTCTCCCTCCTTCATTCTCACTCCATCCGCTTTCTCAGATCGATTTCGATATAGCAAGGAGTTGTTATTATTTCCATATGGATGGTGGAGTGTTCTCCTGTGGATCTCTCGTTTGAAAACTAAACATAAATCCACTTTGGTTTTACATGCTAAATAATGGGATTTTCACCATTCAGATGTAGAGGGACTTAGATTCCCATAAAGCATTGGCCTAAAGCACACAAATTTTTCCACAAGAAAAAATTCTATGCCAATGCAAAGACATAAGAAAACGTAACCGAGCTTGTGATAATTTGGCCAAAGTTTTTAAACATGCCTACCATGTTTACATTCCAAGACAACATACTAATTGAAATAAATATGTCCTTCACCACACTTATTTTGTTATCTATAATGGTATTTCTTGACTTATGTTAACCCAATCTGAGTCAAAGTTACACACTAAACAAGGGCGTAACATGCACTAGTGTGGAGGACTACTCGTGGTGACTAAGGATACATAGACATACTCAATCAACTTACGTCGATTGGGTGTGTCTAGTCACCCTAAGTCAACATGAGTTGACCACAACACTAGCTCATGTTTCTATCTTTGTTTAGGGTGGAACCATGATCCAAACTTCCACTTATGTCAATCGAGTTAATTGAACTAAGTGGGGTGTTGAGCATAGCAGTGCATCATAGTATCCTCATAATGACACATGTCATTATGAAGGTACTATGTTGCAGTTGTTATGTTACAACATTCAACTGAGTTTCCTCAACTAGACTAACATACTTAAGAATATTATATTATTAACCCAAGCAATTATTATCTTATAGTTTAACGATAACAACGCTTTAAAGGTCTACTAAGCACAATTTAACCCAAGAAGGTTATGAGATGTAAATTACATGAGAGGTAGGTATGCAAATAAAATCTACTT
Organism: Taxus wallichiana var. yunnanensis; assembly: GCA_018340775.1. Classification (NCBI taxonomy): domain Eukaryota; kingdom Viridiplantae; phylum Streptophyta; class Pinopsida; order Cupressales; family Taxaceae; genus Taxus; species Taxus wallichiana. The sequence goes on along the minus strand of CM031239.1, from coordinate 646,261,426 downwards.
TCCTAACCATTCTGAATTCATGCTTATGTTTATCTTAATCTTAGCTATTTATTTCCATATATTGATATGTCTGAATTTTATGTTAAGAAAGTAAGATCATTAGATCTTCTTACTACAGTTTTAGCTTGTAACAAGCTTATTGAAACTTTTACTTTAGACTTCATAATACCATAAGTCTAAATCTTGTTATTATCCTTTTTAAACATTCATGTTTCAATTATAGAAATCAGCTAAGGAAAACACAACCAATCATCCTCGTGATTTAATCATAAACCCATAAAAGATATCATATATAGCTCTTTGTTTAATTACAAGGAGGATATCCTTTTTCCTTATTAAGGATCAATGTCCTATTTATGAAAACAAAACACCTTTGCTTTAGCATAATAAAGAATTCATACACATATATATGATCTAACCATATTCCCTTTTTTACTGCTTTAAGGATCTACCAAAGATTATCAACTTAGTTGTGCTCTTTCACATGAAATGAAATCAACTATAAGTGTAGATCCTTAATCCTAGAGGCTTATATATAACAAGTAATATGTTAAGTTTAGTAATCCCATATTACATATATATCTATATTTCCCCCAACATGAGTGATATTACCTAGTAATATTGCACAACTTATGTGATGAAGGTCTTATAAGTAAATCAACAATCAACATTCACTCAAGCAATTCATTTATAAAAAAGAGTTCTCCACTCTCTAAACTTAGGAAATATTTTAAAGGATTACAAAAATGTCATTGCATCAATATAAAACTAGTTTTAATACATCTTCTTTTTCTCAACAAAGTACATTTCAAGTGAATGTCGCTACATAGACATCATAATGAAGAGATAATTTCTTTAGTAAAATAAATGTAACTTTCTATAAGTCTTTCTCCTTTCATCTTTTACGAAATCCATCTACAAAATTGTTAGCACGAGTTAGTTCATATGAACTAAGCATGATAAACGCTATATCATTAAAACAATGTGCTTTTATCTAACTATTTCACAAAAGGAACCTTGCTGTTAATGAAACGGTTCCAACTCAATAATTAAGATTAAACATAAAGACTTTCCCATAAGATTACAAAACCGAGAAAGAGATCATAGAATCTACAAGAAGTAATGTTTAAGTAAGAACTAATTAAATCAACATAATTAATTCTATCTCAAACACAAATATGAAACTCATTACAACCTGTTAGTCATCTAAACAACAATATTAAGAAAGAGGTAATTCACATTTCTAACTTAATCTTAACTTCTCAATCTAGCTTCCAACTTAAGTTCCACAAACTCAACCTGTTTGTTTATTCAAGAAGAATTAAATTGATATAATCAAACTACCTTTCTAAAATAAGTATGTTGTTTTAATATTCAAAATGTTAACAACCTGCATTATGACTGTATGATCAAACAAGAAGATACAAACTACATTTCATCCATTCCAACAACATTACCTAGCCAAGGTACAACTCATAATCTAAGGATTATGTTGATAAAGAACTAGTCCAATCATTACAGGTAAGACAAGCTTAACCACACAAGGGATTGGGTACAAGACCAACAATAACATTACTCACATTAAGAGTTCCCTAAAGGCCTAAATTCATTTCAAAGTTAGAAACTAAAAAGAACAAGATAACTAACACAATCCATGCTTCAAAAACATCCACATTTGCATGTTCGTTGTTTTCAAAAGCTACCAAAGAAGAATGAGAAAATCATTTTAAACAAGACACAAGTTCAAAACTAACCAATTTCAAATAAAGGAAAGGAATACGAGAACTACAAGTTTAGAAATAGCACAAGACCCATATCAATGCCAAGGAACAATCTTACACTCAGACCAATTTGCATTGAGGTCAAGGAAACACCATGGTCAAACACAAATATTCGAGTGCAATAAGAACTACAACCACAAAAATAATGACACTATACCCCCAAGTAATCTAAGTTCCAAAAACTCAAGAATTGGAACCTACTTGAAGGGAATATAAAGATATAGAAGAAAACAAAGTTTAATTGGTCTTTGCCATCCCATACTAACCAGTTATAAGTTATACCAAAACTTAGAAAAATCCAAATAAAAGTTACCTCCTTTTACAGGCCAACCCAAAAGGGTTTTCATTCCAAGCTAACTAAATAAACAAAAAGAAGAGATGATACCAGTCCTTGAAACACACCTATTCCACCCATGAAGGACTACAACTACCACCAAAAAAGAAGGCAGATATATCAAAATAGTCTCCCTAAAATAAAAATCACTTCCAATTCTTGGACAAACTTTGAATGACCAATATAGATCAACAAAATATAACTTAGAGCAAAAAAATCCCAAAATGTGTAGTCCCCCGAACTCGACAATGAAAAAGAATTGAAACTAGAACTTGATAAGCATACCTTCTCGGTTCAACTTCCAATGAAAGATACTACCTCCCATACGAGTATTAACAATGATTCATTCCAGTCCTTCTCAAAGGGAAAAACAATCAAATTCTACAAATAAACATAACTGGTTTACCAACCATTGGGAGCTTCATTGCTAAAGTGAATCACCATAAAGGCTCATGCAGAATAACCTTATATAAACAGGCGTCCTAAACAATCACGATCAAGGGTTAGAAAAAAATAACTTGATCCCCAAATCATTAACAAGAAGAAGAAATGGCTAAGCTAAATCCATAGATTTCATCAAAATCTAGCAACCTTTTCACATTTCCTAGTTACCCATACAAGGTAAACATTCCAACAATGAAACTAACATAGAATTCAATCAATATCCAAGGAAGTTATTATAAAATAAGCTAAACACAACTATAAATCAATCAATACAACCCATATTTCATAATCAATACAACACACACAACATCATAATGCATCCATAAGAAACCAAGTCAAAATGCCATTGAAGCAAGAAGGAGAAACATTGAGCTCAAATAACAATACCAGAACTATTTCAAAAGAGAAGAGTTCTTTTAATGAAAAAACTTAAATAAAAGTAGAATATTTAAAGAGATAGGGCCTATCATTCCTGATAGTGCTCCTATCTTCTTTTCCTCATTTCAAATCTTCAAGAAGAACTTCTACAACAAGATTTCCACAAAAATGCCAAAAACTGGGCTCTGAAACTTTCCTTTTCTTCCTCTTATAACTTCCTTGCTTATTTTTCGTTACCATCACCGCCATGCAAGGAAAAAATAATCATGCACAGATTCGAACTAGAGGTTCAAAAATGAAAACCACATGTAGAGCTATAAAGCTCCCAAAACTAAATGAAACAATGAAAACCGAAAACCACCTTTTCCTCTAACTTCTCCTATTTCCCGTAGTTTTCATAATGGATGAGATAAATAAATTCCAACAGACTGAAAAGTCCTTACCTTATTTCCCACTTTGCCAAATCATTATTTTCCATAACCAAATTTTAAAACTCCATGCAATAAAATTTAGCAATTTTTTTATTATTAAGGATAAATAGTTTTAAAGGGACTATACCCTGAGTACAAAAAGGCTCAAGTAGCCAGATACCAGAAGAAGAAAACCCAACTAAGAAAGGATAAACACCTTAAACATGTAGGCTCACAAGCCAGATATATCAGTAAAGTGAGTACAAAAAGATCTATCCAAACTGAGATCTGAAGAAGAACAAAAGGACCAAAATACTTCAAAGAGGGATCCAAAACAGGGCATCCCAGCAAGAAAACAATAGCAAAACCTCTGAAAAATAGCAACTTCACAACAACTAAACGACACCTAGGCACTGCACTATTTGACTGCCCTATCAATATTGACCTTAATTTTCTAAAGAGAGGTGAATAGCACAATGGCCGTGGCATGTGAAGGATCATTCATGTCTTCATGAGCAAGAGCAAGGTCACGAGTCTCATTAGAATCTCAGATGTCATCAGGGATGCCACTAAGGTGATAAACACTTCTCACATGTTGCTCCATAAAATTATAAACCTCTTTCAGTGCAGAGATGATGCAGTCGTGACGGCCCTTGGCATTGCCTAGCCTGGCATCAAGTGAAAGGAGCTTCTTAAAAATCTCAGCAGTAGTATCATTGTCCTTAGAATTTTGTAACTTCCTCTTTCCTTTGTTTTTCCCAAATTTCTAGGAGCATTTTTAAGGTCTTTAATCTCCTCTTCAAGCTTTCTAACCCTGGTAAGAAGATCCACATCTCTACATTCTTCAACAGGTTTACTGATATGTAATAATTTCTCGAAAGTTCAATATCCCTGTGGCTACGCAGAATCCTTTGTGAAGAAGGCAAGGAAACCTTATCCTTTTTTCCTTTCATCTTTCTGCTAGAGGTAGTAGAGTCCAGACCTTTCTTGGGCAGGGATAGGGAGAATAAAAGGGGAGTAGGTAGAGGGTGAGAGCAAGAGATGTAGTGGTGGTGGATGAGCAAAATCAGACCTTGGTGTAGGGGAACATCCCGGTATGATTCTGACTTCTAAAACAAACCTCTCTAAGGAATTCAACAGATAATGTGGGAAATTGATGGTTATATTCCTATGGAAATGATTGAGAAATATTAAATGCTTCAGGGAATGGTGCCATATCTTCCCTCAAGTGTGACATACCTAACCATCATTCATGCTATCTCAGCAAAGGGCTCAAGGATAGAGGCCACTTTTATGCCATTGTGACAAAATCAAGGTGCTCCCCTTCCTCGAGAAATTTTTTAGCCTCAACCTCATGGTCGACTCTTTTGTTGAAAGAACTTAGCTCCATCCAGGTTCAGCCCTGTGACTTGGGCGATGAGTTCTTCAGATATCTCAACCTTGACTTCTCCATACTCAACAATACATTTTCTCCAACCATTTGCAAATTTCACCGAGATGTCCTGGTCAAAACCCTGCATCTTTTTAATGAGATTTGAAATACCCCCCATTTGTAGATAATGCCAAAGAATTGTCATTTTTCCAAGCGAGGTTGTGAATGGGTTCGGTCTTACATGGAGGTCCCCCATTTTTCCAGAATTGTTATTACTCTACACAATGGTAAAAATTTTAATTCCGTTCGACTTTATACCATCTCTGCTTTTGAGACCTCTGAAGCGTGCAAAATTTTAAAAACATCATTTAACTTACCATTGAATTTAATAATCACGTCCTTGGCACCTGCTTTGTATCTATTAATGATTGTGCTCAAAATCATGTATATCTTTAGTGATGTCATCTAGTACTTTGGTTGGAAGAGGGTCGCCGCTTAACCATGTTTGCATTGTGTTGTTGACACCAATATTTGCTAAACTATCGGCCACTCTATTGCCTTCACGATAGGTGTGGATAATCGTACAATTATCAAAACAATTACAAATTTCAATAGCTTCATTAATGAAATCCCTAATAGACCAGCTTGGGGTTGCTTTTGATTTAACAAATTAATAATGTTCAACGAATCCCCCTCAATTATAATATTAGAAATATTACAATCTCTAGCCAACCTTATTCCCCATAGCGCTGCTAAAGCTTCCGAGTAATGATTTGTTTGCTTACCCATCTTGCCAGAAAAAGTGGCAACAAAGTAGCCTCTGTGATCTCTGATCACCCCACCACCTCCCGAATCCCCAGGATTACCTTTTGAAGCTCCATCAAAGTTCATTTTGTACCATGCAGTGGGTGGCTGAATCCAACGTATAGAAGATCTATCAATGTTGTTGTTATCCTTATGCTTAATGCTATCAGTGCCAATGTTCCAAGCAACAAGAATGTGCTCCTCTTCCTCGGGATAAAGTTTATTTTTGGGAGGCTTAAATATTTCAATGTTGTCTTTCACTACAATGATAATTTCTTTAAATACTTTTGTACACATCTTTCTGGTATTTCTAAAAATAACATCATTTCTAGCTTTCCAAACTCTCCACATGGTGTGAGGGAGAACCAGTTGCCATAGCCTCCTGATCACACAATGCTTATATGGGGAGTTCCATTGTTCCCATGCCTATAGACAAGTATGGGGGAAAACCCAATTCTGATTGAAATTCTCAAAAATAAGATGCCAAACTTTGGAAGTATACTTACAATGTAGAAAGAGGTGTTTAATGTCTTCAGCTTCTTCTTGGCACATGCAACATCTGTTAGGCATGATAAAACCCTTCCTAATGAGATTTTCATTAGTGAGAATCTTACCTTTGATGATAAGCCACCAGAAGAAATTTACTTTAGGAGTTAGCTCAGGCATCCAGAGCTTGTGCCAATCAATTTCACTTTCAATAGAAGCAAAAAAAAGAGTTATAACCAGATTTAACTGAATATTCTCCATCAAAGGAGTCTATCCAAATAATCTCATCCTTATTATCATGTTGACTGATATGTATTAGGGAGAGATGAGTCTGCATGGAGGAGACAATGGGGCTGCATATTTTCCTCGTCAACTTTGAGTTGCTTCTAGTTCCTTCTTTACAAACACCTCAATATAGTCTTTGACTTTCTTTCCATAATTTTTAATTAGGTTATCTTTGATGGAGCTAAAAGTGGTATCCCAACTTATGTCAGACCAGATGTCATGCCAGAAATCAATGTCCTGTCCATTTCCAAGTTTCCATCTATAGCCCTGAGAGAGAATATGCCTGATGTGAAGAAGATTGTTCCAGAAAAGTGATCCATTTGGAAGCAACTAGTCAAAGAGAAAGGAATTCATGTTTTGATTAGAAAGATATTTGACTTTGATCAACTCAGTCCATGGTTTCTGCTCTTTGATTAGCCTCCAACCCAACTTTGTAATTAAAGCAACATTCATATTTTTGATATCTTTGATTCCTAAACCCCCGATCCTCTTTGGCTTACAAACCTGATCCCATGCTACTAAATGATATCTAAACCTTTCTTTTGTCCCATGCCATAAGAAGTGTTTTTGAATTTTTTCAATGCTATTCACCACTGCTGCTAGAATGTTGAACATTGACATGATATAGATGGGTAAATTCTGAAGAGTGATTTTAATCAATAAACATTTACCAACGCACTTGAGAGGATAGCCCCTTTCCACCCAGCTAATTTTTTTTGAAATCTCTTAAGCAAATCATTCCAAACCTCATTAGAAACCTTACTAGTACTCATAGGGAGTCCTAGATAAGTAGCTGGGAGGGAGTTGATTTTGCAACCAAGAATGAGAGCAATCTTTTTTTGTCTTTCAATAGGGGTATTGAAGAAGTATACCGAGCTTTTATCAAAGTTTACTTTCTTCCCGAGGCTTCCTCATAGAATCAGAGAATGGTTTTGATAGCCTTAGCTTCAATGATGGAGGCCATAAGGAGCATAATAGTGTCATCAACAAACTGCTGATGGGAAGAAATCTGATTGTCTGAAGTAGGTTGAAAGCCTTTTATCATACCATTGTATATAGCTTTTGTAATAGAACAACTGAGACTATCAGCCATTATGATGAACAACAGAGGGGACATGGGGTCCCCTTGTCGTATGCCTCTATTGCTAGCAAAAAAACCAATAGGCTCACCATTGACAACCACTGAAAATCTAGGAGATGAGATGCAAGCTTGGACAATTTTTCTGAATTTATTTTGAAATCCAAACTTGGTCAGTACCTCATCCATGAATTTCCAAGAGACTCTATCAAATGCCTTATGCATATCTAACTTTATTGCCATCCCAGCTTTTTTTCTTTTAGCCATTGAATGAATTGTTTCATGGACCATAATTACCCCATCCTGGATAATTCTACCTTTTATAAATCCACTCTGTTGTTGGGAGATAATTTCTATGAGAAGAGGTTGTAGTCTAGTGGTTAAAATCTTAGTGAAAATTTTGTAAACCACATTAACCAGGTTGATTGGTCTAAAATCCTTAGCATCCAACTTTCTTAGGTGCAAGCACAATATGCGTGTTATTTAATTCCTTAATTAGATTTCCAGTTCTGTAAAACTCATTTACAGCTTTCAACAAATCTTCAGAGCATATATCCCAACATCTTTGGAAGAAATTAGCAGAGAATCCATCAGGGCCTGGAGCCTTATCACCTTCTAGAGAAAAGACAACTTTTTTCAACTCCTCAATGGTGACAGCTTTAGAAAGGCTCTTAAATCTCTCTTCTGGAAGCAAATTGTTAGGAATGGAGTCTAAAAGGAAGGAGGTTGCTTGCTCATTATAAGAATTGTTCTCAGTTAAAAGATTCTCATAGAATTTTAGGGCTTCAGCTTTAATATCCTTAGCATCCTTAGTAATGGTACCATTCCCCTTGGAGACTTCAGTAATTCTGTTGCAAGCCCTATGCTTGAGAGTGGTCATATGAAAAAAATTTGTGTTTCTATCCCCAGACTTTAACCAAAGAGCTCTAGATTTCATTCTCCAAAAGGTTTCCTCGTGACTATTGATATTATGCAGGTCAGAAAGAAGTTTCTTTTCTCTTTGGTGATCCTCATAAGTCATACCTTTCATTGAAACTTTTAGCTCAAACTCTTCCATTTGTCGCTTAATCTCTTTTTTCTAATCAAAGATGTTGCCAAAAACCTCTTTATTCCAGGTTCTAACCTTTTGCTTCACATTTTTCAACTTCTGAAGAAGTTTGAATTGAGTTGTTCCTGTCCCTTCCCAAGTCCACCATTCTTTAATTCTATCTAGAATGTCCTCATGCTCAAGCCACATCTTTTTAAATTTGAAGTTACAGTGAAAAGGCTTAGACCAATTGAAGAAGTTAAGAGCAATAGGATTGTGGTCAGAACCAGTTCTGGGTAAAGAGGAGAGATGAAAATTCTGATTTAAGATCCAGTTAGTAGTAATGAGAGCTCTATCCAATCTTACCTGAATCAAATTTTCTCCAATTCTTCTGTTAGACCAAGTGTATTGATTACCATGAAGTTCAATGTCCATAAGATTGAGATATGAAATGAAGTCAGCAAAATCTTCCATGCTAGTAGAGAAATTAGAGTTCCCTCCAAATTTCTCCCTAGGGTTTAGAGGAGTGTTAAAATCCCCCATAATCAACCAGTTAGAATCCTCAAAATTATTTCTAAACCAAGCTAACTCTTTCCATAAATTTCTTCTACCAGCAGTAGTATTTGGAGCATAGATATTGGAAAGGATCCAATTAGAATTGTTCTCAAGACTTTTAAAATTTATAGCTAAATGATTTTGAGAGGAGAAAAGCACATTACCATGAACAATTTTAGTGTCCCAGAAGACCGCTAAACCTCTAGAAGCCCCTTGAGAATCAGAAGTAGCAAAGGCAACATTCTCCCAGAAAGTCTTTTTGCACTCTTCAATAGCTTTAGTTTTCATTTTCGTTTCTTGAATTAGAAGGATACTGGGTCTACTTGATCTTCTAAGTTCCTTAAGCATTCTTTGTTTAGGACCCCCATTTAGTCCCCTAACATTCCAAGATAAAACTTTCATTAAAAAAGGATTGGGGAGGTGGTTTCTGGATGGCTCAAAAGACTTTGAGTACCATCTGCAATTTCTTTCTCAGTCTCTTTTTTCCTTACATCACTTTTGGAGGGTCTACCTTTTTTATAGATAACTCCAATATTCACAACTCTTTTACAAGAGCTCTTGTGATTCTTGAATTGGAAGCTTCCCAATTTCCTATTTGTTTATTTTTATCACTATATAGCGATTCTGGGATTTCTTCAAAGCCTTTCAGTCATCGTTTCTTTCATCGAACTATGATGAATCCATCCTTTTCACATTCAGAAAGGATCTTTGTCGATGCAGGGGTAATTTCTCCTTCTTCTTTTCCTTTATCAAAATCAAGTTGTTGAGCTAAAGGGGATTCTCTATTGTATTCATTGTCTATGAGCTCCTCCATTTCTTTAAACTTTGTATCCTCATTTAGATCTCTTGCTATGGATTCCAGTAGTTCTTTAGCTTTTTCTTGTCTCAGCTTGTTCAGTTCTTTATTCTTCAAAGAACTATTCTGATTTACGGTTCTTGATGAGGGAGGGGAGTAATTTTCTCCATCTCCTCTTCATTGGAAATGGTTAGATGGATGTAAACTTTTTCATTTACTTCATCCACTTCCATGTTCAGTTTTATAGGATTTGTATTCTCAAGCACCTTTTCCTGATCTTTTTCCATTTCCTTCAGATCTTCTTCACCCTTTGTCTGATCATTTTATTTTTCCTTTCGAGCTTCTTCACCCTTTCCCGATGGAGGGTTTTTGGTCTCCACAGCTTTCTATAGACCGGTGGCCTCTTTATTATGGTCTTAAAACCCTTTTTTTTGTCCTTTGATTTTCAGATTCATCTGCATGCAGCGGTCTTTAACCCTTGCATGCATATCTTTCCGCTTTTTTTATAGAATTTATATCAATCGAGAGGATTTTTCAGCCTCTACTATCTCTGCTTTTGCGTTGCTCTTCGAATGATCGAAGGTTTATCATGTTGTTGCTTCCTGCTCTCTAGACATTTTTCGGCAAAATGCCCTAATTTATGGCATTTAGGACATCTTAGCTGAAATGCCTCATATTCTATTAACTGTTTCCATGCCCCAAATTTTGATTGAAGAATGATGTATTCAAGCAACTCCTTCTCCATTTCAGACGAGACACAAAACCTTGCAAAGGCAAGTCTGGATCTATTTTTTGTAGGCCCATCTAGCCCGATTGGACAACCAATCGATCTAGCAATATGGAGAAGGATTTCATCATCCCAAAGATGAAGGGTAGTCTTGGGAGTCTACACCAAATGGGGATGGTATGTATATTCTCAGTATTAGGGTTAAACCCTAGATACCATTTTTTTAAAAAAATCCCCATATTGCCAATACACTAGGGGCCACCCAGAAGGACTGAATCCACATCTACCTATTGATTGAAATGGGCTAAAAAAACCCTTTGCCATGGTGGTGATATTTAAATCCCCTTTTGCTTCCAACATCTCATGGCCCATTTTCTGATAATATCAACATTGGGTCTGGCTCCCAAAAACTTTCCAATGAGGCGAGATTTGTTTTTTCAAGAGCTCTATGTAGACAACCATCAGGCACTTGTATGTGGGTCACACCCTCCTTATCTTTTGTACTTTTAAAAGTAGTATTCATTCCAGATGCAGGGGAATGGGGACCCACATTTTTGTCAGGAGGTACCTTAACAATATCTACCCAAGCTCTAGATCCAATGCGAATATCTTTATTTTGTTCTGCATCTAATGTTGTCACCTTAAGAAGATGTCGACATGTTGACATGTTGAAAGACATTCTCAGAGCCAAAGCGGCTGAAACCACACTCTCAAAACCCTCATGCAGTCCTCCATAAGTAGCAAATTTGTATTCCTCCATAATTGCATCCCCTTAAGCTAAAATTTAGCAAAGTTGACAGCTCAGCTTCCACCAAATTTCCATGCATTTGCCGAAATTGGTGGTAACAAGGTGTTTCAAGCCTCATTAAAACCTTTTAAATACTTAGAAATTGGTGCCACCGACACCTCTCGATATGTCATCCATGTCACCCCTTTTAGGCTAGTCCATTCCCTTAGGTTAGGTTCAAAAAATTAGTTTAGAAACCAACTTAGGTCCTTAGGTATAGTTTATTAGTTTAGTCTTAGAATATCCTAGTTACATGACTTAGGATTACCTTCATCTAATAAAAAACCACATTAATAAAATCATCTAGCATAACTTAGGATAGGATAAAAACTTAGGAACTTAGATTGAATTAGGTCCCCCAAATAATCATTCAAATTACCAATTCAACATCACCGTATGAAGAACCAAAAATGATGCTCTTGGATCACTTATGAGGACGTGTGCGTAAGAGGTCACATGTGATCCCGCGATAGCACTGGGTTCCAAAATCAAACATTCTATCCAGCTTGGTCAAGATGACCTTGATGTCATAAATCCAAAATCATGCCTTGGATCACTAAAATTGATCCAAGGTATAGCTATTCTACGCATCAAAAATCATAAAGACTAAAGCACAAGTTCAAATGTAATATAGGCTATGAACGAGTTTAGGTTGAATTACTTTCCTCTATCCACATGCAGCAAACATTCAGCATAAGAAAGAATGAAATACTTCATTTTAAATTCAGAATATACATGGCAGGATTGTATCTATTTTCAAAAGATAAACATATCATCTACAACAAACATGATTTCTTAGTTCACAAGAGTACACCATCTTCAAACAAGAATCACATATCAACATTTGCAACTTTGAGTAAAGAAGTCATCATAGATATCAACCATGTTAGAGGCATTACACTCGCATGTGAAAAAATTGATCCTACTTTATATAGATAGTTAGTTGGGATTTTGATTTATCTAACTATCACGAGACTAGATATTTCCTATGCAGTAGGAATTACTTCCAGGTTTATGTAGGAACCTTATAGATATCATTAGAATCTTGCAAAAAGGATTCTTAGATATATTAAAGGAACAATAAATTATGGGTTGCATTATAATAAGAATGAAAATGCTAACTTATATGGATTTTTTTATTATGATCATGTTGGTGATGTATTGATAGAAAATATACTTCTGGTTTATGTGTTTAAATTTGGTGTAGGTGTCATTACTTAGTGCAGCAAAAAGTAGCCAATTGTTTCTATCTCTTCAACAAAAGCTGAGTATAGAAGTGCAATGGAAGCTACAAAAGAGGCTTTATGGCTAAAGAGGTTGTTTGATGAGATAAAGATGAAGGATCTAGGTAGTGTTCCTTTGTTATGTAACAACCAAAGCACCATATATCTTGCACATAATCCAATATAACATTAGAGGAAAAAGAACATTGAGATATATATACACTTCCTCCATGAGAAGGTGCTAAGTGGTGAGATAGATCTCAAGTTCATGCCGAATGAAGAACAGGTTGTTGATATCTTCACAAAGCCCTGATTGCTGCAAAGTTTTGTCACTTTCATGAAAATCTTTGATTGTCAAAGTTTCCATTGAGGGGGAGTGTGCATGAAAATGTCACCTCCTAATGGAACTTGGTTTTTAACAAAAAACAAATAATTTTGAGCATTTGTAAAAGACCTTCTGGCAGTGTAAAAAGACCTTTGAGTGTGTATACTTCCTCGGTTTATTTTTTAGAAAGAAGTGTAGAAATATATTAAAGGTAGCCTTCAGTAAAGTCTTTAGTGCTATTGAGTTTACTAGTAAACATCCAATACAAGCATATTATTAAGGAGGTCCTTAGTTATAAAAGGCTCCTATATGCTTGGGTTCAATAACTTTTTATGAGAACCTAGTGAGAATATGTAAAAATCACAAATCATACTTAGCCACTAATCATGGGATGATCTTTGGGATTCCAAATCCTTTTGTACCAAAAGGTAACTTGAGTATGATGAAGGTGTTATAATTCCTTCACTCAATATGCTAGCCTAAAACCTTTATGGTTTAAGGATTGTAAATCTTGTAGTGTACAATGGGAAGGTAATCTATTGGCATATATTATCCCACTTAAAATTAATGGGAGTGTTAGAACATAATGATTAAGTGGTCTAGCTAACCCTTAATGTATATGGGCCCATCACTAATATATAAAAGTTAATATTTCATAATATGAAATATTTATATTTCTATTATTAAATATGCTAACCTAGGTATATACTTTCAGTTAAATATTTAATATCATGAAATGATTATATTTCTAATATTAAATATTATAAACCTAGGTATATGTGTCAACCGATAAGGTTGAAAAGGTGGGTCGGAGACATACCCAATCACCTAATATAAAAAGGACTATAGGTCCTCATTTGATATGTTCGAATGAAATATCAAAGGTGAATATTATTTTACCCTTGTGATTAGGGTTGAAAGGAGGAGGTGAAAGTTACTAGATGTAAGTTTGGTTCTTGGAAAGTAAAAGGTTATTTCATAGTGGTTTTTACCCTATTTGGGGTTTTCCACTATAAACATTGTGTCACTGTGTTCTTACTTTTGGTATGTATTACTTAATTAATATGTTATGTAATTTTATTTATTACATTGCATAATGTTTAACATTTAATGCTTTATGGTTTATGTTAATATTTAAATGCATTGGTTGATTAAATTCATAATAATTAGAATCCTCTAAATTCTAACAGGGGCTACTATTGGAGACTATTGGTCAAAAAGGAGGTTTTGAAGATCATTGATCTATTGCACGAGTTTCAAGACTTATTTCCATGTGGGTAACATGAGTTTAAAGGTGTTCACCACTCCTTGGGGGAAATGAAAATCAAGTTAAAGGAAGTTGCACACCCAATTCAGAAGAGACCTTCTCGAATAAATTTGAATCTTCATGTCGAATTCAATGAGGAAATTGACAAGATGATCACATCAGGCATCATTGAGGTTGTTGAGGAATTAGAATGGATAATTCTGATGGTCATCAACATTAAGAAGGATGGTAGGATAAGGATTTGTGTTTATTACATGGATTTAAATGCGATATGTGTTATTGACCCTTTTCTAACCCCCTTCACTGAGGAGATCCTGGAAGGAGTAGCTGGGCGCAAGATCTATTCTTTCATATACATATTCTTAGGATATCATCAGGTTAGAATTGATAAGGAAGTCCAAGAAAAGACAACTTTCACCACTAAATGGGGAAGCTTTGCCTACACAGTCATGCCTTTTAGACTAAAGAACGCACATGTTGTGCTTTCATGCATTATGGTGCAAGCATTTCAAGACATTAACCATAAGTTTCTTCAAGTTTACCTTGATGATTGAACAATATAAGGATTAGTAAGGGATCATTGTAACAATCTAAGGCTGATGTTTAAGAGATGTCAGCGAGTTGAGGATATCCCTTAACATTAAGAAATGTGTTTTTGATACTCCATTTCAAACCCTTTTGGGGCATATCATATATAAGGAAGGCTTGCTGGTGGATCCTGCCAAATTTTTCATTATTGTGGGATTGGGGTAACCTACCAGCCAGAGCACAATGCATGGATTCCTTGGGCATACTGGGTATTACTAGAAATTTATCAAGGGATATGGTAAGATCGTCACGCCATTGGAAGAGTTATTGAAACACAAAAGTGCATTTCACTGGGGAGAGGCACAACAAATGACGTTTGATACATTGAAGAATAAGCTTATCATTGCGCCCATATTACACTTTCCCTATTGGGATAAGCCATTCCATGTACATGTTGATGCTTTGGGGATGACGATTGGGGAAATCTTAGCACAACTGGAGAAGGAATTGTTGACCACCCCTTGTGTTTTTAGTAGGAAGTTGACACCAGCAGAACAGAACTATACTTACTACTGAGCGTAAAGAATTATCAATGATCTACGTGCTACACAAATTTAGGTAGTATCTGTTGGCAACACCCTTCATATTCTACATGGACTATGTGGCATTGAATTACTTGATAAACAAGCTCGTGGCGCATAAGGGTGCATATGTCGGTGGGTCTTGTTGTTTTAAGAGTTTGAGTTCACAGTTGTTGTGAAACTAGGAAAGTGTAACTTAGGACCTTACCATTTATCGAGGATTAACTCAAGGGAGGAAGTGTAGAGCATTGAGGATACAATGCCATATGCACAACTATTTAGATTGTGTCGTGCACCCTTTGACTTGAAGATATTGTTGTGTTTCTCAAAACGGGTGTGGCACTAGATGGAATGAAAATGTTGGAAAGACAATAGTTAGCCATATGTGTCACACCCTACATGTTAATTAGTGGAGACTTATACAAGTTAGGCCGCGATGAGGTTTTGTGTTGGTGTGTGTTAGAGCATGAACGTGTTGTAATCATGGAGGAAACACATGGTGGGATTATAGGAGGACATTATGCAGGGAATGCAACCACACGTAATATCCTTCTAATAGGTATTTGGTGGGAAATGATTTATAAGGATTGTATTGAGTTTTTACAAAGAGACTGTGACCATTGACAACGCCTTGGAAAACTAGGAAGAAGAGATAATATTCCCTTGAGACCGATCACTAGCACAAAACCATTTTAGAAGTAGGAGATTGATTTTTTAGGACCGATTTCACCTGCCTCGTGAAGGATTGGTTTGCGCTATATCATTACATGCATAGATTATCTTACGAGGTGGGAAGAAGCAACACCTACAAGGGATTACACAACAATAACAACAACTAGGTTTTTGTGGGAAAATATAATCAGCAAATATGGATTTCTGTTGAGTTTAACAAGTGATAGGGGTACTCATTTCTTGAATGTGAAATTCATAATCTTGTTGGTAGAATTCATGGTAGCCCACCACAAGACTACCCCCTATCACCCATAAGCTAATGGAATTGCTGAGGCATTTAACAAAATTCTAATCACATGTTAACCAAGATTTGTGATGTGGGAAGAAAGGATTGGGATGATAAAGTTTATGTTATGTTATGGTCATACCGGACTACTTATAAAAGACTGAACAAGGCCACACCTTTTCAATTGGTGTTTGGCATGGAAGCGATGTTACCTATTGAATTCATGTTACCATCACTACGTATAGTGCACGTAGGAGGGTTAGTGATGAAAAAACACTTGAGGAGAGGATTGATAAGTTAATGCAATTAGATAAGAGGTAGGCTATTGCTCGTTGGAGTCAGAAGATAGAAAAATATAGGCAAAAGGCATGGCATGATAGACACATCAAGAATAAAAAGTTTGAGGTTGGGAAGATGGTTCTATTAGTATGATTCCAAGTTTCTATGCCATCCTGGGAAATTCAAATTCCATTGGATGGGCCCGTACATTGTATCCTATATACTTGATTTAGGTGCTTTCCAGTTACAAGTGCTGGATAGAACATGGTTACCAAGCCATTTCAATGGGAGTAGGTTGAAGCCCTACTATAAATAAGTATTCTTTGTGTTTGTAAATAAGGTAGTATTTCCATTTAGCCTAGGATTTCCCTTAATGCATTTCCTTTCTTTGTGTTTCCCTTTCTCGTTACTTGTTCCCTTTCTTTTGTTATTGTGTGCATGTTGTGCACCAGTAGCCACTTATAATTTTAATATTTTTCTATGCGCAGAGGACCACGCATCTTTATTTTTGTGGGGTGGAGTGATGCGACAAGTAATCTTTGGAAGTCAGGTAGTGGAAGTTTTGTTTGATGGCCCAGATTGAAGGATCAAAAGTGCATAGTTTGGAAGAGAGCACATAGAAAAGGTGAAAATAAGGAATTTTGTGTTAGGAAGGATTTACAAAACCACGTACAAGGGTGAGAAGCACGAGAACAACATGAGGTAGGTGATGCCAAAAATCGGGGTTAGGGAAAAGGAAGTGCCTTTGGTGCTACAAGAGCGTGCATGTAAGGGTTTAGATGGCTCTGATTGAAGGATAAAAAGTGCATAGTTTGGAAGAGAGCGCGTAGAAAAGGTGAACATAAGGAGTTTGGTGTCAAGAAGGCTTTACAAAAACCATGTACAAGGGTGAGAAGTGCAGGAACAACATGAGGTAGGTGATGTCAAAATCAGGGTTAGGGTAGAAGAAGTGCTTTTGGCGCTGCAAATGCGCGCATAAGGATCTTCGGTCAGTAAGTGTTTTTATGCACTAGAAGGTTATAGAAGTTTTCACGCAGGATTGGGTATAGGGGTAAAAGTGCTTTGAAGGTTGGCTTTAGAAGAAAAATCTACCTTTATTATAAGGGTACATTGGTAGGTGGCATGGCATTTATTGGAGGAAAAAGTAAAAGCTATAAGTAGAAGGTTGGGATACATTATTTTTTACCTTACATTTTTGATATTGAAGAGCTCTTGCAAACTAGGGCATCCTTGAAGAAAAGTTATGTGAAAAATATTTGAGTGCATAACTAGTTTGATCAGCGAACCAGAGTGGAAAAAGAGTACATGGGTGTGAGGGAGAAGGTTGTAGAAGTTTTTGAATCCCACAAGTGAATACATCGTCTTGTGGAAAGAAGGGTTTTTCCAGGTTAGGGTTCTACAGCTAGGGCACATGATTAAAGGGATTTTCATGAAGGAGTAGAGCCAGTAGAGTTGAGAAGAGCCAAGATCAAGAGAAAGAAAGAACTTTTAGTGACCCGACAAAGAAATGGCACCAAGGAAAGCAGAAATGTTTCACCAAAGAAGGGAAAGGGAAAAGGGAAACAAGCTATTTCCACCAGTTTCAACAAATAATGGTACGTAGAGATGCAATATCCAGACAACATATTTCTTGGAAAAGAATGGGTGTCTCATGTTAGAAAGATGGTTGTAAGTGACTATAACCATCGAACGAGCACCATAGAGAATGAGATGGCATTGGAACTAGTTCTCCCTATAGACAAAAGGACACCAGATGGAATGCCTATCTACAATGATGAGGTAAAGGTGAAGATGGAGAAGTCTAGGTTATTGCAACTCTATGAGTTGCCCTATTTCATCAAACTTGAGCGATTGTACCAGTGGTTAATATCGCACGTACATGAAGACCATTTCTACTTCGTAGGATGTAGAATGCAGATAACTCCCCAACTAATTTCTAAATTTATTGGTCTTACCTATGAGGGAGAATCTTTTGATGATGACTTGGATGACAAGGAGGCCATCAAAAATACTTTGGAAGCCTATGACTACAAGAAGGGGTCACGATACTTTGACATCTCTACAATTTTCGACTCAGTAATGAGGATGGCCGCATGTTTGGTCACAAAACTAAATGGGCAGGAGAGATGGACATATATTTACAAGGCTTGGTTGAATTTTTCCATAAGATCTTATAGGGGACCATCTATAACCTCTTGGCATTCATAGTAGAAGATATCATCGGTGCCGCACGTGATGGAGAAAATATCATGTTTGGTAATGTCCTCCTTACCATCATCTTTTTGGAGATTGGAGTGCCCGATGGGCCGATAAATTTGTGTGGGAGTACCTAGATGAGAACCCTTCCCCGCTAAAATATTTGAGAAGTACACTTGTGACACCATGACGGCCACCCACAAGGCGCGCTAGAAAAATGGTATAAGTGGATGTGTGACACATTCAACGCTGAGTGGAGAATACCCGAGAAGTTACCTATTTTACTACAAGGCAAGGCTAAATTCTCCATGTACTAACATTTATGTATTGGCAAGTTTACTCTATCAGATGGCACCAAGGGTCCCTAGTGCAAATTTTCATTCTCCTTCACAACACAATACTTCCAGCCATATTCAATAGATTCAAAGAGGTAAAGAAGCTAAGGTTTGACCTTAGCATGGTAGACCAGGATGACTGTGAGTTGTGCAGGACATTGATATATCCAAATAATTACACCTATTTGGAGAAGTATGTCTCCCATGACGTACATATGTTGAAGCCAATGACATTTCCTGTTACTGGGAGAACCACATCAAGGGTATACTCGCGCATAAGGACTAAATATGAGAAGGGTGCTTACATTGAAAATTATATCTCTATCCCAGAAGACCCCACCATAATAAAGAATGCCATGCCAAGGAAAAGGGAGAGAGAGGAAGCCCCAAGAAAAAGGCACCAAGTATACAAACATTGTAGTCTATAGGCGTGTAGGAGTCAGGTGCAAAACCAAGCACCTATACACAGAGGAAGAAGTCCCATGTAGAAGAGAAAGAAAAGACACCTAAGGAAGAGGCACTAGAGAAAGAGAATCCCCTTGGGAATAAGAGTCACCGGAAAGAAAGGAGTCGCCTAGGGAAGAATAAAAATAAGAGTCTCCTATATTGGAATCACCAGTTAGGAAGAAGCAAAGAGTAACAAAAGGCGTACTCAAAAGAAACAAAGATCATAAAGGTTGATAAGGGTGATAAGGATGATGAAGATCACAATGAGGCTCAGAACCATCTTGTGTACGATGTACACGAGTCGAGGAGGGAAATGAAGAGAAGGATGAGGACGAAGGAGGCGCTCATGGAAAGGGGAGAAGTGAGGAAGTCAACATGAAGGATCAAAGGACTCCAAGCTTGACTAAGGAGAAGATAGAGGATGCCATAGAAAGGGAGGTAGTAGGCATCATAAAAGACTTGGTGGATCAAGAGGTGGAGCGCAACACCAAGAAGTACTCAAGGAGACAGAGGGAAGTGAAAGTGTAGAAAAGGAGTATGGAAGCATGGGTGGAGATCCCAGCCTAGCGATAAGCTTCCCAAAGGCAACGTGCACATGTGGAAAGGGTATGGTAGAAATTAAGGAACAAGAAATGGCTTACATCAATTAACCAAATAAGGTACTATGCACGCATTTCCAAATTATCGTGCCTTCAAACCAACTCCTTGCATGGTCTTATTTCGATGAAGATGGTGTGTACCCATGCACAAGGAAGATGTTGTCTTGGGATTTTGAGTCCCATGTTGATGAGCTTGAATTCAAGGTCAACCATGAGGCGTTGATGAAGATACCAGATACTAAGGGAGTAAACCCTCTGGTGAATTCTCAACAACTATCAAATGAGAAATTTTGTAACGCACTCAAAAAAGTGTCAGTGGAGGTTGAGGTGAGGCTCTTCGGGAGAAATGATAGAGTAAGGGTCTTAGAGGAAGAGATTGAAAATAAAAATGAAGAGATCATTAAAAAGACAAGGAGTTAAAGCAAGAGGAGTTAATCAACGCACAATACATGTATGAATTAAGGGAGGAGAAGGAAAAGGTGCGTGAGATCCATAAGAAAATAGAGATGATTTCAAATGCCATAATATTGAAGCACCTAGACCTAGCCCCACTTGAGAAAAAATACGAGTCAACCATACAATGCTCAGAAGACTTGACCCGCATCGTCACCATGGAAAGGAGGCCACTCGCATTAGAATCAACAGAGGAGGTATTGACGCTCCAAAATAAGGAATAAAAATATAAGATCAGGGAGACAATTACTCGGTGACTGAGCTCCTTTCCACTGTAAATACCTCCACGCAAATGGCTGAGGTTGTTTATGACAATTGCACTGATAGAGATAGGGTAGCAAGCATACTGGTTGCTATGCATGAGGCATATCTGAAGGAGTTTCAAGAGAAGAAAAAAGGAAATAGGGTGAAGCAGGATAAGATCTTAGCCAAGGTTGAGAAAAATATGGAAGAAATTGAAACCTTGTAGGGTTTGATTAAGAATCGATTAAGGATTTATATCCCCGGGAAGTCATAGAATGGATGCACCTGGACGATCTTAACAAGAAGCTAGAAGGAATTGTAGATATATTGAATGCTAAGAGTGAAAAATTGAGTTTTGATGAGGTGAGTGCTTTAGTGGGTGACCTACTTCAATAGGCGTAGGGTGAGGTGGATGCCTGGGAAAAAATTAAAGAAACAATAAAGAAGGATTTCCCACTCCTACAACAGTAGCATATTCTTCCATTCTTTCATTTTTTTAGACTATCCCTGTCGCACTATTATTTATTCTTTAAAGAAGTAGGATGTTTCCGAGGATGGAGAACACGCTTAGTGTGGGGTGATGTTGGGCCCTAAAATATTAGCTAAGTTCCAAAGGGCGCACGCGTGCAGGACCAGTGAGAAGAAGGGCACTCGAGGGAAAGCACGTAGGAAAAGGGGTTTAAGAAGGGTTTAAGTGAAACCAAGGTGTGCACGGAAGGAAGAACAAGAGTTTAAAGGACTTAGCCATATTTGGCATTCTAGAGGCACTTGAGGAAAATGTGAGTGTTGGTGTGTGTAATTTCCACATCATCAGGTGAGTCATCTCACTTAGGTGAGATCATAGGTCCATGTGTCATTTAGGGGTCATTATGAGATTCTCTTACACGTCAGTGCATCAACGCGCAAGCATCATATGCATCATTGGGAGTTACACTTCTATTATGGGAATGTAACTCCCCCTCTCTACTCGAGTTTTCATGATTGCAACATTGGGGTTACTCAACGACCTCCTATATGTACACCCCATTTGATCTATGAGATAGAGGAGAGTTTTATGGCTTAACCAAGTTCTTCCCGTGTTTCAAATCTTTGCATGCACATTCGGTTGATGCTCACTCCTCCCGAGATCTCTTCACGCTACCGTTCACATGTCTATTGATGTGCACGTCATCCCTCATGATCCTCGCTTGCGGGTTTTAAACCCTCTTTCATGGTATCAGAGTGGATCTTGTGGATCCGCACCCTTCGGAATTTCTGTGTGTGTTTTCTAGCTTCTGGTGTGATATTCATTTCTCATTGTGTGTGTTGTAATGGAAATTCTGACCGCACGCTTCTTGCATTGATTCAGGTGTTTATACCTCTCTTTGGGTTATTCATGGTTAGTTTGGTCGTGTTCAAGTTTCTAGTGTTTTTCGAGTTTAGTGTCTTTGACTGCTCAATTCTCTAGGTTTACATGTGTGTTTAGAGGTGTTTTCCTGAGGTCTAATGCGTTCCTAGTTACAGATCTGCGTATTTTGTGCTAGTTTACATTGGTTCTCCATTCTTGCATTAGCTTGACCGACAACTTGCTGGTGACTCAGCTCTTGCTTCCTGCAACTCGTTTCTCTGACCATGCTCGTGTTTTCTCGTGTTTGGCTCATGGTTCGGCCTTGCCCTTTGCTATTTGGCCTGTGTTTTGGATTATTGGATGACTCGTGTCATCCCTGGTTTGTGGATTGTGAAGTTTCGAATCCTTGTGTTCATTGTTCATTCTTGGAGCTCCCATAGCCCTCCAACACTCTGCATGTGGTGTTTCACACTCCCACAGCCATTCAATGCTCCACTTCTGCTCGAACCGAACTCCTCAAGCTCGGTGTTCACTTCACTTGAACCAAACTCCTCAAAGCAAACGTCAAACTACTCCATCTCTATACACAAACTTAAAGCATGTGGTGTTTCAGACCTACAACATTGGAAAATGCCTTAGCTCCAGACCAGCTCCCACCTGCTCATGGAAACTTCCCTACATCACGTGGAATCAGCTACTCCATCTCGCACATAGGCTATCTGCTCAATGTTTGTTTTTGTAAATTATAGTTACCAAAAACATTTCTTTTTAATACTCTAGTGGTTTTTGCACCTCCACGTGGATCTCCAGCCTTCTTCTTCTTAGTTACCTACTAACCCCGCAACATTTCCCCCAAAGACGTAGCTCTCAAAACTCCGCTCCACGCACTGCGGCCACCCACCACGTGGTCTCCTTGGCGCTTTGGGTTTTCACGCTAACCTTCTCACTCTCCAAACATGGGCCCACCTCTTCCACTTCTTTTTTAATGTTTTAGGGTGTTATAAAAATAAAACATTCATTTTTATTGCATGTAATAAGTTTTAGACTGTTGTTTTGGCTTGTATTATGCCCTTCCTATGCTTATCGAAGACGAAGGGCGAGGTCCAGGGTTGGCAAGAGGCTAATCACCCCTCACAGTCAAAACAAAACCTAACTAAAAATTCATGTCATTTCCAACGGGTACCCACACGATACCCTTTACACCCATTTCAAGCACTTTTTAATGCGTTTTGCAGATTTATTACATTTTCTCATCAGTTGCAGGAATTGTTTTATGCTATAACTTTTGAATCGTTGCTCAAATCTAAGCACTTATTTAGTCAAAGTTACATGTTTTCTCTCATTCTACATAATGGGATTATCAGTTTTGTAAATGCACTATTTTTATAAAGTGCCACATTATGGGGGGGTTGCTTGTACTCTTGGGCTTTCACCCACAGACGCATTATTAGCCGAGTCCGACGTCTTGCTTTTGTGCATCTTGCATTCCACATCATGGAGAGTGCTCTTTCTAGACTTGAGTGTCGTAGGATCACCTTACAACCTTCGCCACTTCTCACCGAGAGAGGAACTATTCAGCTTGGTGTGCTTCCATGGAACATTACTTCACCCACGAGGGTCTTTTACCCTTCTTGCTTGGGCTAGTTCCTGCACCCACTGATCATCGTCATCTGGAGGACTTCCTTGACACTTGTGACCATGTCTTTGGTCACATGATGATGCATGTCTCTCATTCTCTCTGGTTTCACGTGGTAGACTCAGATCCACCTCACCATGTCTAGAGCATTCTTCAGTCCTTCTATGGAGACCCTTCACATACTGCCGCCTTTGTTGTTGCTGTTGATTCAATTGTCTCCTCCATTTCTTCATGTGATGGCAGTTCCACTGACATAGACTCATTTGGTTCTACTTCTGATGATGAGGATTGTGCACCCAGTTCTGATGTTGAGAGTACTATAGAGGACTCTTCTCCTCTTTCTCTCACTATTCCAGAGAGTGTTGACAATCCCACATCTCATCAGATATCGAGCAGTCTCCTACTTAGTCTCATACAATCATCACACCCACCTCCTTTCCACTTCCAGTGTGCGAGGCCCCTTCCACTCCTCTACCTTCATTAGATGACTCATACCTATCTGACATCGCTCTTCTATTTGTTGAGCCCCCTCATTGGGACGAGTATCTACCTAACCTTAGTCATCTTTTCACAGAGTCTACTTGTGATGCACTACAAGTCCCTCATCCATCTACAGGTGTTTCAAAGGAGTTCATCATCTTTGTTGTTGGGAGTGCCCCTTCCAGGAATCATGTCACTTCCACATTTCCAGAGACCTTCATTGATCCACCCTCAACTGTGGATCCCTTCACATCACTTGGACATCCTTTTCGTGGGTGTTCCTCTTTTTTACTCTGACATTTCTATGCATGTGGCATTACCTTTGGTTCCTTGGCACTCACTCACTAGACCTATGTCACACTTCCGTGCACCAAACTTAGAGTTCTTCGTGTTGTTGCCTTCATTTTCCTTTGTGGAGTGGGTATACTTTTAGCACGTCATTTCTGTCCTTCCTAAGGGAAAGCACACTGTTTGGTGTGGGTGGCTCTTCTTCAGTCTAGAGGAAAAGGATCTCGTCATCGACATCCTTCTGGGAGACTTCTTAGAACTACAGAGTTCAGATCCATCCATGGCATCTTATGCATTCCTCTCGTCCCCCTCTTCTTCTCTCTTCTTCTCTCTTCTTCTTCTTTCCGAGAGATTGCCTCTTTGTACATGGGTACCATTTTTCAAGCTCATATATGGCCGGACCCATCCTTGGCATCTTTCTTAGATTAGAGAGTGTTTCTGTTCTCTTATGGTGGATGTTTTTCCCACTAGGTTTTCCTTCACTGCTTGGGACCTTTTCTTGTGCATGGGTACCTCATCAAGCTTTGTTCCGGACCCATTTCTCGTTTCTGACTTGCCGCCTCATCCTAAGTTACGATGAAGGGGGGTGTTGGTGTGTGTAATTTCCACATCATCAGGTGAGTCATCTCACTTAGGTGAGATCGTAGGTCCATGTGTCATTTAGGGGTCATTATGATATTCTCTTACGCGTCAGTGCGTCAGCACGTCAGTGTGTCATATGCGTCATTGGGAGTTACACTTCTATTTTGGGAATGTAACTCCCCCTCTCTACTCGAGTTGTCATGATTGCAGCACTAGGGGTTACTCAGCACCTCCTATATGTACACCCCATTTGATCTATGAGATAGAGGAGAGTTTTATGGCTTAACCAGGTTCTGCCCTGTGTTTCAAATCTTTGCATGCACATTCGGTTGATGCTCGCTCCTCCCGAGATCTCTTCACGTTGCCGTTCGCACGTTCATTGATGTGCATGTCATCCCTCGTGATCCTCTCTTGCAGGTTTTAAACCCTCTTTCAATGAGGACCCGACTAGGTGTGATGAGTGGATAAGGTGCCAACCTCAAACCTTAGAGGTCAAGAAAAGGATATTCCACGCAGGGAATATTCCTAGAAGACGTCATTACAAAGAGTGGAGGGTTTACAAAGGGATAATAATTCACCAATGGAGGACCACATCGACACTTGGAATACAATCTACTCGTAAGAGAAGGTATGGCGGTGCGTGTTGATCTTATAAAAGAGATGCTCGACTAGAGAAAAGAAAAAGAAAAAGTAGAGATACAAGGAGATAGAATACAAGAGATGATGGGAGGAAGAGAGAATTCATAGAGAATGCAGAGAATGAAGTGTTGTGGTAATGTTAGGGTTTAGAGAACTTAGTGCTAAGGGTTTTAAAGGATTCCATAAGCCTTTGTATGGCACTAGGATTTGTAACAAGGGTTAAAATGGGAAAATTATAGCTAGGGTCTCATATCAGAGAAGCTTGTAGGAGTTGAGTCTATGTCATTTAATATGTATGGTCTGAGATTAGTAATGTGGCTACCATAACTATGTTAAATCAATATATATATGGGTTCATTATGTATATCATGCTTAAGGGTGTAAACCCTTGTGTTATATGACTATCATGGTTCATATCTGGTTTATTATGCTTATTACAATGTTATTTAGTTTCTGTAATGCATTAAGGTGTGGACCATTAGTTGATCCTTCTACCTTTTTAAATAAGTGAATGTACTTCTACTTCTAAAAATCATCCTCCATTAATTGTGGAACCCTCTCACAAAGCTCACATAAATGAGGGGCTTGGTGCCTACGCGTGCCTCGAGTGAGCACCCATTAGGTAATAGGACATCGTACTTGGGGTTAGAAAATAGTATTGAGGGTAAATAAATGACTACAGATTCTCTAGTGCATTTCCTTAGGAGTTCTAGATTAGCAAATGAGGTAGTGTTTACTTGCTTATATAGGGTACCTTAGATGATTTGTCTAAGAAAAATTGATGCGAGATGAAGTACAAAGACCCAACAAAAAATATTAATTTGAAAGAAGAGTTGGAGGACATGTTATTCCAAGGTCATATGATGATGGATCAAAATCGTATATAAATTCTTGACCAAATTGTATGATCTTGACTTGGAGCAAAAAATACGCCAAATGAAGTTTGAGCCGATAAACCGATGTTTTTCTATTAGTTTTATGCATTGTATTCTCAAAATATGCCGACATGTTAGTGTGTAAGGATAAATAAGATAAACAATGGTCTTCAGAAAGTGCTAAGCGGGAATGGAGAAGTTTTATTTATCATGCATAATCAAATCAAGATTTATCAAAGTGTAAATTACAAAATTTGAGTTTTTAAAGTAGTCATTGTGATTATAGGAAGTTATAGGAATGTTCTGTGCAGTATGGGAAGAATATATTGTTATGGACTACTAAAATTAGTTTTTTGAGTGATTGAGTGGCGTGAATAGAGAAATAATCCATGGAGAGATAGGGATATGTCACCTTATCTTGGAATGTGAGCACAAGTCATGATTTAGGTGCAAAGTCAAATTTTTCAGTGCTAAATGATAAATTGCCAAATTTAGGTGTCTACCACTTTATGTATAAATCCATAAGCTAATATGTTTCTCTCTTGATTGAGGTTGATTTGACATCCAGAGTGTCATTAAGTCCATTCACTATGTTATATTCAATTAATTCTCTCTCTCTCTCTCTCTCTCTCTCTCTCTCTCTCTCTCTCTCTCTCTCTCTCTCTCTCTCTCTCTCTCTCTCTCTCGGTGTGTGTGTGTGTGTGCATGCGCGCGTGCATTTAAACAAAAAAATTCTCATGTCCATCAATTTTCTTTACATAGGATTAAAGACCCTCAACAATTATTTTCAACAACCACAAACACTTATATTGGTGTAGAACACTTGTTTTCGTACCATATAGTGTTTATCCATACTCCTCACATTCATACTTAAAAACATTAAAATATTCTATTAACCATGAATTCACCCCCGTAAAATCACATTTTACTTCCCCGTAAATCTCATTTACCTATCCTAAACCTCCCTAACCACCTATAACCCATCTTTATCCTAACCATCTAACCTCCTAACTCCCTTAACATCCCCATAACCATTTTATCTCATTCCCATACCTGAACCTACCCATTTGGAAGTGGTTGAAACCACTTCAAGCCGGGTTCCCCACTTTTCATTGGTCGTTAGCGATTCGAACGAATCGCCAATGATAATATAAGCAACACCAAATTCCTTGAAATGGATCCTGAGACATTTTCTAGTGAATCTCGACTCATTGAGATTTAGATGACATCGTCGATCATCTTAATTCCTTCAACATCCCCGTCACGTCTTTGGAAGCTTCGCAAACGATGTAAGGTTCCCACAACATTGTTTTTGTATTTTTCATCGAAGGTAAGAATATTTCATTTATCTTCATACTTAGCTTATCGAAGTCACATACAAGGTCATATCACCCTCGTGTCATTTATCTTGTATCCAATTTACATTTTATTAGAGAATCGGTCTTTTTCACAAGAATCGCTAGCAATTCATCCGAATCGTCATGATTGTGCATAATCCGCAATGGTTCCCGCCAATTTAGCATTTTAATCATATTTATCACATTTGCAATCAAGAGATCAATTTGTTTTCTCGCCTAATTTGTCTTCTTTCAAGTTGTTTCTCTCTGTAGGTTATGGTACCAAGTCAAGCACATTCTATCACAAGCATATACGACATTCCCATCATCCAATAGTCCTTTGTGTGGGATAAATTCAACATTGCATATGAACTCAGTGTTTGTGCCATCTCCTTGACGCCAAATGTTGATGGCATCAAAGATCAACTTGAAGTCATATGTGAAGAGCAGACGCGATGGAACAAGCCCGATTAGATTACTTCTTATACTTTGAGCTTGTCGTAGCTTTCGCATGGGCCACCTATTATGTGCACCAGATCTCTCTATCCCCATGGACTTGTAATCATTTCTTATTGTCATTTATCTTATTACCATTATGACTTAAGTGTAAAAATGAGTTGACACCATTCGAGGAAGCCCATTAGTTCGTGGATCGGCCTTTCGAGCAACTCGTCAAATCTTTTTCTAACATCTATCTTGGTCAACTATATTTGCATGCGAGTTCTCTCATTCGATGGAAAGAGGAATCCTCACGCGTCTTTTCATCAACTCATCTCGACATTACATTGTCGATGTTGGTATCATTAAACCCTTTGTCTTCCGAGTTTTGGAGTTTTGACATATAACTAACAAACCAAATTCACCTCAAACAATTCAAGGTTAACATTTTACTAATATTTTAAACATTAATTGAGCCACACCATTTTATCAAGCGAGAAAAATGTTTTCACAAAACGAATGACCCAAACTCTATAATACAACTAAGATATTATTATTATTATTCGATCACTTCTTTAAACAATTTTTTTTTTTAAATGACATTCCAATGAATTTCAAATTTAATATTAAAATTACCACATAAAAGTTAAGTAAACATCAAATTTAAAATTGAGAATATAAATAAAAACACTCATTCCATTACATTCAATATAATAAGAACGTTGCTATACGCAATAATTACACGAAAAGTTTGGGCATGTATACATAATTGTTCTATTGAATTCCCATTCGTAAATAAGAGAACCCTAATCGTTTCGCATATAAAACAAAGTAGATAAAATATATATATATATATATATTTGCCCACCTCAATCCGTAATATTTTGTTACTTTCCTATACACAATAATTATACAAAAAGTTTGTGCATATGTACATGATTGTTTTATTCACCATAATGAGAGAGGGAAAAATGGACTTTAGTTGAAGAAGACCGGCGTGTGTCCAAAAACAACAATGTGGACCATTATTTATTTAAGAGCATTGGTGGAAAATTAGGCTTGTGGACCATTACAATCTCACATTCCTTTCTCCAACCATGAGTGGAGCATTTCTTAGATTTTTTTGATTTTTGTTTCTTGTAATGCTAAGTGGGTTGCATGGGACCAAGAGTCCCC
The DNA here is from genome assembly GCA_018340775.1 of Taxus wallichiana var. yunnanensis. NCBI lineage: Eukaryota > Viridiplantae > Streptophyta > Pinopsida > Cupressales > Taxaceae > Taxus > Taxus wallichiana. The sequence continues at coordinate 646,231,950 of CM031239.1, read as the reverse complement.
ACAATCATGGCGTTTCTTTATACCATTGTGGAGCACACCTTTGCCCATTAGGGAACCTATTCCACCCTCATTTTTAACATTATCTTCTTGGGTTATATTAATATATATATATCGTGTCTTTCCTTTAGCTTTAGAATATTGAGGATTTTGTGAGATTATGTTCATGTTTCGGATACCCCATGGAAAACATTCTCTCTATGGATAGAGAAGGTCATGGGTTCGATTCTCTTTAGTCAACATATTCTCCTTTGTCACAAAAGGAGTCCATGAGAGTGTCAAGCACTTGACAATATTTTATGGAATGCGAATGCAAAATCGGCGTGCATTATCATGAAAAGTTTAATTAGTGCCCTTAAAATATTATACATGGAAATGATGTCCATCTTTCCTTGAAAAATACATTTCAATAGTGGTTGACCATAGTCATGATTATTTATAAATTGTCATGGGTTTTATCTTATATTTAATAAACAAGGGGGAGATATTATCGATGTCTATACGAGATATTTGTCTTATATGTTCTTATTTGCATTATTGCATGGATGGATGGAAAGCTCACAAACCAAAAGTTTATGACTTTAACATGGAAACATCCATACACATAATTATGAAGGGGGCCATGCCTACTCTAGAGATGTTAAAATAATATCCAAGAAAAATGATACCCATGATGCTTTCATTGGTTGTAAAGCATGGTATTAATTTCTCCGTTTAAAATGAGGTTGGTCTAATGTTGTTCCAAGAGTTGAAATGAGGTGTATTTAATGGTATTCCAAGGGTTTGTGGTCTATAAGTAATGCACTTTTTTAAGAACTTTATATGAAATCAAATTGTTTTTTTATAATTTATCGGTAAGCGTCTACCTTTTAAGTTGTTTTTGTTGAAAGGTGTCAAAATTTGACAATTTTTTTTTAGTAGTCTTTTTCTTATAATATTATTTTTTCCCGTGCCAAAATAAATATATAAATATTTGTATTCTCTCCGTGTAATTTGCAACTCATGTGCAATTGCTAGTTTATGTGATATCTTCGGAAAGTCACTCTTAGGATTCATAATTGTTTTTTCCTTACCATTGAATTTTATTTTATTTTTGGGAGGGATTTGGTGTTATCATATCAACTGTGTCTCGCTTACTAGTTTATTGTTTTTTTAAGTCTATAATATGTTTTATTCATATTCTCCCGCATTATTTGGTGTGCGTGTTTCTAGTGGAACTATGAATAACAATAATGTTTAAGCAAGTCAATATGCTTGTCCCAAAGGTGTTTCAAAAGGTAACAACTCCTACAAATGGAATTTTATATGATATTGTTTTTAATTGTCATTTGATAAAGCTTGCCACTAGTTTAAATTTTTTACTTTGGCTACCTATTTTCTAGTTGAGTCCTTCCCGAGAATATGTTTAAGAATTAACTATCCAATAATTGACAATCCCATGAAAGTAAGTTTCGTGGTTTGTAAAGCCTTACCAAAGCCTTTCTCATTTTAAGTTTTCCAACTATATACAAGTTTATGATATGGTGGTAAAAATATTAGACAAAACAATATTTGCAAATAAAAAATGTATACACCTTATTTTTCACTTTATTGACTTTTTTCTTTATAGGCACCATTTGTGCATTAGTTTCCCTAGAGTGGTGTCCTCAAGGATATTACCGAGAGTGTGTAGTGATAATAAATGGTTACGTCCATCCTTCATGAATTGCATTGGGTTGGTCAAGAGTGGTACTTATTAGAGAGATTTGATGTGTATCCTGATTATATCATATGTCATCACACCCCCTTATAGTCATCTCCTATAGTCACCTTTTATAACTTCTTATGATATCACCTTGTCATCCTATTACAATCACCCTCATACTCACTTTCAACACACATATATCTTCGTCATTTTCCTCTTAGCAGCTTTACTTCCATCTAATCTTACCTATTCAAGTGACTTCTCTATTCATGTATTTCTCTTTATCAATGAAATCAATAGTGGTCGATGTCATTGGGTGAGAATATTTCTATAGTTTTCGACACACATTGTGGTTGATGTCATTGGGTTAGTAGTTTGTCACAATTGACTAAATCAACCATGATAAATATCATTGGCTAAAATAAAATCTTAATGCCATCACCGATTATTTATACCCAAAATATGACTACACATTCCAATCATCATTCATCACTCATTTGGTTTGCTAGCACCCATTATTCTACCATTACTGATTAAGAAGGCCTTGAAGTTGGTTTTAGCTATCTTTTTAGAGCTCACACTGGAGCATTGGGTGCTTACGATATAAAATCATAAGCGTTGCACTTTCCAATGTCTATTAATCCTTCGAGTCATTGGAGTATGCAATTAGAGGTGTTCCTATGTCTTCTTCTATATGTTTATGGCCCCCTCAAAGAACTCTTTCATAAGGTGTTGCACGAACCATAAGGGGAAGTTAATGACTCAATGGCGTCTTTTGAAAGGTAAGTATCTCTAACCTCTCTTTTCCTTTGTTTCATTTCAGATTTAGATGTTTGTTGATGGGATCATGTATAGATTATGATAGGGTAGCATATATTTATCTATTATATTATTTATCTATTAGTTCTTACCTTATAACATCTCACTACCTTCTATCTTTGCAAATCTTTCTTTACGCAACCTCTTAGACCCTTACTTTAATCCTTGTGACCCTTGCTTTGCATTCTCTTGGATCTATTACCTTGTTGCTACTAATTTATAATCTTATTATCATCATTTTACTCTTAAGAGCTAGTTAAACACCACTATCCTATTCTAGGTCTAGGATTTGTAACCATATACCCAATCTAGAGCATGGAGTAATGCCCTCCTAGTCCCATATCTCCATAAATGTATAATATAATATGTGCATCTTTAGCATGGCTACTCTCACTATCCTAGTTTGGAAGACTCATTTTTTAGAGACATAAAGGATATTTTATCATGCCATTATTTATTTGCAGATACACAAAGTGGTGAACACAATACAAATCTTCATATTTCTTCCAATTTATTTGTATTCATGTTTCATTTTATCTCTTTAAAAATCTCCATACATCATCCTATATATTTCCTAATTCACATTATGACTATGTCATCACCTTTTAGGTTTTTTCTAGTGAGCCTCAACCCACTTAAAATATATATGGGATGTTTTTCTCCCTTCTATATCAACCATTAATTCTAAGCATTCATATTGCAATTTTTCTTAATCACAACAAACACAAACTATCAACACAATAGAGTCCAAATAGTATAAATATATCCTAGGTTTATCTCCAAACATTTTGATATCAGGGCCGTAGTCACTCCTAACAAGGATGACTCCCTTTTCCAAGTACCCGAAATTGATATTCCTATGAAACTAACCTCTCATAAAACAAATTTATATTCTTTAGGAAAATATCCTAATACTCTCTTCAACAAGTTAATCATGAACCCTTCTAGTAAGAAGTAACCCTAATATAAATCATCCTCTAAATATTTCTAATCTAGTGAATCCGTCCTCAAATCACACCACAAATCCTTCCTATTCTAGTGACTCCCTCTAATTGATACCAACCTTGTAATGGTCCAATTTTTAGGCAAAATGGATTAAATGAAATCAATGACAAATTAAAACATGATCCAAATAAAAACAAAATCTTGTAAATGGCATCTCAACCTATTCAATTCATTTTAGGACCTACTAATCATAATTTTACACCTTCATTTCCTTTTGAAACCTTGGTGAGCCAAATATTCTTACTACCCATTCACAATAAGGTTCTTCAAAGTTCACAAAATGAACCTTTAGCTCTTTACATCGCTTTGATGGATACATGGGTAATTTCCCCATATTTATATTATGATGGGACAAAATATCTCACTCTTCATCTTAAATATTTAGAAAACCTCTTCAAAGGGTGGATCCAAACCAATATTTATGTAACTACCAAAATACTTGCTAAAACCAACATAGGTGATGCCTTAGAATGGTATAATCAACTTCCTCAACACTCAATCACCAAATTAGTAGCCATAGTCCATCCCTTAATGAAAGAATTAAAATAACTATAACTTCCCAAATAAGTTCTTAATTTTTACTAACATGAAGAAATATCCTAACGAACCCATTTAGGATTTCATAAATAGATGGAAAATCACGCGAAATAAATCTAGCCATAGTATTTATGCGAAACATATTTTATATCTCTTTCTCTAGGCCTTAAATACAACTATACAATATAAGGTTTGGTCCTTATACACCAATACTTTGGGAATGATTTCTAACAAGCTAAGAGATGTGAAAACATAATGATAGCCTTCAAGTTGCCTCTAAAATAATCCAAATATCCACTTGAATCAAATTTTAATTTCATGAATCCTTCCCAAAATCAAATCCATCGTAATGTTAAATCTATCTCTTTTCTTATTCTTCTTCTTATACTTCAACTACTTCAATCATTGAATCTATTTCTCATAATTCACCTTCAAGCTATCAAACAAAAAATCATACCTATACCAAAGACCATTCATACTAATTTTCCTAGACCTCCATCCACTTTATATGAACACAACCTATTTTGTTGGTGGTATGTTAATGTGAGTCATTCTCATGGGAATTATCATGATATTCACAAAATTGTATTTGAATTTTCCTAGGTCTTAATTTTGAATTTAAATATCTCATTCAATAATGTTACTATAAATACCAATATTTGCTTCAAGATCATAGTAAAAATCAACGATAAATACAAAAACTATCTACAATCTTAAAAATATCCCATGAACAAATTTTTAGGCATTGTTGAAGGGTATTAGGAATTTAACCTAATCAAATCTCAATGTGTGAGTGTGTTGGTTAGGAGAAATGGCTAAGTATTAGCCATGTGCGAAAGTGGGAGGTCGCATGCAAAATTGTGTCCAAGGAACTAAAAGGAACAACTAAGGAATAGAGGGGCCTGATCATTTGTCAAGGATTAACTATGGTTAGGACACACAAGCATAGAATATACTATGCCGGATGCCCATTGTTCATACTAAACTACGTGCCCACATAATTAGAAGATATTGTAGTGTTGTTTCACACTACAATTGTGTGCAAAGGGTATGAAGACATTAGAAAATAAATATATTTCCATATGCTCAAAGCACCATATCATCTCATTGGAGGAGAATTATATAAGATGGGTAGAGATGAAGTATTGCACAAGATGTGTTCTAGAGCATGAGTGTGAAGCTATAATGGAGGAAGCACATTGGGGATAGCTAGAGGACACTATGCGGGGAGGAAACAACACATAAGATCTTATTGGCAGGTTTATGGTGGGAAACGTTGTATAAGGATACTAAGGCATTTGTCAAGGCTTGTGACTATTTTCAGAGGATAGGTAAGTCAAGAAATAGGTATGATATGCTACTACACCCTATAGTGAGCAAAAATTCGTTTGAGAAGTGGGAAATTGACTTTATAGGCCCCATTGCACCACCTCCACGTAGGACATCCACATGCTATATCATCACATGTATAAATTAATTGACAAAGTGGGAAGAGTTTGTGCAAGGATTGCAATGTAGTTAGACTTCTATGGGAAAACATCATAAGCAAGTATGATTGTCTATTGAGCCTTACAAGTGATAGAGGAACTCACTTTCTGAATGAGACAATAAGGATATTATTGGTAGAGTTTATGGTGGCACACCATAAGACTACACCCTATCACCCAAAATCCAATGACAATTCGAGAGGCCTTGAATAAGATCATGGAATAAACCTTTAAAAATATATGTGATGTTGGAAGGAATGATTGGGATGATAAGGTATTAGCTATGTTATGGGAGTATAGAACAACTTATAAGTGCTTGAACAAGGTCACACCCTTCGAGTTGGTTTTGACATAAAGGAAGTTTTTCTCATGGATTTTATGTTACCCTCCATGCGTATTATGCGCGCATGCGATTAGATGACTAGAAATCAATAAAAGAGCACATTGATAAACTCATGCAACTAGATGAATGGCACACCATTACTAGATGGAGCTAGAAAATAAAAATAATATATAGAAATCTTGGCATGATAGAAAAATCAAGAATAATACATTTACAAAGTGGGGAAGATGGTGCTCTTGTATGACTCCAAGTTTTCACACCATCTTGGAAATATCAAAGTGCATTGGTTAGGACATTTTGTAATAACCAAGATATTGGAATCATGCGCATGTCGATTATAGGTGTTGGATGGTACCATGTTTCCTGATTACTTCAATGGGAGTAGGTTGAAGGCCTACTATAAATAAGATTATTTTGTGTTTGTAATAAGGTAGTATTTTCATTTATATTAGATTTCCCTTTCTGTTTATTTTTGTTGTGTTCTATCAGTAATAAGAGTTTTTAGGCGCAAGAGATGATTACTCTATGTTAGACTGATGTGTAGAGGACCACACATACTTTTAGTGTGGGGTGAATTAGGTGCAAGCATGCACAAGAAGAAAATGTGACACTATTACTTCTTCAAAATATGGCAAGGTTGTGTGCAATGATGTGAGAGAATGGCACGCGGTGGAAAAATATATTTTTGCACAAAAGATGGATATGGTGCAAAGGTGATAAAGGATGATGGTGCTTGAAGGAGTTTCTCATATTGGAAACCATGTGATTAAAGAGCCACACAATGTAACATGAGGTAGGAAACAACAAGATAGACTATTTGGTAAGTGGCACAAAGGAAGATTGTATGCGGCGTAAGGAGGTGCACACAAGGAGGTTTATAGTATGGGAAGTAGTGGCACACATGAAGGTTTTGACTATCGTGTACAGAAGAGAAAAGCATGAGAAAAAGAAAAAAGAAGTGGCAGGTAAGGATCAATTGATGCAGATAAATTTGGGAAAACTATAAATAATGTGCGGGCAAGGTCATTCTTACCTTGCTTTTGAGAGAGCTTGTACATTTGTGTGATTGAAAGTGTGATTAAATGCGAAGAGCTAGTGTGGAGAACAAACCAACAAATTGAAGAGAACCAGAGCTGCATAAGTGAGTACAAAGACCTTGAATTTAAGATCTCCTTTAGTGGAAGTGGAAGCGAGAAGAGAAGGTGTAACGAGCTAGGGTTCACGAGTAGGCATGAAGAGCTAACATTCATAGAATTTGAATTTGTAGAGATAGGGCATGAATTAGAGGAGAGAAAGTGTAAGAATTGAGAAGAATCTTGGACGATTGGCACTAAGGAACAATATTTGAGTAAGTAATTAATTTCTAACACTTAGGGCATATATTTTACAAAGTTTAGGGTTTGTGCGGTTGAAAAATTAAACAATGGCACCAATGAGAGCACCAAAGGACAAGAAAAATGTTTTTAACGAGGCACCCAAGGATTCATTCTCGAAGATGCAATACCCACTAGAAGTGAACACTTGGCATCAAAATTTGCAGTTATAAGATTAACAAGTACAACCACCATGCACAAGGGCATGAAGTGGCCATAATTAAGGATTTTTACTCGAGTTAGGAAGAAGGACCACGAGAGGGTAAGAATATTGGATGATTCAATATGTAGGAATCTAGAGAAAGTTAGGGCCCTTCAGTTATTCAAACTACCCTATTTTGGAAAGCCCACATGATTGTTTCATTGGTTGATGTCGTGCGTACATGAAGACTAATTTTATTTCGCGGAAGAAGGATGAGGTTGAGTTCGGGATGATCGGAAGAGTTCTTTGGTAAGCACGACACAAGGGAATAATTAGAGATGGATTTGTGTGATGACCCAAGGATTGAGGAGAAAACCATGTTGTTGCAATACGAGAGGGGGAAAATGCATTTGACATTGAAAAATTTATGACCCCACTACTAGATTGGTCACATGATTGGTGAGTTGCAACTTGGGAGCTCGAGGCACTTGAACGAGGTCAAAAAAAATTTCTTCACATTGCACACAAAATGGAGAAAAAAAAAAAGTATAATATCACCTTATACGTATTTGTGAAGGAATTGTGGAAGAGGATGAGGTGCAAAATGAATGAGGGGATAATATCACTTGGGGCTCAATCCTCTTCCTGATATTATTTTGGGAGATTGAAGTTCTAGATGGCCCAAAAGATAATATGTGGATGCATCCTCTTGAAGAAAAGTCCCGATGAAGAGGTTTTCCAAATTCACTTGTGACCAAGGGTTTAATGATCATCACAAAGAGCACATTGAAAAGCGGTACAAGTGGATGCTCAAATCATTTGAGAATGAATGAAATGTAGTGAGGGAATTATCGATGTTTCTTGATAAGTAGGTGAAGTTTGTAGTAATGCAAAACTTTAGCCTTGCTTGCACTTCTTGTTAAATGATGAAGAGTATGGTTTATGCTGAAAATTTTCATTTGCATTCACCATCAAGTACTTTTAGTGCATGATGAAGAGGATTAAGGATGAAAAGCACTTGAAGTTTAATATAGATAGGGTGGATACAAATTACCATACTCTGAGGAAGAATTATGGATATGTGTACAAGGCATCATATCTTGAGACTATGGAGTTTGAGATGATGGACCTTAATTTGATCATGACCTCGTGGTGGCAAGGAGACATGCGGGGTATACGTCATCCTTTAACCAAAAATGAAGGAAGGAAAATAAATAGAATTCCAAGATGCCATAATGCCACAACTTCCAAGAAAGCACACAGTGAGTATTCCTAAGTGTCAACGCGAGAAGACTCTTGAGGCATAAGAGGAATAGGTAGAAGAAGAAGATGTCAAAGAAGAAGAACATGATCTATTCGTAGGTCATTTAGATCACAATAAGAGAAAGAATCGAGGATGGAGCATGGAAAATTAAGCACATCACACACTAAGAAGAAACCCACACGTGAAGAAGCACCAAAATAAAATTTGAGTCTATTGAGAAAGAAACCAAGTCCAATGAATAATTCAAGCCCACAAAATAAGAAACCTCAAGTAATTTACTTCGAGGAAGAAGAGGAGGACTTGGAGAAGATAATTGAAGAAGAGATGGAGCACGATGAAGTAACAAATACATGAAAAAGAGGTACCGGTGCATGCAAAGTGGATCCCACATTGGAGGATGAATATATTGAATAGTTGGTGCAAGAGGAGCCACATGTAGATAAGGGGCATGATGAAGGGGAATAAAACAAGGAATATCTTGTGCGAAACAATATGAAGAAGAGAAACAAGATGTGTGTGAAGAGGAATTTAAGGGTGGCAGAGATCATGAGGAAGAGTGTGAGGAGGAAGAAAGGGGAGGTGAAGGTAAAGGCACTTAGGATAATAATGACACAAGAGGAGAAACAAAAGGCACATAGGATAATATTCCACAGAAGTACCAAATAAGTAGTGCGAAGAAGAGGAAGAGAAGGAAACCTCCACAGGTCCTCATATGACATGTATAGATGACCCCATGAAGGTGCTCGGGTAAGATACTAGAATTTAGTAACAGTATTGAGGACCTCTTCTATTAAATTTTTTTGACAAGAATGAATCTTTGATGCACACGAGGAAGATGCTCTTGTGGAATTACCATGTGCACATGGATAAACCAAAGTTTGAGGTTAGTAAGGAGTCTCTCTCCGAGATGTAATTGAAGAAGATACCGGAAAATGTTTTCCCATCGTTGACACCATCACTGCTAATAGATGAATAAGCATGTAATACACTTATTAAGATGACATCAGAGGTAGGATGAAGAAATTTTGACAAGGATGTCTCCATCAAAAGGATGTGATAGGAAGAAGAGCTTAAGGAAAAATTTACAAAATATCATGGAGGAATTAAGGAATGAGAAGAAGCGTATGACAAATTCTTATGAAAAATCAGCCGAGATATAGTGAAAAGTATCACAAACATATTCTCTAAGTTAGTGGATCAAGCATAAGATGAGTATCCCAAAGAGTTTCATTACTTAGAAGACCTGATGTGGATGATGTTGATGGAAAGGGAGAGCGAAAGCACTAATGGTTGAACTATTATCCAAGTTGAAGAAAAATAATGAGGAGATTGGATAGAAGATAAAAGAATACGAGGCAATGATTATAGAGATCAAGGAGGAAGAAAAGAAGGAAGAACATGAATTTTATAAATTTCAAAATTTTGACCCAATTCTTAGCACACACACCGCAATAGAGGAGGTGGAGCTAAAGAAAATTTAGGCCACCATGAAGAATAATAAGGTCAAGCATGAAAAGGTGATGGCACATGTCATGGAGAAGAGGATCTGACCAAAACCTTGAAAGAAACATTGGAAGAAAGGCACAAGGAGACACGCCCCATGGTCATGCACAAAATGGATGCTTTGAAGAGTGATACTATCAAAAAAATCCTCTTAAATATTATTTTGAGTTAACAAAAATAACTCTCAATGCTCATGTCTTAGATGTTAGGAAAATTCGATCCCACATTTGGATTAATGGTAAAAGGTATGTGGACCTTGATATTGATGTCAAATATAATGGTCCCTTACTACATTTGATAATGACCAACTATCATATTGTTTCATGCTTGATAATATTAATTACCTTATCATCATCATAAACTTGGTAACCTCACCAAGAAGCCTCCTCTTTTTAATGATTTCATTGCTTTTGGTATCATATCACCAATGATGTTTTTAAGCTCCTAAAGCCCATTATAATTTCCATGATGGAAATTCTATGCTTGTGGAGGAATCCATTAATTTCCAAGTTGATGATGATGAATCCTATGAGGTTATGATAGTGTTAGAGTAGGTTGTTTACCTTATCTCATGTTTACCAAAGTACTTTATTTATCTTCTATTATTTATTTATCCTCATCCAATTATGTGTGGACATTTATTTATTTATTTATTATGAGGATATTATATAGTTATTAGGTATAATTCTTTCCTTCATATATGGTCTTGAATAGTTCTTTCCTTGATCTATGGCCTTGACTAGTTCTTTCCTTGATCTATGACATTGACTAGTTATTAGATTTATCTTCTTTTCCTATATAAGAAAGGAACCTTCTTATTATACGACGTGAGAGTTCCATGATATAATATATGATATTGCTGCTCTTTGTTTACAATTTTGTTTGTAAGTTTATTCTTTCGAATTAATTTCTGATTATTGAATGTGATTTTCTATTAACATCTAAGATCTTTATGGCTTGGACAAGTCTAGTTTTTGTTCCTTCTATGGTATCAAAGAAATAGATGTTGTATACATCCATATGTAAGTGTTTTTGAAAGTGAGGTTTAATTTTTCCATATATTTTGAGTTTATTGTTTTCACTTGAAACTATTTTGTGTAGCGTGGAATTATATGAAAAATGAAGTGCTTCATTGGATCTCGAAAGGAGGAAAAAACCCAAGATCAGCTTTAAAATTAGCCATTATTGAAGTAGATGATTTGAGAAGTTTTTTATTTACTTTTTCAGCAAAGTCACAATAATAATTTTCATTCAATTTCACGAGAGTGGTGTTACACATACATGTGGAATATGTATTCCTCACCATGCATGAAAATTTGTACCGTTCCATAGGATGACCAAGGAAAACAATTTCTAAGGCTTTGCAAATCTTTTTGGATATTTTTCTGTCTAATTGTTGGATTTTCTAGTTTTGGAGGTTTTTTATTGTTGAATGGGGATGTTTGGAGTGCGGATATGTGTTTTCGTATTTTTTCATTTAGGTGTCTGTATCTTTTATTTTTAAGGAAAAATGCATTTTTGAATTTTTTTCATGCAAATTCAAATAAATATTAGAGCTGAAAACTGGTAAGCTTATAAATTTTGATAGGAAAATCAAATCTGATTTCCTTTTTTCAAAATTGCTTATTTACCATGTTTATTCCATTTGAAATATATATTTTATTAAACACAAAAATATTATAAAGAGTCATTTTTGTAAAACACAATACAATTATAAAGTGCCAAATCTAGGGGGTTTGTGTATTCTTTTACTCTTTGGTGATTTTGAGAATGACGTATTTATTTTATCCTGCATTAGAATCACCCAAATTGACAAATCAGAACACAGAGCGCATCAAATATTGAGTTTCATTACTTCGGGAGACACGATCTTAGCTTCCTAAATATGAACTTCAGATAGAAATCAAGATCAAACCAACAAACCACCGATATTCCACATTTATTTCACGTCAATGTCCAGAGTCAGGATCATTGTGTACGTTATTAGATTTTAATTCTTCGCATGTAATTGAGTCATTAATGAAAAATAATTACCACACATGGTGACCAAAAATGGAAACAATCATTAAACACAAAGGATCACAAGCTTTAAATTTTAAAGAACAACTAGAGTTTACTAGAGAATATGATAAATTTTAGTACTAATGCAAATTTGATAAGTCTATGGGTTTGATATGAACTTTTGTAAGAGATAGTATTATGTTTCATTCGGAAGGATGTGACTCTCATTTCCAAATATAGGATAAATTGGATGGCTTATTTGGTAATGTGGATCACATGAGAGCTGCACAACTTGAAATTGAGACAATTTCTATTAATCTTGAAGATTTTCCATCAATTATAGACTATCTTACTAAATTCAAGCACTTGTTGAAACAATTTAAGGGGAGTAAAAGATATAAGAAAGATGAAGAGTGTGTTTACCTAGTTCTATCCAAGTTGAGAGGTCCATTCCAAATCTTTTCTTGTAGATTTTTCTATAGCATGGATGCATTAGGGGCGCATTCAAAATGCCTAACTTAGAAATTTGATGTCAAATACTTAATAGGAAGAATATAAAATGTCTAAGCTTGATTCATCCACATATTGTAAGGCATTAATAACATCCAATCCTAAGCGTAAGGGAAAACCAAAAGGTAAATCCAATTTCACTCCTTCATCTCTTTAGTAACACCTCCGACATGGATGATATCTATGATGACTTTTGTTTTGAAAGTTGCAAATTATGACATGTGATTTCTGTTTTAAGATGGTGTACTCTTATGATCTATAACATCATGTTTTTGTACATAATATGTTATCTGCTAAAGTAGGTACAAGTCTGCCATGTTTATGCTGCATAGAAAATGAAGTAATTCATCTCTTCTTGTGCTGAAAAGTTCATTGCTTGGGAATGAGAAATTGAGTTTCAGTTTTCATAATTCATTGGGATGCAGAATAGAATTACCTTGGATCAATTTCATCGATTCAAGGTATGCTTCTAATTTATAAACCTTGTGGTCATAATGACCAAGTTGGATAGATTGAAGGGTTCCTGGACTCTGACTGTACTAAAGTCATGAATGATCTCCATGGATCTCTACTTCGTATTTGAATTTGGGTGTTAATCTAGTTCTTCTTTTTGTTAAAGTGAGATGCAATTTTTACTATGAACATGGAACCTAATTAAACTATGTTCCTTAAATTAGTAACTCTATCCTAAAAGTGTAACCTAACCTAAGTTACTATGTTATTTTGTTAATATGGGATGTTAATAACAAAAGGGACCTAAGACTAAAGACTTAGACCTAAGGACCTATGTTAGTTCCTAAACTAATGTTGAACCTAACCTAATGTTTGGCTAACCTAAAAGGGGCCTATGGGATGACATAGAGAGGGGAGGTTGGTGGCATCAACTCCTATAAATTTATGAGGAAATTAATATGGTCTTATCTCTTTTTAAGCTACCAAATTTGGTGAAGGCATGAGGAAAGTTGGGGAAAGAGTTGGCATCTCCATCGAGTTTTAGTTGCATGTAATTTTGAACTTAGTCATTGCCAAACATAGAGGTGGCGGTGGTAGGAGAAGTGGAAGGACTGATAGTCCTATTTTGCATTTAATATTTTGAAAATGGTGAAAACTACCTAGGAAGAAGAAAGAGGGGTTTTGGTTTTGTTTTGGTCATTTGGTCTTTTTGAGCTTGAGCTCTACATGTGGTTTTTATGCTTTAGTTCGAATTATTGCATGATTATCCTTGCCTTGCATGGCATTTGAATGAAGAAGTCAACACTGTGAGAACTATAAGAAGAAAGTTTTAAGGGTTGTTGGCATTTTGAGGGGAAGAATTGAAGCTTTGCTTGGTGATCATCTGCGAAAAAGTGAATATCAAAGCTCTATCAGGCATGATAGGCCCTATTCATTAAGTCTTATGCTTTTATTTAAATTTTACCTAAAAATTACTCTTCTCTTGAGGAAATATTCTAGTTTTGTTTATGTGATCGAATATTCTTTGCTTCAATGATGTTTTTTGTTTTCCTGGATGCATTATCGATTTTGATATGATAGTGGAAAGTACATTTTGGGAGTATAGTTTTCATACTGGGTAATCTTGATTTTGCTTGAATCTTTATAACAGTGGCTTGAAACAAAGTTGAGATTTGTTAGGTGACCTTTTAACTATGGATATTCTTGCAATGTATGTATCTTGGTTTGCTAGAATTAAAGAATCTTTCTTAAAATGTTTCCTTTCATCGTTGTTGGAAGAATTAGAGTTAGGAAACTTGTTGGATATCTAGAATGTTCTAGGACCTTGTTGTTCGGTGTTTGTGTTTGATCTCCTTGCTATTGCAGACTTTGAAGACCATCGTTTGTTCTTGACTGGGGAAAAACTTATGCTAAGAGTTGTATGTTTTGAACATTAGTATAGCTATGTAGAAATCCTCATATTTCAACTTGTATGTTATCTTTAAAAGAACTTTGAAGGACTTCTTGTGTAGACATTACGAGAAATATAACTTGTAGACATTGTGTCTGATTGTTGATAATGTCAGTGGAAACATTATTCTATTTTAACTTACTCTAAAACTGTAAGTTATCAGAGGAATACCCACTTCGTGTTTTAGTCTAAAAACCCATTTTGGGTATCAATTGTTGTAATTTCTCATTTCGTTGAAAGTATACAGGATTGTATATCTAAAAAGGTCAATTTTGCCTTATTGTATACTTTTCATGTTCTCTTAAACCACTTTGGGATTTTGAGCTTGTAACAAATCTTTTGGAATCGAGGTATTTGTTTTGATTTATTGATGGATGTAACTCTTATTTGGGGGATGCTCAAATGATTATCTTCCTTTTTGTTAAATGGTTTTGAGTTCATTGGAGGTTTGTTTTGGATTAGACATGTTGTTCTATTTTTTTATTTCCTCCCTTCACTAGGATTTTAGGAAATGAATCAATTCTTTAATCATTTTGATATAATCATGCTTTTTGAACTCGTCTTTCCTGAAATGATGAAAGGTAAAGGTGGATGTTTGATTTACATTCCTTTTCCTGGTTCTTTTGCACTCATCCAATCTTGGACTATGTTGAATCTCTATTAAAATATTGATTGGTCGTATGTGAGATTTTCTTAACTACTTCAGCACTTGATGTGTGTTGTACATATGGAAATATTCTCTGTGTCTTTTCATTATTATTTGCATATGAAATGTTTACTCTTCTTCATATGAGTTTGGACAGATGAGGAGACTACAACCTCACTCATTTCCTCTTCAATCTTGGGTGGATAATTGTTCACTGGGGCATCATTGTTGTTCCTTCTTTGGTCTATTTTAGCTTATATCACCTTTTGACCTTGTGATAGGTCTTAGTGTATTATTGGCTATAAGGAAAAAAACCAAAGTTTGTGATATGCCGAGAGTAAGTATCGAGTCTTGTGTAAGTTTTGAACTTAACCAATCTGCTCCTTTCTGGAATAATAATGATTTGAGTAAACTTGTATGAGATCCTAAATGTTAGCTTGTTTTCTTAGACTAGTAGAAGCAACCTTATAATTTTGATAAGGTCTGTATGATGTTATATTTGATTGCTACCTTAAGTTGAATAATAAACTGAGTCTAGGATGTTTAGGATACTTAAATCAAGATTACTTTGATTGTTTATGATGATGTATTTACCCTTACTTGTCTGTATGATCTTAATTATGATTAATGTTAATCTTAAACCTTAGGATGAGTTCGAGATAGTAGGATATTTAAATAGAATGTAATACTCATTATTGTTCAAGAAGTAGACTTTAATGTAAAAGATAATTTTATATATCTTATGTTTATTCTTGATAATTAGATCTAGTTGATTGAAGGAACTTAAATTGGTTACATTTAAGAGAAGGCAACATTAAGATGGAGTGTTAATTATTATTTAACTCTCATGTTTCATTTTCCATATGTTGAAATGAATTTTATGATGGAAAGCTAGGTTTGATATACTAATTGACTAAACCTTACTTGATAATAAAATTTAAAACATCTCTCTGTCTCTCTCTCTTCTTATCGATTGTATTATTTTGGATTAGTCTTTATGTTATTTTGGTTGTGTTTTCTCAACTATTTCATAAATAACATAGTTCTTTTTATGAAACAATTAGTTAAAAGCACAATGTTTTAATGCTATAGTGTTTATCATGCTCAGTTCAATAAAATGATACGTGTCAACAATTTTGCAGATGGACTTCGTAAAATATGAAAGGAGAAAGACATATAGAAAGTTACATCTGTTTTATTAAAGGAATTGTATCTTTATTACGATGAAATGTGGCTTCATTACTTGATATGTACTTGTTGGAAAAGAAATTTGTAATAAGAATTGGTTTGGTATTGTTGTTTTGACACTTTGTAATCTCTAAAATGTTTATGGATTTAGTGAATGTATCACCCTTCTTGATGAATAAAATATGTGTTGATTGCTAAACAATACTATAATGTAATACCTTCTTGTCATGAAATGGGATGTATTATTAAGTAATATCATGAATGAAGGAGATCAAAATATGTATTTTTAGGGATATGAAATTGGAGCTTAATAGTTCTTATGTTATAAAAAGAAACTATGAGTTGTGAATATAAAACTTAGTTGGTGGATCTCAAATCAAAGAAATGCAACTAGTAAGTTGAATAAGTAGATCTATAAACAACATAAAAGATTTATGACTGATTTTTATAGATATATATGTATGAATTATGGATGTATTTAGAGAATATGAAATCAATTTTCATAAATGGACATTAGTCCATGACATAGGGAAAAAGGGATAATTCCCTTGAGCTCAATCATTGAGGCATAATTTAAAGGCTTGTTTAAAGTGTTATGAATGATGTAAGTAAATGGCTGCATATACCTTCTTTGACAGATTTCCATAATCATAAGCTAGAATGCTTGAAATAATTATAAAATATAATTTAGACTTCATCTCTATGAAGTCTAAAATAAAAAGGGTTTATGAGGAACTTATTTAAGCTAGGATGAGATAAGTAAGGAACTAATTATCACACATTCATAACTATAAGATCTATTATGCCATTACATGATACAATTTGTTTCGTTTAAATGATAAACTTAAACATGTAACCAAGTGGTTAGGAAACAAATTTTATTTGCATTCTGCCTCATGTGTAACTTCAACTTACAACCATATAGGTTAAATAACCTAGTTGAATATTTATAGGTTGCAGTAATTAATCTTAATAAAGTGATTAATGGGAAAATAAACTCATAATCTAAGGTATGTTCATTCCAGATTGAGGAAACTTAGTTGGATGTTGACACACATCAACTATAGTGTAATACCTTTGTAATGATAGGAGTCATTACGAGGATACTATGATGATGTAGGTCTCAACACCCCACATAGTTTGTTCAACTTGATTAACATAAGTGCTTGAATGGATCATGGTTCTACTCTATGCAAGGATATGAACTTGATCTAGTGTCGAGGTCAACTCACATTGAATTAGGATAACTAGACACACCCAATCGACAAAAGTTCAATTTATTATGTCTATGTACCCTTAGTCACCGTGAGTAGTCTTCCACACTAGGGCATGTTTCTAACTTGTCTAGAGTGTAACTTTGAAGTCAAGTAGGACTGAAAAAAGTTAGTAAAGACCACTCTAGATAACAAAACAAGTGTGGTGAAGGACTTATTCCATTTGATGAGTATGTCATCTAGGAATGTAAACATGATAAAAATGTTTAAAATATTTGGCCAAAGTATTGCAAGCTATTGGTTGCGTTGTCCTATGTCACCTAGTTTAAGAAGTGGGATTTTAGATGAATATCGGTAAAAATATTCAGATAGGCCTCTTAAGAAAAACTTGGGTACCCTAAAAAGGTAAAGGAACCAAGTATACGTTGTATACACATTACTGAGTAACATGAGAGATCAATTTAGTACCAAGTCATGAAATGAGATATCATGTTTTCACCGAGTCATTATAGCTTCATACGGTTTTCTTGTTGAGATATTTGGCATTAGAATGTGTGTTCTAAATTATGTTGATTTATAACAGTAAATATTATGTACAAAAAAATTTCCATGTTTCTAAAGTCTTAAAATGGGAATGTTACATCTTGGTATCAAAGTTGAAGGTTGCATTCGACCTATTGTGTGTCTATAATTTGATAAACACTTAATTTTCTTGTTAACTTAAAATGGTTAGAACAAAGAGAAATGTTGTAAAAAACCCACCCCCAGTGGAGATGCACTACCACCCAAAAACTTGATGAGATCCTTATTGTCCTGTTGGACATAAGATATGGTTTGGCTGTACTTGAACAACAAGTTATGGGTAATGAGGAGGAGGAAGAAGATGCTGGTAAAAACAATCAACCACCTCCTATGGAAAACACCAATGTTGGGAATTTGAGGTTTGATAATAATAATGGTGTAAATGCTAATGCAAATGTACTCAATCAACCTGAAAATAAGAATGCAAGGTTGGTAGCTGAAATCACAAACATATAAATAGAATAAGTCCACCTTAGTTTGATGGCACTACACTAGGGGATGGATATGAGAACTAGCTCAATGAAATGGAGAAGCATTTCACAATAAGAAACTTCTCAGAGGAAAAAAAGTAGTATGGGGAGCTTATCAACTTTCCCATGAGGCATCTTCCTGGTGGGAAAACTATAAGGCTAAATTGAATATTGATGAATCAAGCATCACTTGGGATCAATTTAAAAATTATTTTAGGAAACGATGGTTGCCCACAACTTTACTATGATCAGAAGATGACTGAATTTCAGAACTTAGCTCAAGGAAAATTAACTGTAACAGAGTATTGGGAGAGGTTCACTAAACTTCTTAAGTATGTACCTCAATATCAAACTGATGAGAAGTTCAAAATACGAAAATTCATTATGGGATTAAACCCTATTATAGGGGGTGAAGTAGATGTTCACAACCCAACCACCATGGAAGGGGTTGTAGAAAAATCCATTCAGCAGGAACATAAATTAAAAGCAATCTCTTCCCATAAGGAAGAAAACATAGAAAGAAAATTCTAATTCTTCTTCATCTCTTGCACCCAAAAAGGGGCATGGAAGAAGTTTGGTACCAAAATAAATTTATTACTGATAACAATAAGAAAACAACAACAAATAAACATTTTACAAATGTTTGAAACAATTTTGTTAAGAACAATAATAATGGATAGAAGTCCTATGGAGGATAGAACATCAATTTCAAGGTGGAAATAAATTTGAGCCTAAAAGAGGACCTGTAGGAGGCTATTACAATTGTGGAAAAGATCATTATGAAAATCAAGTGCCTCTAAGGAAATATGACAACAATCAACAACATAAGATACATGTTGCTGATAAACAAGATGAAAAAAGTTATGCCTATAAAAGTGCCAGGTAAGTTATTTGGTATGCTGTTACTATAATTTTTGATACTAGAGCTACTGAATGCTTTATTTCTAGTAAATTAGCTTTAAAACTAAAAAGAAAAGATGGAAAAATGGAAAAATCTTGGGTTGTACATTATGGAAATAATTTATCCACGCAGTTAGTTAGTGTATTTTTTAGAGTAGTCCTAGACTTACCTATTTTTTCCACTAAAGTTGATCTTTATGTTTCTCCTTTGGGATCTTATGATGTCATAATAGGTGTTAACTAGCTTGCTGAACATAAGGCTAAAGTAGACTATTTTGAAAAACACATTAGTTGTCTTGATGACCTATAAAAAAATAGATATCCAAGGGATAAAATGTGAGATTTCAGTTAGAAAACCATCAGCTATATAGCTTAAAAAGGCAAAAAAAAGGCTACACCTTGTATGTAGTAAAAATTTCTGAAATAGCTGAAGGGGATAGTGATTTCTTGAAAAATATCTATTGTTAAGGGATTTCAGTGATGCATTTCTAGAAGAACTACTAGTCTTCCACCCAAATGGGAGTTTGATTTCACAATTGAGATCAAACCAGGAACTGAGCCTATTTCTAAGGCACGTATCAAATGACTACCATTGAACTGGTAAAGCTTAAGGAAAAGTTACAAGAACTATTGTCTAAAGGTTTGATAATACTTGAGTGTTTCACCTTGGGAGCACCGATAATTTTTGTGAAAAATAAAGATGGAACACTTAGGTTGTGTATTGATTATAGGATGTTAAACAAAGAAATAATCAAAAATAGATATCCACTTCCTAGAATCAATGATCTGTTTGATCAAATGCATGGTGCATCAATATATTCTAAGATAAATATTTCCTCTCCGAGTATCATTAGTTTAAACTAAAGAAGAAGATATTTAGAAAATAACATTTAGATAAAGGTACGTGCACTATGAATTTACAATTTTACCTTTTGGTTTGACAAATGCACTTGCAGATTTTATGAATTTAATGAACAATATCTTTCAAGAATACCTAGAAAAGTTTTTACTTGTATTCTTGGATGATATTCTCATATATTCTAAAATCATTGATGAAAATCATGAGCATTTGAAAATAGTACTTGAAATCTTAAGAAAAAGAACATTGTATGGTAAGTTATCCTAATGTTCTTTCTATGAGACGGAAGTGCACTATCTAGGACATGTCATAATTAAAGATCAAATAGTAGTAGATCCATCAAATATTGTCACAATATGCATCGAGTGGCCTACACGTCAAGAATGTACATGAAGACAAAAGATTCATTCCATGTCTTAGGCATGAGGTTACTATAGAAAATTTGTAAAGGAATTTTAAAATTTATCTTGCACTAATAACTATAAGAGGGTACTTGCAAACCATTGTTTGAGGATCACGAAGGATGACGTGCACATCATTACCATTGGATGTGTGAAAAATAGTGTGCAAGAGATCTCATCGAGGAGAAAGCATCAACGAATGTGCATGCAAAGATTTGACAAATGGCACTCTTCGATAAGCCACAAAACTCTCCTCTTCTCTCATTTCCAAAGGGTGTACATATAGGAGGTGCGAGTAACCCCCATTTATAATCATGACAACTCGAGTGGAGAGGGGAGTTACATTCCCATAATAGAAGTGTAACTCCCAGTTGACACATATGACCACCGTGGCTGTTGTTTCGGGTTGTTTGTGTGTTTCTTCTTGGTTGAGAATATCATGATGACCCCTAAATGACACATGGACCTCATTTTCTCACACAAGTGAGATGACTCACCTAATGATGTGGAAAATTATACACACTAACACCCCCTTCAGTAACTTAGGATGAGGCGGTGTAAGTCAAAAATTAGAAATGGGTCTTTTTCCAAATCTTGATGAGGTACCCACATACAAGAAAAAGGTCCCAAGCCTAGTCTCAAGGAAAACCCGGTGGGAAAAACATCAACCACAAGAGAACAAAACACTCTCTAATCTAAGAAAGATGCCAAATATGGGTCCCAACTCTCACGTTTTTACCTAAAAGGTACCTTATGTACAAAGAGGAAATCTCTCGGAAAGAAAGAAGAGAGAAGAAGAGGGAGATGAGAGGAATGCAAAGATGCCATGGACGGATATGAACTCTTCACTCTCTAAGAAGTCTCCTAGAAGAATGTCTTTACCCTCCCTGAGATTCTCTACCTCTAAAATGAAGAAGATCCACCCACACCGAACTATGTGCTCCTTTGGAAGGAAAAAATGACGTGCTTTTTCTTCCCCCACTCCATTTTTAAGGAAACTAAAGGTGTTTTTGAAAGACAAAGAACATTTTCTCTCCTCCACGAAAGTTGACATAGGTTCAGCATTTTGAGTTCTTAAGGCATTTTTGAAGGTAATGTTATGAGTGCAAAGCTTAGAGTATGAAGGGCTGAACACCTATATAAAGGATGTCACAATCATCTATGTGAAGGTAACAAAAATACCCCACAATAGAAAATGGATTCACAAGCTAAGGGTGGATCAATAAGAACTTCAAAAAATACGTGATTTATTCCCTTTTCACTCCAAAAATCGAGATGATGGAATCTATGAAACACTTAGATGGACAAGGAACATGTGTGTTGCATCACAAGTGTACTTTTAAAAGATGACTAAGGTAGGCATATACTTTCCCAATGAGGGGGATAACAAACAAAAGAGTGATGTCGATAGGTATGAGTCAGTCCAATGAAGGTAGAGGAGTGAAAGGGGCATCACATCCCCCTTGCAAGTGGAAAAGAGGCGGGTGTGATGATTCTATGAGGATTTCTAACGAGTAGGATATTTCGATATTTGATGAGATGTGGGATGTGTCAAAACTCTTTGGGATAGTGAGAGAAAGAGGAGAAGAGTCCTCTATAGTACTTTTGACATCGAACTTGGTACACAATCTTCATCATCTTTAGTAGAACCAAGCTGTTCTACACTCTAGATGATGGAATCTTAGTTTTGTAAATGCATCAATTTTATAGAAGAAGAGGAGACAACTAAATCATTAGTATTACTTAATTCAATGACTCATTTTGTGAAGGGTCTCCATTTTGGGACCAAGAATGCTCCAAACACATCCTCCAGTCCGCCACGTGAAACTTTAGAGAGATCTGAGACATGCATCATTAAGTGACCAAAGATGTGGTCACAAGTGTCAAGAAGTCCTCTTGACGATGATCTCTTTTTGTGCTAGCCCAAGCAAGAAAGGTAAAAGACCTCGTGGGTGAAGTAACATTCCATGGAAGCACACCAAGCTGAATAGTTCCTCTCCGGTGAGAAATGGCTCGGAGGTCGTAAGGTGATCCTACAATGCTCAAGCATAGAATTATAGCACTGCCATGATGTTAATCTTGTGTTCCTTGGAGGCTGCTCTCGTCATGGACATTGAATTTCACTGCTTAATGTTTGTTATGTGAGGACCAGAGCTACTATAATGGAAGAGTGGCACTTTATAAAGTAGTGAATTTACAAAACTAACAATTCCATCACATAAAGTGTGAGAAATCATGACAACTTTCACCAAAAGTGCTAAAAAATGAGTTGCGATCAAAAGTTATGGGCATTATTATAATTCCCACAATTGATGGAAAATGCCAATAAATGTCGCAAATGCATTTAAAAAGTGCTCAAAACAAGTGCAAAGGGCATCGTGGACTGCTTTAGAAATGGAATAAAATTTTAGGTAGGGTTTGTTTTTCTTGTGAGGGGGGATTAGCCTCCTGCCAACCCCGAACCTCGCCCTCCATCTTTGACACTTGTAGGAAGGGCATTCATTAACAAGTAAACAAGACCCAAAAAATAATACAATGCCAAGTGAATGTTTTAAACCTTAAAACATTAAAAAGGGATTGTTTTAACCTGCAAACAATTCTAAAAGGGATGCTATGGGGCCCATGATGATCTGGATGACCGGTTTTCCCCATCACGAGTCACATCATTCAATCCAGCCTAGCATTCTGCCATCCAAGTTCTTGTAGACTTCCATTGCTTCTTGGTCAAAGGAAGGTAGGTGTGCTCACCACGTGGATCAGGGGCTATTGAGCTAGAGGATTTAGTGGTCAAAGCACTAGGAAATCCATGTAATGGCCATGGTTTGAGCTCAAAGGTCGACAGAGTTTTAAATCCATGTGTGAGACTCTCTAGACAGGAGTGACCAGTGACAAGAAACCGTCATAGTCGTAGAGGTATTTGCAGGAGAGCTCATGCAAGAATGGAGGTCATTATCTTATAGGATCATGGAGTGAAGCCAAAAAAACATAGAGTTCACAACTTCTCAAAGCCACATTACGGGATTTCATAGTTAGGGCCGAACATCATGCAAAAACCATGGAAACACCTCCTTTGATCAACTAGAAGCCTTTGAACCAAATGCGAGCTAGGAAATCCATCGAATGATCTATAGAAAATGTAGAGCTGAACGCAAAAAAATCACTTACTCCGGAGTAATTGTTGGAATGCCAAAAACACCTTTAGAGCCTTTAGTGCTGAGTGAGCGGTGAAACATCTTTCTTAGTTGTCTAGGGAGTCTTCTTTTGCTTGTGGCTTACGTGACCTCTTCAAGCTTTGAAGGGGGTGTTGCAGTGAGAGCAGGTCATCGAATGCACATCACATGGGTGAGTCATCTTGAAGTTGCATACCGAGAGGTCAAAACATGAGCATAAGGAAGTGTCGAGTGGTGCAAGAGCCAAGGCATCCACATTAAAAGCACAACCAATGCAAAATAACTTTGGAATTGTACACATCTTCTACACCCTAAAAACACTCATGATCACATGAACAACTCTACAAGAGGTATGAAACTTGAATTAGTGCAAGTAGAGCATGATAAATTGAATAACCATTATGACACATGCAATGAGATCTAGATATCACACTATTTTTGAAGCTAGAAAATGCACGAAAAATGCCAAAGAGTGTACGTATCCTCAAGATCCACTCTTTACCATGTAAGAGGGTATGAAACCTATAAGTGAAGGATCACGAGGGATGAGTGCACATCAACGTTGTGTGTGACATCATGAAAAGATCAATCGGAGGAGCAAGCATCAACCAAATGTACACGCAAAGATTCGACAAATGGGAAGAACCTCGTATTCCACAAAACTCTCCTCTCATATATCTAAAAGGGTTAATACATATAGGAGGTCTTGAAAATACCCTTGAAATCTTAAGAAATCATGAAAACTCGAGTGGAGAGGGGTTACACTCCCATTTCTATATATGAAGTGTAACTCCCAATGACACATATGATGCACATAGCATTAGACACATTACACATAAGAGAATCTCATGATGACCCACTAAATGACACGTGGACCTTCATGATCTCACCTAAGTGATATGACTCACCTAATGATGTGGAAAATAATACACACATAATAACGTCATTACAAAAAAATAAAGAAATTTGTGTGGAGTGAAAAATGTGAATCAACATTTAAAAATCTTAAGGATCAATTAACATTTACATCTATTTTTTGTATAACTAATCCACATGGAAACTTTACGGTAGTTATAGATGATTCTAGAGAAGGAATCGAGGTATCTATTATGAAATTAACATGTTATAACATATGAGAACAAAAACTCAAGTTATATGAGTTGAATTATGCTCCCCATGACCTAGAGATTTCTTCCATAGTAATTGCACTTAAGTATGGAGACATTATCTTTTAGGAAGACCTTTTGAATTAAAAACTAATCATCTTGGGTTGAAGTATATTTTCACTTAGCCAAATCTGAATGCAAGACAATGAAGATGGTTAGATTTTTGTCACAATATGATTTTGACATAAGTTACATAAAAGGAAAAGAAAATAGAGTGGCAGATGTACTAATTCATAGGAAACATATTTCTACACTTATAACTTTGAGAACTTAGTTTAAGGATGAGGTAAAAAGTATCATGGAATCTAATTTATACTTTCAGCAAGTAAAAACAACACTTGCTGCAGATCCAAATGACACAGATATAAAGGTTTTCACTTTGATAACAAAGGAATCTTGAGATATGATAAATGGGTGTATATACCTTTGGGAAATGAGTTAAGGAAAAATTTAATGGAGGAATTTCATAATTCACCTTACTCAGGACATTCTAGTATTATGAAAATGCTTGCTGATATAAAACAAAATATTTTTGGAAAGGGATGAAGAGAGACATAACTGATTTTGTGACACACTCTTGCTTGAATGTCATCATGTTAAAGGCTAAGCATATGTCACCCTAGGTTTATTATATCCTCATAGAATACCGTAATATAAGTATAGGTAATTAGCATGATTTTTTCAAGGGCTGCCAATGTCAGAAATAAACATGATGTTATTTTAGTTGTTGTTGATAAACTAACAAAATTAGCACATTTTATTACTAGTAATCTTAAGGATGATTCACCTATTTTAGCAAAAATATTTGTGCATGAAATTTTCAGATTGCATGGAGTACCTAAATTGATTATATCAGATAGAGACCCTAGAATGAAATCTCAATTTTGGAAAACACTTAATGCAGCCTTAGGAACTAAATTGAATTTTAGTTCAGCATACCATCTGAAAATAGATGGTAAACTAAGAGAGTTAATCAAGTTTTGGAAGATATGTTATGAATGTACTATATGGATCAAGTAAAAATGGGAAGAATACCTTCCTTTAGTTGAATTTTCTTATAATAATACATATCACGCCTCTTTGAAAATAACACCTTTCAAAGCATTGTATGGAAGGAAATGCAGAACTCCAGTTAGTTGGGATAACATTGAAGAAAGAGAGGTAATTGGACCTGAAATCCTTACTAAAATGGAATAACAAGTTAAAATGATTTGTGAACATTTAAAAAAAGCAACAATAGGGAAAAATTTTTATGTAGATCTAAAAGGGTTAATAAGAATTTGAACTCGGGTGAAAAGGTTTTTTATGGTTAATCCAAAAAGAGTTCTATAACCTTTAGTAAGGTAGCCAAGTTATTACCTTGTTATGTGGGACTCTTTGAAATTTTTAAGTAATCAATCCTATAGCTTATTGTTTATCATTACCACATACTTTTTGTCACAAATGCATGATGTTTTCCATAGTTCTTTACTTAAGAAACACATTTATGATTTATCACATATGTTAAATTGGGATTCCTTAGAGTCCAAGACCTAGAAATAATCATGGTTGAAACCCATTAGAGAGTTGAAACTCACCGGTTGTACTTGAGAAATCAAAAATTATTCAATGCAAGGTTCGATGGACTAGTTTAATGAAGAAAGTGCAACATGGGAAAACCTTGAGGATATGAAAATTACTTTTCCTCATTTATTTGAACAAAATTAATTTTGTTGATTGATAACAAATAAAGACCTTGTTTTTAGCTTATCAATAATTCTTCCATTTTTAGGTAGGTACTATATTATTTGGTACTAGAAAAACTAATTTAATGCTGTGATAATTTATGAAAATTGGAAAATTCTCAAATATGGAATTTTGTTTGTGAACTTATGATGAAAGAACTATAATTAGGATTATTTTTCTTGTTTGAGTTTTAGACTAACTTAATCATCGGGACGATGATGCTTTTTAGGAGGGAGGTATGTAACACCTCTAACATGGCTTTTATCTATGATGACTTCTATTTTGAAATTTGTAAACATTGACATGTGATTCTTGTCTTAAGACAGTGTACTCTTATGATCTATGACATCATGTTTGTTATAGATAATATGTTATCTGCTAAAGTAGGTACAAGTTTCCATGTTTATGTTGCATAGAAAATGAATTAATTCATCTCTTATTATGCTGAAAATTTCACTACTTGGGAATGAGAAATTGAGTTTCAATTTTCATAATTCATTGGGATGCAGAACAACATTACCTTGGATCAATTTCATTGATCCAAGGTATGCTTCTAATTTATAAACCTTGTGGTCATAATGACCAAGCTAGATAGATTGAAGGATTCTTGGACTCTGACTATACTTAAATTCATGAATGATCTCCATGACTCTCTGCTTCATATTTGAATTTGGATGTTAATCTGGTTCTTATTTTGTTAAAGTGAGATGCAAATTTTACTATGAACATGGAACCTAATTAAACTATGTTCCTTAAATTAGTAACTCTATCCTAAAAGTGTAACCTAACCTAAGTTAATGTTCTTTTTTTAATATGGGATGTTAATAAAAAAGGGATATAAAACTAAAGACTTAGACCTAAGGACCTATGTTAGTTCCTAAACTAATGTTAAACCTAACCTAATGTTTGGCTAACCTAAAAGGGTCCTATGGGATGAAATAGAGAGGGGGAGGTCGGTGGCATCAACTCCTAGAAATTTAAAAGAGGAAATAATATAGTCTTATATATTTTTAATGCCATATTTGGAAAGGCATGAGGAAAGTTGGGGGAATGAGTTGGCATCTCCACCGAGTTTTAGTTGCATGTAAATTTTAAACTTAGTCATTTCTTGAACATAGAGATGGTGGTGGTGGGAGAAGTGTAAGGATTGACAATCCTATTTGCATTTAATATTTTGAAAATGGAAAAACCACCTAGGAAGAAGAAATAGAGAGGTTTTGGTTTTTTTTGGTATTTTTCTTTTTGAGCTTGAGCTCTGCATGGGGTTTTTGCAATTCAAATCTCCAGTTCAAATTATTGCATGAATATCCTTTCCTTTGATGTTTGAATGAAGAAGTTAGCAATGTGAGAACTATAAGAAGAAGAAGGTTTTGAGGGTTGTTGGCATTTCGAGGAAATAATTGAAGCTCTACTTGTGATCTTCTGTGAAAAAGTGAATACCGAAGCTCTATCAGGCATGATAGGCCCTATCCATTAAGTCTTATGCTTTTACTTAAATGTTTCATAAAAATAACTCTACTTTTGAGGAAATATTCTGGTTATTCTTTTTTGATTGAATAATCTTTCCTTCAATGGTGTTTTGTTTGTTTTCTTGGATGCATTATTGATTTTGGTATGATAGTTGAAAAATGCATTCTAGGAGTATAGTTTTCATACTTCTGGGTAATCTAGCTTTTCTTGAATCTTTATAACAGTGGCTTGAAACAAAGTTGAGATCTATTAGGTGACCTTTTAACTATGGATATTCTTGCAATGTATGTATCTTGGTTTGTTAGAATTAGATAATCTTGCTTAAAATGTTTCCTTTCATCATTTTGGAAGACTTAGAGTTAGGAAACTTGTTGGATATATAGAATGTTTCTAGGAACTTGTTGTTAGTTGTGTTTGTGTTTGATCTCCTTACTATTGCAGACTTTGAAGATCATCATTTTTTCTTGACCGGGGAAAAACTTATGCTAAGAGTTGTATGTTTTTAACATTAGTATAGCTATGTAGAAATCCTCATATTTTTACTTATATGTTCTCTTTCTATTGTCTTTAAAAGAACTTTGAAGGACTTATTGTGTAGACATTAATGGAAATATAACTTGTAGACTTTATGTCTGATTGTTGATAATGTCATTGGAAACGTTATTCTTTTAACTTACTCTAAAACGTAAGTTATCGGAGGAATACTTCGTATTTTAGTCTAAAACCCATTTTGGGTATCAATTGTTGTAATTTTCATTTTGTCAAAAGTGTACATGTTGTATATTGTTGACCCGACCAGGACTCTAGCACTTAGCAAAAGAAATACAAAAGGTTTGTGTGGGAAAGTAAAGTGCATTTAAAGGTGTGGAAGTATCGGAAAGGATCACACATGAAGAATAGAAACAGGTTTGGGACTTACCCTTTTTTTTAAGCATACAAGGATCTATTTTTGGAGATAGCGTGCGAAGCACTCAAACCAATTAGAGACTTGCACATCATGCATTGGATTTTTTTGGAGGATCAACTATGAAGAACTTTACATGGACATAGATTGGGAATAGATCTACTCTTGTCGGTTAAATAATAGTAGTCTATTGTTAGCGCACTTGCATGTGTGAATATTTTTGTAATGGTGCATGGCTAATAATAATAGCATGCAACCTATTTTGGGATTAGATAAGTAGTGAAGGGAAACTCCCCACCCTTATAAGTATGTACTAAACTATGTAAAAATATCTATATAAATGCATACATGGAGATAGAGAGAGAGAGAGCATACAGTGTGAGAACTGAAATATAGAGAGATTATGCTTGCTAAATCTATTACGCACATGAGCATATATTGCTTTGTTGTAATGAAGCTTCATGTACTTATTGCATTTGATATAATGGAGGTTATGGATTGAATCAAGGAATTATCATGTTTACGATTTAGTATTGCATGCTTGACTTCATTATGGTTATCCTTTAATGTTTTTATTTTCTAGATCTTGATCTCACAATACTATTTGAAAGACATATTAAATATAGATCTGAATGATTAAGTCTTCATCATGCTTAACATCCTTCAACAACAACCCTAAGGAGGGACTGGTACCATCGACGCTTTGGTTGAGTGCTTAGTTTAGGCTAAGTGATGTGCCATATGCTTGGGGTTGTGGTTTGTATTCCTGAATCTAGGTGTATCATTAGTTATGTTGCCGGGACCTCTTTTTCAGTTGTTTTTAGGATGGTTCACAATGAATACATACCGGTTGACCTTAACAAGTGTTGAGGAGTGGATACATGATCTAGAAGAAGAATACACAACAGGGTTCAACACTAGATATGAGTTTAACGCACGTGTATGGGTGGAACAAAACTTGTATGACAACTTATATGAGAGGTTCTTTACTATTTTTCTAGTAGAATTATATGAGTGGCTCATTTCTTATACATCTAAGTGGAATTGGAGGTATCACACACTTGTCTGGATGCAAGAAGAATTTTAGGCCCTTTATGTTGCTGATCCGATATGGACTCGAGCTATGATACGTGGTTCCATGGTGTTTTAAACAGTTATAGCTTGGAGTACTCAATTTCCAATTATTCATGCCCGTAGAGTAGCTGAATTCTAGTTTTATGATATTCGAAGGGGAACTTACTTGCAAGAAATTCCACTTTGGTAATCAAGATCTTGATGGTAACTTTGAATTTGGAGAGTAAATCGATGGCTAACTAAACCTCACCATGCGTGAGGGGTAGAAGCAAGTTTGATGAAGATGAAAAACTAGTAGCGAGAAAGGAGAGAGAGGAAATACAACTTAAGTATAATGAGGCACATGAAAGGGAGATCGAGGAGCAACTGGGAGGTTGCGAAAATGGCATTGTGGAGAAAGATAATTTGGGAAGGAGTTGAAGTTCACGTAGAAGATGTGGAACTCGAGCCTTAGGAACTCCCCCATTTGGAAAACATGATAGGGAACCCTCCTCAACCTCATGTAGAAGTGCACCAAGAGAGAGACGACACTGGGCTATGGCGCACATCTCAATCCACTTGGCAACCTTTCCCTTGCACTTGGTTTTCCAGCATCTAGTACAACAAGTAGTCAAGCTAATTCAAGTAGTGGAAGAGTAGGAGGAGTCTTATAAGATCACAATAATGGCGGTGCAAAAATTTTTGTTATATGGGATTACTTTTTTGGGTGCATCATTAGCACATAATACAAGTGCACCAATTTTGGACTAACTTCTGGGAGTGGTAATGCTTCACAGACTATCGAAGGTACAGTTTAGTTCTATTATTGGGACATAGGAAGTACATCTTTTGTTCGACACTAGCTATAGGTTCGGGATCAAGAGGCATAGGTAGCTCTAGTTCAGGAGGATCTGGTGGTTCTAGAGGGGGGAAACACAGGAGGTTTTGGATCAGGTGGGTAAGGTCCAAACCAACCCCAAAATATTTACATGGAGATGTCTCTTCATCTTCTAGAGTATAGGGGCATAGAAGATGTTGTTGAACATGTGCATATGTGTGAAATACTATGGTGCATGTAAAAGGAATCACAACTTCTGAGTGTAGGGAAAGCCAATTTGCTACTACATTACAAGGGTGTACACATAGTTGGTATAGAAAGTTTGACCATGATCAGAATTTGTAGACTATACATCTTTAAAAGATGCATTCCTTAAAGAGTTTCACATCCCTAAGTTTGAGCAGAAGAGTATAAGTGTGCTCAAAGATATTAATCAAGGCACTACTAAAAGTGTTAGAGAGTATGATGCATGGTTTAAAACATGTTATTATCTAATATTTCTTATGACATACACGTAAGCCAACATGCATAATGGTTCATTGGGGGCTTGATTACACCTTTTAGGAGGGCATTATCACATAAGACATACACTGATCCATGTGAAGCACTTGAAGCAACTTTATGCACGCTGAGGTAGTTAGAAGCATATAAAAATGGAGTGAGCCCATGTTTAAAGCATATATAGTAACTATGGAAAAATAATTGGAGAAAATATCAACAAATTCAGCACATGAGGCGTGCATAGGGATTTGTGTATAGATTGTGAAGTAGAAGGTCACACAAAGGATAGTTTGTCCTTATAGATCAATATGCTCATTGTTGTTGGATTGTGAGATATGCCATTTAAACCATGATGCTAGCTGCTACCCATTATTACAACACATGATAAGGAAGAACATTTCAAGCTATTGTAAAATCTATAGGTCCATGACTCATGACAAAGAATACTACTGCTGATTGGTCAGATCCATGATGCTATAGATATTGGTGTATGACAAACAGGAGTTTTAGATAACTCTAAGGGAAAGAATGAGCATCAAGACCGGATCACAATCAAGCATGCTATGATCGGAATGAAGGGTGTTTTGAAGGCGTCATGGTAGAGGTCGAGGATACCGTGGTGGATTTGGAGGATGAGGTTGTGGTGGTGGAAGAAGTGAGTTCCCTCACGGAACATGTTATACATGCGGATCTCCTAACCACTACAGGCGTGAATGTCCTCAGAATATTACATGTTCTTTTTATGGAAAGAACCATAGGCTATACGAGGAGTGCCCAACTTGTATGAGCATCTTAGTAAGCAACATAAATAAGAAAAAAAGGTGCAAGGATGGTTAGGATACAACACGCTATGGAAAATCAATGGATGCCCAAGTTGGTGGTAGAGTCTGAAGAGTTGCAAGTGAAGATTACAACCCATGCTGAGGTGGCACGCATTAGAGAAGCATTGCAGAAGCCTACCATCACTAAGGAGGAGGTTCTACATGCATGATACCCAGATCCTACCTATCAGAAGGAGGTTTATCAGGAAACCATGGAAGTTCTCAGGAATCTTTAGGGTGAGATAAATAATTAAAAGATAAATCACAAAAGATGGAGCAAAAGAAAGTATCAGAGATGGTCCAAACTGATATAGATGACTTAAGGGAAGTGTGTAAAATTTTGTGCTAGGAAAATATCATTCCATTATTAGGGGATTGGTTAAAAGGAAACACTCACGCACAAGTAAGTATTGAGACTAGACGACAGATCCTGCATGCTAATCTTCCCCCCTATAGCCTAGATTATGACAAGGAAATCACTCTGAATGATTTGTTGTGGATGGGTGGCTATTGAGTAATATACTGATTGATATAGGTGTGGAAGTCAATGTTCTTACCTTAGATGCATGGGTACAAATGGGGAGACCCCATTATTTCAAGCCATCCTCTAATATATTATTCATGGCTAATAGAACTAAGGCCACTCCCATCAGAGTTTTGAAATATGCATCCATTACCATACAAGGGCCAAGTTCATGTTTGGAGACTTTGAATTTTTAGCTTTAAAGAGTCGAATAGCTTCCCAACTCCTTATTGGGGATGTCCTTGGTGCTTATGCCAAATAATGTTGATCTTGGTTCAACAAGGGCTATATCAATTTTTTTGAACAAGGAGAAAAGAGTTATTATCCCTTTAACAGATGGAAAATATGCACCCTATCTTGAGCCCTTTTCAAGTGAAGAAGATCTTAATAGGATTTATGTACATCAAATCCAAGATCCAGAGATACTTGAGCCACCAAAGAAGGAATAATTCAAATGGGAGGATGCATAAAAGTCTATAAGTGATACTCACCAGCGTGTTTCTTGTGATAATTGGGCTCATAGCACTTATGAGTTGGTAGCGCGTAAGTAAAACGAACATATTTCCTAGAGGTAGTAAACCATGTTATGTTAGGAGGATAGGTAAAACCATGTACTTTGTTACACTAAAGAAGAAGAGATCCTATGGTATTCTTGTGCGCCATGAAAGAATAGTGGATAAAACCACTACTGGAAAGAAGAAATATGCTAGCATATACACTATGTGGAACAACAGAGTCATCTTTGGTGGGTGGCCCATAAGGATAATTTTTAGGTTGGAATGAAATTAGGATTGCTCTTGCTATTAGGTTCTTTAGAGCAAAGCACCTACTTCTAAATTATGCACTTATCACGGTAATTAACTTGTTTAGCACCACGTTAAGAAGTGTGAGATTTCTATGCACCTTTGGCGAAGAGGATTTACCACCTTCACTATGGGTGCACAAGTTTTATTCCACTTTAAAAGCTCACGTTTTCCATGTGCTTAGTATGTATATGCAAAACTCCATAGAGAGACTAGTGAACTTTCGATCAATGTAGAATTTAATTTTCTACCTTCATGACCTCCTTGTTTGAATTCTTCCCTATAAAGCCTCCATTGGAAGAAGCATTGAAAGTCATAAAACACGTAACTATGGGAGATAGTGCCCCTAGGCTAAAGAACTACCATTAGGAGTTATTAGATGAAGGAAACTTAGGAGCAGCCACACTTATTTGAAGAAACAGAGATTCCCATACTACTTGTTGCTTGCCTTGAAAAAGAAAAAGGCAAAATGGTGTACATAGTTGATGATGAAGAAGTAGAAAATCTAGATATAAATCATTCAACCAGTAGGCTGAGGTATTGGATAGTGCGAATAAGACCACACACGCCTATCATGAACCTATGAAGACAAAGAAGGTGAATATTGGAATGATACATGCGAGCCTAAGGAAGCCATAATTAGAGACTATTGGTTTTAGACTCTAAAGTGGTAAAAATCATAGAGTTCTATTAGGGATTACCAGGACCTATTTCCTAGGGGGTACCATGAACTTAAAGGTGTGCATGCATCATTAGGGAGATGAAGATAAATCTAAAAGAGTTATTATCCCACACCCGGTTAGAAAAATATGTGCCCTAGTGTTGAAACTAATGAAAAGATCTAAGTAGGATTAACACCTAAATGTCTTAATTAACAAGAATCCATAAACAACATTATAAACAAAGAAGGACTAATGGTAATGAATTAATCAAGATTACAAGTGATACTAACAATTATGGATACA
Organism: Taxus wallichiana var. yunnanensis; assembly: GCA_018340775.1. Lineage (NCBI taxonomy): Eukaryota > Viridiplantae > Streptophyta > Pinopsida > Cupressales > Taxaceae > Taxus > Taxus wallichiana. The sequence goes on along the minus strand of CM031239.1, from coordinate 646,197,183 downwards.
AAATAAGAAATCAACTATGTTAAGCACTTAAATATCCTTCTATTCTCAATAACAACATAATAAATGAAGGAACCTTTTTACAAGAAGGAGATCCTATGATGGTACCATGGCTATCAAATGGAATCATTTGTCATTTAATCAACTCTTTATTTATCCTTAATGTTCCAAAACCTAGAAATGGGGGCTAATCAAAGTTGGAACTAACAAACCTTAATGGGTGACACCTCCCATATGACCCAAGACTTTAAGAAAGATATTAACTCTTCAAGATGATTCTCAAGAAAACCTAGTCATATATGCAAACTAACTCTTAGTCTTTTGCTATATGCTTTGCATTTGCTGAGAGAGTTTAGGTGTAAGCTTTACCACCTTCGGTGGAGGTGCAAAATTTTTATTAGCCACTTTAAAGGATAAACATTCAACACATTCTTATGAAAAAAACAGTGGGATAGAAATTGGTAAAACATTTAATTAGGAATGGATAAGGACTTCTTTTTATAAAGCCTCCAGTAAGAACTTTAGAAGGTCATAAACATGTTTAGCAATCATAAATACCGAGTGAATAACTCCTTCAGGAGTTATTTGATGAAGGAATCAAAGGTGATTAATTAATAGGTAGGTGTATGCCTATACTAAAGCCAACGTGCTAGAAGAATATTAGTGCAAAATAGTTATTAAAAGAGATTAAATCAATTTAATATCGATTTACTAGTTTAAATGAAGGGTAGAAGAATAATTAATTAATTCAATAATTAATTAATCAAGATAAGACCAAGTGATCATTAACCTAAAGATAAAGAAGGTGAATATTGGAATACGGGTATAATTAGCTTAATCAATTAGCGACTATTGTCATTAATTGATGAAAATCATAGAGGGAATATGAGAGATTTTGATGATTATTTCATATGTTTTACCATGAACTTAAAGGTGATAATTAATCAATTTAAGTATTTAAGATAAGTCTTAAAGAGGGTGCAGAACTAATTATAGGTGTCTACAAGAGACCTTACAAAATGAACCCCAATTTGCAAAAAAGGTCAAATAAGAGATTGATGACATGTTGAAGTCTAGAATTATCAAGCCCTTGATGAGTTAGAATGGGTTAGTTTAATGGTGATCGATATTAAGAAGGATGGACGGATTAGAATATGCGTGACTATAGGAATAAATGATGTTGCATGTGTAATTGATCCCTTTCCTATGCCATTCACTGAGGAAATACTAGAAGGTGTTGCAGGGTGTAAAATCTATTCATTTACATATGGGTTCTCTGGGTATCATAGTTAGATTACCCAGAGGATCAGGAAAAGACTACATTTACTACTTTGAATGGGGTAGCTTTTCCTATACTATAATGCCTTTTGGTTTGAAAAATGCACCTTGTATTTTCACGCATAGTTGTTCAAGCATTCAAGGAATTTATTCACAACTTCTTATAGGTCTATTTAGATGATTGGATGGTGTATGGATTAGTTAAGGATCATTGTGACAATCTACACTTAATGTTTGAATGGTGTAGATAGTTGAGTATCTCCTTGAACATCAAGAAGTGCATATTTGCTACACCATTTGGAATACTTGTTAGGACACATAATCTGTAAGGAAGGTTTGTTGGTTGATCCAGCTAAAGTTGCAGTCATTATAGGCCTAAGGGGCCTACCAATCAGAGTGAGGTGCATGGATTTTTGGGTCATACAGATATTACAGGAAGTTTATCAAAGGATATGCCAAAATTTCCACACTATTGGAAGAGTTACTGAAAGGGAAAGGTACGTTCTACTAGGGAGAACCGCAACAACACACATTTGAGACATTAAAGGAAAAACTTACTACCATGCCTATTCTACATTTTCCTTCATGGGACAAACCATTTCATGTACATGTTGACGCCTCTGGCATGACCATTGGCATGGTGTTAGCTCAACTAGAGAAGGTATTATAGATCATCCTATCTATTTTTCTAGTAGAAAGATGACTCTTGCTAGAAAAAAATTACACAACTACAGAGTGTGAAGCTTTTTCAATGATCTATGCGCTACATAAATTCCGCCAGTACTACTAGCTACACCATTCATCTTTTATATAGATCACATGGAATTGAAGTATTTGGTAAACAAGCCCATTCTACAAGGGCACATATGTCGATGGATGCTCTTATTTCAGAATTTGAATTCACAGTTATGGTAAAACCGGGAAAAGTAATTTTGGACCGGACCATCATCTATCAAGAATACGGTCGGGAGAAGAAGTACATGCAATTGAAGATACCATGCCAGATGCACATTTATATAGGTTACAATGCACAACATCGAAAATATAGGACATTGTTGTCTTTTTGGACATGGATGGCACTAGAAGGAATGAAATCCTTGGAGAAGAAACAACTTGCTATATGTAGCCCCTTATATGTTAATCAATGGTGACTTGTACAAATTAGGCCAAGATGAAGTATTGTATTGTTGTGTATTGGAACATGAGCACACATATATTATGGAAGAGGCTCATGGTGGTATTGCAAGTGGCCACTATGCCAGTGATGCCACTACATGCAAGATTCTACTCACTTTGGATTATGGTGGGAGACCCTATATAAAGATTATAAGGAATTTTGTAAGGCATGTGATCATTGTCAACATCTTGGAAAACCAGGTCAACGAGATGAAATGCCTCTGAGACCTATTACTAGTGCAAAACCATTTGAGAAATGGGCTATATATTTTGTGGGTCTTATTTCACTAGCTGCACGTAGAACTGGATCGCGCTACATCATAACTTGCATAGACTATTTGATAAGGTGGGTAGAAGCAACACCTACAAAGGACTGTACAATGGCTACAACAACCAAATTTCTATGGGAAAATATTATTACAAGGTATGGATGTCCTTTAAGTTTGACCAATGATAGGGGCACACATTTTCTTAATGAGACAATCAAAATTTTATTGGATGAATTCATGATTACACACCATAAGACTACACCCTATCATCCTCGGTTAAAATGGAACTACTAGGCTTTCAAAAATTTTGAGCCAGACATTGACAAAAATCTATGATGTTGGAAGAAAGGATTGGGATGATAAAGTATCTATAGTACTTTGGGCATATCGGACAACATATAAAAGGTTGAACAAAGCCACACCATTTCAGTTAGTGTTTAGTGTAGCCATTCTTCCTATGGAATTTATGTTACCTTCTTTGTGTATTATTGCGTGTGCTAGAGGTCTTGCTGATGAGAAAGCATTAGAAGAACATATTGAAAAGTTAATCAAGTTGGATGAGTGATGAGCCATAACACGTTGGAGTCAAAAATAAGAGAAGGCTAGGTAGAAAGCATGGCATGATAGGCACATCAAGGATAAAAATCTTGAGATAGGACAGATGGTGCTCCTTTATGATTCTAAATTTTTGCACCATCCAGGCAAACTCAAGGTACATTGGTTGGGACCATATGTTATCACTCACATACTTGAAACTGAGTGCTTGTAAGTTAGAGGCACTTGATGGAATATGGTTACCCAGTTACTTCAATGGGAGTAGGTGAAGCCCTACTATAAATAAGTCTTCTTGGTGTTTGTAATAAGGTAGTGTTTCCATTTAGATTAGGTTTTTCAATTCTACATTTCCTTAATGTGTTTCCTTCTTTGTCACTATGCTTTGTCAATTTAGTTGGTGTGTTTTGTGTAATAAGCATGTTTACGCACCATGAAGCTAATTACTATTTGAAGAATTTTTATGCGTAGAGGACTGCACATACCCTTAGTGTGGGGTAGGTTGTTGATATCTAGGTATAGGACTGTTGAAAATAAGTCCACATGAAAGGAACAAATTGATACGGCAGGGTTTATTTCAAGGTTGGAGAATTAAAATAATCTAAACAAAGATTGCTTCTAGATATGGGGACCATAGAAAAAGATTAATGAAGAAACAAGTATAACGCGAGGTAGCGAGAGGCTAAGAAGACTACCAGTGGAAGGCACAATGATGAGGTACTCGGGCACATCAAGTGTCTGAAGAGAAGTTTGCCAAAAGGTAGGAGGGCACACGCTAGAAGGTTATAGCTTGGGCATGAAGATGTACCATGTGAAAATAATGAAAATGGTCAATTAATGAGAGGATTTTTGGTAGGTGGAGGAGAAATCAATGCACTAAATTTTTGAAATTATATATAAGGATGGGATGCGAGTTCATTTTTACCATTGTAATTGAGAGAATTTGAAAAGGGTTAAGTGTGAATGAGTTGAGAAATCATGTTGAGGTGTGAAGAGTGTGAAACCAGATGTGAGAGAAGGGTTGTGCATAGGAGAAGCTTGTGTTCCCATAGGAGAAGGGTTTGAGCAAGTAGATGTGTTACAAATGAGTTAGGGCATGTAATTTCCACTAGGGCATGAAGATTTCAACTAGGGTTTTGAATTTCTCGATTATAGAGGAAAAAAGAGATATTTTTCAAATGGCACTAAAGAAAGCACCCACAATAGGAGATAAAGGGAAGAAGAAGGTTGAAGTGGAAGAAGAAATTGCTCCTGAGAGTAATTTTTCAAAATGCAATATCCAAAGAGGGTGTGATTGTGGGATAAGAATGGGATTCCCATATCCACCAATGTAAAATCAATGATTACAACCATCGAACATCAAATAAGAAGGAGCTCGATGCATTACTGAGCACAAAAATGAATAAGTGCACAGAAGAGGATATCCTAGTATATGATGACATGTGGAGAGAAGTTGCTAAAGTAGAATGGAGTCTACTAGTTATATGAGCTGCCATACTTTGGAAAGTATGAGCCATTGTATCGGTGGTTGATGAGAAGAGTCCATGAGGACTTCTTCTACTTTGCTAGATGGAGGGTAAGAATCACAAACTACCTTGATTTCAACAGTGACAAGACTAAGGGCCTCGGGTTGGATCTAGATAATGATTTAACTGATAAATCTGCAATCTTGGAGATAAGGAAGGAGCTAGGGTATACCAAGGGTCCACGTGCATGGAAATTGACAAGTTGAAGAAGTACCCAATAGTGCAGTAGGCAACACATCTTGTGACAAAGTTGAATGACCAAGGAAGGTGGTCACAGGTAAACACAATGTGGTTGCACATCGCCAAGAAGATGTCTCAAGGAGTGGTCTACAACATTGCAGATCACATAACAAAGACAATCATTGAAGAAGTGTGGACATGTGATAGAATAAGTTTTGGCACTATATTATTATCCTTAGTATTCATGGAGATTGGGGTGCTTGATGGGCCAAAGGAGAAGATTTGGGAGTACCCCACGAACACAAGTCACATGCGGAGAGGTTTGGCAAGTACTTGTGTGATGGATCAATGAGTGGACCATTTAAGTAGAGGGTAGAGATGTGGTATGATAGACTCCATGTGACATTTGAGGAAGAGTGGCACATACCCAAGGATTTTCCTTCAATGGTGGGTAAGGTAGTTTAGTTTTCTATATACCAACACTTTTGCATCACATGATTTATGATGAAGGATGGGGCTTAGAGCCCATGGTGCAAACTATCATATGCCTTCACAACAAGGTATTTTCAAGCATCAGTTCATCAATTTTTAGATGTGCATTGCTTAACCTTCAATGTAGACAAGGTAGATTGCAACTACCACACTCTAGGAAGAAGTATGTATATCCAGGGCATAATGCATACATTGAAAGACTTATTTCAGATATTATAAACATGAAACCTGTAAGCTTGGTAGTTGGGGACACGAGCAGCGCTTGTGTACCTACAACTCAAACCCAAGCTAGAGAACACAAAATATGTGGAGAATGAGTTCACACTCCCAGGGCCGCCAAAGGGTAAGCATACAATGGAAAATGTTCTAGCACCCAAGCCCACATAAAACAGTTCAAGTTGATGATGAAGAGGTGGAGCATGAGGATAGTGGTGGTTTGGAACATAGAGGTAGAAGACATCCAAGACCACCAGATTTTAATTAGACAATAAATGAGGGAACTCGCCTTGGGCCCAGAAATATAAAACTTCCTTTCGAAGGTGGTCAGTTCCCCTGCTAATATGAATTAACACAAATTCTAACAAATAAGCTATTGTCCAATTACAATTTGTTTACCTTGTTAGAAAAATAGAGAAAGGGTTGGTCTTGGTTTAGAATCACGGTGACCGATGCGGTCACTGTAACCGGTACCGGTTGTTGGTAACCGATATCGGTAGGGGCAATGTTTTAGGGGCTTTTGGTGAAGGTTGGTTGTAAGGTGGTTGTGTTGTTTTATAAGGTTGATAAATGGGTGGGGTTAGGTAATGGGGTGATGAGAAGGACTCAGAGAGTACGGGGGTGTTCTTGGGGTAACGTAAGGGTAGAGGAATGACAGTTAGATGTAGTGTGTTGCTGGGTAGTAGATCTAGGAATAGACTTATGATGGCTGTGATTCAGAAGTTCAAGAAATGTTATTAAAAGGACATACAAGATACTACTTACTGATTATTGATAAGGATGCAGGTCCAAGAACTGTGATGACGACGGCAGAACTCAGGTAGGATGACCCGACAATCAGGAGATGAGCTATCTTCCCTCCCGATGAACAGATGAGTGTCACAAGGCTCTGGTTACTCAGTTGTAGTTTTGGGCTTGATGTCCTTCTCTGCAAACTCTTCTTGTTTCTTTCACTTGTCTCTGTTCAGCCAAGTAAATTCGGATCCTTCCAATGACTTCTGATTCGGATCCACGAAAATCCAACCCTTTGTTTTTGGTTGGGAGTGGTCATTTACAGGGAACCGATGGCGGTTACGTAACCGACGGCGGTCGAGTAGTAGAACCGTATCGATCGAGGTCAAGGTGGGCTATTTTTAGTAAAATAGCCAGCCTTCCCTCTTTTTCTCCCGAGGAATTAGTTGCAGGCTTGGTCAAGTCATTATGAGGTTGGTTTTAGGTGCGGTGAGGAGTCATTAGTCATGGGTGTGGATGCGAGACCAAGTTATAGGTCTTAATTAGGTTAGTTTAGGGTTAAGACTAGGTCATGATGAGGTGGCGAAATGAGGTGGCAGGTATGGCGATGTGGATTTATTAATTATTAGGTAATTAATAAATAATTGTGTAAGGTTTAGGTGATGAGGTTAGGTTGCGAAATGAGATGCGGGCACGGGGTCGTCGACACAAATTTGGTGTCTACATTAGCCCCTTGTTGTCGTGTAGCTTGTCTTGTAAAGCTGCACAGACAATAATAAGAAGTGGTTACCCCTATTAAGGGTATAGGTAATCCCCCTCAAATCTATCACAGATTGAGATAGCATGAAATCAGGGATAGGGTTGATAAAGAGTAAACGGTGTTGAGATGATGGTGAGATGGTGGGGTAGGTCCAAAGAAGCAGACACACGTTGACATGTAGTAGTGTGACCAGGGTACATGATTTGAAGAGAAAACAAGAAATTCATAGGCAAAGGTCGATAGTTTATCCAAACAAGGGTGATATAATCTTGGTATCCAAGGCATAGGAAGTAGCTCCGAGGATATAACGGGTAATGATCGGGATCATTTTTTTGAAAAATTTCCCTAAACATCCCTAAATGGTGTCAGTGTAGAAGATCATCTCGAGAGATTTCCAACGACTGTAAGAACGCGACAAACGGACATCGGGAGCTCTAGATATGTCCGGTCAAAGTTCGGTCAACGGAAAGTCAACTCTAGTCAACTGGTCAATAATGGACCAATCGCGCTGCGACACGTGGCGAAAAGGCAAAAGGGAGTTGTTTGTTGGTTTTCGACCACCGGTCTTCGACGAGCGTAAAAAAATAAAGGTGCTCGGGAACAAGAGGCTCAACTTTTATTACGGAGGGGAGCCCGGCCGCCGTGTGGACTAAGGTATTATCGCCGACGTGGTGGGTCCACAAGCCACCACGTGGCTTGCCACCACTCGTCGAATTCACTCGATTTGCCTATCGAGGGTCGACAAGTGGTATTTTATTGCCACATTTCATTTGGAATGTCATTATATTAATTGGGTCGAAATTATATGATCTTGATAAGACCACTTTTCATATTCTACGCCTTATTTCCAAATGCCACGCATATATCTAAACTTCCCACGCATTAGTTTGAACTGTCCACCATTTAAGGATATCCATGCATAGATCCTATGGATTGGGTGCTAAAACCAAACAATGCGCATCCCCCAAGTCAAGCGCCTATTACATAGGCTTAGGTGGCTACCTTGCCACTCAAAATGCGCGCCCACCTACTATTTTGAACCCATATCCTAGTTTCCATGCGCCTAATGTGGGATTATAATCCCAAAAGGATAAACAAACAGCTAAGGAGGGGAATGGAACTCGGGTGGGCCGAGTAAAAAGATAAGCGCCCAGCCATCAGACCAGGAGGCGCACAAACAATATAAATAGGGTGATATTCTATTTGAATAGGAGGTACAGGTCTGTGCAAGAAGCCTAAGGACCAGATTGCAGAGAACTCCATTTTTGAAGGCCGTGCACTCAGATTGGGCATTTGGAGTAAAAAGATGAAATGTAGAGAATTATGAGATGATTCCAACGATGTAAGGTTTGATATTTTTTGATGATTTTTAACCTGTTTTTGGAAGCTTTGAATGCAGATTTTAACAGGGATCTTCAAGACAGCCAGTTGGAAAACACGAATTTCAATGCACTTCTAGTCCGAATTGTGACTTGGTGTAAACATGAAAATTGTTCAGAATTCAGATCTGATCTCAGAAATATGATTTGTTTTCATAGATTGTTTTTAAATCTCCATTTGTAGGTGTTTTTATAACACAGTTGCAGGGAGATCACATTGTGAAAACACTGTAGGAGCCATGGATCGTTCTTGGGACAGTTTCTGCTATTTTTCAGAGTTCTTGGGACATTGATCAGCTCATTTGCAGGTTGTGATTCATTATTGATTGTTTGTAAGAGTTATTGTACTTGCATTTCAATATTATTAATGGATCGGTTCAATCTGAACCCGGGGACGTAGGAATTCCGAACCCCGTAAACAATCTCTTTTGTTATCTGAGTCTTTTCAGTTTTTCTGATTATTTATTTGCTATACAAGTTTTCCGCACTTCTATGGATGCAAAATAATCAGAATTTAATCAATTTGTGGATTCAAGAATACTTAAAATTGGTTAAGAAAATCACGATCTTTGGAAACTTATAAAGTGATAAAAATACACATCACGTTTTCGATCGTAAGGTACAGAACGTTTAGGCATGTTTGGCGCACCTAATGGTGGGTTTGGTTGAGATAAATGTCACGGTATAGGTTTAGGAAAATTTGGTTGACTGATCAAGTCGAGTACCCTAATCATGCTAAAACACGTTCGTGTGAGCTCGATTGGACAAAAAGTGACATGATGGGTGGGTAAAATTGTAATGTGTTGGTTTGGGGCGAGGTATTTATTTGGTGCGGTCTTGGGTCAGCCGATTGATTAGTGAGGGCCGTGGGTCGGGCACGATAGGTTGAGTGCGGCCTTGGGTTGGGCCAAATGGTTGGTGGCAGCCTTGGGTCGGGTCGGATAGTTGGTTGCGGCCTTGATTGGGCCAAATGGTTGGTTGTGGCCTTGGGTTGGGCCAAATGGTTGGTTACGGGAAAGGAAGTGGTATTTGCGGCATCGGTTTCATTGGTTGAAGGTGTAGGTGCGGTTGAAGTGGATGATGGAGGTGTGGTTGGAGTGGATGGTTGGGTTAGATGAATGGGTGTATTGACCGTACAAGCACATCATTAGGGTGATATAACATATTGCGCAGTTTTGAAGGGGGAGGATCAGCTTTTACGGTGTAGGACTTCCCTCGTACTCAAATTTTATGCATCTATGTAAGGTTGAGGGAACGCATCCCATAGCCCGGATCCAAGGGCGGCCTAACAACATATTGTATTGAACTCTCCCTCAAGGACATAGAAGAGTTCGGGTAAAGTACATGGTCCTACACGAATGTTAAGGATCACGGTGCCTAAGGTAGAAGTAATAGCATCATTGAATGACCGCAACATGATGGGGTTGGCACACATGTAACTAGAAGGGATATTCATTTGTTGGAAGGATTTTGAAGAGATGATGTTTAGGCTAGCGCCCCCATCAATCATAACACGACGTACCCGAATGTCCCGGACATAAGCTGAGATGAAAAGAGTAGGGTCAGGATCTTCAGCACCAAAGTCGATAATTTCGTCTTCGGAGAAACTGACAACAGCGGCTTGCTGTACAGAGACAAAAGTGGTTGGGGAGATGGGTTGTTTGGTGAGCAAAGAAACATGATTGGGTGTGAGAATGGAGGTAATAGGCAAGGTTTCATTAGGTAAGACCTCTATCCTCAAGGATTTCAACGAGAGCTTGTCGATGAGATTCGTAAGTCCGAATGAGATCATACATGATGACATTTTTACAGGTGATTGGTGAAGCTGTTTGATCATGGTTCGGTGGGCAACTCCATTAGAGACGGGGTAGGTGGGTCCATGAATAACCACTTTAGGTGGTGGTGCGATCGGGATGGTGGACTCGAGAAAGGGAGGCTCAGTGTGCTTTCTTTCACTTTCCCATTGTTTTTCGCCCTCGAGTAGCAACACTAATCATATTGATCTCGTGAATACGAGAGGAGGAATATGGTATGGATAAGTCCCGGTCTCCGAGAGGTGGAGTTATAATAATGATAGATTTTGGTGAGGCGGGACGGGTAGTATAGGAGAGGGAATTGAGCTAAAGGTCTCTCCTTTGTAAGTTATCTTTCTTAACTTTTCTATCTGAGAGAGGTGACTGATGAAGTATGGCTTTCAACGCTTTGCATCCCTCTACATCATGTCCTGGTGTGCGGTGGTAAGCGCATATTTTAGACTCATCATAACCTATTGGTCGAGGTTTAGATGGGTCATAAGGTCTAAGTGGGGGTAGGGAAATGGTCGCATTCTCCACCAACATAGCAAGGATTTTGGCGTAAGACCCTTTGAGTGGGTCAAAGCTTGAGGGAAGATGAGGCTATTGACTCGGGTAGATTCTGTAATGACGGGTATGGTTGATTTGTATGGGTGGCGCTTTAACCAAGGGGTTTTGATAATGGGTTTTAACTAAACGTGGCTTCTTTGGGCACGAAGCTATGTTTAGCTAGTTAGATGATGAGGCCACAAATGATGTGGTATCGAAAAACAACCACAGAGAGAAATAGGAGTGACAGCAAACAAATCTTTTGATGATGGAATTTGTTTAGAGTTGATAGGTGGATAGGATACACGGGGTGACGGTGTTGATATACCCTTGGATCTCTGTATGGGTGCAGAAGGCGTAGGTCGTTTTAAAGAAAACGCAGGAGGTATGATATATTGATGCAAGGTGGAGGGATGAGGTCCCAATATGGAAGGTAGGTGTGACAACGATGGTTTTAGTTGTGATAGAGACATAGGTTGAGGAGATTGAGTCTGTCTCCTAAGTGGATGGACGGCTTTATTTTTAGATAAATCAAGCCGCTTAGGTGGGTGTGTTAGACTGGGTATTGGTGAGGTCCCAAGCGTAGGGGAAGATTTGGTTAGGCTAATAGAGGTGGATGAGGTATTTGGTAGAGATGAGGGGGGTGAAGATGAGGACATAGGCATTTTAAGCTTCTGTAAACACTTCGGGTATATGGTAGAGGCGTCTAGATCGGTCATCTGCATTTGAGTAGAATATGGCATACTCAAACATTCCCATAGGACTCGTCTATCTCCTGAGGGATGACAATCCTCATGTGTGAATTGGAATTTTTATATGGAAGAGAGGTGTGTTGTGATTCCGGTCCACTGTGGGTGTGATACAGGGGGTAAATGAGGCACTGTATCAATGGGCGTTAAGAGGTCAACCGATCGCTGAAAAGATTTAGGCGATGAAGAACTAATAGGTAGGAGGGTGTGTTTGAGAGGATCCATCATGTTTAAAGAATGTGGTGATGTCGGTGCAAGAGGTCTCTTGTCTAAGGATGACAAAAGAAGTTGCGAGCCTTCCTCTTGTATAGCAAGAATGGTAGAAGGAGATGTTTGGGAAATAGATAAGTTAGATAACATCCGCTCACAGTCTTGCAAGGATGTGGTGTAAGAAGTTTCATCTGTAAGAAGAGAACTCTGGGTGGTTAATTCCTTGATGGGTAAAGGAATGACAAGGATTTCGTCTTGTCTTGATGGTGAGGAAGGGGGTTCGGGTTCCTACGTTAGTGAAGAAGTTTGATTCAGAATTTTTTCGATAGAGGCTTTTGGCTGGGAGTCGAAGACTGCATGGATTTCATGAACACTCTCCTCGGCTAAGATATCTTGGTTTATGTTACTGTTAGAAGAGTGATTCGGGAAGGGTTTGTTAAATATTTTCAAATTTCTATTAGCAGGGGCATTAGGGTTATCGAGGGTTATATCCCCTGCATCAACCATTTCCCGCACTATATTTTTCAACATCTTGCAGATTTTCGTGATCGTGTCCCTTTACGCATGAAAGTTACGAAGTCATTTTCTTTGTACCAGAAGGTATAGCGTGGGTGGAGTCAAACCCGGAGTGAGGTTTAATAGGAGGCAAGGTGATAGCTTCACTTTGAGCAATTTTTCCAAGATGACACCATAAGTTTCTCCCAAGGAGTGTAATTGATGGGCTCGGCTTTATACTTATAGGTAGTTTTGGTGGGGTATTAGACGGTGCTTGAGATTTGACCATCACGGTGTGGACAGCTCCTTTTGATTTCAAGAAGTGGATGTGTGAGGAGTGGTGGTGTTAGGTTTATTGGTGGAATCGGAGTTCGAGAAATTGGGGTTTTTGTGCATGCGCAAATCGCAATTTCTCTTCTTCTAAGGCTCGAATCTCTAGTTTTGAGCCATAGTAAAGGCCTCAAATCAAATGTGTGGAAAGTTTGAATTTGGAGGGTAGGAAAGATGTGCTTAGCGCAGGCCCACGTAAAAAGTTCAATAAGTTCGGCCTGAGGCAAGGCATATGTAAGTTGGTTGATAAGGCCCCGCCATCATCCAACGAAATCTGCGATAGATTCGTCTTCAAATTATCGGATGGCATGAGGTCGAGTGATAGATACTTTCTTGGTAATGTTAATGGAGAAATGATCCAAGAAAGATTGGGCTAGTTGGTTAAAAGAGAAGATTGAGTGCTGGGTTAAAGCACTGTACCACTCCAAGGCGGGTCCTGATAAGGACATGGGAAAGGTGCGGAGTAGCAAGGCATCATCATGAGCAATCAAATAACAAGCATGTCTAAATGATCGCAAGTGTTGTTGAGGATCCTCTTTACTATTAAAACGAGTAAATTTCGGTAGTTCCCATTGAGGAGGATATGAGTGAAGGGGACGTAGGGTGAATAGGCTCTGAAAAACTTGCTCGTGTGTCGTGGCGCTACTACTTCACAAAAGAAGCCTCCAGATTTTGCATTTTGTCCATCATTTGTTTGATGAAATCCGTGGTTGGATGAGATGATGGTGCGGTTGTGGTAAACGGAGGCAAATTGGGCCAAGGGCCTCCACTAGACAATGGTGGGGTTAAATGTTGATAAGGTATGGAGGATGAATATGTTGAGGCGACCGAATAGGGATGTCCTATATAAGATGTTGAGGTCACTGGATACGTGTGTGGAAATGAAAAGGTGGGCGGAGCTTGAGAAGGAAAGCTCGTGTGGATAGGTGGTAGAGAGCAAGTCATGAACGGAGCAGTCTGCAAGAGAGACGAGGTAGGAGCAGTCGGCGGTAATGATATGTGGGGCCCAAGATTAACCAAAGGAAAGCCAATCAGTGCCATATGAACCCCAGAGTTGCTGGATTAGGAGACAGGGGTAAGGATGCGTAAGGCAAAGCGGAGTTATCAGGTGGAGAAGGAGCTAAATGAGCAGCTATACTAATAGGCATGCCAACAAAGAGTTGACCATTGGGCGTACGGTCAGGGGCATGAGACAAATAATATTATACAGCGCTAGGATTAGCGTCCAAAATTTTTGCAAATTCCTTATCTCCTACAGGGATTTTGGGAACCTCGCTGGTGTCCGTAGGATTCCCCACAGTATGGGCAGGAGGTGATTCAGAAAAGGCACAGAGCAGGCATGTGAAACCATGGCGGCGGCTTGCTTCCAAGTGATAACAACCATGAGCAAGAGTACACAGTAAGGTTTCAATTTATTAGGAACAGAAACAACCCCAGAATGTTGAAATTGGTAGGTTGTTGGTTTATCAGGGACTGTAGAAGACAGTAACCGATATCGGTCTTCTAACCGATGTCGGTTAGACTGTAGCCGACGTCGGTCACTTAACCGATGTCGGTATAATAGGACTGGTATAAGAAACTGTAAGAAGCTGCTGATTCGGGGTTAACAGTGCTTAGTATGCCTACCAAACTGTTCTGAAGTGATCACAGAAAATAGTGTATGACAGAGAAACAGAACCGAGAACAAGCAAGAATGCACAAACAAATTAACAGACTAACCCTAGGGTTAATTTTAATCAATTTGGGCTTATGCCTTTAGACACAGAATGATGTCAATCCTAAACAAAAGACTTAGGGGAAATGTCAAGTTTGTTTTGGCTTATAAGGTTACCTCAATCGGGCAAGGAGGAATACCGCATAAAAGGGGGATGTTTGAGTGTTGTTGTGTTGATTATGTTGTGATTCGGTATGTGTTGTGCGGTGAAATTAAGATTAATTTCTTATCAATACCGTGGAAATCACCCCATGTGTATGACCATTACTTAATCTACGTTCACAAGAATTGAAAACAAAGAAGCAAGAATGTAATGCACGTGTTTTAAACCCAAATCGAAAATGATATTCGATGAAGCAAAGAAGATGACTTTCACTAATGCAAAGATGTAAAAGCAAAGCAAGTTCTTTTACCAAAATAACAAAATACCTTGTGAATATCTTAAGAAGAAGAAAACAACAAGTATGCTCCCTATGTGAAAGCAAGCAAGAAAGAAAGAAACCCGAAATGGGTCCCACCGGGCGTGCCAAAATGTTTCACACGGAATGTTTCAGCTTTTGGGAATAGAGTTGCTTCTATCCTTTCATTCCTTTGAGAAACAGATAAGGGTTAGGGCCAGGAGGAATACCTGTTGAATGTCGAGAGCGTGTGTGCGTACCATAGAGAGAGAGATCAGGTCGACTACGAAGAACTCCTTTTTGTCTTGGAAGGACTACCTGCAAGTAAGAATACAAGACCACCAGATTTTAATTAGACAATAAATGATGGAACTACCTTGGGCCTAGGAAATATAAAACTTCCTTTTGAAGGTGGCCAGCCTCTGTTAATATGAATTAACACAAATTCTAACAAATAAGCTATTGTCCAATTACAATTTGTTTACCTTGTTAGAACAATAGAGAAAGGGCTGGTCTTGGTTTAGAATCGGGTGACCGATGCCGGTCAACTCAACGACTTGCGGTTGTTGGTAACCAATATCGGTATGGGCAATGTTTTAGGGGCTTTTGGTGAAGGTTGGTTGTAAGGTGGTTGTGTTGTTTTATAAGGTTGATAAATGGGTGGGGTTAGGTAATGGGGTGATGAGAAGGACTCAGAGAGTATGGGGGGTGTTCTTGGGGTAACGTAAGGGTAGAGGAATGACAGTTAGATGTAGTGTGTTGCTGGGTAGTAGATCTAGGAATAGACTTATGATGGCTATGATTCAGAAGTTCAAGAAATGTTATTA
This sequence comes from Taxus wallichiana var. yunnanensis, assembly GCA_018340775.1. Classification (NCBI taxonomy): domain Eukaryota; kingdom Viridiplantae; phylum Streptophyta; class Pinopsida; order Cupressales; family Taxaceae; genus Taxus; species Taxus wallichiana. Next base: position 646,181,561 of record CM031239.1, on the reverse strand, counting down.
AAAGGACATACAAGATACTACTTACTGATTATTGATAAGGATGTAGGTCCAAGAACTGTGATGATGATGGCAGAACTCAGGTAGGATGACCTGACAATCAGGAGATGAGCTATCTTCCCTCCCGACGAACAGATGAGTGTCACAAGGCTCTGGTTACTCAGTTGCAGTTTTTGGGCTTGATGTCCTTCTCTGCAAACTCTTCTTGTTCTTTCACTTGTCTCTGCTCAAATTGAGTAAATTCTGATCCTTCCAATGACTTCCCGATTCGGATCCACGAAAATCCCACCCTTTGTTTTTGGTTGGGAGTGGTCATTTACAGGAACCGATGGCGCTTCACGTAACCAGCTGACGGCAATGAGTAGAATTGGTATTGGTCAGGTCAAGGTGGGCTATTTTTAGTAAAATGGCTAGCCTTCCCTCCTTTTCTCCCGAGGGATTAGTTTCGGGCTTGGTCAAGTCATTACGAGGTTGGTTTTAGGTGCGGGTGAGGAGTCATTAGTCATGGGTGTGGATGTAGACCAAGTTATAGGTCTTAATTAGGTTAGTTTAGGGTTAAGACTAGGTCATGATGAGGTGGCGAAATGATGTGGCAGGTATGGCGATGTGGATTTATTAATTATAAGGTAATTAATAAATAATTGTGTAAGGTTTAGGTGATGAGGTTAGGTTGTGAAATGAGATGCGGGGCACGGGGTCGTCAGACACAAATTTTGTGTCTACATTCCGATTCAAGAGAGTGTTTAGGAGAATAAGGACCTAAGGTGCTACTCCACAAATAATGTGAAAATCACCTTGAATCTCTCCATAGAGGGAGACAACCCAGAAGAGAAGAAGGAAATTAAAGTTGAATGAGGAAGTGAAGAGTCTAAGGAAAGTGCACTCAATTCTCCTACACCTCTGGAGAATGTAGAGGAACAAAAATATGAAGAAATGAAGGATGGAGAAGAGGAAGAAAAAGGGACAAATGAGACAAAGAATAAAGACTACTCAGACATAGCCGCACAAGTTCCAAATCTTGAAGCCCAAGTTATTAAGTACCCTAGATCAAAAATAAAAAGTGGGGAATACATTCCACCAAAGAATGGGATATGCAGAGGACATAGGTAAAATTATCTCGCACCTATTTCCGAGCACAATGACACAAAAGGAGTTATATAGATGGTAGTTAATGGATGAGGATATGGCAACAATGCGCACAAGGAAGCAATTTTCATGGTCAATGCACATGCACATGGATGAACCATACTGTGATGTGTGTGAGGAGTCATGCGTGTCAAGGAGGTTGAAAAATACACCTCGGAAAGCTAGGCACATAATAAGAAGCCTACCGTTATGTCCGATGAACAAGTAAGCAATGCTTTGGTAAAAATATCGATAGAAGTGGCATAGTGCAATATGGATAAAGTCACACAATCGGGGAACTAAGAGAAGAGATCAAGACTAAGGATGAGGAGATAGCATTCCTAAAGTAGGAAAGAGACTTGGTACATAAGAAAAACATTGTGTTTATAAGCATGGTAAAGGAAATTGGTGACAATATTGTGAAGGCTAGGCCACACTTGGAGCCAAAGGTACTCAATAATTTTCCTTTGGCGATGAATTATGTAAGTACATTGGTGGATTTAGTGCTTGAAGATGAACCTATATGCATTCCATCACCAAAGGATCCAACAAAAGAAGCAGAGCGAGAAAAGGCTTCAGTGATGTAGAAGATTACATCATATGAAGGATTGCTTCGTAACTTATAGGAGGAATCAAGAATGCAGATCAAGCACTCGAATATTTGTACAATGCCGCAGGCTATTATAAGGACTAGGACCATTTTAGAAGACAATGAGGTCCTAAAGGCTTTGAAGGATGAGACGTTGGGGTGTGAAAAATGGTTATCAATTATTAAGGAGAAGCGCGAGGCCCTTACAATAGCTCAGAACCACATAGGAAAGGCTAGATGAGCTTGGGAAACTCATCACCCGAATATGGACTTGTTGGAAGGAAAATGACTGAAATGTCCAACATCGTATTGCTATTACATAATCAAAAAGGAGAGGTTGTAAGAGATGAGTTAAAATCAATTACAAGAGATATTCCAAAGAAGGTAAAGGTTGTGCTCGATCTTGGCAGACATTAGAGGTGAAAATAAAAGAGGAATATCTAGAATTGATTATTCCGGTTGTAGAAGAAGATACGGAAAGTTGAAGGCATTATTTCATTCATCCAAATTATTTCTATTCTTCTATTCATATTCTTTGATTCATTTTGAAATGACCATTGCTAGAGCAAAGAATGAAACTAGTGTGGGGTAATGTTGACCAACCAGACTTTGGCATTTAGCGAAGAAAATACATAAGGTTCACACGGGAAAGAAGAGCACATTCAAAGGCATGGAAGTATCGGAAAGGATTGCACGTGAAGAACAAAAACAATTTCAGGACTTAGCCATTTTCACGACAAGGATATATTTTTAGAGATAGTGTGTAGAGCACTCAAACCGATTGAGACTTATGCATCATGCATTGGATTTTTTTCGGAGGATCAACTATGAAGCGATGTGCATGGACATATTCCGGAATAGATCTACTACTTTTAGTTAACTAACAATATTCTATTATTAGCGCACTTGCATGTGTGGCTATTTTTGTAACGGCATGTGGCTAATAATAACATGTAACCTATTTAAGGATTAGATAAGAAGTGAAGGGAAAGTCCCTAACCTTATAAGTATTTAGTAAACTATGTATATATATATATATATATATATATATATATATATATGCATACATGGAGATAGAGAGAGAGCACACAAGTGTGAGAACTAAAATATAGTGAGATTATGCCACTAAATTTGTTACATGCATGATTGTATACGATGTTTTAATGAAGATTTTGTGTACTTATTGCATTTAATCTAATGGATGTTATGGAATGAATCAATGCATTATCATGTTTACATTCAATATTGCATGCTTGAATTCATTATGATTATCCTTTAATGGTGTTATTTTCTAGATCTAGATCTTACTAGCACTCTTTGAAAGAGATATTAATTATAGATCTGGATGATTGAAGACTTCATCATGCTAACATCCTGCAACAAAACCCTACGGAGGGACTTGGTACCACTATGCACTTCGGGTGAGCACTTAGTCTAGGTTGAGTGATGTGCCGGTGTACCCGGGTACCCGGTGTATTGCTGAATTCTAGGCTGCATCATATATCTAAAAAGGTCAATTTTTCCTTGTTGTATACTTCCCATGTTCTCTTAAACCACTTTGGGCTTTTGAGCTTGGTAACAGATATTTTGGGATCTGAGGTAGATGCTTTGATTTGTTGCTAAATATAACTCTTATTTGGGGTTTCTCGAATGATTATCCGTGTTATTGTTAAATGGTTGAATTCATTGGAGGTCTGATTTTGGATTAGACCTGTTGTTCTATTGTTTTCTTTCCTCCCTTCACTAGGCTTTTAGGAACTGAATCGATTCTTTAATCCTTTTGATAGAATTGTTCTTTTGAACTTGTCTTTCTTGAAATGATGAAAGGTAAAGGTTGGATGTTTGATTTACATTCCTTTTCCTGGTTCTTTTGCACTCATCCAATCCTGGACTATGTTGAATCTCTATTAAAATATTGATTGGTCATATGTGATCTTTTCTTAACTACTTCAACACTTGATGTGCGTTATACATATGGAAATCTGCTCTGTGTCTTTTCGTTATTCTTTACATATGAAATGTTTACTCTTCTTCAGATGAGTTTGGACAGATGAGGAGACTGCAACCTCACTCATTTCATCTTCAATCTTGGGTGGAGAATTGTTCACTAGGGCATTGTTGTTGTTCCTTCTTTGGTATTTTTTTATCTTATATCACCTTTTGACCTTGTGATAGGTCTTAGTGTATTATTGGCCTTAAGGTAACAAACCAGAGTTTATGATATGCCAAGATTAAGTATCGAGTCTTGTGTAAGTTTTGAACTTAACCAATCTACTCCTTTTGGAATAATAATGATTTGAGTAAACTTGTATGAGATCTTGAATGTTAGCTTGTTTTCTTGGACTGGTAGAAGCAACCTTATACTTTTGATAAGGTTTGTATGATGTTATCTTTGATTGCTACCTTGAGTTGAATAATAAACTGAGTCCGGATGTTTAAAAATCAAGATTACTTTGATTGTTTATGATGATTTATTTACCCTTACTTGTCTGTATGATCTTAATTATGATTAATGCTCATCTTAGACTTTAGGATGAGTATGAGATAGTGGGATATTTAACTGGAAGGAAATATTCATTATTGTTCAAGCAGTAGAATATAATCTAAAAGATAATTTTATATCTCTTATGTTTATTCTTGATAATTAGATCTAGCTGATTAAAGGAACTTAAATTGGTTACATTTAAGAGAAGTAAAGTTAAGATGAAGTGTTAATTATTCTTTAACTCTGCTTGTTTTATTTTCTTTATGTTGAAATTATTTTTATGATGGAAAGATAGGGTTGATAGAATGCTTGACTAAACCTTACTTGATAAGAAAATTTAAAACATCTCTCTTCTTCTTATCGATTGTATTCTTTTGGATTAGTCATTTTTCTATTTTGGTTGTGTTTTTCTCATCGTTTCATAAACAATAGAGTTATTTTTATGAAACATTTACTTAAAATCACAACATTTTAATGCTATAGTGCTTATCTTGCTCAGTTCAATGAACTGACCCATGCGAACAATTTTGCAGATGGAATTTGTAAAAGATGAAAGGAGAAAGACATAGAAATTTACATATGTTTTATTAAAGGAATTGTATCTTTATTATGATGAAATGTGGCTTCATTACTTGAGATGTACTTGTTGGAAAAGAAAGTTGTAATAAGAATTGGTTTGGTACTGCTTTATTTTGACACTTTATAATCTCTGAAATGTTTTTGGATTTAGTGAATGTATCACTCCTTCTTGATGAATAAAATATGTGTTGATTGCTAAATAATACTATAATGTAATACCTTCTTGTCATGAAATGGGATGTATTATTAAGTAATATCATAAATGAAGGAGATCAGAATATGTATTTTTAGAGATATGAAATTGGAGCTTAATAGTTCTTATGTTATAAAAAAACTATGAGTTGTGAATATAAAACCTTAGTTGGTGGTTCTCAAATTAAAGAGATGCAACTAATAAGTTGAATAAGTAGATCTATAAACAACATAAAAATCTATGGCTGATTTTTATAGACATATATGTATGAATTATGGATATATTTAGAGAATATGAAATCATTTTTCATAAATGGACATTATTCCATGACATAGGAAAAAGGGATAATTCCCTTGAGCTCAATCCTTTAGGTATAATTTAAAGGCTTGTTTAATGTTTTACGAATGATGTAAGTAAATGGCTGCATATACCTTCTTTGACAAATTTCCATAATCATAAGCTTGAATTCTTGAGAGAATTTAAAATGTAATTTAGAATTCATCTATATGAATTCTAAAATAAAAAGGGTTTATGAGGAAATTATCTAAGGTAGGATGAGATAAGTTAGAACTAATTATCACACATTCATAACTATAAGATCTATTATGAAATTACGTGATAAAAGTTGTTTCATTTTAATGATAAACTTAAACATGTAACCAAGTGGTAAGGAAACATATTTTATCTACATTCTCCTCATGAGTAACCAAGTGGTAAGGTCCTCATCAACCCCAAAATATTTACATGGAGATGTCTCTCCATCTTCTAGAGTATAAGGACATAGAAGATGTTGATGAACACATGCACATGTGTGAGATATTATGGTGTGCAAAAGGAATTACGACTTCTGAGTGCAAGGAAAGTTAGTTTGTAACTACATTACAAGGACATGCACACAGTTGGTATAGGTAGTTTGACCCCGATTAGACTTCATGAGAGTATGTAGTAGTAAAGGATGCTTTCTTTAAGGAGTTTCATATCCCTGAGTTTGAGAAGAAGATTATAAGTGCACTTAAGGATATTAAGTAGGGAACTATTGAGATCATTCATGAATATGATGCCCATTTTAAGACACTCTTGTCTAAAATTTATTATGATATTCATGCAAGCAAACATGCACGTAGTTTGTTGGGGCTTCATCACACCTTTTAGAAGGTTGCTATCACATAAGACATATACAGACACTGGTAAAGCACTTGAAGCTACTTTGCATGCTGAAGTAGTTGGGAGTATAGACACTGGAGTGAGCCCATTTATGGAGGCACAAATTATAGCTATGGAAAAGTAGTGGAGAAACTATCAAAAAGTTTAGCACATGAGACGCGCACTAGGATTCAAAGTGTACAAATTGTGAAGTTAAAGGGAACAATAAAGATATTTATCCATGTAGATCAATGCATTCATTATTTCTAGATTGTGAGATATGTCATTAGGGACGACGATGTAAGCCGCTTCCCACTATTACAATGCGTGAAAAGAAAGAATGTATCTTGCTATTGTAAGATTTTCCACCACGACTCATAATACAAAATATTACAAGTTGATTGGTCACCCCATGATGCCATAGATATTGGTGTGTGATAGATTGGAGTATTAGATAACTCTAAAGGAAAAAGTGAGCATCATGATTGTGACCATGCTTAAGCTCACTATGATCGTAACAACCACGTGACCGCAATTCAAATCCTCAAGTGCTTATTTGGAGCGTGCATTCCCTGTTGTTAGATCGGGCACCATGTGTCATGCTCTTGACCACCATGGAATTTGATGTCCCTTATGAACCTGAGGTGGGGGACATAAGACCTTTAAAAATTTTCCCATCCCCCATAGGGAGTCATTTGGACACCCATGTGACCTCCTTTTAGCTCCCAGTGCTTTAAATCAGCTTTTTCCTCTTTCATTCCCTATCGTTGGATCTAGTGCCACATGTCGCCATCTTGCTCATTGTGGAAATTGATGTCCCTCAAATCCATAAGGTCAGGTACATAAAGCATGGAAAATTTTTCCCAATCCCTTCTTGTGCATATCTTTTTGAAATTTTTCCAACTGCCACTTTTTTCGCTTCTAACTTCTAACAGTTATGTGTGCACTTCATTCCTCCATACTTCCTCTGCAACTTTCTTCCATCACTCCACCATTGCAAGAAATCAAACCATAACTACTAAAAATTCACTCCCCTCCCACTCCATGAAAGCATGCAAGTCTTATAAGGAATCCTCATCAAACATAGAAGGAGAAGCACGGAGCATAAATGGAGAAAACAGAGAAAACTCCATAGCCATGAAATGAGAAGTTGAAGAAATCTCCCAAATGGATGCATGAAACAACAAGATATATTTTTCTACTCATTCCTATACCAAATGCCATCAAGAAGACACCTTCAAACTCCCCCCATGTGTGATAGAGCATCCACAATGAAGAAATCTCCTTTCCGGCTCAATGAAGAAAGAAGTGGGATTTCCAGTAAAACGGTTGCCGGATTGAAGTAAGATTACACATGAAACACCAGAAGAAAAAACCCACATCAAAAATAAAATTTTCTTCACAAACGGAGGAGAAAACTAGACCTGCAATTTTGAGGTCCATTAATGGCTACGCCGCACCCGGTAAGCACCGCGTCAGTCCAAAATTTAAACTTTAAAATCTCTTGGATTATTAAGTGGGCGGGCCCAAATTTCAGAGGGAGGATATTAGGAAAAAACCATATCAAAAACTTTGTTCCACATCAATCCAATTCCTAGAGGAAAACTTTCTAAAAATAGCATGTCTACTACATAGGAACTGCTATTTTGGGAAAGTCATCGATAGAAGAACCTGTGAAGAAGATGAAGACATTGGAGGTGCACTATAGCTGAGAATCCACCAGAACAGACATTTTTGGCACTTACTAAAAATAGTAAGTGTGCCCTCGAGCACCTGCTAAAAATAGAAAGTTGATCCAGAAGGAACGAGGAATGTAAGGAGAAAGAGGAAAACTGAGCCGCAACATCCAATTGAAGATCAGGGACCTGATTTCTCATACTTACTAAAAATAGTAAGTTTATTTTTATAAGGGAGATATGAAGCCAAAGTGGATGGGTCAGAAGCCTTCTCAGGATTACGAAGTGGAGAATAGTTGGAGAATGGAGCCAAGTCCACTGTAGCAACTCATCCTTTGGCATAATTCTTCTTCTTCTTCTTCTTCTTCTTCTATCTCTCTCTTCGCTCCTCATACGACACACTCTCTCTTCAATTTTATATTTTTACATTAAGGGTTGCAATTTTTAATATAACTTAAATGACTTTAGAAATATAATGTAAATTAAGTCACCTTACTATTATAAAAAGGGACTCAAATATTTAAAGTGGAATATGAACAGTCTTAAGTCATATTAAGGTATTTGAAATGTCACGAGGAAGACGATAAGTCAACTCTCCTATAAATTGTAACACCATTCCCATTTCAAAGGGTTGGCAATTGATCTTGTAAACTCAAGAGTGCATTGTACCTAGAGAAAGCAAAGGAGATAGCCAATTTTCTTCTACTTTCCTCCACTTCTCAATTTCTTCCATTCTCACATTATGTACAACTTTGATTTGAGAAATCAATACAAGAAGAAGGAGTTTCTAGCTTTCTTTGACTAAGGGGTTTCTTGATACTTGGTGATCAAGTGAATTCTATTTGGTCTTGTTGTTATTCACAGAGTTGTTTCTTCCCATAAATGCATGTGTTGAAGTTTCTAACTAGTGTGTGTGCATGAATCTAATTTTCTACCTACAACATTAGTTCTCCTATGTCTATTCTCACTCCCTTTTCTACCTTCAGAAAAGTCTTCCCTAGCAAGAGATTGCTAGCTTTGCCACAGGGTCAGTGGAGTGCCCCTATTGGATCCCCGGTCAAAATGCCACCACAAAATCCACCTTTTCATGTGCATGCACATATGGCAGTTGCACCAATTAAGTAGAGGGACTTATATTCCCAAATTTTGGCAAGAAATCCACAAGTTTTTCCACCTGAAAATGTTTCTCCCTAACAATCTCCTAAGAAGATAATGTTGAAGTGCAACTAGATTTGCATCTAGAATTTCTTGAAACATGGTATCACCGAGAGGGACCTTAGGTGGTCCAGAGGGTTTTGATCAGAATGATGGTGGGGTGGCTGGCCTAGATGGGATATATTGATGGTAAAAGAATGGATTGGTCTCTCCTAAAGTTGTAGTATGAACAAGAGGCTCTAGTTGAGAGACATCAATTAGTGGTTACATTATCAAGGGTATAGATGAGGTGGTTGTTATAGAAAACATTTATTGAGATAAGGGATTGGTGGAAGAAAAGTTTTGTTCCATTCTTTTGGTTGTTGAACAAGTGACTATGGGCATGAAAATATTTTTACCCAAGCAATCAAAGAAGAAAATTTTTCTTTTATGTTTGATTATTAAGAATGTGTGGAAAAGAAAAGGGGATGGTTAACCAAGTACCTATGAAAAGGTAAAATATGTCTGGTTTCAGGTTTGTTATGGCTAGGAAATGTCTAAGGTGGTTTACTATTGGGTGATGAAATCACAATCAAAAAACCATGAAAGGAATGTTTTGATGTGTTAATTTGATTTGTGAGGTTTAAGGTTGTGTGTGATAAGGTATGTGATGCGAAGTATTAAACCCCTATTTAAGCTATGTGGGAAAGCAAGATGCAAAAATAATATTATTTTTAATCCCAAAATGAAATGTGATGTTGGATGAGGACATAAATAGGGATGGGAAAATACAATGGCAAAAAGGAGTAAATAGGGAAAAAGTGGAATACTTGGATAACAATTTTCCTATTTATCTACACTTTTCAAGTGATGAGTGATCCAAGCCACGAACCGAATAAGCAATAAAGCCAAGCCTCATATTGTGGTGTTAGTGTGAAATAGGAAAAAGCAAGATATAGAAAATAAAGGGATCACTTAAATGGTTTCCCATCGAGCGTGCCAAGAATGTTGTCCAAATTTATCATTTATTAATCAAATTAATGTAGTTCTACCAAAGAAACTAGCAAATAAAAATGATAGATGGTTTATATTACCTTGGATGTTTGATGCTTGATACAGGTGTTGAATGATGGATTTTTGTTGCTGCCAAACCTATAGGTAAGAATAAAATGGTATTTGATTAGATAGATAAGGGAAAGCTTTTCCTGACAAAGTGAACCTAAGAAGAACTTCCTCGGTGGATGTCAACCATCGGTGTTAAAAATGCAAGTAAAATGATACACTCGATAATATAAAGAGAATGAAATAACATGGAATCTTACAACAATATTGGTTGATTTAGATATTGATCTAATTAAATAACTCGAAAGATAAATGTACCTGGTCTGGGTCAATGGCAACCCATACTATGCAAAGGAAAGTTGATGGCGACTGGGAGGCTAGATCGTGAAGATGAGGAAAATATGCAGACTATGTAGGATCTAAGTGCAATCAGGTAGCTATAAAAGTTTGAAGATGTTGGGATATTTTTGTATATAAGATATTAAGAAATGGAAATTGGGAACAACCATAGAAAACAAGGTTTATAGGGGAAAATTGAAACCAGGACCTTAGTCGATGGTGATTAGGATGCAAGTAGGTTGATTTTTCTATAATAGAGGAGCTGGATGAGGGATTAGTAGACTGAAATAGAGGCTAAGAACATATAGGGGTTGAGGATAGCTCTAGAATAGAAGGAAAGGGAAGATGGGGCCGAGTCAATGACAACCTAATAGGGTCAATAATGACTATGATAGGGATTGATGAATCCAAAGGAAGGTAAGCCAGATGATCAACCTGCAAGAACGAATTTGTAGAAAGAATTTGATGATGTAGATGTGATCTCTATTATTGACGATCTAGACCTGCAAAAGGTTAGATGTGAAAATACAAGATAATATGATAAATTTGATTAAAGCTATGTAAAACAATGACAATATCACAAAAATATGATCTCGATTGACACATGCACGTTGCAAGGAGGTCTGGGAGGTATGCAATGGCTTTAGGACTATTCAGGCATGAAATATTGTCTACAAGATGCAAGAAGAGCTTCATATTTTCATGCACTTGATGAAGAGTTGGTGCGATCTATAGTCCACTATATAAAACCTAGGTGCGCTATAACATCACCCAGCCTGAGCTAAGTGCTCACCCGAAGCACACAAAGGTACTAGGCCCCTCTTTATAGTTACTTGTGTAGGATGTTAGTGTGATGAAGATAAAGCATATTTAGAACCATAAATAACCATAAACATTCCACAGAGCATATTCCAAATCTAGATCTTAGAGAATCATGAATTAAACAATAACTATAATAAGATCAACCACACAAGAACTAGTTACAGTCATGTTTAACACCATTATCCAGCCAACATACTCCATTACATTAAACACTATAAAACATAGAAGCTTCTTACATTATAAAGTATCACCATAAGTCATGCATGCATCAGATCCAACAACATAACTCTACAATAATTCACTACTACTAAACTACATAGTTCAATACATACTTATAGGGGTGGGGACTTTCCCTTCACCACCTACACACTTCCCAAAATAGGTCGCATGTTGATAATAGCCATGCACCTTTACAATAACATGCACACATGAAAGTGTGCTAATAATAGACATCCTATAGTTAACTGGAAGAAGTAATCCTATTATTAAATCAAGCTCATGCATGGCACTTATCAATCGCTCATTCCCAAAATACCATTTATGTGTCACACAAGTCTCCATATCGATGTGTGCTCCACATGCTATCTCCAAAAATAGCATATATCCATGAAAATGGATAAGTCCCGAATCAAACTGTCCCAATGCGCATTTCCTTTCCTATCATTCCACACCTTCAAATGTGCCTTGTTCCCACACGTGCATTCTATGTGTGTCTTCTCCTTAGAAAAATATTTTCTACTCAACATTACCCCACACTAAAGTACATTGTCATCCCAGTAATGGGGATTCTTTCTTATGTTCCCAAATAATAAAGAATAAGAATTGAATGAATGTAAAGAATCACTGTACAAAAGAATGGGTCTTTACTCTGCAAATTCCTCTTCTTCAACTAGAAGGATCAAATATGGATATTCACTTTTAATCTTATCCTCCAATGTTTGTCATTTATCAAGTGTGGTCCTTGTCTTCTCTAGAATTTATGTGGCAATGGCATATAACTCATCCCGAGTAATCTTTTCTTTCTTATTCTCAGAAACGAAGAAAACATTGGCCATAATAGACATCGTTCCCTCCAGAAGATCCATCTTCTGTGCTATGATCTTCCCAATCTCATATATCCTCTCCTCATGTGGATCTTGGGCTGTTATAAGGGCTTTGTGATTTTGTTTCACTAGTGCCAATATTTCTGCATGCCCTAAAGTCTCATCCTTCATTGCTTCCTAACTTCATTACCCTCAACTAGACTTCTTTCCTTATTACTACCTCTATAGCTACACAAAAATTCAAATCTTGTATGCCTTCTTCATCTCATTCTACAAATTCTAGAGCAAAGTGCCTCAATACATTGAAATTTTTCTTATCATAGAGGCGCATGCTCTCTCCACTTCTTGTTCAATATATTTTGGTGCAGGCATTCCCATCTTCTAACACCAAATCAACCAAAGTGCACACATAATGCATTGCAAAAGGAAAATTTTTAGGTACCTTTGGTTCTAGATGAGGCCTTGCTTTTAGAATGTAATCACCAATATCCTCTACCATGCTAATGAAGGCCTCATTCTTTGTTTGTTCTCTTTCCTTCTCTACCTTTAAGTGCTCTATCTCCATAGTTTTATCCTTGTTATCTTCCATCAACGCTCTAATGATGGTGGCCTTCTCAATATTTCTCTCAGTGCGACCTCAAGTAAATGCCTTGACTAAGGCATTTCTAACCTACTCATCAGACATAAGTGTGGGATTTATGGTCATGTGCCTACTCTGAGGTGCCTTATTTACTCTCCTTAAGACACAAGACTCCTTGCACACATCGAATCTGGTTCATCCATGTGAGTCTGTATGGACCAGGATAATTTTTTCCTTACATGCGTAGTGGCCATATTTGGGTCCATCAACTCCCACCCATATAAATCCTTAAGCTCCACTATACTCTTAAACCAGGTGTGGATGATTTTATTTGTGTCCTCATCATAGCCCATACTTGCACAACATATTCTTCACTTCTCCTCATCCTTGGCCCCTTAATAACTTGAGAAAAAGGCGTGGAGGTGGCCCTTCTCCTATCTGATTTATAATTGGCACACTCATTTTCCTTTCACCCCTTCTTCTTCTTCATCTTTCATTTCTTCATCCCTGGGCTCCTCCACATCTTCTAGTTGCATTGGGGTTCTAGGCACTCTCTTCAAAATCCTCCTCCTCATTAAGCATCATATTTCTCCTTCTCTTCTTCTCAGGTGCTTCTTTTTAAGGGGAGAGTCAAGGTGATCTCCTTACAAGTTATGGTCATCCTACGCATTGGGTCTTGGTTCTTATGAATACCTTTTAAACTGGCACTCTTCAAGGACTACATCTATGTTCAAGTCCTCTTCTACTTCTTATGCCTGTGGTTGAGTATTTGTGCACTCACTCTCCACTCTATCTATGGGCTTCCTCTAACCCCTATGATCCAAGTCTCCACTATCTTCATATTCTTATTCTTCCTCATCTATCTGTATGGTCACAACAAGCTTTAGAGATGGCACATTCTCTATTGTATGTTTTTGCCTTAGTGGCCATGGGAGCATGAACTCATTCTCCACATATTTATTATTCTACATCCTAGGCTTAAGTTGAAGATATATGAGCACAATTCCACTGTCCCCAATAGCCAATCTTACTAGATTTATGTTTATGACAACTGAAATGAGCCTCTTAATATAGGAAAACCAGCCTGAATATACATATGTGTTCCTAAGGGTATGGTAGTCACAATCTACTTTTTTACGTTGAAGTTCAATCATCACGCATTAGTAAATATGTGGACTAAAGCCTAGAAGTAGAGAACTATGAAGGCATAGGGTAGTTTGCAGTATGGACTCCATGTCCCATCCTTTATGGAAAATTGTGCAATGCAAAAAAATTTATACACCATGAATAACACTTCCTTTCCTACTACCATGGGTATCTCCTTCAGAGTGCGCCACTCCTCAAATGTCGCGTGAAGTTGGTCATACCACAATTTTTCCCTTTGCTTGAATGGGCCACTCATTGATCCTTCACATAAATATTTCTCAAACCTTTCCACGAGGGACTTTTTCTCAGTGGGGTATTCCCAAATTTTGTTCTTTGGCCCATTGAGAACTCTAATTTCTACAAAAACAAGGGATAATAGGATAGCGCCAAAACTTATCTTCTCACTTACGTGCGCTTCCTCAATAATAGTCTCTATAATGTAGCCAACCAAGTTGTAGATTTCTCCCTCTGTCATTTTCTTTGCAATGTGTAGCCACATGGTATTTACCTATGACCATCTCTCTTGATCATTTAACTTGGTGAACAAATGCAACTTCCTACACTATAGGAAACTTCTTTAATTTATATATCTCCATTTTCGCATGCACTTTGCAATATCCTAACTTCTTTTTAGTGGCTATAAAAAATTTCTTATCATTTAGATCACTCATAATATTTGTGCATGTGCCCTTCATTCATGTCAATGTGGAAATCAGGGCTGCTGTGATCCTTACCCTTCATCCAAAAAAATAGGAAAAATCATCATGGACTCTACTCATAAGCCATTGGTATAAAGCCTCTGGTTTTCCAAAGTATGGGAGTTCATATAACTAATAAAATCCTACCTTCTTTAGCAACTTCTCTCCAACGATCATCATATACTTTGCTTATCATCCACCATGCACTTATTAGTGTTATTTTTCAACAACGCATCCAATTATCCCCTATTGTGGGTGGTGTGGTGATTGCAATCACTTAATTTTCATCAATGAATGTGGGAATCCCAATCTCATCCAACCATCACTCCTTCTGGGTACTACATTTTTGAAAATTTTCTTTCAGGCACAACTTCGACCTCAACCTCTTTTGGGCCTTATAATATTTCCTAAGTGCAAAAGGGTGCATGCATGCTCGGGGTCGGGAATAAGAAGGGAGCACAGGGGAAAAGCACGTAGGACAAGGGTTTAAGAAGATTTTAGGATAAACCAAGATGTCACACAAAGAATGACAATAGGATCTAAGTAATTATCCATATTCTACATTCTAGAGGCACTTGAGGAAAAACGTGACCCAACTAGGTGTGATGAGTGGATAAGGTGTCATCCTGGAGACTTGGTGGTCAAGAAAAGAATATTCCATACATGGAAGGTTCTCGAAAGACATCATTGCAGAAAGTGGAGAGCTTGGAGTAGGATTAACATGCTCCATTAGAGGACCACCTGGAAACTTACCATATAATCTGCTCTTGAAAGAAGGCATGTTGGTGGGAGCTAAACCTATTTATAGAGATGCTCTAGAGAAAGGAATACACACCTAAATGGAGAAAAATCTGATAGACATAAGGTGTAAGATCATGATGGAATGCATCAAGAGGATGATGATGCAATAATATTAGGATTTTAGAGCACTAGATTCTAAAGGTTTTGATGGATGTACTAGGCCTATGTATTTCATTAGAATCTATAAGAAAGGATGAACTGGGAGGGCATAGTTAGAATGTCATACTAGGAAAGATCTATAAGAGATAAGTCTGAAATATTTTGATACGTTTGGTCTGATACAACCTTTTGAATGTAATGTGGTTATTGGTACTATGATCAATATGAATATATGGCTCTATTCTGAATATCTAGTTCATGGGTGTAAACCCTAGTGTCTCTTCTTCATGTTATGAATCGATATGTTCTTTATATGATGTTTCTCTTGTTATTTACATGGGTATATAGATGTAATATCTCATCTCGATGCTTTCAGAATGAGTGCATGAACATTTACTTTTTTACATCTAATTTTCTATCAATGGAAATATCTTCTCACAATTATCACATAAAGGAGGGGCTCGACACTTGTGGATACCTCGGTGAGTGCCCAAGACCCACCGGGTGATAGGTCAGGTGCACATGGGGTTAGAAGTTAGTAGGTGGATAGAAAAATGACTAGATCTTGGTTTTTTTTTCGAGACCTCTTTTCAAAGTTGTTATGAGAATGATGCATGATGACAGAGTGCTTGACCTTAGACAAAGGTCGAATCATGGTTTAAGAGCATAGAGGATGAGATTTCTCAAAGATTTAGTAATGGACCTAAGTTTGATGCACACATATGGGTAGAAGAACACCTGTATCATGAGTTGTATGAGACCTTATTTTGTTACTTTCTAGTAGAGTTATATGAATAGATTTCTGTGTATACATCAAGATCAATTTGGTACCATAGATCTCACATTTGGACCCAAGATGAATTTTAGAGGATGTGGGATGTTGATCTAACTTGGACGTTGTTTTTTATCATTTGTGGAAGAGAGTATCTTGACTAGTTATACCCTAGAATATGTTATTTCTACGTATTTTTATCCTAAGGTTGTTGAATTTGAATTCTTAAAGGAACCTAGAGGATCATTCTTGTGTGCTATCCCTTTAGCCATGAAGATCCTGCTCATTACAATAAGTTTGGAAGCATACCCTATCTATAACATTCCCATTTTAAGACTTTAGAAACAAGGATTTTTTTTTCCTTTTTACACAATGTTCTTTATTCTAAATCATAATTTAGAACACATATTCAAAGCCAAACTATCCCATAACAAAAAACCATATGTAGCTATAATGACTTGGTGAAACACCGATCCCTCATTTCATGACTTGGTGTAATCTGATATCTTATGTTATTCAGTAATGTGTATATGAAGTATACTTAGTTTCTTTACCCTGTTAGGGGTACTCAAGTGTTCTGTTTAAGAGCCTATCTAAATATATGTTACTGATATTCATCTAAATTCTTGCTTCTTAAACTAAGTGACATAGGACAACACAACCAATAGCTTATGATACTTTGGCCACATATTTACACATGTTTATTATGTTTTCACTCCTAGATGGCATACTCATCAAATAGAATAAGTCCTTCACTACACTTGATCTGTTATCTAGATTGGTTTTAATCATCTCTGTCATTCCACAAGATTCAAAGTATAACCTTAGATAAGGTTATCAATGTGCCCTAGTGTGGGGGTCTTCCTAGGGTGACTAAGGGTACATAGACATACTCAATTGAATTACGTCGATTAGGTGTGTTTAGTTATCCTAATTCATCAAGAGTTGACTCTGACACTAGGTAATGTTTTTATCCCTACATAGGTAAAACAGGTGAACTAGTTAAGAACTTATGTTAGTCTATTTGAACAAAATCTGAAGGGTATTGAGACATGTCAACTGCAATGTAGTAACCTCGTAACAACTCCTGTAGTTATGAAGGTACTTCACTACAGTTGGCGCATCCAACTGAGTATCCTCAACTAGATAAACATAACTTAAAGTGAAGTTGATGTTATATTAAATTCTTCATTTAAAATTTTAATGTCGACATCCTTAATGATTCAAGAAGGTTCTTTAACCTATCAAGTTACAAGTTATAATATATCTGAGGTAGGTAAGTAGATAAAATCTTCTTCCCAACCTATTTATTTTCTTGCATTATTTTACCATTTATCCGATACCACTTACAACCAAAAGGGACATTAAGTCTCTTTTAGATATAAAGGTGATTGAGCTAATTAATTTCTAGTTATAGATTGAGGAAATCTACATAAGGAAGCACATTTGCACCCATTCACCTTTTCGCTCATTAATAACTAATTAAGTTCATAACTTGGTCTTCATGTATACCCTTAGGGATTTTCCCCTTTTTCTATTTCATGGGCTAATGCCCATTAAGGAAAAACATAATTCATATGTCCCTAAATAAATTCAAATTACATATGTAGAATTATAAACATGGTTAAAACACATACATCCATGTAAATTAATTACAAACCCTTTTGCAATGATAGAGTTTCATGAGATTATTAACTTTATAAGTTGTATCTCATCTAGAGAAACTTATTCAACCAACAACTCAGACTCCTATCCCAGCCATTGCATAATATTTAAGTATGTGAACTACCTTCCTTAATTAGAGTAATACTTATCATTTCAGCCCAATTCATGCCAAGAAAGTCTTTCTACAAGTATTAACAAAATTCAAACATCTTTTATTCATCAGGGAAGAGTGATACATTTACTAATTCAAATAAATAATACATCAAAAGTTTCCAAACAACATCACATAAAGCACATAATGTAAAAAGAACATCACCTATTCTCTTCTTATTACAATTTTCTCTTCATTAAATACATCTTAACAATGAATCCTCTTTTTTTTTCAAAGTAAAGATTCAACATCCTAAATAAAACAAATGTAACTTATAATTAGGGTTCATTTTAAGAGACATCTTAGAAATTGGAGGTGGAAAATACCCGTGAATATCCCTGCAATCGTTTTGTAGGAAGGTGAAATTTTTGGGGTTATATGCAAAATTTTCACATGATTTTCAAGTGGTGTGATAAATATGCTGCGAGACACACAATGGGAGATTTGTTGTCATGCGTCAACAAGCTTGTTGACACGTGACAACAAACTTGTTGTCGCATGATAACAACCTTATTGACGTGTGAAAGGAAATCTTCTATCATGCATTTGCAGCCTCTACCCTTTGTTCATGCGATAAAAAAACTTCGTGTCACACATCAAAAATTCTCTATCACACGTCTACTTCCTCTACACTCCTATCATGCATCAACAAACTCTCCTGTTGTGTGTTAACAAACTCTACTGCATGTCTGCAGCCTTTTCCCTCTATCATGCGTTTACTTTAATTGATAATACATATGCCCCCAAGTGGTATGAGTGAGCTACTAGTGTACCACCTAGTGAATAATCTAGGATTATATAGGGGATAGTTTCAAGGGTAGGTGAAGCTGACCCTAAAAAAATTAAACTGTAATTTTTAGGCCAACAAGTCATTGACCCACACTAGAAAATTCACTTTTAATTTTTTTTCAAAAATGGAATATTTGCCATATTACGAATATTCACCACTAAAATTATCCCCGCTTATAATAAGTCTTTCTCCTTTCATCTTTTCCATAGTCCATCTGCAAAATTGCTAGCACGGGTCAGTTCATTGAACTGAGCATGATAAGCACTAAATCATTAAAACAATGTGCTTTTAGCTAACTATTTCATAAAAAGAACCTTGTTGTTATGAAACAATCCAAAATCAAAAGCAAAAATACTTAACCATAAAGGAGATTACAATTCCCATTTAAAAGAGAGAGAAAGACATATGCTTCAAATCAAAACAAGGTTAGGTCATGAAATAAAAAAAAGTTTATCCTTCCTTCTTATTTTCCTTTTATCAAAATTATTTAAATAGTAAATTAAGAGAAATAAGCATTCATCTAATCCTCATTATTATCTTATATTTCTTTCTAAGTTCCTCACTCGACCAAACCTATTTATCTCAACAAAGTAACTACCTACCTATTTTTTAGGCATAACTCAATAGTGGAACATTTATAAACATTAGTTTCCATCCAAATATTTCATTAACCTACATTCATCCTAAAGTCTTAGATGTCATCAATCAAATTTAAAAATCATAAGAATTAAGTTAGGATAATCCAAATCATCCTAACATTTAATGTGTCCTTGATTACAATATCCTAATACTCAAGCTCAGAATTAGGAACCAATTTCAAGTTAAAATCCAAAACAATCTACTTCAAACCTCATTAAAAGTAAGGTTCCTTTTAACAAGAAAAATGAGTTAACACTCAAATTCCAAAAATATACACCATGGCTATCATTACTTTAAGTGAGTAGAATGGTTAAGTTTATAATTTAGACCAAACTCAATAATCCATCCACATATTTTCAAACCAAACTCAATAATCCATCCAAATATTTTCAAACCAAACTCAATAATCCATCCAAATATTTTCAAACTAACTATACCACCATAAGAACATTATGCATTCAGTCTTATCAAACAGACAAGAATTTGTATAAACGTAACAGACAAGAGAAGGGAAGCTAGCTTAACCAAGTTTCATAAGTTATAAGAAGATTAAAGGAAGGAGAGAGAAAGGTTGTGAAATTCAACACTCTTCAAATGATTAAAAGAGAACATTAAGCAACCGAAAACCTATAATGACAAGGGTCATTTTACTTAATGACTCAAACCAAAAACCAAATAGAGGTTTACCTAGGGATTCAAATTATATGAGCACCAAAAATCCAAGAGAAAGGGAAAGAAATGAAGAGAAACATCATTCCATTACCTTTCATCATTCATGGAGATGGGTTAGATAGCCTCAACTCCCACTAAGATAATAAGTAATTCATTTCCCAAAGACTTAGAGAGGAAGAAAGAGATGAATAGAGGGATAAGTCTGAAACAAACTTCCTATAACTCAAATCCTTAAAGGAAAATAATTACACAATATGATATAACCAAGATAGGATCCAACATTCCATTTTCACGAAGAAAACCTTTACCTTAGTTCTAAAAGAACTGAAACCGAGTTTATTGGCCCAAGGGGTCTAAGAAACATGCCAATATAAAAACATCATATCATGGTCAATAGAGCAATTAAAAATTTCAGGGTAACATTGATAAACAAGCTATAGTTAACCAATACTCAAGAGAGTTTCCCCCTCTTAGCACCAAGTGCCACAAATTCATTGGTTACCTAAAGACCTAGAAGAGTAGAAATAGTAAATCATATCCTCTTACTTGCTTCCCAAAAATTATACTTTTGTAAAAACAAATATTCAAATCAAGAGGTTAACACAAGAGGCCCTTTGCATATATTCAAATAATAACAGAAAGAATTCATGCAAGTCCTAACAAACGTGCATTCGATTACCAAGAAAAACCCATAGTAAATTTATCCATCTGCAAAAACAACAAATTTAGAAAGTATGCAATAGGTAGTAAGCATACACGCAATAACCATATCCACATAATCACGACATGTGATAAGGTTTAAGACATGCTCATCATCTTTAAGTCTTCTTTCAATAAACAAAAATGAAACGTTAATGAAACATCCATTGAATCTATCTTCTAAAAGGAGTTATACAAGATCCTAATGACAACCAGACATTCCAACAATTTTCTTAACTGAATTATACCGATGGTGAATCCACAAAATCTATAAGAACTATATTTCCCAAATTTAAGAAAACCAAAAAAATAAACATGTTCAAATACTATCACTATGATCCCTACAGATTTTTGGCTTTATTTTTAATCCTATATAGGAAGATTTAAAGAAAAACACAATTATTCAAAAATGAAAACTAAAAACCCTTAACAACCTTTCCATAATCCAAACCAAAGTTGATAAATTATACCATAAAAACAACACAAAATCTAGAAACAAAATAATTTCATCAACGAACAAATCTAGATTATTCCCAAAGAGCGGGTTTTTTATGAGAATTTAAGTAAAAGCATAAAACTTAATAGATAGATCATATCATGCATGATATTACTTTACCTTATTTGATTCATAGAAATTTCCAAGAAGAGCTTCAATCCTTCTTTCGAAATGCAAAAAACACAAAAAATTCCTCTAACTCATCCTTATAGCTTCTTAGTACCAACTCCTTCCCTCCATGCCATGTAAGGAAGAAAAACTCATGCATAGCTAACTTGCATGTAAGAATCAAACTAGAGGTTCAAGAACAAAACAACCACATGCAGAGCTCAAGCTCCAAAACTGAATGAATCAACAAAACCAAACCCTCTATCTTCTTCCTAGGTGGTTTTGCCAATTTCAAAAATATTAAATGCAGAGTAGGACTATCATTCCTCCCTATCTTCCCACCACCACCACCTCCAATTCTGGTGAAGACTTAATTCAAAAAATACATGCATCCAAAACTTTGGTGAAGATTCCAACTCACTCCTCTAATGTTTCCCAATGCCCTTGCCAAATTTGGTTGTTAAAAGAGATAAGGACTTAATAACTCACCATTAATTTCTTAGGATTCACCGTCTTAGGCCCCTTTAGGTTAGCCACTCCCTTAGTTAGGTTCAACATTAATTTAGGAACCAACATAGGTCCATAGGTATAAGTCTTTAGTCTTAGGTCCATAATCACCAAAATAACAATAAACTTAGTAAATTAGGTTAGGTTAATCCTTTTAAGATAAGGTTCCATATTTAAGGAACATGGTGTAAATAAGTCACAAGTTCCCTATTGAGATTTACATCATGCCTTAAATAGAAAAGAGGAACCATATTGTTAAGGCCCTTCTAATTTGAAGCAAAGATCTAAGGAGAGAATCATTCATGGCCTTTGCACATTCAAGGTCTAGAAGTATCTCATCTATCCAAATTAGACATCATGACAACAGGATTGAAAATTTATAAGCATACCTTGGATCAATGAATTTGATCCAAGGTGTTGTTGTTTTGAATCTTATAAATTATGAAAAATGAAACTCAATTTCTCAATCCTAAGCAGTAAATTATTCTGCACAAATAGATATGGGTCGCTTCATTAAAAATTAATAAAAACATGCTAGTAATGTACCTATTTCCGTAGATAACATATTACCTACTGCAAACATGATTTCATAAGTCATAAGAGTACATCGTCTTAAGACAAAATCACCTGTCAATGTTTGAACCTTCTTTAACAGAAGTCATCATAGATACAAGTCATGTTAGAGGTGTTACATACTTCCCTCCTAAAAATCATCATCATCTTGATGATTAACTTAGTCCAAAATTTCAAACAAGAAATATAATTCTAATTATAGTTCTTTTATTCATAAGTTCACATCAAAACCAGATTGAGAATTCCAAATTTTCCATAATTTATTCAGCATTAAATAGTTGTTTTCATACTAATGAATTTAATATCTGTCCAAAACTGGCAGATTTATTGATATAATCATAACAATATCTTTCAAGTATTATAAATCAACAGAATCAACTCTATTTAAATAAATGTGGAAAAGCAATTTTCATGTCCTTGAGGTTTTCCCATGTTGCACTTTCTTCATTAAAATGGTCCCATTGACCTTGCATTGGCTAATTTCACATTTTCTCAAGTGTAGTTGGTGAGTTTCTAGCACTCTAATGGGTTTAACCACGATTATTCTTAGGTCTTGGACCTGCAAGGAATTCCAATTTAACACATGTGATAAATTTGAAACGTATTTCTTAAGTAGAGAAATATGGAAAACATCATGCATTTGTGATAAAGCAGGTGGTAAAGCTAAACAATAAGCTACATGATTGATTACTTCAACAATTTCAAAGGGTCCCACATAACGAGGTGATAATTTGGTAGCCTTGCCAAAGGTTATAGAACTCTTTTTCAGCTTAACCCACAAAAAGACCTTTTCACCAAGTTCAAATTTCTTATCAACCCTTTTTAGATCTATGTAAATTTTTTTGCCTATCGGTTTCTTCTTTCAAATGCTCACGAATCATTTTAAATTTTTGTTCCATTTCAGTAAGGATATCAGGTCCAATTACCTCTTTGTCCTTGTTAGGTTAATTAATTATGCATTCTATAATTAATTAATTATTTTTTTATTTGGTTTTATTAACCATATTTGTTTTATTTCATCATGGGTATAATTGTTATGATTGTTATAACAATTATATGTTTCTCGATGTAATATTGGAAGCTACCATATTTTTTTGCATTGTTGCACTTCTCATTTATTTATATCTAGGCTATCCCATATGTATAAATATTGTAGCATGTACTATTGTACTTGGTTTTTTGAGTTTAATATAATTTATCAAGCTTCGCCCTTGTTGCTCAATCTACATTTGGTACCAGAGCAAGAATTTGGCCTATGAAGTAGAAAAGGGTTGAAGGAGAGGTTATAGTAGGAAGAGAAGTGTCTTGGAGAAGAATTTTATTTTTAGGAGAGCTTGTGTTGCCTCCAACAACTTCTCGACATCCCTACATCCCCACAACCCCCTCTTTCATTCCAGGTGTTTGGAACGCAATTTGTTTTTGCAATGGTGCACCCAACACTAGGAAAAATTTGTCATAGGATAGAAAATTAAAAAAATATATTATATTTTTCCCCCATTAAGGGTTTAGTCACTAAAATTAGTAATAGTGTTAGTTGAATCGACGGTGAGCTATAACATCAAATCTAGAGGTCTCTTCCCCTAGCCCCCAAGTTGAAAAATTCTTTGACCGAGCTGTGCATTGGCAAATTGATTTACTCAAACCAAGCTGATTTATATCCTACATTAGAGTCAAGCCCACATTGCAAGTCGGGCCTCTTTTTGAATCGAGTTGTATTGAAGCCTCTGTATCGAGCTGTGTTGAAGCCTCTACATCATATTGGTGTGCATTGTTATTCTTTGAATGACTATCTCCCCAATTATCTCGATCCGACCAAGCCCTCCTCTGTTGAGACCGAGCTATCTCCCACATTCGACGAGGCCGACCTCTTTGGCATTCGAACCGGGATGGATCCATAAGTAGAGAAGCGCACGTTGACTCCAACAACCCGCACCTATAACCACATTAAAAAATAACAAAAAAATAATAAGTGGGTTTTTCATGACCATGACCTACACAAGGAAAAAAAAGAGGTTAAATCAAATAAAAAATGATGAGTATCAATACAAATCCGTGGATCAAGCAAAAATGTCGGTCAATCCAATCAACACTATAATAAAAACAAAATAAAACAATCAATCGATGGAGGAAATAAAGAAGTTTCAGATCTACAAGGACAAACCCTAATCCGCCTAGTGCCACACAAGCTCCAAGTGGAGTTTCCAAGCCAAGTCTACTTCAAGTCACATTTTTTTTTAAATAAAGGTTAGTTTGAATTTCCTCTTTATTAAATATAATTTTCTTCGATTTATTGCTAAGCGCTCATAGGAGCCGAGTTGGATAAGTGGAAATGACTTGGGAGTGGGAAGTGCATGGTTTGACCCCCACCCCAAAACCTTTTTCTAACCATTTTGACTTTTAGTGGCAAAAACAAGAAAATTGCCAAACTTGGAGGAGGATTTAGCAGGAAAACCTTGACTAAATAGTTTAGTCATAACTAAACAACCTACTAAATTTTTAGTGAGAAAAACCCTAATTTAGGCCTATTTTTTTACTTTGGGCAGTATTTGCAAAAGGAAGACTATCTAAAAACCTCATTTTGAGCTACTTTTTAATGGTTTTTGGCATCGAGGGTCGTATTGGGCTCTAGAGGCCACCAGGGCCCACAAAACAAAAACAAAATTCATGCCATTAAATTTTTTCTAAATTTTTGAATGTAATTACATGCTTCATTGTATTGTACTAATTTGTAGGTTTTCATAGTCAACCACAAATATTGTAACTTCTCGAAACTGCGTAAAGTTGTAATAAAAATAGTATAAAAAAATTCTGAAACACTCATGAGATCCTAGATCTCATTTGCAACGTTGGGTATATATAGTGCCTCTAGGAAGCACTTACGAGTAAATTCTTTGTGACTACTACTGTACTTAACACCTAATATAGCTGCAACAACATCATTTAGGCATCGAACCTTTAAATCAATGGGGAGTTATAAGGTTATAGTGCACACACTATGAGTAATCTCATCCATCTCAGAATGATCGCATGACATAAATCTAGATAGATAAATTATCCAAGTATATAGTGAAGTTATGCATGTGTATGAGGATATTTCTTTGAGCTAGTGTCAATAATTTCACATACCCCTTTCAATATTGTCTTGGTACGATGTATCAAATTATTTCACGTATGTTAATGCCTCTTTCATGTACTTCCGTATATATATAAGGGTGAGCTTCTTCCATGTATTTTTGGGTATATCGGAAGGGTGCATATATAAAAAGGTTCATTATATTAGACTAAAGATATATAGATTGGGAGACCTTATACCTAGATTGATAAGAGCCAAACCTTGTCAATGATTTCTACAAAATGGGCACCAATGTCCCCAAATTTTTCTTTTGGATTCACAACTACTCGAGTAAATAACTATGTTGCATGGAAGACAAAAATCATGACACGATTTGAGTTTGAAGAGATCCGGCTTGTTACAACTAGGAATCGGCCGGATCAACTACGATACAACACAACAGTGGTAGTTTGATAGAGCATATTAGAAATCCAAACTCATCATCTTTTTTGAGAGTCCGACGATGTGCAACCCCACATTCGAGATGCCACAACAACCAAAGAAGCATGGGATAAGTTGAGCATAGTATACGAGGCAAAAAACAAGAATGTTATACTAAATTTTTAGAGTCAATTACACACATTGAAGTTCAAACAGAATGATAAAATCGAAGCTTTCTTAAGAAGAGTTGCGAGTTGAGGTCTTCACTTCTAACCCTAGGAGAAGTGGTCACAGGAGATGCTCTTATTCCCATTGTTCCGAGAGCACTCCCTCTTTTACCACATTTTTTTCACAACAATAAACATGTCGAGATATGATAGTTAGTTTTTACAAGATGGAAAACCTAATGCAACAAGAGGAATCCATGTACAATAAGGATGATGAATGGAGAAGGCACTTTCTTCACATCAAAATGGAAAATAAAAGGTAAAGGAAAACCTAATTCCTATCAAAATTCCCTACATCATAATCAATATCACGAGGACAAATAAGAGAAGAAAAAATGTCCAATTTGTAAAAAAGGACATGACTTAACAGATTGTTGGTATAATACTTACAAGAAAGGTTCATCAAGTAACTCAAGACCTCCACAACAACAATCTTATAAGGGACATTAAAACTACAATGAAGGGCAGAAAAATGGGAACTAGAAAAGAAGACCCCATCAAAGAAGAAATATTGTTGAGCAAGAAGAACATTAAGATAATGAAGACTTATTGTATAATGGTCAATCAAGAAACCATCCATGTCATCTAATGATGTTTGGTATGTTGATTCGGGAGCCACTCACCACATGAATAGCCACAAAGACTGGTTTACCTCAATGAGGGACACGCCTTCAAAAAACCATGTTTTGTTGGGTGATGATCCTTCATATATAGTTTAGGGAATTGGGAACATTTTTATACCCCTTGGTTCACACAATCGTAGACTATATGATGTCTTATATGTCCCCTGGGTTGATAAAGAGTATTCTTTCAGTCAATCAAATCCTAGATCACAACTTGAAAATTGACTTTGATAGTCATTCCAGAAAGAAAATATGTTTGATTTGAGACAAATCATGAGGCTCAAAAATAGTTGTAAAATCCTCTAATGTGGGACGTATGTTCCAGCTTGATTTTTTCCACAGAGATGATCAGACACTTATGGCTAAGAAATCTACCTCGCACGGTTGTTGCATTGGAGACTTGGTCATGTTAGTTTTAAGTATTTAGAGACACTACACATCGGCACAATATGGTACATGGGCTACCATCTCTTCAGAAGGATACAAACAAGTGTCCTCACTGCCTAGCAGGAAAACAACATAGAGCTTCATTCTAGAAGAGTACATATCGAGCTCATGGTAAGCTTGATCTAGTTCATACTGATCTTTATGGTTTGATGCAACCAATTCATTTTGGATTTCAGTACTTCATGCTATGTGTTGACAACTATTCAAGAAAAATGTGGATTTTTTTGTCTTTGTAAGAAAAGTGAAGCTTTTGAAACTTTCAATAAGTTCAAAATAGCAGTTGAGAACAAAATTGGTCATCACATTAGAATTCTCCACTCAAATCAAGGGGGAATTCACTAGTAATGAGTTCAAATATTACCTACAAACTCATGGGATTCATCGAAAAATTCCTCCTCCACACACACTGTAGCAGAATGGTGTTGTTGAGAGAAGAAATCATATTATCATGGAAATGATACAATGCATGATCGATGACTCTAGACTTGTAAAGAATTTATAGGAAAAATCATCAAATCAAGTAGTGTATTTGTTGAATAGAGTGCCCACAGCTTTCTCTTAAAGCAAGAACACCACAAGAAGCATGGTCAAAGTAGAAATCATCTATTGCACACCTTAGAGTATTTGGGTGC
Source organism: Taxus wallichiana var. yunnanensis (assembly GCA_018340775.1). Taxonomy (NCBI): domain Eukaryota; kingdom Viridiplantae; phylum Streptophyta; class Pinopsida; order Cupressales; family Taxaceae; genus Taxus; species Taxus wallichiana. The sequence goes on along the minus strand of CM031239.1, from coordinate 646,153,556 downwards.
AAAGTAAGTATGCACATACCCAATAAAAATAGAAAGAAATTGGACATGAAGTCACAAAAATCATATTCATTGGGTACAGTGAAGAGACTCTTGGGTATAGATTGATGGATCTAAAGACTAGAAAAGTCTACACTAACAGAGATGTTGAGTTTTTTTAGAAGAAGGAAGTAGAGTATCCTCCTCTAGACTCACTTGATGTAGATTCTTTTGCTTATAAAAATTGAAGCTGATGTTCCCTAGATGATGAAAGTAATGATGTGAATGATGATGTTGATCTGATAGAACCATGACCCATGGGAATAGTTTAGAGTATGCCCAAGTGGTGTACTAGTACATTTCTAGATGCAAGAATGGATGCTCCACTAGATACATCCACCCATGGACCAAAGACTCGCAGTAAAGAAAGAGAAGAATTTAACTTTTCTTTGATGAGCATAGTTATTGAGTCTGATGAGCCCTCTATAGTCCAAGAAGCCCTACGATAAAAATCTTAGAAAGATGCCATGGAATCTGAATATCGATCAAGAATGAAAAATAACACTTGGTAGCTTGTCGATCTTCCACCATGGAAGAAACCCATTAGATGCATATGGATATTCAAAAAAAAATCACAAATAAAATGGGATAGTGAAAAATTATAAAGAGAGACTATTAGCAAAGGGGTATGCACAAAAATAAGGCATTAACTAGGAGGAGACATTTTCTCCCACAGCTAAGATTAAAATGATCGGGATGATCTTTACTCTAACTACACTGGTTGGAAAGTCCATCAAATGGATGTAAAAACTTCCTGGATACTTATAGGAAGAAATCTACATGACTCAACTTGAGGAATATGTAGTACCTGGTCAAGAAGAAAAGGTATTTAGACTCATGAAATATTTGTATGGCCTTAAACAAGAACCCTGGGCATGGTACATCAAGATTGATGAGCATCTCGTATAACATGGATTTGTTAGAAATCCATACAATCTCAATCTTTACCTCAAAAAGTAAGGGGGATATTTTGATTGTCGTTGTCTATGTCGATGATCTAGTCATCACTGGTAGTTCAGTGAGGATGATCGATGCAATGAAGAAAGATCTTAATCAATTGTTCGACATGACAAATCTCAGGTGATGCACTATTGTCTTTTATTGGAAGTATGAAAAAAGAGAATCACATATTTTTTCTCAATGAAATATACCAAGACAATGCTCAAGAAATTCGGGATGATGGATTACACACCAATTTCTAAACCTATGGAGAACAAATTGTAGTTATCTTGTTCAAATCCATCTCTGAGGTAAGTGCCACTTCTATCGGCATTTTATTCATAGTCTCATTTACCTAATCTACACTAGACCAAATATCATCTTTGTAGTAAGCTATTTATCCAAGTTCATGCAGAACCCAAAGTTTTTCATTGGAAAGTAGTAAGGTGCATCTTAAGATATCTCAAGGATCAGTGGATCTTGGTTTAGATTACAAGAAGAATGACAACTTCTTCTTGGCTAGATATTTGGATTCAGATCATGTAGGAAATATTGATGATAGAAAATCCACTTCAGGATTTGTATTTTTATGGGATCTAGACCAATATCATGGGGAAGAAAGAAACAACACTTTTTTCTCATTCTTCCATAGAATTTGAGTATCATTCTGCAAGAGAAGTTGTCTATGAAGCAATTTGGCTACATCACATACTAGAAGGACTTGGAATACCACAGGACAAACTGACCACCATGTATGTTGACAATGAAGGTGTTCTCAAACTTATTCACAATCCATTGTTTCATGAAAGAACAAAGCACATTGAGGTGTAGGTTCATTTCATATGTGAGCATGTGTTGAAGCACAAAATCTTAATTTTTTCCAAATGACTTAACAACGAGTAAATATCTTCACAAAGTTACTTGCATGTGACAAGTTCAATTTTTCGAGAGTTCCTCTCCTCATCCCTTGATACAATGAAAAATTAAGGGGGAATGTTAGGTTAATTAATTATGCATTCTAGAATTAATTATTTAATTAATTTTATTAATTAAATATTTTTGTTATTTGGTTTTATTAACCATATTTGTTTTATTTCATCACGGGTATAATTGTTATGATTTTTATAATAATTATATGCTTCCTGATGTAATATTAGAAGCTATTGTATTTTTGTTGCATTGTTGAAACTTCTCATTTATTTGTATCCAAGCTATCCAATATGTATAAATATTGTATCCTGCACTATTTTACTTGGTTGATTGAGTTTAATACAATTTATCAAGATTCTACCCCTTTTGCTCAATCTACAATCGTTTAGGCTATCCTAGTTGACTGGAGTTTTGCATTTCCTTCGTATAATTCTTGAAAGTTTTAATTTTTAGATAGGCATGATACATGTTATTATAAGAAAATTTGACTAATGAAGGTATTCTTATCATTTGTACTCTTGATCCATGTAGTACATTCATAACATATCTTCCAAAACTTGATAAACTCTTTTAGTTTTCCCATCCATTTTTAGATGTTATACAAAACTAAAATTCAATTTAGTTCCTAAGGCTACATTAAGCATTTTCCAGAATCTAGATGTCATTCTAGGATCTCTATATGATATGATTAATTCAAGTACACCATGCAATCTGAAAATTTCATGCACAAATCTTTTTTCTAAAATAGGGGAATTGTCCTTAATATTACAAACAATAAAATGTGGTACCTTCTTTATTTTATCAACAACTAAAATAACATCATGCTTATTTCTTGACATTGGTAGCCCTTATACAAAATCCATGCTAATTACTTTCCATTTATACTTCGTATGCTATGAGGGTACAATAAACCAGCTGGATGCATATGCTCAGCCTTAACATGCTGACATTCTAAGTAGTGTGTCACAAAATCAATTACATCCTTTTTCATCCCTTTCCAAAAATATTGTTGTCTTAAATCAACAAGCATTTTTGTAATACTGGGATGTCCTGAATAAGGTGAATTATGAAATTCAATTAACAACTTATTTCTTAACTCATTTCCTAAAGGTATATATACTTGATTATTATATCTCAAGATTCCTTCATCATCAAAGTGAAAACCTTTATATCTTGAGTCATTTGGATCTACAACAAGTGTTGTTTTTACTTGCTAAAAGTATGAATCAGATTCCATAATTCTTTTTACTTCATCCTTAAATTGAGTTCTCAAGGTTATAAGTGCATAAATATGTTTCCTATGACTTAGTGCATCTTTCACTCTATTTTCTTTTCCCTTTATGTAACTTATGTCAAAATCATACTGAGATAGAAACTCTAACCACTTTTGTTGTCTTGCATTCAAATTTAGTTGAGTGAAAATATACTTCAGCCCAAGATGGTCAATTTTTAATTCAAAAGGTCTCCTTAAAAGATAATGCCTCCATACTTGAAGTGCATGAACAATGAAAGAAAGTTCTAGGTCATGTGGAGCATAATTCAGTTCATGTAACTTGAGTTTTCTGTTCTCATATGCTATAACATTCTCATTTTGTAACAAGATACCTGTAAGCCCTTCTCTGAAGCAATGGAGTAAGTCCCACCGGGTGTGCCAAATGTGTGCATGTGTTTGTTTTCAAAATAATGCTAATATGAGTAAAGACTAACACCTAAATAGCCTTAACTTAGCAAGAATTGAACAAAAAATTAAACACCATCAAGATAAGAATTAAACAAGGGTTAGATGTTAGCATTCATCAATACAAACTTTGAAACTAATAATGCTAAATATCTAAACTCCTCTATTCTCTAACAACAAATAAATGAATGGACCTAAGTAAGCTCCATGGCTATCAAAATAGTTGTCCTTAGTATGCCAAGTAACCTAGGAATGAGGGCCTATCAAAGTTGGGCTACAAGACCCCTTTGACACCTCCCATATGACCTAAGAACTTAAGAAAGAGGCTTAACTCTTCAAGATGATGAACTCTCAAAAGGGAAAGGTGCAAGCTCTTAGTCTCTTTGCTATATGCTTTGCATTTTCTCTCTAAGGAGTTTAGGTGTAAGTAAAAAGGTAGGTGGAGGGCTCTTTATATAGCCCAATGGATAAAGGAAACACTTCATCCCTTTGCATGTGGGATAAAGGTAAAACATGATTAGGAATGGATAAGGTTGCTTTATTAAAGGTAACCTTACTTTAGAAGGGTTTAATTTATGCTTAGCAAGTCATGGGAGTTGGGGGTGTTTTAATTAATCAAAGGTGATTAACTAATAGGTAGATGTAAGCTTATAGAAGATAATTAGAGGAATATTAGTATGATTTAGGATATTAGAAGGGGATTAAATCAATTAAATATTGATTTATTGGTTAAATGGAAGGGAAAGCTAATTAATTAATAATAATTAATTAGTCTAGGTAGAAGGGGTGATTTATTAATGGAAGGTCGTTAATTAGGGTATTTGTTGGATAGGAAACTTAATTAATTAGCTTAGTGTAATTAATTAATGATGATATGAGGGAAAATGAGTGCTTTTGATGATATGTCATTGATTTGTGAGAAAGGGGATAATTAGCACAATTTAAGTATTTAAATTGCTTAGGTGTAATTATGGGTGTCTACATTTGCCCCTCTTTGGGGTGGCGTAAGTGACGCCACTTCAAAGATAGTAGATGGGTGGAATTTTGAAGAGGTAGAAGAAAAATTAGTAGAAGTGAGAGATGCCCCCTCGAGTGTCGATGGGGTGATGAAAGAAGATGATCGACGATCAAAAAAGGTGAGAGATAGATAGAAGAATGGGAAGAGGCAAGATGCCCCGGTAAGATGGAAGAATAGGGGTGAGAGGAAAGTGATGTAGAATGAATATGGAGGAGGGGAGAGAAGAGCTTAGCCTCTAGCCGCTATGTATTGGAACAATTTTGGTGTCATCATATTGCCATAAGAGCTACGTCATCGGTCCTTATGAAAAATATAAGCATACGACAAAGGTAGAATGACATGAAAAGCCATACTATGAACGATTGTCCATTGCTGAAAACACCAACTCCATGCAACATACAAAATGCAATGCAATACGAGAAAGTGAAAGATGCCTAACTCCATGCAACATACAAAATGTAATGCAATACGAGAAAGTAAACAAGCTAAACTAATAGAGAAACATAATATAATGTTTTTATTATCGAGCTTCAATTACGACCTATGTAAATTAATGACAAGGGTTGATGATGGTGCCCCAAGAAAGGATACATGTGAGGGGAATAATGGAGGACACTTGGGTCTAATGGAAAAGCAATGTGCACTACTGAAATAGTACCAGCAACTCGTTGTGCCCCAGAGTACGGATGAAGTAAGAAACCTAGCTTTTATTGATGGAGGTAGATCAAGATGATCCACAAGTCACACACATGAACAAGTGAGAACCAAAGAGTGACATTTTGTAGGATGATTTTCAATTTCTAGAAGTTTTCTAAAACATATTTGAATGTTTTTGATGATTTTTTTAACATATTTGAATGTTTTTGATGATTTTTAAACATATTTGAATGTTTTGGTTGATTTTGAAAGTTTTATGAAACTATGTACAAGAATATAAGGAAGCATGGATGCCCCTAGTGATAGATGGGATGTACAAGGGCATAAGGCCACGTGCGTACCAGAAAGGTGAAGATGTAAAAATTCCCCAACAATTAGGTGGGAGTATTCAAAGGTAAACTCTTCACAGGTAGAAATGGGACCCAAGGCCATTATGGATAGGTTCAACATGATGGTGAATGTAAACCCATGAAGTGCTAGGAAGAGGCAAGGATGCCCCCAACGTAAGTTGGCCTAAAAGCACATGATAGAAAGGAAGGAGAAGATTATTTTTGTGGAAGGGGACAAAGGTTTCCACAAACATGGAAAACAAGTAATCTTATACACATGGATGTTCTGAATGAAGTAGAAGAACGATGTGAATGATATGAATGTAGCTTAGAAGCCTCGTGATGAAGAAGTGATTAGCCAAAGGCATAAATCGTGAGACAAGATATGGACTAGAGTAAGAGTCTGAACAAGGTCTGAAAAAACACTTGGTAACATACTAATCCTGTTTACTCATAGAGATCCAGTGTGTGCATGTGGATTTTATTACCTCTTGAAGTGAAGATTTAATAGAAAACAAGTGAAGAGACCCTAGCCAATGTGTAGGAATGATTTATTTTGATAAGTGATTTTGTGAATGGAGGGTGAAAGGATAGTCGTACATTACTCCGTTGCCAGCCAAGCGTCCATAGCCCCGACAGAGATGTATTTGATTCTAATCACAACATTGCTCTATTGCTAGTCAGGCGTCCATAGCCCCGATAGAGATTATTAGAAATACCCCAAGAGAGAGTTATATATTAATTTGCTTTTTCTTTGTAGCTTTTAGCTTTTGAGTTTTTATTGATTTTGAATCTTTTTCTTTAAAAACTTATTTCAGCTCTCTTGTTTGATAAGGGGTTAAGAACCACTGATGGCTTGATGGAAGGAGGTGGAAGTGATTGTGATGATGACACTAGATAGTGTCAACAAATATGTCCAAAATTTCTTCGCAACAAGTTTATTAGATGTTTGAATGTGATAGGATCTCCATGAGGTCAGTCGTTCTTTAATTTACCAAGGTGATAAAAGACCAGGGGCAAATAGATACCATAGAGATAAATGTCACAAAATGCATGTGAATAAGCTAACCAAAATATCACCAAAGGGATGAAAATGGTAGGAAGACTTGTAGAAGAATAGCAAGGAAGGGAAGAAAGAAATATCCATGTGTACGCAACACGGATTGCAATGTTTGATCTTTGTACTTTTGATTTTTGTTGTTTTTTTTTATTTTTTTGTATTTTTATATTTTGCATTGTTTTTTATTTTTAGATTTTTGATATTTTTTTTTTGAACCGTTGTTACTAACAAAGTCACTCTGTGTGATAGGATCCAACAACGATGTTTGTGACTTCCTTGATAAGGGAGACTAAGCGTGTTTGTTTATCAAGAGTCATGTTTTCCCCAATCTCGATAATCGTGGTGAGTTCACACTCAACAAAGGACTGTGATTTATCCTGAAACATGGATTTTGTATGCAGGAGCTTGAGTTCCCTATCTAGAGGTTTATGCACTTTACACCATACTTGATGGTTATGTTGATGTGCATTCTTGAATCGCACTTGATTTACAACTTTGAGATTGTTCAAGTTGTTGGGGGATTTTGAGCTCTTGGAAGTTTTGACCTGAGCTTGATAATGAACCTATTTGGGTTTCTTATAAGTTGACACTTGAATTTTCGACCTTGAGAAGGAGAAGAATGTGAACATTTACGATTGATGATAGGAATGATAGAAATGGTAATGGGCTTGCCACAACCATTGATAGAATAAATATGTGATAGATGAAAAGGATACGGTCCAAGAATTGAAGATGATGGGCTACCAGGAGGTGAGCCACGGATAGAAGGTGAAATGCTACTAGGATGTGGCCCAAGAATAGAAGAAGAAGGGATATTAGGACGTGACCCATAAATAGAAGACAAAGGGCTACTAGGATGTGGCCCAAGAATAGAAGAAGAAGGGATACTTGGACGTGACCCATAGATGTAAGATGATGGATTACCAAGATGTGGCCCAAGAATAGAAGATGATGGACTACCCGGGGTGATCCATACATAGAAGATAAGGGGCTAGTTGGACATGCCCCAATAATCGAAGATAGTGGGCTACTCAAAAATGTCCCACAAATAGAAGAGAGAGGGCTACTAGAAGGTGACCCACACCTAGATGAAGATGAAGGGCTACTTGGCGTTGACCCCACCAGAGATTGTGATTGAGGAATTATGATAGACGAAGAGTTATTGGGTGATGAGAAGATAGGCCATGGATCTATGCAAGACCAAGGAGTTTCATCACATATTGAAGAATGTGAAGATGGAAGAATAAGAGGAGGATCAAGTTGCATAATCTAAGGCTCTTCCTCCATTTCTTGATCAAAGGAATCAACCTTTTCCTCACAATATGCAGACGCATCAAAGTCTAAAGAGAATCCTTTTTTGTAATCTACTAAAGCAATATCTTCATATGCCCCTATAAATGCCCTAATTGTTTATTCATTCTGAAAGAGATCAATCAATATGAGTTTTTGATCGATCCCTAGGGGTTTATTGGAAGAAATAGGTTCACTTGGTGTGGAAGACTTAGAATATGTTTGATGATTATTGATAGAAGAAGATGATGTGGGGGACGAAGAATATGTGTAGCTAGATGTCTCAGGACTAGAAGAAGGTGGTGTGGACCTACCTATACAATGGTATGTCGTATGTAAAATAGTAGGATTAAGTCCAAAGTCTATAGATTGTGACACATGGGTCAATTTAGATGTTTGTCTCGAAGGACTTTGAGTCACACGAATCTTCACAGAAGGAAGATTCCATGGGGGTGATTGATGAAGAAGGTCCTACAAAGAAGGGGAGGACTGTGATTCAAGCATCGCATTAGATGAATGATGACAAGGGTCCTACAAAGAAAGAGAGGACCGCGATTCAAGAATTGTATTATACTTCTGATTGGAGGGATTTGGAGTTGCATGTATCTTCAAAGGAAGAAGACATCATTGGGTGATTGATAAAAGGGGTCCTGTGAAGAAAGGGAGGACCGCGACATAAGAGTCGCATTAGATGATTGATGAAGAGGATCCTGCAAAGAAAGGGAGGAATGTGATTTAAGCATCGCATTAGATGAATGATGACAAGGGTCCTGCGAAGAAAGAGAGGACCGCGATTCAAGAATTGTATTATACTTTTGATTGGAGGGATTTGATTTGCGTGTATCTTCAAAGGAAGAAGACGTCGTTGGGGCAACTGATAAAAGAGGTCCTACGAAGAAAGGGAGGACCATGACATAAGAGTCGCATTAGATGATTAATGAAGAGGATCCTATCAAGAAAGGGAGGAATGTGATTTAAGCATCGCATTAGATGAATGATGATAAGGGTCAGCGAAGAAAGAGAGGACCATGATTCAAGAATTGTATTATACTTCTGATTGGAGGGATTTGGAGTCACGTGTATCTTCAAAGGAAGAAGACGTCATTGGGGTGACTGATAAAAGGGGTCCTATGAAGAAAGGGAGGACCACAACATAAGAGTCGCATTAGATGATTGATGAAGAGGATCCTACAAAGAAAGGGAGGACCATGACTTAGGATTTGAATTAGATGAATCCAAATAGTAGTTTGGATCTGAATCCTCAGAAGAGTCAAAGGAAATATTTGGATTGGAATCCTCAGAAGAAGAGGAAATGTTTAGATTAGAATTAGAAGAAGAGTGGGGGAACTCGAATAATAATTTGGATCAGACGTGTCCAAATCATACCACCGACTATGAGATGAAGGTGGGGAATGAGTTACCTATATGGGCTCTCTAGCACGAAGAACCAAACGAGGTTTAGTTGTAATGGGAATCTTTTACTTTGAATTGCTAAACCTAGGTTCCATATTTTTGTAAGTATGGGGAACCGCGTGATAGTTAGTCATTTTTGGCATTGTTTTAAGCACAAATGTCTAGATCTAGATAGTGTGATGGAACTCCTTCAAAGGGAAGGAAGTGACATGTCGATTTGGGTAGCATAAGGACAACTAACTAGACATTTCGTAAGTATTGATATGCGTGTGTGATTTTCTGAAGAAGGTCTAAGGAAAATAGACATCGTGATGATGTAATATCGATGAGATAAAAAGGGATTATCCTAGAAAATAAGTTTTCTGAATGAATAATCACAAGGAACAATCATGCGAGTGTGAAACCCAAATCCAATCAACAAGGAAATACACCATATGAAAATGCGATGCAAAGATGATCAACAAGATGTTTTCACTTATGCCAAGTTCAAGGAAATGAAAAAAACGTAAGTAAAAACAAGAAGTCAATGCGATCTCCCAATCAAGATATACAATGAGTGAGCTCAAATTTAATTAAGACCTATATCTCAAAAAGTGCCAATTACAATTCGCGAATGAAACAACAATATCACCAAGATATGTTAACCCACTTTGCGAGAAAGTGAAGTATTGATATCGAGGTGTTATTGATATAACACGTACAAATGGTAACACCTAGCACTCTTTGAAATCGAGGTAATAATAGAACCGAACTAAAAATCTCAAAGTATAGCTAGGAATAGTTAAAAATGTGTGCAACGTAACCATACAATATAGGTATTTATGTTGAGTTTACTAGAAACAAGAGGTAAATATTAAAATTGTAGTGATACGATACAAACAAGCTAACTCTTCTAAGGAAGTCCATAGTGATGAACCACACCTAACTACAATGATGACCTTGACATGGGTATCAAGATCACAATGGCTACCAATGACGTGAAAATACCTCCACTCACTTTAGACATTTAACTAACCTAGCCGTAAACATGGATGGGCATAAACGGACATAAAAGTGAGAGAAACAGTTGAATGGCAACACAAAGGTAATCACACCTCTTTTTATCAACAAATTGTCAAAAGAATATGAAGGAAATAAATCAAGAAAAATGACGAAAAATGCTAGCCTCACTTCGGCAGAGTTTCGCCTCGCCCTAAGGCAAGTAAAAACTAGGTGAAAGTAATATGTCACACGTTTCTCAAAAAGAAGGTTCACAACTCAACACTAGTTTTAAAATGGTCAAAGTGGGCTCTAGCCAAAGTATATTCTCCTAGGTGGTTCTCTCGCCTTAGGTGTTACAAAGTTTTCATGAGTGAGCGTGATTTACCTAAAAAGTTGCACTGACTAGTTTGGGAGTATCTCGGCTTTACTTTACCCTCTTCAAGAATAGTAGGAAACTAGTGCGTCTACGTGTACCATCACTAGGGTCACCATGACTGACAACCTATAATGCTATCTTATAAAGGAATCACTAGTCAAGTAGGTAGTGCGGAGCACTTCCCGTTTCGTCCACAAGGTTCCCTCTTGCGTGGACTACTTTGGGGTTCCTGGAACCACCCCCATTGTTGTAGCTTAAGGTGTTATGTCAAATGGGTTATGTTCCAATTGAGCAAAGAGGGACGTACCCTTTTCCGAAACCTGCAATATAGTGTTTTGAATATGTTGTTATTTTTATCTTGTTTAATTAGGTGTGGTTTGCTTGAACACCTTTTGGCAACCTATATAACATCTCGTATTAGTAGTTTTCTAATTTTTGTTTTGATTCCTCCTTTCTTTGACAAGCGTTTTTAGGTCCTACACTCAAGCATTAGTAGTTCTCCAAGAAAATCACATTATTTAAAAGAGGATTAAGAGTTGATTTTGATTCTCAAGATCATCCAAGGATGCAAGAGAAGAGCATATACAACAAATAATCCAACTAAAAATTAAATAAAATCTTTTCAATCAATGAACCATAAAAATTCTTGATAAATGTTCATTCCCTAAACCAAAAGTGAAAGATGAAGTTTCCAATTTACCAAATGTTATAAAATGAAGACTAAAGTTGCTCTTGATTCTCAAGATCACCCTAAGGTGCAAGAGAAGATCATACACAAACTTTATCCCAACTATATAGAAATGGAAAACTTCAAATCAAAGGACCATTGAAAAATGCTTTGCAAAAGGTTCATTCCCTTAAACCAAAAGTGAAAGATGAAGTTTCTAATTTACCAAATATTATAAAATGAAGACTAAAGTTGCTTTTGATTCTCAAGATCACCCTAAGGTGCAAGAGAAGAGTATACACAAACTTTATCCCAACTATATAGAAATAGAAAACTTCAAATCAAAGGACCATTGAAAAATGCTTCGTAAAAGGTTCATTCCTTAAGCAAAATGAATAATCAAATTTCCAAGTTTAATCCTGTTGGTCCGAAAATCACACGTGGATGATCTATGGATAGACGAGCCAACAAAGTGTTGCAGGGCTTAGCCCCTCTTTGGGACAAAAAAGCGAAACTCGGTTTATTGCTATTTCTACTAAGAGGAACCTCAAGTCTCATCCGCCTTCGGGGTTGGGATCTCATCCCTGAGAGTGTTTCAGTCAGAAAAGAAAGGAATGAAAGAAGGAAAAGAGAAAGAACAGATCCGAAGGGAGAAAAGAAATGAATTCCAAAGCAGAAAGGTCAGAAGATTTATGTTTTTAGTTTGGTAGTAAACAGAGCCAAACCTACTTGCATAAATAAACAAAGCAATACTGATAAACAAATGACGGAAAAGTAGATATGAATCCAACAGATTAAACACATACGATCTAACGTAAGAAAGATCTAATGTATAACACAGCTATTGAGCACAAAGTCTGAATAATTGTATTACTGTTTTTTCTGTTATAAGAAAGCTCAAAGTCTTTCTCTCCTCACTTCTATTTCTATCTAAAAATGTTCACCTTTTTAATACAACAAGTATTCCCATATTTATAGAAGATGAGGGAGAGAGAAGGCAAAATGGAGCCAACCACTTATTTACAAAGATATTTACAAAATATCTAAAAGTCATGTTGACTTTGACAACTTGGATGGATGACATCATCCCATGATGCAACATGGATGATGTCATCATTTGTGCCAACTTACTTCAGATATTACGGAAAGAAAGTCGGAGAATAGAGAGGAGAAGAAGAAGAAGCAAGAAGAAGAAGAAGCTACTCATCATCATCATCCCGCGGCCGAAAAGGGGTCCTGCTTCTCGTGCCGCCAGTGTGATGAATGTGGAACCGAGCGCGTATTCCAAGAACTTGCTGATCATCGGCCCAAATTGATCCTATGATGGATCCTCGTGCCGCTTCACCGATTGCTTTCGCAAGTCTCCCGCCTCGCCTATGAGCTTTTCCGGAGTTTGGAATAATCTTTACCCGCCTCGATTAGGGACCCGGAAGTCCCTACAGCCAAGAGGTTGTTGATGGATTCGATGTCGAACGTGACTTCCGCCCTATCCTCGAGAAGCTATCTCCTCAAAACCCGGATAGTATCATCACCGATCTCAAGGTGAGGGAAGGAGTGAGCAACCCCGAGTCATAGATAGAACAATTTTCTCCATTTGATGCATCGCATCTAGGGCCTCTTCCTTCACCTTGTCTATCTTTTCCAAAACAAATTCTAGCTGATCTATCCGATAATCCAAAGTGGACATAGTTTTGCTGAGGGCCCTCGATGGCCGAAGACTCCGAACTTGACCAGATCTTCGACCGAACAGATCAAACATTTGTTGGAAGGTCTCGTGGCCGGAGTCTAGCATGTTCTAACTCTTCCGATATCGGGCCTCGCTAATGCTTGAGTTCCTTATTCGCCTTCTCGATGTTCGTATAAACCGATATATTCGCGATTACTTTTTCACTATCTTTGAGGATCCGCCCTCCAAGCAGTAAATGACCATACCTTGCTCACCGATTTTGAATACTCATTAATCTTCTCCCCGACCGAGCAGCTCAGAGTCTCAAGCGTAGTTGTGGGAGGTGCACTTCCCATCTTCTATAAGGCTTGAAGCAGTATACTTGTTCTCCTTTAGTAGCCTTTTCTCCTCTTTTGTTTCCTGAAGCTTTTCGCAGAGTGCATCAACTCGGAAAGAGCTTCCCCTAGAGACTTTCTCGAGGATGTCCCCATCAGTGACTTGGGTCACTATGAAATCTGCCAGACAGATCTTCTTTCTCTTTGGTGGGATCGGGTAGGCTATTTCCATAACCCTCTCTCACCTGCAGCGCTCTTGGAGAAGCGTGTAACCGGCTTGTGCTTCTTTGCTCCTTTAGCCGGAATGACTGAAAAGTCCATCGGAGCGATGGGGACTTTCCTCTTTTGTTGGCTTAGCTGCTGAGAGATCCAAGCTGGTCCTATAGAAGAAGGACCAGAGACAGAGGGGGAGGCAGCAACGGTAGAAGAGGGGAAAAACGTGGAGACACGCGGCGGCGGCATCGAAAGAATAGCCAAGGAAGTGCCCACGGAGAAAGGGAAACCGCAACCGCAGAAGATATAGGAAGGGAAGGGAGCTCTTGAGATGAGGGAAGAAATGGAAGAAGACAAATCAGCAAGGGAGGAGAAGATAGATGAAGAGGCGGGGAAAGAGTAGAAGAAGGGGCGGGACACAACCAAAGGAGTGGTTGCTTGAGTCACTCGAGGAGGGGAAGGAAGAGAAGAAGAAGGGATAAGGGACCTCTGGGTCAGAGCGACGCCGACATCCCGGGTGGATGGGCGTATAGGACTATCCTCTGTCAATTCTTTCTCCGCGAATCCAGAGTTATTACTTGTTCAGCTCAAGGAAGAGGACTTTCAGGGCTTCCTCCCGAATGGTGCTAGGTTCACCTTCGACCTTTGCCTTTCAAAGCAGCTTCTTTGTCCTCGAGGTGCATTTCCCAAAGGGGAAGTCGTGAAATCTACCCCGAGGTAGATTAGTCCGTTCATGCGGCACCAATGCTCCGTTCTCCGCATAGTTTCTTTTACCCTCTCCTCAATTGTTTGAGGAGCCTTGCTTCGCAATGTCCGAAGGGCCAATCATCCCCTTCTCGTGTCATTATACACTTTGTCTACTTTGTCTTCCGTGGTTTGGAAGCCTTTTGGGACAATGGCCACTCCGTATCGATGATTTCCGCAATGCCAAGCGAGAGTGATCCTTTCTTCCGAGTTCTACCTCATGGAGAACGCCAATGTAGATATCCTCAACTGAGGGACATGAATCGATCAAGCTTAGCCCTCGTAGATACCCCCTAGGGTCGAATGTAGGCCTCACTGGGAAATCATGCTTTAGGTTGAGCAATTCTAGCTCAAGAAACATCTCCTTCGCCTTGTGATAGCCGGAGCATGTGTAACGGCCCACCGTGAGGGGGAAAGGAGTTCCGCCTTCTTTCTTTTCGAGGCACTTTTCATGGTATGTGACGAGCCGTCTTGATAGCCCAATAAAATCAGCTTTGGTCCAAAGATACCTTGGTAGCTCGGTTGGCTCTCCCAAAAAGTTGGCAGCCCTTAGATAGGTGAACGTGGGAAATTGGGTGAACAAGGCTCCCCATTTCTCTCGTGGATCGCCACTATGTTCTTTTGTCGTCCGGCTTATGAGTCAAATTTGGCATAAACATGCACATGATGTGATAAAGAAAACATCATTGATTTTAGCAAATTGAGGGATACTATTCTCTAGTCTCACCTGGATAGTAATCAAATATCTTGGCCTCGAGGCCATACTCCACTTCGGCCGAGCCCCGGTAATCCTTGCCGATGCTGCAGCGTAGACTACATAGGAGTTCATATGAAATACTCCAGCCAGTGGCAAGCCGTCAGAATGCCGTAGATGGTGTCGCTGATTATTTCACCCCAAAGAAAAGCGCCGATCGGCAAATTCTTATTCATTGTTTCTGTGTACCGCAAAGATCCACTTATGGAAATAGTGGGCATCCGAAGCCCGAAGACTCGCTTTCAAGAAAGTGATAGATCACCGAGTTCCTCCGAGAAATCACTTCTGGTGGATAGTCCGAGGCCACCGGTCACTACCTTCTTATTCTTTAGGTAGACCTCATTCATTAACGTGCATGCACCGGCCTTCGTTGTCTTCCCAGTGCCTTGATGCATTCCTCGTTGGCTAACAATGCCACGTAGTTCCTGGTGGTGAGGGATGCCAAGCATCAACTCAAAATGACGGGCAAGTGAGGTTTATGACTACCTCGCCTCTTGCTGCTCTCGACACATCTTGTGTCCTTGTCAAGGATCAGGCAACAACCATCATGAATTCGTTGTTCACAGCCACGACAGGATTCCTCCGCAAAGTGCAGGGCACTCGCCTATTAGTTTGTCCATCCATGGACTTCAGAACCTTTTGAGTTCTAAGCCGTAACTCATCCATGTCAATGTGACCCAATTCCGTAGTCCCTGACATCCATACCGCACTCACTTCGTGATTCGGCATCCCGACCTTCCGATATTTGTATTTCATTTCTTCTTCTCGTTAGCTTTTCCTTTCCTCTTGGTTTGGTGGGCTTCTTGCTTGACGTAGACATGTGTTCTTTCGAACTCACCGCTGATCTCGCACGAAGAAGAAGAGAGACCCAATCCAAAAAGGTCAATTAGTCATTTGATCTTCCATCGAAAGCTTAGCAGAGGAGTTAGAGATTTAAAGGCTCTGTGGCAGAAAATACAATCGGTGCCAAATAGATAAGGCGCGCAAGAAAGGAATGTTGCAGAGGTTATATTGGCGCCAAAAGCGCATGGCGCATGGATGAAGCAGGTTGCATTTTATAACAGGGCGCACAGGAAATGCGTGTTACATTGGGGTTCGATGCGCCCTATGGCGCATGGAAAGATTGTGTAACATGGACGAATGATGCGCCAAAGGAATATAGCGCGGCGCATGGAGGGTTTACACAACATCATGTTATCAGATGGGAGGGTGCGCCAAAGACTTATGTAATCTTTATACTAGCGCGAAAAAGGCTTTTGTTGCATCGAAACTGGGTGCGCTCTTTGGCGCATGGAAACATTATGCAGCATGGACAAAGGGTGCGCCGAAGGCTTTTTAAGGAGGCGCGGGTTTTACACTTGGAGCATGCAAAAGGGGTGCGCTCAGGGCGCATGATTTCAAACTGCAGCAGGATGGAAAGGGGCGCCATTAGGCGCGGATTTTGAAAGTGTTGCATGGTGTGTGAGTGCGCCGAGGGGCGCAACTGTCCTTTTTGTAACAAGGCGCGCCAGTGCGCCAGAGAACACTTTCTCAAACATATTCATTCTTTTCTCCATTTCAAAGGCCGCTTGGACAAAGGGTTTCATATCAAAAGATCCTTAGACCAAGCCATTTTAAAACAGCTCCCCTTCCAGCAGATCTGGAAAGAGGGAGGAGGAGGAAAAGAAAAGAAAAGAAGAAAACAGGCCAGCAAACCAAGGGGGAAACCAGCCTAAACAAACCTCAGTAAAACAGGCCAGCAAACAAAAACGAAAACCAAGAAACGCCCAGACCAAGAACACGAAAGCGAGAACATGAAAGCACAGAATGGAAAAGAGGGAGAACCTCTTACCTTAGATATAGCAAAAGATTGGAAAGCGGGTCCACAGGGCGAGATAGCGACAGAGCAGAGCTGACAAATCCAGAGCAATCACGTGCTTGACAAAAGAATGAAAATGACATGGGCGCGCACGGATATTTATAGAAAAACCTGTCATTAATGCGCCACCAACCTTTTGAAATGGCGCATGGAAACGGCTGTCGACAAGGGAAAGCGTGCGCCCTTTGGCGCATGGAAGGAAATGGCAACAGAAGAATGAGCGCGCTTTGCGCACACAAATTCGTTGTCGACATGAAGTTAGGTGCTCCTTTGCGCGCCAAAAATTGGTGTAACATGTAGATTACGTGCGCCTTTCGCGCACCGAGAAGCGTGCTAACATGGAAAACCATGCGCCAAAGGCTTTTAAGGGGGCGCATCAAAATTATGTGTTACAAGGAAAATTCATGCGCCCAGCCAAAAAAGGCTCAAAAAGACTAAGTTCGAAAACTAGATTTCCCAGGGAGGGATTTTACGACGTTTCGAACGCGAAGGATCCCTAACGAGGGATCGAAACAAAATTTTCGGTATGGTTATCGGTAAAATTGCCCTTGTCAATTTTACGGGATAACAGCTGGCTCTTTCTGGGGACTATCTCTGAGCAAACTCGGGGGTAGAGAATCCCAGATCACATGTGCCTATCCATTGGGTACGGAGTCAAAAACAAGGGGGACCGGAGGGAGAACAAAGGAAACACACAACAAACTGAAAGCAAACACACGACGAAAGCAAACACACAACAAAGAGCAAACTGTACAAAGAAGAGAGCAAACTGTACAAAGAAGAGAGCAAGCTCTACTTCCTGAAGATCTTGAGATGTTGCCCGCTATAGGGAAGCGGGAGCTCAGCTCCATCCAGATACGAGAGATAGAAACTATTCTCTCCATTGAGTTGCTTGATTTTGAAGGGCCCTCTCCATAGGGAATCAAATTTTCCGTGCATGCCCTTTGGTTCTCTTCGCTTGTCCCAAAGAAGGACGAGATCTCCCACTAGAAAATCTCTCTGCTTGGCCTTCTTGTCAAAAAGCCTCTTCACTTGATTCTCGATGTTCAAGATCCCGCCGACCACCTTTACTCTCTTTTCTTCAAGTTCTGCCAAATACATGATTCTCTTTTCTAGAGAACTCTGAAAAGTTTCATCTTCGATTGCTCGTGCCAAGCGTAGAGCAGGAAGTTCCGCAGAAATGGGAAGTTCGGCATCAGTGCCATATAACACTTGAAAAGGTGACATGCCGAGAGATCTCTTAGGAGTAATGCGGTCCGCCCACAAAGCATCGTACAAAGACTTGTGCCACATCCGCTGATTTTCATCTACTAATTTCCGTATGATGGTCACCAAGTTCTTATTACTGGATTCCGCCTGACCATTTCCCTGAGGGTAATAATCCGAGGCATGTGCTAAAGTTATTCCATATTCATAGCAAAAACTAATAACTTCCCGCGAAGAGAAGTTAGAAGCGTTATCAGCAACGATTTTGTCTGGAACACCGAACCTGACGATGATATTTTCTTTGATAAAACTGCAAACTACCTCAGAAGTGGCGTGCTTGACAGGTATGGCTTCCACCCATTTAGTGAAGTAATCCGTTGCTGTGAGGACATAGCTATGTCCAGCACTCGATTGAGGATTGAGTGCACCAATAAAATCAATTCCCATCGCTCAATGGTTCATTGATAATGACCGCCTAAGGGGAAGGGCAGCCAACTTGGGCTTGCCGACTAATTGTCGACAGTGGTTCACACTTTGCCACCCGTAGCCGCATCTTGAAAGAGCGCTCGCCAAGAGTACCTCTGCTCGAATGATCTTGTGTGTCATCACTAAGAAGAAAATGGCCTCCACAGCTGAATTGTGAAAACTTTCCAGCAGCTTTTACTTGCTTGGCTTGTTAACACATCGCAGAAGACACCGCCTATCCCGCGCTTATATAAACCGTCATCCCGTGATGACATACTTAGCTGCCCCGAGCTTTATAAAGACGCTTCTCCTTTGTAGTTAGGTGCATCGGCATTCGCCGTAGGTAAGGAAGAAAGCAATGTCGAGTACCACTCATCACCGGCCGCAATAAATAGAACCAGAGGCGAGAATCGTGCCCTCTAGAGGGCTTTGCTTTCTTTTCGGTATAATTCTCTCTTTCATCGATTTTCTCAACCCCTGCTTCACCATTAGTGACATGTGCCTTTACCCCTTACCACTTGGTGGGTTTAATATCCAGTGTCATATTCCTAGACTTTTGCATGATCCAATTCCTCTCAAACTTCCTAACTCCCGCTGAGTTAGAATTGATTTCACCGCGTGTCTGAACCAAGACCACCGTATGCGAGTTCGTAATGTAATACCTGAATTCTTCACCGCTTTGACAACGGCAAAGGCGTGTTTTTCCAAATTTGAGTCATTTTCAACTCGTGAGGCTTGAGAGGAGAACTCATGAATGCGATTGAGATTCAATATCCTCCGAGTTCTTTTGCATTAGGATCGCAGCATACGTATGTTCTGAGGCGTAACTATACATAATGAAGTTCTTGGAGAAATCCGACATACCAGACCGGTGCATGAGCAATGTTTTTTATCTCTTCAAACGACCTTTTCCCCTCTTCACTCCATCCAAAGTGGGTGACCCTTTCATCATGTTCAGATGTGGCGGGTCTTCTCAAGAAAATCAGTGGACAAAACGCCTAAGAAAGTTCACCTTTCCGAAGAAAGAATGAACACCATTCTTGCAGAGAGGCAGAGTAAGGCTTTGATAGCCTTAACTCTTTCGGCATCAATCTTCGCTCCTTCTTTGCTAACCACATGGCCTAGCAATTTCCTTCCGTAACCCCAAAAATGTACTTTTTGGGATTTAGGAAATTCCATGTTCTCGACTGCCAATACTTGCTCCAAGTGATCACAATGATCACTTCGTCGTTTAGAGAACACGGTTAAGTCATCTAGATAAACTACGATGACTTTTCCCATCATGCCTTTGAATGCAAAGTCCATGGCCCGCTGAAAAGTGGCACCAGCATTAGTTAGGCCGAAAGGCATCCTGCTATAGGCAAATGTACCCCATGGAGTAGTGAATGCTGTTTTGAATTGATCTTCAGAGAGACTTCAACTGATTATAGCCTCGAAAACCATCAAGCATGACAAAGATTTCCGATCCAAATACCGTCTGCAGAACTTGATCCATTATCTGGAAGAGGGTAGTTGTCTTTAATAAGCTTGATTCAAGTTTCTAAGTCCACGCATATGCGTATCTCACCGCTTTTCTTGCGTACCGGCACAATGTTCGCCACCCAAGTGTCATGATGGATAGGGAAGATGATTCTCAAGGCCCAAGATCTTCCTCAATTTCGGCTTGAATGGTGCCCAAATCTTGGGATTATAATGCCTTTGCTTCCTGACGGAAGGCTTTGGCATCTTCTTTCAAATGCCGGATATCATGCCGAACGCCCTTCGGCTTGAAGGACTTTAAATCTGCATAGACCATGCCAATACATCCATATATCTTTTCAAAGAACTTGACAAATTTCCGCTTTTCTTCCGCGTGCAACATTTCCCGATGTTCACGAATCATGGGGTGTGCCTCGTAACCTATATTGACTGGTTCTGTCTCTGGAGATGAGTCAGGATCATCTCGCCTCTTCTTTTTCACAAAACGATCATGTCTCACAAACAAAGCGCTCCAGAGAAACCAGCCCTTTGGGATTTTATTTCCTTTGCCGACAAATGCCATCGCTCTCCTTTTGTTTCGTGGTTTCACCGCTGATTGATTCACGGCATGTAGAGGTGGATCCTTCGAAATACAACTCGTCAAAATTTTCTGATTTTTCCAGAAAGGCAATGAGGTGATTATCATCGTTGAATACCTGCCAATGCTGAGAGTTGTCTGGCACGCTTGGGCGGAAAACCACTTCAATGGTGTATTTGCTCGTTTTCAAACCCGGGTGCGGGAGCATGAGAGATGCTGAAACAGCCAACGAATCAGCCATGTCGTTTTGGGCTCTTGGAATTGCCTCTATTGAAAAAGCGTCAAATTCCTCAATGCTGTCCCATACTGCATTACGGTAGTGCCTGAGCCTTTCATTTTTCACTTGGTAAATCCTTTTGACCTGATTTACAACTAGCTCGGCATCACCTTGTGCCTTTAGATTTTTTATCCCTTTTTCTTTTCATGCGGTTGCATATACCGAGTAAGAGAGACTCATACTCAGCAGATTGCTAGTATTGAAAACCGCAACTTGAAAGAAAGAGGAATTACCTCCTCCTCGTGAGATATTAGCACGGCTCCGCGCCACATCCACTAGTCGCACACCGCCATCAAATCGCAAGGTCCAGACCTTATTAAGGTCCTTTTCGAACGAAAACATCCTTTGTATCCGCCTCGTAGATAAGAAGTAGTTTCCCATCCCCGATGATTCAAAAAGGATTTGGGCTTTGGGGTCTTCGAGCTAGCTAGTGACCAAGTATTTCTTTGGGATTCTGCTCCAAAGTTTGCATTACGCCTTTGACTGAATTCTAGCTTTGACTAGTCCATGTGAATTTCTCCACCAACTTCGCCGCAAAAGCTCCTTCCCAAAGAGAATTCCATAGGCACGCCGGAATGTCACCACAAGGACGGTCATTTTTACTCTTTATCCGGAAGGCCGCAAACGCAAATGCGCGCCTTTGATTTGGCCAATCAATGGCACTTGCTTGGTTTCCAATGAGTAAAGATCTCACGAAAGGTTTGGTAAGAGTGAGGCCCAAAGCATGGGCGACTTTCACGGCATGACGTTATCTAAGCTCCTAATCAATTATACAGCTTGCTCAACTTATGGCCATTGATTAGAGGGAGAGATAGAAAGGTTCTATCTTGCTCGATGTGGATGTCAAGCAACATTTATATGGGATTCAGGGGAGTGGAAAGGATTCCTTTAGGGGGAAGCTCTGATTAGATATAACAGCTTGACTTTGATATACTTAGTCAATCTTATAAGTCGTCGGGGTTTGATCAAGATACTCACTTTCTATCCGATCTTGGTCTTTTTTTGCATGATCTATTATATCGAATGCGCCAAGGGTCATGTTGGTAAAGGAATGAGTCCTTCACTTCGCGATGGTGGAACAGGGTTACCGATCTCGATAGGAATATGTGGGGGTTGATTCGAGGAGAGATGGGCGGGAAAGACTTCTTTGCAAAAGACTTAACAGGAATTGAGTAGAAGAGGATTACCTCTTCTAACAATGGTCGGAGGCGCGCTTGACACGACCTTCTCCTTCCGCACATGGGCAGCAACTTCCGCTTCCTTTCCTCATGCGAGCGGGTAAAAACAAAGATAGGATTGTCCGCTTGCATAGCCCCGAGTACTCTCTTCTTCATCGATTCATCCTCATCAAATTCCATGTATCCAATAGTGGAGTCGCCAATGCTCACCGACATCTTGATCATCTTCGCCTCGAGGCGAAGGTTCTTCATAAGATCGCTTCTTCCTTCTTCTATTTCGCCAAAGCATTGACCGAGGAGCTTGCCGCCAACCGTGGAGCGGTTGCAGGTAAGCGCGGCCTTTGTGAAGCATTGTTAGGAACAAAATTCCTCCGCGGGGCATCCCGGTACGAGGAACTAGGAGAGGCCTGGGCCAGCTGCTTCTTTAATGCGAGCAGATCATTCGCCATCTTTTGGAATGCTGGATCAGACGAAGTAGTAGGCGAGGGATCTGAAGATTTGGACTTGGAAGATTCCTTTTTTAACTCGCCAGATATTATCAAATTGTCTTCTATCCGGATGGCAGCAGCCTGAGCGAGAGGTAGAGTAGCTACCGCTCTCAAGGAGCAAGAAGCTGACTTTTGAGCTCATGGCGTCACGAAGAAACACTTCGATTCTCCTGTCGAAGCATGGCAACAGGGACACGGTTGATTAATGCATTGAACCGGGCGACAAAATCGCGCATGGTCTCATTTGCCTCCTTCTTCAGGTGAGTGATTCGTGATAGCAACGCAAATGCATCCTCTGAAGGCTTGTATCTGTCTTCAAAAGCTTCCCGCAAGGTAGCCCAACTGGTGATAGATCCGGCCGGCAAATGCTGAAACCATTCAGCTGCGGGCCCTTGTAGAGTTTCCAGAAAAAGGCGAACCGACACATCTTCGTGAGTCACGTCCAAAATACTGCATGACATAATGAAAGCAGATATGTGGGAATCCGTGCTTTGATTTCCGCTCCCGTCAAATTTAGGAAAATTCTTTCGGTTCCCATGAGGGAGCGCGTGAACTGGATGTGGCAGTGCGAGAGGACCCATAGCATTTCCCCATGGTACTGCCATTTGAAAGGCTGGAAAAAGCACACGAACTGGGAGGGTGGTTCCACTGAGCAGCAAGGCACTACAAAGGGATGTAGATGCTCCTTGTAACAGACTTTTTCTTCGTGGAGGTGAGACACTCCTGGATGACCACCTAGCCGAGCTTAACGCTGAAAAACGTGCCGGTGTTACGCTGAAATTGTGCCTTTGAAGCAGATCGAAAGTAGGATCAACTTCTCCACGGGCTCTCTTCTCGCCGCGTAAAGGTTCACTCGCCAAAGGTGTACCTTCTGATCTGCAATATTACGGCGCAGATTTAAACTTTATTTTTGGGTGTACTTGCTGATTTTCTGGTTTTTCTCACAAAAACCAGCAAAGATGCACTTTTCTCAATATTTAAAAACTATCCTCTTCAAAACCGATCATGTTTAATGACAAATAATAACGAGGATAAGATGGCAGGAAGATAGTAAGCTGATTTTCGATCTGATCTTTACTTTTTCAAAGGGTTTTAAACTTTTTGGAAAATAGTCAAAAATCCGATCTACGGAAAATAATGATTTTGATAAAACTCAGCGAACTAAAGATCTGTAACTAGGCCCGATCTATGACTCTCGGAAGGAAATTTTTCGATTTGAGCACTTTTGCAAATTTTTCGGATTTTTATAAAAAAATTCAGGTTTGCAAATGGGCAGCAATCTTTTGATTTTTCTGATTTTTTTTTTTTTATCTTGCTATCAGCATAGATCTGACAGATCTGTCCGTTCCCCAGCGGAGTCGCCAAAAACTGTTGGTCCGAAAATCTGTCGCGTGGACAGATCTATGGATAGACGAGCCAACAGTGTTGCAGGGCTTAGCCCCTCTTTGAGACAGCAAAGCGAAACTGGTTTATTGCTATTTCTACTAGCAGGAACCTATGCAAGTCTCACAGATTCCGCCTTCGGGGTTGGGATCTCATCCCGGTAGAGTGTTCAGGCTGCGAAAAGAAAGGAATGAAAGAAGGAAAAGAGAAAGAATGATCCGAAGGAAGAAAAGAAATGAATTCCAAAGGTAAAGGTCGGGAAGATTTATGTTTTTAGTTTGGTAGTAAACAGAGCCAAACCTACTTGCATAAATAAACAAAGCAATACTGATAAACAAATGACGGAAAAGTAGATATGAATCCAACAGATTAAACACATACAGATCTAACGTAAGAAAGATCTAATGTATAACACAGCTATTGAGCACAAAGTCTGAATAATTGTATTACTGTTCTTTTCTGTTACAAGAAAGCTCAAAGTCTTTCTCTCCTCACTTCTATTTCTATCTAAAAAATGTTCACTCTTGAATACAACAAGTATTCCCATATTTATAGAAGATGAGGGAGAGAGAAGGCAAAATGGAGCCAACCACTTATTTACAAAGATATTTACAAAATATCTAAAAGTCATGTTGACTTTGACAACTTGATGGATGACATCATCCCATGATGCAACATGGATGATGTCATCATTTGTGCCAACTTACTTCAGATATTACGAAAGAAAGTCGAGAATAGAGAGGAGAAGAAGAAGAAGCAGAAGAAGAAGAAGAAGCTACTCATCATCATCATCCTGCGGCCGAAAAGGGGTCGCCTGTTTCTGGTGCTGCTCAGGTGATGATATGTGGAACTGAGCGCGGTATTCCAAGAACTTGCTGATCATTGGCCCAAATTGATCCCGTGATGGATCCTTGTGTTGCTTCACCGATTGCTTGCAAGTCTCCCGCCTCGTCCTATGAGCTTTTCCGGAGTTTGAATAATCTTTACCCGCCTCGATTAGGGACCCGGCGAAGTCCCTACAGCCGCAGGTTGTTGATGGATTCGGCGTGTCGAACGTGACTTCTCGCCCTATCCTCGAGAAGCTATCTCCTCAAAACCCGGATAGTATCATCAGCTGATCTCAAGGTGAGGGAAGGAGTGAGCAACCCGGAGTCATAGATAGAACAATTTTCTCCATTTGATGCATTGCATCTAGGGCCTCTTCCTTCACCTTGTCTATCTTTTCCAAAACGAATTCTAGCTGATCTATCCGATAATCCAAAGTGGACATAGTTTTGTTGAGGGCCCTCGATGGCCGAAGACTCCAAACTTGACCGCATCTTCGATCCGAACAATAACATTTGTTGGAAGGTCTCGTGCTGGAGTCTAGCATGTTCTAACTCTTCTGATATCGGGCCTGCTAATGCTTGGAGTTCCTTATTCGCCTTCTCGATGTTCAGGTATAAACTGATATATTCGGCGATTACTTTTTCACTATCTTTGAGGATCTGGCTCCTCCAAGCAGAAACAGCCATACCTTGCTCGCCGATTTTTGAATACTCATTAATCTTCTCCTGACTGAGCAGCTCAGGAGTCTCGGCGGTAGTTGTGGGAGGTGCACTTCCCATCTTCTGTAAGGCTTGAAGCAGATACTTGTTCTGCTCCTTTAGTAGCCTTTTCTCCTCTTTTGTTTCCTGAAGCTTTTCGCAGAGTGCATCAACTGCGGAAAGAGCTTCCCCCTGGAGACTTTCTGAGGATGTCCCCATTGTGACTTGGGTCACTGTGAAATCTGCCGGAGACAGATCTTCTTTCTCTTTGTGGGATCGGGGTGAGTAGGCTATTTCCATAACCCTCTCACCGCAGCGCTTCTTGAGAAGCGTGTAACCGGCTTGTGCTTCTTTGCTCCTTTAGCCGGAATGACTGAAAAGTCCATCGGAGCGATGGGGACTTTCCTCTTTTGTTGGCTTAGCTGCTGAGAGATCCAAGCTGGTCCTATAGAAGAAGGACCAGAGACAGAGGGGGAGGCAGCAACGGTAGAAGAGGGGAAAAACGTGGAGACACGCGGCGGCGGCATCGAAAGAATAGCCGAGGAAGTGCCCACGGGAGAAAGGGAAACCGCAACCGCAGAAGATATAGGAAGGGAAGGGAGCTCGGAGATGAGGGAAGAAATGGAAGAAGACAAATCAGCAAGGGAGGAGAAGATAGATGAAGAGGCGGGGGAAAGAGTAGAAGAAGGGGCAGAGGACACAACCAAAGGAGTGGTTGCTTGAGTCACTCGAGGAGGGGAAGGAAGAGAAGAAGAAGGGATAGAAGGGACCTCTGAAGTTGTAGCGACGCCGACATCCTGGGTGGATGGGCGTATAGGACTATCCTCTGTCAATTCTTTCTCCGCGAATCTAGAGTTATTACTTGTTCAGGCTCTGAAGGAAGAGGACTTTCAGGGGCTTCCTCCTGAATGGTGCTAGGTTCACCTTCGGTACCTTTGCCTTTCAGCAGCTTCTTTGTCCTTGGAGGTGCGTTGCCCAAAGGGGAAGTCGTGAAATCTACCCCGAGGTAGATTAGTCCGTTCATGCGGCACCAATGCTCCGTTCTCCGCATAGTTTCTTTTACCCTCTCCTCAATTGTTTGAGGAGCCTTGCTTCTGTCAATGTCCGGGAAGGGCCAATCATCCCCTTCTGTGTCATTATACACTTTGTCTACTTCGTCTTCCGTGGTTTGGAAGCCTTTTGGGACAATGGCCACTCCGTATTGATGATTTCCGTTAATGCCAAGCGAGAGTGATCCTTTCTTCCGAGTTCTACCTCATGGAGAACGTCAATGTAGATATCCTCAATGGGGACATGAATCGGATCAAGCTTAGCCCTCGTAGACAGCCCCTAGGGTCGAATGTAGGCCTTCTTTGGGAAATCATGCTTTAGGTTGAGCAATTCTAGCTCAGCAAACATCTCCTTCGCCTTGTGATAGCTGGAGCATGTGTAACGGCCTACTGTGAGGGGGAAAGGAGTTCCGCCCTTCTTTCTCTTGAGGCACTTTTCATGGTATGTGACGAGCTGTCTTGACAGTTCCAATAAAATCAGCTTTGGTCCAGCATACCTTGGTAGCCTGGTTGGCTCTCCCAAAAAGTTGGCAGCCCTTAGATAGGTGAACGTGGGAAATTGGGTGAACAAGGCTCCCCATTTCTCTCGTGGATCGCCACTATGTTCTTTGTCGTCCGGCTATGAGTCAAATTTGGCCGCAACATGCACATGATGTGATAGAAGAAAACATCATTGATTTTAGCAAATTGAGGGATACTATTCTCTAGTCTCAGCTCTGGATAGTAATCAAATATCTTGGCCTGAGGCCATACTCCACTTCGGTTGAGCCCTGGGTAATCCCTTGCCGATGCTGCAGCGTAGACTACATAGGAGTTCATATGAAATACTCCAGCCAGTGGCAAGTTGTAGTAATGCCGTAGATGGTGTTGCTGATTATTTCACCCCAAAGAAAAGCGCCGATCGGGCAAATTCTTATTCATTGTTTCTAGTACCGCAAAGATCCACTTATGGAAATAGTGGGCATCCAAAGCCCGAAGACTCGCTTTCAAGAAGGTGATAGAATCACCGAGTTCCTCCGAGAAATCACTTCGGTGGATAGTCCGAGGCCACCGGTCACTACCTTCTTATTCTTTAGGTAGACCTCATTCATTAACCGCATGCACTTGGCCTTCGTTGTCTTCCCGTGCCTTGATGCATTCTCTTGGCTAACAAAGCCACGTAGTTCCCGTGGTGAGGGATGCCAAGCATCAACTCAAAATGACGGGAAGTGAGGTTTATGACTACCTCGCCTCATTTCTCGACACATCTTGTGTCCTTGTTGAAGGATTGTGCAAGAAACCATCATGAATTCGTTGTTCACAAATACGACAGGGATTCCTCCGCAAAGTGCAGTGGCACCGCTATTAGTTTGTCCATCCATGGACTTCTTGTAGAACCTTTTGAGTTCTAAGCCGTAACTCATCCATGTCAATGTGACCCAATTCGAGTCCCGGACATCCATACTTTGCACTCACTTTGTGATTCGGGCATCCCGACCTTCCGATATTTGTATTTCATTTCTTCTTCTGTTAGCTTTTCCTTTCCTCTTGGTTTGGTGGGCTTCTTGCTTGACGTAGACATGTGTTCTTTCGAACTCGCCACCGATCCGCACGAAGAAGAAGAGAGACCCAATCCAAAAAGGTTGAATTAGTCATTTGATCTTCCATCGGAAAGCTTAAGCAGAGGAGTTAGAGATTTAAAGGCTCAGGGCGCAGAAAAATACAATTATGCAGCCAAATAGATAAGGTGCGCAAGAAAGGAATGTTGCAGAGGGTTATATTGGCGCCAAAGCGCATGGCGCATGGATGAAGCAGGTTGCATTTTATAACAGGGCGCACAGGAAATGCGTGTTACATTGGGGTTCGATGCGCCTATGGCGCATGGAAAGATTGTGTAACATGGACGAATGATGCGCCAAAGGAATATAGCGCGCGCATGGAGGGTTTACACAACATCATGTTATCTTGCATCGAGGGTGCGCCAAATCACTATGTAATCTTTATACTTGCATAAAAAGGCTTTTGTTAGAAAATGACCAGTTTTAAAATAATAGAAAACCTATGATTTTTGTAAGTATAAATCTTGAATTTATATTTTCATTGCATAGTTAACTTCAATACCTTTCCAACGCATAAAAAAGGAGTCATTTCAAGTTCGGGAGTAAAATTTATGGCCTTCGGAAGATGGGTTACGCATATGCTCTTATGCTCACGGGTATGCACTTGACATGCACTCAAAAAATGTCAAAAAAACGGTCCCTTAATCTACAAAATGGTCAAATTTTTCCAACCAAGATTCAATTTTGACAACAATCCATCACATTAATATATGAATAGAATACTCAACGCTATCAAACATTAACATACATGCTCAAAAATTTAAGATTTTCAAGAAATTGACAAAACTAGCATGTAGAATGATGAAAAAGTAAGCTCTAAAAATGAAAACATGATGAAATCTTGAAATTTTCTCACCAAGATTCAATTTTGACAGCAACCCATCACATTAATATGTAAATAGAAGACTCAACATTATCAAACACTAACCTACATGCTCAAGAATTGAAAATTTTCGAGAAATTGACAAAACTAGCATGTAAAATGTTGAAAATGTAAGCTCTAAAAATGAAAACATGGAGAAATCTTGAAATTTTCCCATCAATTCCAATTTTGACAACACTTCACCTCCTTTATACCTACAAGAAAGACTCAACACATGCAAACTCAAAAACAAGTTAAGAAAACAAGTTAGATCAACATGTGTAAAAGAGGGTTAGTAACCAAAAATGAAACTTAACTACAAAAACTTGAAATTAAGTGCAAAGGACAATGGAGTAAGTCCCACCGGGTGTGCCAAATGTGTGCATGTGTTTGTTTTCAAAATAATGCTAATATGAGTAAATACTAACACCTAAATAGCCTTAACTTAGCAAGAATTGAACAACAAACTAAACACCATCAAGATAAGAATTAAACAAGGGTTAGATGCTAGCATTCATCAATACAAACTTTGAAACTAACAATGCTAAATATATAAACTCCTCTATTCTCTAACAACAAATAAATGAATGGACCTAAGTAAGCTCCATGGCTATCAAAATAGTTGTCCTTAGTATGCCAAGTAACCTAGGAATGAGGGCCTATCAAAGTTGGGCTACAAGACCCCTTTGACACCTCCCATATGACCTAAGCACTTAAGAAAGAGGCTTAACTCTTCAAGATGATGAACTCTCAAAAGGGCAAGGTGTAAGCTCTTAGTCTCTTTGCTATATGCTTTGCATTTTCTCTCTAAGGAGTTTAGGTGTAAGTAAAAAGGTAGGTGGAGGGCTCTTTATATAGCCCAATGGATAAAGGAAACACTTCATCCCTTTGTATGTGGGATAAAGGTAAAACATGATTAGAAATGGATAAGGTTGTTTTATTAAAGGTAACCTTACTTTAGAAGGGTTTAATTTATGCTTAGCAAGTCATGGGAGTTGGGGGTGTTTTAATTAATCAAAGGTGATTAACTAATAGGTAGATGTAAGCTTATAGAAGATAATTAGAGGAATATTAGTACGATTTAGGCTATTAGAAGGGGATTAAATCAATTAAATATTGATTTATTGGTTAAATGGAAGGGAAAGCTAATTAATTAATAATAATTAATTAGTCTAGGTAGAAGGGGTGATTTATTAATGGAAGGTCGTTAATTAGGGTATTTGTTGGATAGGTAACTTAATTAATTAGCTTAGTGTAATTAATTAATGATGATATGAGGGAAAATGAGTTCTTTTGACGATATGTCGTTGATTTGCGAGAAAGGGGATAATTAGCGCAATTTAAGTATTTAAATTGCTTGGGCGTAATTATGGGTGTCTACAATAGCCAAAATAGGTGTAGATGTTAATTGATCCTTAAGATTTTTAAATGCATATTTGCATTTTCCACTCCACTCAAATTTCTTATCTTTCTTTTGTAATGAAGTTATTGGTGCAATGCAACCTTTGAAAAGTCCTTAACAAATTTTCTATAATAACCAGTAAGACCCATGAAGCTTCTGACTTCATGTACATTCTTAGGTGCAGTCAGTCAGTTATAGTGACAATCTTTGATGGATCAACAACTATTCCATCTTTACTTATAACATGTCCTAGATAGTGTACTTTTGTCTCATAGAAAGAACATTTGGACAACTTACCATATAATCTTATTTTTCTTAAGATTTCGAGAACTATCTTCAAATTCTCATGATGCTCATCAATTATTTTAGAATATATGAGAATATCATCCAAGAATACAAGCACAAATTTTTCTAGGTATTCTTAAAAGATATTATTCATTAAATTCATAAAAGTTGCATAGTGCATTTGTCAAATAAAAGGTTAAAATGTGAATTCATAATACAAATACCTTATCCTAAGGTTATTTTATGAACATCTTCATCTTTGATTCTTAACTAATGATATCTAGATCAAATATATATCTTAGAATATATTTTTTTGATTGTTACTTTATTTAACATCCTATAATCAATACACAACTTAAGTGTTCCATCTTTCTTTTTCATAAAATTACCTATGCTCCCAAGGTAAGATGTTTTGTCTTATCAAACCTTTAGACAACAGCTTCTTATGTAATCGTGCCTTA
The DNA here is from genome assembly GCA_018340775.1 of Taxus wallichiana var. yunnanensis. Classification (NCBI taxonomy): domain Eukaryota; kingdom Viridiplantae; phylum Streptophyta; class Pinopsida; order Cupressales; family Taxaceae; genus Taxus; species Taxus wallichiana. Next base: position 646,122,376 of record CM031239.1, on the reverse strand, counting down.
AGCTCTACCACTTCAATGGTATTTATTTAATATGGTGCCTTGAAATAGGTTCGTTCCCATCTTAATCTCAATCGTGAAATCAAACTACTGTTTGGGCGTAAGACCGGTAGTTCCTCCGAAACACGTCACTCAAATTTTGTAACAGAGATATTTTTCCAAGAAATCACTATCCCCTTTAGTTTTTTCATAAATTTTTACTGCATACAAGGTGCAACCTTTGTTTTTGGCCTTTTTAAGTTGCATAGATGAAAATTTTCTGACTGAAATCTCACGTTTTATCCCTTGGATGTCTGTTATTTTCTACAGATCATCAAGACAACTAATATGTTTTTCAAAATAATCAACCTTTGCTTTATGTTTGGAAAGCCAATTAACACCTATAATCACATCATAAGACCCTAAAGGAGCAACATAAAGATCAACTTCTGTAGAAAAACTAGGTAAATCTAGGACTACTCTAAAAAGACACTTACTAATTGTGTGGACAACATTATTCCCATAATGTACAACCCAAGATTTATCCATTTTTCCATCTTTTATTTTTAGTTTTGAAGCTAATTTAGTAGAAATAAAGCATTCAATAGCTCCAATGTATCAAAAATTATAGTAACAAGTATACCAAATAACTTACCTGGTACTTCTATAGGTGTAACTTACTTTTCATCTTGTTTATCAGCTACTACAACATGTATCTTATGTTGTTGATTGTTTTCATCCTTCTTTAGAGGGAACTGATTTACATAATGATCTTTTCCATAATTTTAGTAGCCTCTTATAGGTCCTCGTTTAGGTTCAAACTTATTTCCAGCCTTAAATTTATTGTTTTGTCCCCCATAGGACTTATGTCCATTGTTATTGTTCTTAAAAAAATTGTTTCAAACATTAGCAGCAGGTTTATTTTCTATTTTTTTTATTATTATCTACAAAAATTATTTTTAGTACCAAAATTCTTCCATGCCCCCTTTTTGGGTGTAAGAGATGAAGAAGAATTAGGAATTTTCTTCCTGATTTCCTCCTTATGGGTAGAGATTACTTTTAATTTTTGTTCCTGCCTAATGAATTTTTCTACAACCCCTTCCATGGTGGTTGGTTGTGAACATATACTCATCCCCCTATGATAGGATTTCATCCCATAATGAATTTTTGTATCCGAACTTCTTATCAATTTAATACTAAGGTACGTACTTGAGGAGTTTAGTGAACCTCCTAGTACTACATGCTTAGTTTTCCTTGAGTTAAGTTCTAAAATTCATTCATATTTTGATTATAATAAACTTGTGGTAGCCATCATTTCTTGAAATAGTTTTTAAATTGATCCCATGTGATGTTTGACTCATCAATATTCAATTCAGCCTTGTTGTAGTAATTTTTCGCACCCACTATGAACAAGGGAACCTCATGCGCAGACTTTGGCCTACCACCAAGCGGGTTGGCCGGTGCTCACCCGAGGCACGTGAGAGGGAGCCGAGTCTCTCTTTTATGTGAGTCTAGTGGAAGGCATAGTTCATGATTCAGACTTAGTGATTTAACAAACATGAAGAAGCTATAGAGCTCAGGATGACTTCTACACCCCTTCAGTCATAACAGAAACAAAGCATGCAACAGAATAATAGAACCAAGAAGTTGTAAATCCACAAATATACTTAATCATTCTAGTAAGGTACATGATTATACAAGATCAAAAGTAGAGTAAAAGCATGCAGATAATACGAAGGAGATCTTAATATAAACATGATGGTAACCTTATCATATTCATTCATAGTCTTGCTACAAAGTATCACAGAGAGAGGCACTCATAGTCATGTGCCATATCCGGATCCATACATGTATTCTCATAAATAAAAAAATTCATTCCCATTCCCCCATTACATCCTTACTAGAATCCTTTACCAATTTTCATCCCATATTTCTAGCATAGATTCTGCAGAGCTCCGCTACCTCACTTCCTCTCTGTTCTTTGCTAAGGGCGCATGTATAAATAGGCATCTAAGCTCTAACAAACTCTTCGCAGCCTCAAATCTAGCCCCAAGTGTCAAGGTGTGGGTCGCCCCAGGCACATGCCTCTCCATGTCATGATCAGCTTTTTGGATCTTCCTATCACAAGGTATATTCCTTCCAGGACACCCTATCACTAGGCTAGAACCTTATCCAAATGGAACATGTTCTTCATGTGTCCTGCCCAAAAGGCCAAAAATGGCTAAGTCTCGAATTTTTCTTCGCATGGCACATGTGTCCTTGGTTCTTCAAGAAGCCTTTTGAACTCTGCCTTGTGTGCCTTCACTTGCGCACTTCCTATGTCCATGTGCGCCTACGTGCCCTTAAGATTTGGAAGCTATATTAGGGGCCCAACATTACCCCACACTTCACCTATTCTCTACCCTTGAGAACCTTCTCAAAGAATGCAGTACAAAAGAATGCAAGGCCTTGCCTTGGAAAAGAATGGAGGGAAAGAATAAAGAATGGGGGAGAGAAATAATAGGGGAAAATTTTTCCGTAGGTCGACCTCCAGTGTACTCCAAGCACTGACTTCATCCTGTGCTTTAGTGCATATGTCACTAACCAAGGTACTCACCTCGTCGAAAGTTAACCCTTCCCCCTGTGTGGTAATGGTTTCCACCACAATCTCTAGTTCCTTAGCGTGATCTTCTAGGGCATCCATCTTCCTCATGATGACCTTGTAGAGATCTTTTAGCCGGGTTTTGATTGAGACTCAATGATTCTCAATGGCTTCGGATTTCTTTTACACTTCAGCTATGATCCTTTCTCACTCGGCTCTATTTCCCTTACTCTTTTCCCTGAATTCCTCACTTTCGCTTTTCAACGGAAAGTATTATGTTTTTCACTGTCTTGATCCACGCAATGGTCGTAAGCAACCCCCATAGTTTATGTAGCTGCTCTTACATCAGCGAGCACCTTTTTGTATTCAGCCACGAGTGCAACAACCTTCAACTTGTCTTCCTTCTCCAAGTGCACCACTACCTCCTCTGCTGACTCCAATGCCAAAGGCTACCTTTCCATGGTGAGGATCTAAGTCAAGTCCTCTAGACACTCCAGGGAGGATCTATACTTTTACGTGGGAGGGTTAAGGTCCAGGTGCTTTGTGATAATCACTTGGGAGATGAGCTCCACCTTCTTGGAAACTTCACGTACCCTGGCCTTTTCCTCCTGAAGCTCCCTCTGAAGTTGAGCGCTAATTAATTTCTCAAGGCTAAGATCCTTCATTAGCTTCACTACTTCTTCCTTCCTCTTCTCCAATAGGTCCTCCAAGACTCTAACCTTGTCATTCCTACCGAAGAGCCTAGCCTCGATTTCCATGGAGACTTTGTTGAGCACGTTACACACTTGCTCTTCTCGATATTTGTTGCACAATTACAATGGGGTTTTCCCCTTTCCTTCGAATAGTGTCAATACCACTCCTTAGTTAACCTCGAACTCGTGCTCATCAAGTTTCAGAGTCAAATGCTCATGATAACATCTTCCTTGTTTGTGGGTATCCACCCTCAGGGTCAAAGGACTCCATGGCGGTGAGCTCCTTGGTGGGAATTGTACTTTGGAAATGTGCACACAAAACTTTATTTGGGTCATCAATATAACCCATCATTATTCTTCCCCCTTCCACACGTTTACTTCCCATGTGCATGCCCTTAGGAATAGTTACCAAAAGAGTTGGGCCTTTTGTGCTACCCACACTCTTCTCCCTCTGCTCTTCTTTGAATTCACTAAGCACTAGCTCCGCACTGTGCTCCAACTCCTCTTCAACTAGGGTATTGATTATCTTCTCTACCTCTCTCGTTGTCTTCTCATTCACCTCCTCCTGAGTGAGCTTGGGCATATCTGGCTCCTTAGTACGGCCCCTTTGCTCCTCTCTTCACTCGCATGCCTTCCTCCCTTTGGGTGCCCTTCCTCCTTACAAAGAGGAAGCATCATTTGTATCCCCTACTTCCTCTCCCTCTCAATCATGGACATAAATCATATCTTGATCCACCTCTAACTCCTCCCCTTCATCAACATCCTTCTTACCTACATAGGCATTTAGGTCATTCGTATCTTTAGACCACCGTCCCTCTATTCCTTGTTCTTCTTCTCTTTTTAGAAAACTCTAGAGTCGTGATGCTCTCTTTTCTTCATTTGAAGGTTCTTTAGTGGGTGGTGGTTTTACTGTGCTCTCGGGGTCTTTTCCCTGACCACCATTCTCCTTTTCTTTTGGACATAGGTACTCAGCCCCGTGGTACCTACATTCTACCTTTCCACTACCCCTTGTTCTTCCTCTTCTTCCCTTTCCTTACGCTTTGGCGCTAGCTTCTTTCTTCCCATGGGGTCATCCAGGATGGATATTTCATTCTCCATGTATGCGCCCTTTTCAAATTTTGGCCTTATGCATAAGTAGATCCTAGCAGTAGTGCTCTCAGCAATTGGTAAGGTTAGTGGCCTTATGATGTGCACATCCTACGACACATACCTTTCAACGTACACGCACTTCCCTCGTGGACTAGATTCTTTCTCATTTCTCTGTGTTCACTGTCAAGGGTGGACAAGTCAAGTTTTAATTTCTTCGACTCCTTATACCTATTCACTCCCGCCTGGAAAAATTGGGTAGTAAATGAGAAGGGGAGTTTGCACTAGGGACTCCAACTGCCATCCACCAAGATGAATCTGCCAATGTATAAGTGTTGGTATACCGCAAACTCTACTTCTCCTTCAGTCTCCATGGGGATTTTCTCAGGAATTCACCATTCAACCCCGAATGTCTTCCTAAGGAGCACATACCATTTGTCTAAGTGTGACTTGTACACCCCTATCATTGACTCACATGTGTATTTCTAAAATCTTTCCATGGGAAAGGGATCTTCAGAGGGTACTCCCATATGAATTTATCGATGCATCTGTACCTCAATTTTTGAGAACACAATTGTTAACAGAATGTTTCCAAACAAGATCTTTCCTCCATTCTCTCGTGCTACTTATGATTTCATCTGCTATGTACTGGGAGATGTTGTACATGGTGCCTTCCATGACCTTCTTGCAAACATTCAACCAGGGCTTGCTCACCTGGGTCCACCTCTCTTGTCCATTCAGCTTGGAGACAAGGTGCATGGCCATCTTCATCACCGGATTGCTGATATCCGTGACATCGTAGTATCTTGATCCCTTCTTATAATCCTGGGATGCAATGGTTTCTTTGATTGCCTCCTCATCCTAGAGGTCATCTATGAGTGTGTCCCCTTTACAACTTAGGCCTGTAAAGTGTGAGATTAATTGGGGAGTTAGGAACACTTTGTGCCCTATGAAGTAGAAGAAATCTTCGTGCATGCGCATCATCAGCCGTTGGTACAAGCACTTGGGCTTTCCAAAATATGGCAACTCATAAAGCTGGAGAAACCCTGCCTTCTCCACTTTCACCTTGACTACATCATTGTAGATTGGCATCTCGTCAGGTGTTCATTTGTTTGTGGGGTGCACCAGCTCCAGCACCATCTCTTTTACAATTATACTTAACCGGTGATTGTAGTCGATCACGGTCATCTGTCTTATGTGGGACTCCCACTCTTGCCCTAGCAAAACCCCATCCGGGTATTACATCTCTGAGTACCATTCCTCATTGGTATCCAAGGGGATTTCTTCTTCTTTCTTCTTTCCTTTTCCCTTACCCTTCTTGGATAGTACTGTAGGCTTATCAACTAGTTTTGTGGCCATCATTTTACCCTTTGCTTTCATTCCCTAGTTACTTTTGAGTTGTCTGAGAGTTTTCTTCATGTGCCCCATGCCCTAGAGCACAAACCCTAATTTTTTATTTTCCTCCTTCGATCACAACACTCTTTCACAACGTTCCTCACACCCGTGAATCACTTCTGCTCTAGTTTGTAGATCTAACGGACTGATTGCACGTGAGTTTTTGAGATTTTCCTTTGCACGAGTCAGCTCTCAAAACCCTAGCTCTTGAAAGAAAATCGTTCTCCTTGTTTTCACAAAGTAAAATAATGAACTGCCCATCCTTGTATTTATAGCTTTTCCCACTTTTACGCATTAAAGGCTAGGCTACCTACCACCGTACGACAATATTTAATGTGGTGTTTTTCAAACAAACCTCGACTTCATGATTTTCCTTACGCATCCAATCTCGTGCATGAAAACCTTTCCATCTCGCGCCAATCCTTACGTGAAAAATTTTCCACCCACGCCCAATCCTTGCGTAAAAACTTTTCCAACCTTCCTCGCACACAAACAATCCATCTTGACAAAAGAATCTTACATGCGTGTTACTAGTGCTAAAGGCACCTCTTCCACCCTCATGATTCTTGCTTTCACCTACCTCGTGTTTTTGCATTTTTTCTCCTTTGTCAGACGTGGATTTCGAATGTAACCTTATTTTTCTACCCATCATCCTTCTTTTCTCCTAATGCATCTTTTCAATAGGGCCAATTAAAATGGTCTGCCAACCCAATCCTCTTACAGAATAAATTCATGCCTCTCTTTATCACCTTACCCCACACTAAATCAATGTGTGGTCCTCTACGCATTCATAAGTCAAAAAGTAATAAGGTTACCGGTGCCCAAGGTGCAAAACAAGACAACAACAGAAAAGGGAAAAACAAGAAAGGAAAAACATAAAAGGAAATTCTAAACTAACTGGCAGAACTACCTTATTTACAAACACCAAGAAGCATTATTTATAGTAGGGCTTCAGCCTACTCCCATTGAAGTGTCCAGGTAATTTTGTTCCATCCAATGCTTATAATCGGCATGCACTAGAATCAAGGATGTATGAAATTACATAAGGACCCAACCAATGTACCTTCAACTTTCCAGATGGCGTAGGAATTTTGAATCATATAGCAATACCATCTGCCAACCTCAAACTATTTGTTCTTAATGTGGCATTCATGCAATGCATTTTTCTTAGCTTTTTTGGCTCCATCTTGCTAGTGAGCACCTTTCATCTAACTTTATCAATTCATCAATTCTTTCTTCCAGCGCTTGTTCATTGTCTAACCCTCCTACACGTGCTATATCGCAATGATGGTAGCATAAGTTGAACCGGAAAAACAGCCTCCGCACCAAACACCAGTTGAAATGGTGTGGCCTTGTTCAACCTTTTATACGTTGTTCTGTATGCCCAAAGAACTACTAATACCTTTTCATCCCAATCCTGCCTACCCACATCACATATCTTAGTCAATGTGTGACTAAGGATTTTGTTGAATGCCTCTATAGTCCCATTTTCCTGAGGGTGATAAGGGGTAGTCTTGTGATGGGCTACCATGAATTATGCCAATAGAATCCTAATGGTTTCATTTAAGAAGTGAGTGCCCCTATCACTTGTTAAACTTAATGGACACCCATACCTACTTGATAATGTTTTCCCACAAAAATCTAGTAGTCGTGGCTATGGTGTAATCCTTAGTGGGCGTGGCCTCTGCCAACCTTGTCAAATAATCGGATAGGTAATTATATACTGTGATTTATTTCTTCAAGTAGTGGTGAGATTGGTCCAACAAAATCTATTTCCCACTTTTCAAAAGGTTCTCATACTGCCATGGGATGCAAGGGCATCTCATCCCTTCTTCCAAGTTTTTTTGCACGGTCAGGGTCATAGGCCTTTCAAAACTCAATGCAATCCTGTGGATCGCCTCCCACCATAGCTTGGTGACTTGGATCTTATGTGTGGTCAGTGTTCCCTACATAGTGTCCTCCAAAGAATTCCACCATGGGCTTCTTCTATTATGGCCACGTGTTCATGTTCTAATATGCATCGGTGCAAAACCTCATCGTGGCCCATTTTATACAAATCCCCATTGATCAACATGAAGGGTGTGGCGCGTATGGCTAACCTTTTCCTCTCCAGAGCATTCATCCCTTCGGGCGCCACACCTTCCTTGAGAAAAACAACAATGTCTTCTAATTTTGAGGGCGTGCCCACAACCTAAATAGTTGCGCATCTAGCATAGTTTCCTTGATACTCTGCATGTCCTCTCCTGAATCAATCCTTGATAAATGATCCAGCCCGTAATTTTTCTTTTCCGATTTTACCACTACCTTGAATTCAAATTCTTGAAATAAAAGTACCCAACAGCATATGCGTCCTTATAACACTACTTTTTTTACTAGATAATTCAAGGTCATATGGTCAGTGTAGAATATGAAGGGAGTTGCCAATAGATATTGTTTGAATTTGTGGAGCACATAGATCATTGACAATGCCTCGTGCTCGATCGTTGTATAATTTTGTTTTGCTAGTGTCAACTTTCTACTTGCAAAACACAAGGGATGATCAACAATCCCCTCTCTTGGTTGAGCAAGAACAACTCCCATTTTTGTACCAGAGGCATCCACGTGGACATGGAAAGGTTTATCCCATGATGGGAATCATAGAATAGGTGTGGTGATAAGCCTTTCTTTTAGAGTGTCAAATTCCTTTGTTGTGCCTCTCCCCACTGAAAGGAACTCTTGTGTCTGAGCAATATTTATAAAGGCACAACAATCTTGGCATACCCCTTAATGAAATTTCTCTAGTACCCAGTGTGTCCAAGAAATCTACACATGGCACTTTGGCCGGTAGGCTCCCTAACCCCAAAATAACTACAAATTTCATGAGTTCCACCAAGAAGCCCTCTTTGCATATGATATGCCCCAACAACATTCCAAAAGGAGTTCCAAAGATGCATTTCTTGATGTTGAGAGAAATCTTCAATTGCCAACATCTTTCAAACATCAATCTCAAGTTATCACAATGGTCCTTGACCAACCCATACACTCGCCCAATCATCCAAGTATACTTGAAGGAACTTGTGGATAAAATCCTCAAAATGCTTGTACCACTATGTGTGAAAATACAAGGGTGCATTCCTCAATCCAAAGGGCATGACCGTATATGCAAAACTTCCCCACTCGGTGGAAAAGGTTGTCTTATCTTGGTCTTCTTTGTCAAGAATCCATCTCAAAGGAATAGACCTCACACCCAACAACTCCTTCCAAAATCTCTTCAATAAAGGGGGTGGGAAAAGGATCTATGATGCAAACAATGCGTTTAATTCCCTATAATCTATGCATATACTAATCCGCCCATCCTTCTTTATGTTGATCATCATTGACTTATCCATTCTCGATTCCTCCATAGCCTCAATGATACCGTGATACCAGATGCTATTATTTTTCTAGCTCTTCTTTAACCCTTACGTTTATGTTGGCATTCATTCTATAAGGCCTCTTCCTAATCGAGTGCACACCATATTTCAACTTTATCCTCATTTCCCCAATGAATGGTGGACACCTTTCAACTCATGGTATCCACGTGGGAATAAATCCTCAAATTCACATAAGAGATCACTGATCTTTGATACTTCCTTGTCTAACCAATAGTCCCCAATGATAGCTTCCTTGGGCTCCTTCTCCGAGCTGATGTTAACTTTCTTGGTTTTGAGTGGTTCATGGTATGCGTGCACACATGCATCTCGCATCGACAACTACTTTGCACACTCCGACCGAATGGTCGACATTCAAGATTTCCATTTCCTCTCCATTAACAACGTATACCATCTTTCCTTTCTCCTTTTCCACACACGTGCACTTGAATCATAGGTCTTCTGGTTCCTCCTCTTTGAACCGTACTTCCAAGCTAGGTCCACCAAGTAAGTTTACTAATCTATCTTCTACCATGGCGCAATCCCCAGTGAGGCATTTGATAGTTTGCAACACCTCATCAATCAAGTTTACTTGGTACTTCAAGATTTGAATGTGTGAACCAAGTCAGCCACTAACTCTTGCCAACTTCCCGCTTGGCGACGTGTCTCAAAATGGATTTACCAAGCATGTGCACAACCTCAGTAGTGTTGAAAATAACTTGTGCACCCAAAGGGAGGGTGGTAAAGCTTCCGCACCTTCTCCCCAGACCCTCTCACATGTCTGAATGTGGGAAGAGGTGGGTCCATTGCCATTATAATCCTTGATAGTGGTGGGTATATTGCTCTTCGAGAATCAGACAGTGAGCGTAATTCTAACTTCATGCCATTCAGTCAATTTTTCACTATGCACAACCCACCACCTTGCTATTGTTCCTATCAAAATATAACCTAGCATACTTCGTCGCTCATTCTCCTCCAAAGTGAGCTTCCATTTCTCTTAAAAATACCTCGTGGTATGCATCCCCGAATACACAGTTATTGCCTTTCCTCCCAAGTGCCAAATTGTACGTGTCATTGTTACCTTGGGTATTGATCCTTTTAGATGTCGCCCAATCAATTCATAAGTCCCATGCACCTAATTATCACATGCTATACTGGTAGTATCACTGATAGATTGAGCATCATCAAACTAGATGACTCCTTATGTATGGTGGATGGTCTCTGGATATCTTATGGAGCACACATATATTCTATCCAGGACTTCCTCTCCAAGGGGTTCAGTATAGGGGTGGACTTCCCATCAACCATCGGTATAACTACCCTCTCTTCCTTGTTCTCAAAGCTTATGTACCCCTTGTTAAACTAGAGATCTGCATTATTCTTATAACACCATGGGCGCCCAAGTAGAGTTGGGAAATTATCTACCTCGGCAAGCGCCAAGACTTCAAAATCCCTAGTGAACCTAGTCCCTGAATGGTAATGGTTGCATCCTTCAAGACACCTATGGGCATTTCCTTTGTCTTATTTGCCATATACAACACATTTGAAGATGGTTGTAATGTAGGTCTTCCCATTTGATGTCAGGCATCCAGAGTGAGAACATTAACCTCCGCACTTGTGTCAATGAGGATGTTGCTAAGCAACCATCCATCCACTATTGCATTCAAGGTAATCTCTTTGTCATAATCAAGGTTGTGAGATGGGAGGTTTACATGCAGATCTACCTTTCATGTTCTCCCCCAGTGCATGGCACTTTTTCTCTCAGCCATGCTTCTAGCAGGGGAATAATATTCTCCTACCTCAGCAGTTTACACACCTCCTTAACCTCATCTAAGTCATCCTTTGGTTATTCTACAGTTCTTCTTTTCTCATCCTTTCTAGTTTTCTCTTTTAAGCATTGGATCTCCCCTTATAAACTTCAAATTACGTCCATGGTTTCTTGGTAGACTTCTTTCTGGTGAGCCGTGGTTTGGATACTTCATGTGTACTACTTATTCTCTCGAAACCAGGGGTCTCTGCCTAGGAGCTTCCCTTGCGCACATGGATTTTGCCCTTGTTATTACCATAACAAGCTCTAGTTATGATTCACGTATTACTCGTAGAGCCATTACGCATCAGCCTTCTTAATACTCACCATGGCAGCACCCTTATCCTTCTGGTACTGCTGGCTCATATGTTCATATAACTCTAGGCACTCTTTGTACTTATGTTTTTTTCCACACCATGAGCATTGTAGAAGATCTGGACATTCACGTTTATAATGGTTTGTGGCTCCATAATTAAAGCACATCCCACATGGGAACTCACTTCTTCCTCCACAGTTACCACAACCACGAAATCCTCCATGAAACCCTCTTCCACGTGCATCTCCATCTCTGCACTCTTCATACCGACATTCATCCCCTTTGAACTACCGGCAATGTCGGTTTAGTGCACACCAAGATCAATTGCCTCATGAATCTGGTCAATCAATCTACAATCCTTGGTGTCATGTGTGGTTGAGGTACATATCTTACAATAACAAGACACATTTTTGTGGATCACGCATTGTAAGGGGCACCTACTTACATCATGGTCCCCATGACATATTTCATAGTTTATCACACAACATGTATCACCTTCCGAGTACATACCCCATAATTATCCTTTGTGTGCCCTTCTATGTTACAATCCATGCACCACATCCCTCTCTATGAATCTCTAGCACTATGTTGGTAGATAATTTCTCCAATTTCTTAGCCATGGCAATGATTTGAGCTTCCAGAAAGAGGCTAACACTAGTGTTAACACTCGCTAACTACCTCAATGCACAAAGCACCTCCAATGCTTCATGCGGGTCCATGAATGTTTTATGAGATAAAGCCCTCATAAAGGGTGTGATCAACCCTCTTACAAACCACTAAGAATGTTGTGAAGTGTGGATATCATAAGATAGTTTAGACAAAAGAGTTTTAAAGTGCACATCATATTCCCGCACGCTCTCTACCATGCCCTACTGGATTTCTTTAAGAGAGCTAATGCTCTTTTGTTAAAACTCAGTTATGTGGAATTACACCAAGAATGCATTCCTTGGCGTGGTATAATCCACAATATTCTAATGAGGGTCGTACTTTCTATACTGACTATGCACGCGTCCTTGCAAGGTCATCACAAATTGATTGGCCTTTCGATCCTAGGTCATGATTCCCTTTGCGCGCCATAGCAATGCACACTTATGCACATGCTCTATGGCATATTTTATCCCACTGTAATCTAGTAAGTGTAGAGAAATCTTGAAAAAGACTTGAGGAGGTGGCTGAGGCCCTTGCCCTCTTTATCCAGATTCCTTGGTTTCCTCTAGTGTTTCCTCCTCTGCTGGGACCCACTAGATCCTGAGCCACCACCCCACCACTTTCACCTCTAAATCCTCTTCTCGTTAGGTATAGGGCCTATGTTTGTCATGTCGAATGCTCTCGCCATCCCACCGAATTGTGCATCGACAGCTTGTGAACTAACACCACTTCCGCTTGTATTTCCCCCACCACTTCCTAACATGCTTCCAAAATAGTTGTATACATGCCTTGTCCAAACATTCCACCAAATACTAGAATAGTGTGTGAAGCCATAGAAGTCCCAAACGAGAATTTGTATCTTCTAGGTTCCGATCGGCTGCTTCCACTGATATCAAATGGATCAACTGTACTTTTCCCTCATTTGAAAAAACCAAGCACCAAGGTTCTTTAGGCCGCTAGGGGGTCGATGTGCGCTAATGACTCTTCTTTCTCTACGCAATGGACTCTCATCGAAGCCGCAAGGTTTTCTCTCGCTACTTACCAAGATGGGGTGCCATAGACCATCTGTGTCCCACATCCTCTCGCATGAACCTCAACTCCTTTCCACCATGTCTGGCTCCATAACCCACTTGTAATCCCATGATGTCTATCGATCTCCTTTTCATGTGCTTCGTTATACTTGGCCCCTCTCCTCCCTTTCCTTTTCAGGTTGTTATATCAGCCGCCTATCCCCAACCTAGCTATCTTGCGAAGTACTCAGAGTGGTTTAGCCGGCCATAGGAAATGCCTCTAAACCCATGGTTACCATCAAGATTTTGATCGCAAGGGGAATAGCATGCAAAAATGATCCCCTGGCTCTTGCAAGAACTCAAACTCAACAACTTCTAGATAGGAATACGTGGAAATGGCATATTCTAGAGTGTAGCTAGTCAATACTCCCTTCCACCAATGATCTATAGCATGGGTCCACATTAGATCAGCATCTTGTAGGTTCTGATACATTTCTTGGGTCCAAGGGTGTGATTTATAACACCACCCCGATCTAGATGTATAAGCTGAGAGCCATTCAAATAACTCTACTGGGAAACAATAGAAGAAGGTTTCGTACAACTCATGATAAAGAGTGTCTTCCACCCATCTTTGCGTATCAAATCCAGATCCGGACTTGAATCTCTCGAGTGAATTCATCCTCCGTTATCTTAAACTAATCTTCAACACCTTCAAGTGTTAAGCACTCTATGTAGACACCAAATTCGTGTCTCACGACCCCTTGTGACCCGCATCCCATTTCACAACCTAACCTCATTACCTAAACCTTACACAATTATTTATTAATTACCTCATAATTGATAAATCCACATCGCCTTACCTACCACCTCACTTGGCCACCTCACCATGACCTAGCCCTAACCCTAAACTAACCTAATTAGGACCCATGACTTGGTCTAGACTCACATCCATAACTAATGCCTCCTTACTCGCACCCAAAGCCGACCTTCTAGCCACTTGACCAAGCCCGCAACCCATCCCTCGAGAAAAACAGGAAGGTGGGCTATTTTACTAAAAATAGCCTACTTTTTCCTAACCGATGCCGGTTCCTACTCGACCGCCGTCGGTTACGCAACCGCCATCGGTTCCCTGTAAATGGGCTTCCCAAGCCATAACAACGGATCGGAATTTCATTTTGAGGGTCATAAAAGGATTTCGATCAAGCGAGGGCATCGCGAATGAGGAACAGAGTCCGATCTTCACTTGATCAAGCGAGACGAGTGAAAATATTAGACGTGTTTACAAAGAAAGGAGATCAACCGCACCTTCATCAAATCCAAGTAAGTTACATCTTGCATGTCCTCCATTATAACATTTCTTATACTTTTGGAATTACAAATCCTCCCAAATCCGCTTTACGGATCCATTATCCAACGTACCATTGCCTCTAGCTGTCATTCTTTTGTTTCTAACCATCCCATTTCCTAAAAAACTATCCAAAAACCAGCCATTACAAACTCCACAACCAGCCCAGAAGATCCTAGAACCCACCGGTATCGGTTATCAGTAACCGGCATCGGTTATAAGTAACCGGCATCGGTTCCTTTGATCAAAAACCAGGAAAAACAGCCTTTCCCCTACCCAGTTCAGCCAAGCAATTTAATTGATATTTTACAGTCTTTTGTGTTAATTCATGTTAGCAGGGAAACTGACCACCTTCGAAAGGAAGTTTTACATTTCCTGGGCCCAAGGCAGTTTCCTCATTTATTGTTTAATCAAATCTTGTGGTCTTGTGTTCTTATTTGCAGGTAGTCCTTCCTGACAAAAAAGGAGTTCTCCGCAGTCAACCTGATCTTTCTCTACGGTACGCGCACATCATCTCGACATTCTACAGGTATTCCTCCTAACCCTAACCTTATCTGTTTCTATAAGGAACGAAGCATTTTCCGAGTGAAACATTTTGGCACGCCCGGTGGGACCCATTTTGGGTTTTTCTTTATTTCTTGCTTGCTTTCATTATAGGGAGCATACTTGCTGTTTTCTTCTTCTAAAAATATTCACGAGGTATTTTATTATTTTGGTAAAGGAACTTGCTTTGTTTTTGCATCTTGCATTAGTGAAAGTCATCTCTTTTGCTTCATCAAATATAATTTTCGATTTGGGTTTTAAAACACATGCATTGCATTCCTGCCTGTTGTTTTTCAATTCTAGTGAACATAGATTAAGTAACAGGTCGTACACGTGGGGGTGATATCCATGGTATTGACAGGAAATTAATCTTACATTCACTGCACAACACATACCGAATCACTTCACAATTAACACAACACCAAACATCCCCCTTTTTCCGCGGTATTCCTCCGCCTTTGATTGAGGTAACCTTATAAGCCAAAACAACTTGACATTTCCCTAAGTCTCTTGTTTAGGATTCGACATCATTCTACGCCTAAAGGCATAAGCCCACAATAATTAAAATTAACCCTAAGGTTAATCTCTGGATTTGCGTGTGGATCTTGCTTGTTTGCTGCTCGCTTTCTCTGTCATACTGGTCTTTTGTGATCAATAAGTTGATAAATATACTCAACGCTGCTAAAAATCAAATTAGCAGCCCTTTGTATCTTCTTATCCTAGATTTTTGACACCGCATCGGTTAAGGGACCGACGTCGCTTCCCGCGACCGACAAATGTTAGTAAACCGATATCGCCATTCTGTCTCCATCACCCCCGACAAACCAAAGAATTTGCCAAATTCATCATTCTGGGGTTGTTTTTGTTCTTGATAGATTGAAACTTTACCGTGAACTGCTGTCCATGGTTGTTATCACTCGAAAACAAGCCGCCGCCATGGTTTCACACGCTTGCTCTGTTTCTTTGCCTGAATCACCCCCTTCACCTTCTATGGGGAATCCTACTGATACCAGTGAGGTTCCAAAAATTCCTGTGGGAGATAAGGACTTTGCCAAGTTTCTGGATGCTAATTCCAGCGCTGTACAATACTATTTGTCTCATACCCCTGACCGTACACCTGATGGTCAGCCTCCTCAGTAGGTATGCCTATCGATAGCTGCTCATTTAGCTCCCACTCCTCCCGATAATACCACCTCGCTTCCCGCATCTCTAGCCCCGCTCTCCCAATCCGATAAATGCAGAGGTTCATACGACCCCCGATTAGCTTTCCTTTTGTTAATCTTGGACCCCACGCTTGCTACCACCAACCGCCTACCTCATCTCTTTTTGCAGATCGCTCTGCTCATGACTTGCTCTCTCCGCCACCTATCCACACGAGCTTTCCTTCTCAAGCTCCGCCTACCTTTTCATTCCCATACACGTATCCAAAGAACCTCAACACCTTATATGGGACATCCTATTCTCGTGCACCATCATCTCATCCAACCACCGATTTCATCAAACAAATGATGGACAAAATGCAAAATTTGGAGGCTTCGGTTTGGGAAGTCGTAGCGCCTTGACATACGAACAAGTTTGTCGGGAACCCATTCACCCTTCTGTCTCCCTTCAGGTCATATCCTCCTCAATGGGAGTTGCCAAATTTACTCGCTTTTAATAGTAAAGAGGATCCTCAAAAACACTTGCGATCATTTAGACATGCTTGTTATTTGATTGCCCATAATGACGCTTCATTACTCCGCACCTTCCCTATGTCCTTATCGACCCGCCCGAGTGGTACAAGTGCTTTAACCCAAAGACTCGATCTTCTCTTTTAACCAACTAGCCCAATCTTTTTTGGATCATTTCTCCATTAACATTGCTAAGAAAGTATCTATCACCGACCTTTATGCCATCCGACAATTTGAGGACGAATCTATCGCAGATTTCATTGGACGATGGCGGGGCCTTATCAACCAACTTACATATGCCTTGCCTCAAACCGAACTTATCGAACTCTTTACGCGGGCCTGCGCTAAGCACATCTCCCCTACCCTCCAAATCCAAACTTTCCGTACATTCGACGAGGCCTTTACCATGGCTCTAAGCTAGAAATTGAGCCTTAGAAGAAGAGAAATTGCGGTTGCAGAACAAAACCCCAATTTCGAACTCCCGATTCTACCAACAAGTCAAACACCATCACTCCTCACGCGTCCACTTCTTCTAAATCAAAAGGAGCTGTCCACGCGTAATGGTCAAATCTCAAACACCATCCAATGCCCCGCCGAAAACCACTTATAAGTACAAAGCCGAGCCCACCAATTACACTCCTTGGGAGAAACTTATGGCGTCATCCTCGAGAAATTGCTCAAAGTCAAGCTATCACCTTGCCCCGTTAAACCTCACTGGGTTTGACTCCACCCGCGCAATACCTTCCTGGTACAAAGAAAATGACTTTTGTAACTTTCACCACGTAAAGGACATAGTCATGAAAACTGCAAGATGTTGAAAAACATAGTGCAGAAATGGTTGACGCAGGGATATAACACTCGATAATCCTAACGCCCGCTAACCGAAATCTGAAAATTTTCAACAAGCCATTCCCGAATCACTCGTCCAGTCCAGCAAGAATGAACCAAGATATCTTAGCCGAGGAGAGTGTTCATGAGATCCATGCAGTCTTCGATTCTCAGCCAAAAGCCTCTATTGAAAAAATTTTAAATCAAGCCTCTCCACCAACACAGGAGTTTGAATCTCCTTCACCACCATCAAGCCAAAGTGAAATTATTCCTTTACCCATAGAAGAGTTAACTGCCCGGACTTCTCTTCTCATCAACGAGTCTTCTTACACCACATCCCTACAAGACTGTGAGCGGATGCTATCTAATTTATCTATTTCCCAAACGTCCCCTTCTACCACTCTTGCTACACAAGAGGAAGGCTCACCACTCCTTTTGACATCCTTAGACGAGAAATCTCTTACACTAACATCACCACATTCTTTTAACGTGATAGATCCCCTCGAACACGCCCTCCTACCTATTAGTCCCTCATCGCCTAAATCTTTTCAACGATCAAGTTGACCTCCTAACATCTATTGATACAAAGTGCCTCATCTACCTCCCCGTGTCACATCCGCAATGGACTGGAATTACAACCCACCTTTCTTCCGTACCAAAATTACAAATCACACTGAGATCGTCATTCCACGTAAGATGACAGTTCCCTATGGGAACGCTTTGAGTACCCCTTTTTCTACTCAAATGCAAATGACTGATCCTCGATGTCTCCACCATCTACCCGAAGTGCTTACAGGCTTAAAATGCCCCCTGCTTCTTGCCTTCACCCCCTCACCTCTACCAAATGCCCCGTCCACTTCTATCAACTTAACCAGATCTTCCCCTACGCTTGGGACCTCACCAATGCCCAGTCTAACACACCCGCCTAAGCGACTCGATCTATCCAAAAATAAATCCGTTCCGCCACCTAGGAGACGAACGCAATCCGGGTCTCTATCACAATTAAAACCCTCATCGTCACACCCACCTTCCATATTGGGACCTCATCCCTCCACATTACACCAATATATCATACCTCCTTTGTTTTCTGCAAAACGACCTACGCCTTCTACACCTATACAGAGATCAAAGGGTATCACAACATCGTTACCCCGCGTATCCGGTCCACCTATCAACCCTAAACCAATCCCATCATCAAAGGATTTATTTTCTGTCACTCCCCTTTCTCCGTGGTTGTTTCCCGCTACCACGCCATCTGTAGCCTCATCATCTAACCAGCTGAACGTAACTTCTGTGTCCAAGAAACCACGTTTAGTGAAAACCACATGTCAATACCCCATGGCTAAACCACCACCCGTACGAACCAACCATATTCAAACAGTATCAAAACCAAGACAATCAATACCTTCATCCTCTTCCTCGATTTTGACCCACTCAAAGGATCTTACGCCAAAATCCTTGCCATGTTGTTAGAAAATGCGACCATTTCCCTACCCCCACTTAGACCTTATGACCCGTCTAAACCTCGGCCCGTAGGTTACGATGATGTGGAGGGATGCAAAGCTCTAAAACCATCCTTCGTCAGTCACCTCTCCCTGATAGAAAGATTAAGAAAGACAACTTATGAAGGGAAAGACCTCTAGTGTCAATTCCCTCTACTATATCATCTATCCCCGCCTCACCAAGATCTATCATTATTACAACCCCACCTCTTGAAGACCATGAATTATCCCAACCATCTTCCTCATCTCAGATCTACGAGATTAATATGATTAGTGTCGCTACTCGAGGACAGAAAAACAATGGGAAAGCGAAAGAAAACACACTGCGCGACATCTCTTTCTCCTTCAACCATCCCGATTACACCACCACCTAAAGTGGTTATTCACGGACCCGCCTATCCCGTCTCTAATGGAGTTGCCCACCGAACCATGATCAAACAGCCTTCATCAATCGCCCGTAAAATGACACTATATGATCTCATTCGACTTGAATCTCATCGACAAGCTCTCATTGAGATCCTTCAAGGATAGAGGTTTTACCCAACGAAACCTCGCCTTCCCGTGGCCTCCATTCTAACACCCAATCATGTTTCCTCTCTCACCAAACAATCCATCTCCCCACCACTTCTCCTCAAAACAACAAGCCATGCAGTTAGTTTCTCGGAAGATGAAATTATCGACTTTGGTGCGAAGACCCCGACTTCGCCCTTTTCATTTCCGCTTACGTCCGAGACATTCGAGTACGTCGGGTTATGATTGGCGACAGGCGCTTAGCCTAAACATCATCTCTTCAAAAGCCTTCCAACAAATGAACATCCCTTCTAGTTGCATGTGTGCCAACCCCATCATGTTGCGATCATTCAATGACGCTATTACTTCTACCTTAGGCACCGTGATCCTCAACATTCGCGTAGGCCCACGTACTTTACCCGAACTCTTCTATGTCCTCAAGGAGAGTTCCAATATAATATATTGCTGGGTCATCCTTGGATCCGAGCCATGGGATGCGTTCCCTCAACATTACATCGATGCATAAAATTTGAGTATGAGGGAAAGTCCTACACCGTAAAAGCTGACCCTCCCCCATTCAAAACCTGCAATATGTTATACCGCCCAAACGATGTGCTTGTACCAATCAAGACACCCGTTCATTCAACCCAACCATCCTCTTCAAATGTATCTCAAACATGTACCTCAACCGCACCTACGCCTTCAACTGATGAAATCACCGGCAAATACTACTTCCCTCCCCGCGGATAACATCCCAACCTCAGACCCCTTGGTAGATGTTTTTCAACGCCTCACGCTGGGGGAGTATCGCCTATATAACGTTAGTTCTTTCCATACTCCACAAGAGTACGGACAATTACATGAACATCCTACCTATGACCATCGTGTGGGGGAAGTAATCTCCTATGGACCTCCTCATTGCCGCACTAACCTAACGTATGGGGGTGTCGACGCATCTTCCGTCGCCCCTGAACCTCCTCTTGGTGTGGTTCCTTTCCAATCTGATTTCCAATACCTGACAAATCGACGCTTCGCCCTCACCTTCTTGACTCGCTGTGCTTGGAAAGGCTTTGGTTTCGGTCTTTATGAACAAGGCCGACACACGCTCATCCCCATCACCACACGCAAACATAATGATCGTAGTGGTCTTGGATTTCCAGGAACGCTTACCCCAAAAGAACCTCGTGACAGTTGCCTTCTGGAAGAGGACGACGTCACCCCTACCGAACCATCATCACCCATTTTGCCTTCGTCACCCACGGAGTCGATGGATCCTGAATCTATCCCTCCTAACTTTTCTCACCAACGATGATTTCCGCCAAGAGCGGTTAGCCCAATTGGAGCTTCTTGACGAACGTCGTCTTACAGCTCTTGATCATCTTCAAATCTATCAAAAACGCATCAAGCGTGCTTATGATAAGCGACTTCATGAGCGTACCTTTAAGGTTGGTGATCTCGTCCTCAAAGAGAATCAACATGTAACCAAACTAGAAAAGAGCAAACGCGGAAAATTTGCTCCCAATTGGATTGGGCCTTATATAATCACTCACACCTATGGATCAGGCACTTATCGTTTAGCTTCGCTTAATGGTAAACCTGAGCCTGAACCCCTTAATGCCTTGCATCTTCGACCATTCTACTGTTGAAATTAGTGTTATATCACTTCTTATCCGCCTACTGCTCGTCCCTTGAGCTCACATACCACCACATACACTTGTCTCTTACATCTCGAAATAAAATCAAGCTCACCCCTCACCTCCCCTTACGATGCCTTCCCCTTCTTAGTCTAGTCCATGACTTCAAAGTATTAAAATAAGCCGTATTCTTATGGGATTTTCTTGAGTCAAACTTCCTACCAAACTAGATGCTTCACGCCAAAAGAACATCTAGTCATCTAAATTAAATATAGACTGCTCCCTCGAAGGACAGCTATATGCCAAACTATTGCTGCTTTTATATATAGATCGCTCTCCCAGAAGGACAGCTATGCACTAAAATCATATTTGCTACTATAAATAGATCGCTCCCTCGAAGGACAGCTATACATAGTCAGCCCTTATCGAAGCTTCTCGCATTGATCAGCTTCGCGAAGACCTCAAGAATAATACAATCAATATCCCTTATAGACTTCCCGCATCGATCAGTCTATCTTCAGTAAAATAAAATCCTCATTCAAAGGAACTTTTGAGTCATGGACTTGTCTATTTAGGGTAGGTTCTCTCTCGTCAGAACACTCACTTTGTAACAAGTTCCCCATACCTCAACTATACCATCCACCTCTACCTCGCCATTTTCTTCCACTCAAGGGACGTGTCGTACACCTGATATGTTGTGATCATACAACTCTTTTCACCTATTGACTTCTCGTCTATGCACAGTGCCTAGGGCTTCAGGCTCGTTCTACGTTGTGTGGTTTGTTTAGCTCTTTTCACCTACGGAACACTCTTTCCGCTTTGCCTCGCATCTAGGATTGTGTGTTGATCTTAATCAGGACACTATTCCCTCCTACTTGGGTATGCTAACCTTTGCTTTACCTATACCTACACCAACAACATTATCCTACCAGCACCAACAACATTACCCTACCAACATCAAATTTTTACCAAACGACCAATTGCCTAAACCATACCAAATTGCCTAAATTCACCCCTCCCTGATCCTAAGGGAGAACTACATCGGTCTGAGGCCCTTCCTTGCTTTGTGCAATGGGCTATGTAGGCAGCACTTCGGAGACATGGGGTCTCCCAAGGTTAGCTCGACCATCCCCTACCATAACCTATCATGTGTGGTAAATATAAATATTTTGGTGTATTTCTATTTAATCACATTCCTCTTTGATCTTTCTCGCCTTCCGAACCTCGGATCACATTTACTTTCCTTGTCTCTTTTCTCCTTCTCACCCAAATCTCTCATGCAAATACCTGTCTCACGCCAAAAGTGTCGCGCTCACGTATTTAACCTCTTGCATGGCTCTAAAATTAAAACTTAAGTTGCCACCCTAGCTTTTCTATTTTTAGAAAAGCTCATACCTAAATAACCGGTATCGGTTATTTAACCGATATCGGTCTATTAGCTACCGATATCGGTTCCCTAACCGATATCGGTTACACACCTTCCTTTTGAAACAGGTTCTTTTCTTCATTTCTCCTCTAAATTTTTGTCGCGCCCGCCTTTCTTTGCTCGCATAAACAACACAATTTACCACATTTTGTTCATCCACCACACATAGCATTACAATTTCATCAACATCATTTATTTTATAAATACACAAACCATCAACTACAGATACCAAAAAACTATCAATCTATACATCATTTGGATCCAACTCATCGGGCCATATATATCACACTGTCACAAAACCACCAATTTATCACATAACCTGACATTCATATATACGCACAAACAAACAAAAACATCAGCATCATCTATCTATCAACATGTCAATTAAACTCATCACACATTCTATATATTACCAAATATTAACCACGTATTTCAACACATTTTAAACACGGCATGTGGATCAAAACATCGTCTCTATATATATACAAATTTTCAAAATACAATGTGCCCTACATCGGGCCTCTCTGTGATCTCATAACATACCAAGCCGGCACGCAGCCGCAATCCCTACCAAAAATCTCGACTCGACTCGCAGGCCGGTCTCTCAAACCAAAAATATACTCGGCTCGCAGGCCGGTATCAAATATACAACCCGTACTCGGCTCGCAGGCCGGTATATAATAAATAAATGAATCAATGCAATGAATAAATGTCGGCACGCAGGCCTCTATCAATACAACCGGTTCGCAGACCGGTGCCCGTGTCCCTATACAAAACCATGTCGGGGATCTATCAGCTCTCCCCACCGCCCTCGGCACCTCTCCCTGGTGGTCCTGTGGTGCCTCTCACCTCCGCCTGTCACGGACACGCCAGCTGTGGCTGCCCCTCCCTGAGATCTCTGGCTGTGCGAGGTCTCTGCTCTATGCGCTGCATACGCCTGATACTCGACTCCGGTACTATCAAGAATATCCTGATAATAACGGGCCTCTCTCTAACCTCTATATAACGATCTCGCGCCATCAAGGAATCGGGGCTGGTCCCTGCACCTAACACCAATATCCCCTCGAGCTCGCACTCGCACTGTGGTGCCGTGGAGGTGCCGCTTCGTGCTCGTACTCGCACTGCACTTTGTGGCCGTGGTGGTATCTCAGCCGTGGCTATCTTTAACTTCTGCCGCTGGTACGGCCGCTCAGTACTGCACTCGCACTCTTTGGTGGTGGCCGGCGTGGTGGTGCCGCCGTGCTCGTACTCGAGCTCAAGCTAGCTGCCCTCGTAAGACTTCTATTCGTGCTCGCAGCAGCAGCCTGTGTCAACTATCCTCGTAATAGCTGCACTCGCCCGAGCTGATCTCTCTCTGCAGAATCGCAGCTAAGTCTGGCCGCTGCGCGGCGGTACTATCCTCACTGCTCTCGCCTTTCACCCCACCATACCTCGTATGCTCCTGCACCCGGCATCATCCACACCTCACCGCTGGTCTCTCCGCTACCCGGCCTGATCCCAAGGCCGTGGGCGCTGCAGTGGGGCCTCTACATCATCCCTCCTGTGACCGAGGGAAGGGAGGTGGCTCATCCCGCCGCAGCCCCATCTCGCTCGCTGCATTCTCTCTAGGGGTATCCGCCGTATTCTCCGGCCTCCCTCTTGCTATCTGTAATGTATACTGGATCGGCATGCCAGTACGCGAGCTCCTCTCGCCAGCCGGTGACCTCTCGTAGGGTCTCCATATAATGTCTACCGCCGTAAGGCCCTCTAGCATATGTCTATAGAGGCCACATCCCGACTCGCAACAACTCGCCGTGGCTGGCCCACGACCCCCAACCACCTCTCAAATCCATATCGGTATACAACTCGTGGCCTCATTCCGGGGTAGCCCTACCGCCTGATGCATATGATGTGCTCGTATGCCCAACAAAGGCAACAAAATGTCAAACAAATACCAAATCACCTCCTCCGCGATAGCCCCATAACTCCTCAGTATAATTGCACTGTATACACCGGTGCCCATGCGAAACAAAGTGCTCCTCCACCATCTCCAAGAAGCACTCCATCAATGCCTGGGGAAGCGGCCTCCCTCTCAATCCGGGAGGGCGAAGGTGTGATCCCTATCATC
This sequence comes from Taxus wallichiana var. yunnanensis, assembly GCA_018340775.1. Classification (NCBI taxonomy): domain Eukaryota; kingdom Viridiplantae; phylum Streptophyta; class Pinopsida; order Cupressales; family Taxaceae; genus Taxus; species Taxus wallichiana. Next base: position 646,097,911 of record CM031239.1, on the reverse strand, counting down.
ATCAACACGGCAAGCCGTGTCTCATGTCTGTGCGTGGTACATGTCACCATATCCAATGCTCGCGCTATGATATGTAAGAAGCGTGGCCGCATCCCCAAAAACTCGCAGATGCTATCCATGGCAGCTTCTCTCGACTACTCCGAAAACGGCCTCTCCTCGATCGGTAGAAATGCAGGATGCGATACACATCCTCTAATGTGACGGCTCATCTCCCGGTCGGGCAGATGGAACACATTGCCGCCGGATCCCATCTCTCGATGAGGGCGACCATCAGCCGTGATCTCTGCTATCGCTCCTGCACCTCTGACCCCGCCAAATCCCACCTCGCGCATAATGGCCCAATGCGCCGCAGATATGTGTGGCCTCATCCGACTCAATAGTGGAGGCATCCTATCACGCATCGTCAACTGCTGACGTGCCTGCAAAACCAACCCACATTCTTAGACCCACTCTTTATTATAACACCTACTTTACCATCTAAACCCCCTTTTGTAACACCCAAAATCTAACCCCACACCTCACCCTTCTCCACCCTAAACCCTAAACCCTAAACCCACACCCCAACACGCCACCCAACCCACCTTCAAACCTAAACCCTAAACCCTAAACCCACACCCCAACACGCCACCCAACCCACCTTCAAAACCTAAACCCTAAACTCTAAACCCACACCCCAACACGCCACCCAACCCACCTTCCAACCTAAACCCTAAACTCTAAACCCCACCCCAACACGCCACCCAACCCACCTTCCAACCTAAACCCTAAACCCTAAACTCTAAACCCCACCCCAACACGCTACCCAACCCACCTTCAAACTTAAACCCTAAACTCTAAACCCAATCCCATCCCAACTCCACCCTCAACCTCCCCCACCGATACCGGCCGATACGCAACCGATGCCGGTAGCCCCCAAATCAAACTCACCCTATACTTTTGCGACCGATGCCGGTCGCCTATTGACCGACATCGGTCACTGTCTCTCCGCCTGCACGAACCTCAACTCCCAGCGCCCCCAAAACCATTTTTCACCTATTTTTACCCATCTACCCACCCAAACACCCCCAAATTTTACACACCTAGCCGCCTTAGCCTATCTAACCTATCTACCCTCTCCCTTTCTCGAATTACCTCCATTTACCCATTATTTCCTACAAAATACCAATTCCTACCCAAATCCCAAAAACAACATAACTCAACCAAATCACCAAATTAAAGAGTTTAGAACCTACCGGTACGACGACACGTCGTCGTGGCGGGATGAGTGGTGGCGGTCCAGCTGGTCCAGCTCCTCCAGCCCCTCCTGCCTGTGCCATGGCTCCAATCCTGATCTGCTGGGTCCCCGGCCAATCACCTGCTGCCTCCTCAACTATTCGGGCCCCCTATCAACTCTCTCCGCCAATCAAATAGCTCCACCTCACTCAATACCCCTCCAAATCAACTCTCCACGTCAGACAAGTCAATTTGGATTACAAATAACAAAAGTGACAATGACAGGCCGTATTTTTCTTTTTATAGGTTTTTCGACCTTAACCGATGTCGGTTTCTTTTTTGCCTAGGAAACCGGTATCGGTCCCTTAACCGATATCGGTCATGCAGAATCGACATCGGTTCGATACCCAACTTTCACCCCATTCTTTGCCCTTAGTTACTCCTTGCCTCTTTTTCACCAATATCGCCTCTGTCCACCTTTGCTGCACAACATTTGTTCACTTGTCCACTTGCTCCAACGACCTACGGCCTCGCCTCTCACTACCTATTTGCCGACTTTGGCCCGACCCAAGGCCTCGCCCTACCAATTGGCCCGACCCAAGGCCTCGCCCTACCAATTGGCCCGACCCAAGGCCTCAACCTACCTATTTGGCCCGACCCAAGGCCTCACCCTACCAATTGGCCCGACCCAAGGCCTCAACCTACCTATTTGGCCCGACCCAAGGCCTCAACCTACCTATTTGGCCCGACCCAAGGCCTCAACCTACCAATTGGCCCGACCCAAGGCCTCACCCTACCAATTGGCCCGACCCAAGGCCTCAACCTACCTATTTGGCCCGACCCAAGGCCTCAACCTACCTATTTGGCCCGACCCAAGGCCTCGCCTACCAATTGGCCGACCCTCGCTCTACCAATTGCCCGACCCAAGGCCTCAACCTTACCAATTTGGCCCGACCTAAGGCCTCACCCTACCAATGCCCGACCCAAGGCCTCAACCTACCAATCCCCCGACCCAAGGCCTCGCCTACCAATCGCCCTCGCCTCTACCAATTGGCCCGACCCCAAGGCCTCAACCTACCTATTGGCCCGACCCAAGGCCTCACCCTACTAATTGGCCCGACCCCAAGGCCTCACTCTACCGTTATGGTCTGACCCAAGGCCACAACCCAACAACTTGGCCCGACCCAAGGCCGCATCACTTCCATACCATACCCACAATCAACGCTTTTATTTTATACATCCATCATGTACCTTGTGTTCAATCGAGCTCACCTGCTCGTGTTTTAGCATGATTAGGTCCTCGACTTGATCATCAAACCAGCTTTGCCTGCACCAAGACCGTGATGTTTATCTCAACCAAACCAACCTTTTTTACGCCAACATGCCTAACATGCCTAAACGTTATATACCCCCGAGCTACTTCTTACCGTTATATCACCCTTGTTTGGATAAACTATCGACCTTTGCCTACATTCATTGCTGGTTTCTTAGTCAAATCATGTACCCTAGTCGTACTATTGCATTTCAACATGCGTCTCGCTTCTCGACCTACCCCACCACCTTCCATCCTCTCTACCACATATACCCTTTATCAACCCTATCCCCGATTTCCCGTTCACTCAATCTGTGATAGATTTGGGGGGGATTACCTATATCTTTAACATGAGAAACCACTTCATATTATTGTCCGCGCAGCTTTACAGAACAAGCTACACGACAATAAGGGGCTAATGTAGACACCAAATTCGTGTCTCATGACCCCTTGTGACCCGCATCCCATTTCACAACCTAACCTCATTACCTAAACCTTACACAATTATTTATTAATTACCTCATAATTGATAAATCCACATCGCCTTACCTACCACCTCACTTGGCCACCTCACCATGACCTAGCCCTAACCCTAAACTAACCTAATTAGGACCCATGACTTGGTCTAGACTCACATCCATAACTAATGCCTCCTTACTGCACCCAAAGCCGACCTTCTAGCCACTTGACCAAGCCCGCAACCGATCCTGGAAAAACAGGGAAGGTGGGCTATTTTACTAAAAATAGCCTACTTTTTCCTAACCGATGCTTGGTTCTTACTCGACCACCGCCGTCGGTTACGCAACCGCCATCGGTTCCTCGTAAATGGGATTCCCAAGCCATAACAACGGATCGGAATTTCATTTTGAGGGTCAGTAAAAGGATTTCTGGATCAAGCGAGGGCATCGCGAACGAGGAACAGACTCCAGATCTTCACTTGATCAAGCAGAGACGAGTGAAAATATTAGACGTGTTTACAAAGAAAGGAGATCAACTGGCACCTTCATCAAATCCAAGTAGTTACATCTTCGCATGTCCTCCATTATAACATTTCTTATGCTTTTGGAATTACAGTCCTCCCAAATCCGCTTTCGATCCATTATCCAACGTACTACCATTGCCTCTACCGCTGTCATTCTTTGTTTCTAACCATCCCATTTCCTAAAAACTATCCAAAAACCAGCATTACAAACTCCACAACCAGCCCGTAAGATCCTAGAACCCACCGGTATCGATTATCAAGAATCGCATCGGTTATAAGTAACCGCATCGGTTCCTTTGATCAAAACCAGAAAAACAGCCTTTCCCTACCTGGTTCAAACAAGCAATTTAATTGATATTTTACATCTTTTGTGTTAATTCATGTTAGCAGGGAAACTCGACCACCTTCGAAAGGAAGTTTTACATTTCCCGCCCAAGGCGCTTCCTCATTTATTGTTTAATCAAATCTTGTGGTCTTGTGTTCTTATTTGCAGTAGTCCTTCCTGCATAAAAAGGAGTTCTCCGCAAATAACCCGATCTTCCTCTACGACGCGCACATCATCTCGACATTCTACAGTATTCCTCCTAACCCTAACCTTATTTGTTTCTATAAGGAACGAAGCATTTTCCGAGTGAAACACTCTACCATCACTTTTTGCACAGATTATGATGTATTCCATGTTCCACTACAACTTTGAAAAGAGGTCCCAAAGAACGGAACCAAGATGTAGTCATTTTTACACCCACCAAGAACAAGGGAACCTCATGCACACCAACCTATCACCTAAGAAAGCGTTGGGCACTCACCAAAGGTGCGCAAGAGGGATCCGAGTCTCTCTTTTATGTGAGTCTAGTGGAAGGCATAGTTCATGATTTTGACTTAGTGATTTAACATACATGAAGAAGCTATAGAGCTTAGGATGGATTCTACACCCCTTCAATCATAACAGAAACAAAGCACGCAATAGGAATAATAGAACCAAGAAGTTGTAAATCCACAAATATACTTAATCATTCTAGTAAGGTCCATGATTATACAAGATCAAAAGTAGAGTAAAAACATGTAGATAATACAGAAGGAGATCTTAATATAAACATGATGGTAACCTTATCATATTCATTCATAGTCTTGCTACAAAGTATCACAGAGAGGTAGACCATAGTCATGCGCCATATCTGGATCCATACATGTATTCTCATAAAAAAAAATTTGCATTCCCCATTTCCCCATTACATCCTTACTGGAATCCTTTACCCATTTTCATCCCATAGTTCTTGCAGTAATTCTATAGAGCTTCGCTACCTCACTTTTGTCTCTGTTTTTGCCAAGGGTGTGCATATAAATAAGCATCTTGAGCTCTAACAAACTCTTCTCTACAACCTCAAATCTAGACCCAAGTGTCAAGGTGTGGGTTGCCCAGTACCTACCTCTCCATGTCGTGATCAGCTTTTTGATCTTTCTATTACAAGGTATATTCCTTCTAGGACACCCTTGCTAGGCTAGAACCTTATCCAAATGGAACACATTCTTCATGTGTCTTGCCCAAAAGGACAAAAATGGCTAAGTCCTAAATTGTTCTTCGTGCAGTGCACACGTCCTTGGTTCTTCAAGAATCCTTTTGAACTCTACCTTACGCACTTCCTTCGGTCATGCACGCCTACGTGCCCTTAAGATTGGAAGCTATATTACGGGCCCAACACTTCACAGCAGCTGTCCCACTAGGAAGATGCCTCATGGGAAAGTTGGTAAGCTCCCCATATTGTCTTTGTTTCCTCTGAGAAGTTCCTTATTTTAAAGTATTTCTCTATTTCACTTAGCCAATTCTCAGCTCCATCCCCCAAGGTGGTGCCATCAAACTTAGGTTGAATTATCCTATTTTTATCATTTGTGAGTTCAACTACTAACTTAGCCTTTTTATTTTTAGGTTGATTGGGTACATTAGCATTAGCATTTACAACATTTTTATTATCAACTCCTTGATTCCCAATATTGACATTATCCTTAGGAGGTGGCTAATTGTTATTACTAGTATCTTTTTCCTCCTCATTACCCATTACTTGTTGTTCAAGTACAACTAGATGGTCTCTTGTGTCCAATAAGGCATCAAGGATCTCATCCATTTTTGGGTGGTAGTTGCCTCCCACCCGATGGTGGATTGTTTGAAAGATCTTCCCTTGTTCCAACCATTATTTTGTTACAAGAAAAGTTAAATTTTTATCGATTTATGGACTCAATAGGTCCAAGAGCTACAACCTTCGATTTGATACCAAGATGTAGCATTCCCATTTTAAGACTTTAGAAACAAGGGGGAAAAATCATTTTTACACAATTTGTTCTGCTTCTAAATCATAATTTAGAACACACATTCAGTTCCAAACTATCCCATCACGAAAACCATATGCGCTTGTAATGACTCGGTGAAACATTGATCCCTCATTTCATGACTCGATGTAATGTGATCTCTCATGGTATTCAAAGATATCTATATGAATTATACTTAGTTTCTTTACCCTGTTAGGGGTACTTAAGTGATCTATTTAAGAGCATATCTAAATATTTGTTACTGATATTCATCTAAAATCTCACTTCTTAAACTAAATGATATAGGACAATGCAACCAACAACTTGTGATACTTTGGCAAAATATTTACACATGTTTATCATGTTTTCATTTCTAGATGACATAATTGTCAAACGGAATAAGTCCTTAACTACACTTGATTTGTTATCTAGATTGGTCTTTACTGATCTCTACCAGTCCACACAATTCAGCGTATAACCCTAGATAAGGTTAGAAATGTGCCCTAGTGTGGGGGTTTACTTAGGGTGACTAAGGGTACATAGACATACTCAATTGACTTGCATTGATTAGGTGTGTCTAGTTATCCTAAGTCATCAAGAGTTGGCTCCAACACTAGGTCATGTTTCTATCATTGCATAGGGAAGAATAGTGAACCACTCAAGAAATTTTGTTAGTCTAGTTGAACAAACTCTGAAGGGTATTGATACATGTCAACAACAACGTAGAAACCTCGTAATGACTCTTGTAGTTATGAAGGTACTTCATCAGAGTTAGTGTGTGCAAACATCTCACCGAGTATCCTCAACTGGATAAACATAACTTAAGGTGAAGTTGATGTTATATTAAATTCTTCATTTAAAACTTTAATGTCGGCATCCTTAATGATTCAACTAGATTCTTTAACCTATCAGGTTACAAGTTATAACTATATATGAGGTAGGTAAGCAGATAAAATATTCTTCCCAACCTATTTATTTTCTTGCATTAGTTTACCATTTATCCGATACCACTTGCAATTGAAAGGGACATTAAGTCTCTTTTATATATAAAGGTGATTGAGCTAATTAATTTCTAGTTATAGATTGAGGAAATCTGCATAAGGAAGCACATTTTCACCCATTCACCTTTTCATTCATTGATAAATAATTAAGTTCATAACTTGGTCTTCATGTATACCTCAAGGGATTTTCCCCTTTTTCCTATTTCATGGGTTGATGCCCATTAAGGAAAAATAGAATTCATATGTCCCTAAATAAATTCAAATTACGTATGTAGAATTATAAACATGGTTAAAACACATACACCTAGGTAAATTAATTACAAACCCTTTTGCAATGATAGAGTGTCATGAGAGTATTAACTTTATAAGTTTCATCTCATCTAGAGAAACTTATTCAACCAAAGAACTCATACTCCTATCCTAGCCATTACATAGTATTTAGTTATGTGAGGTATCTTCCTTAATTAGAGTAATACTTATCATTTCAGCCCAAATCATGCCAAGAAAGTCTTTCTACAAGTATTAACAGAATTCAAACATCTTTTATTCATCAGGGAAGAGTGATACATTTTCTAAGTCCAAACAAATCATACATCAAAAGTTTCCAAACAGCATCACAAATGGCAATAATGTTATAATAACATCACCTATTCTCTTCTCATTACAATTTTCATTTCATTAAATACATCTTAACAATGAAGCCCTTTTTTCAAAGTAAAGATTCAGTATCCTAAATAAAACAAATGTAACTTATAATAAGCCTTTCTCCTTTCATATTTTCCGTAGTCCATCTACAAAATTGCTAACACAGTTAGTTCATTCAAATGAGCATGATAAGCACTAAATCATTAAAACAATGTTATTTTAGCTAAATGATTCATAAAAAGAACCCTGTTGTTATGAGAAATTCTAGAAAGCAAAAACGAAAGACTCAACCAAAAAGGAGATTACAATTCCAATTAAAAAGAGAGAGAAAGAGATATGCTTCAAATCAAAACAAGGTTAGGTCATGAAATAAAACAACTTTATCCTTCCTTCCTATTTTCCTTTTATCAAAAGGATTTAAACAATAAATTAAGAGAAATAAACATTCATCTAATCCTCATTATTACTTTCTTATATTTCTTTTAAGTTCCTCACTCATTCAAACCTGTTTATCTGAAGAAGGTAACTACCTATCTATCTTTTAGGCATAACTCAATAGTGGAACATTTATAAACATTACTTTCCATCCAAATATTTCATTAACCTACATTCATCCTAAATTCTGAGATGCCATCAATCAAATCTAAAAATCATAAGAATTAAGTTAGGATAATCCAAATCATCATAACATTTAATGTGTCCCTAATTGTAGTATCCTAATACTCAAGCTCAGAATTAGGAACCAATTTCAAGTTAAAATTTAAAAAAAGCTACTTCAAACCTCATCAAAAGTAAGGTTTCTTTTAACAAGAAAAATGAGTTAATGCTCAAATCCCAAAAAGATACACCATGGCTATCATTACTTTAATTGAGTAGAATGGTTAATTTCATAATTTAGACCAAAATTTATAACTCATACACATATTTTCAAACCAAATTCAATAATCCATAAAAATATTTGTAAACCAAACTCAATAATCCATCCAAATATTTTCAAACCAACTATACTTTGCCCTAAGAATATTCTCGCATTCGGTCTTATCAAACAGTCAAGAAGTTACACAAACATAATAGACCAAAGAAGGGATAACAACTTAACCAAGTTTCATAACCTATAAGAAGGTTAAAGGAAGGAGAGAGAAAGGTTGCAAACTTCACCACTCTTCGAATGATTAAAAGAGAAAATTAAGTAACCAAGAACCTATAATGATAAGGGTAAGTTTACTTAATGACTCAAACCAAAAACCAAATAGAGGTTTACCCGAGGATTCGAGTTATATGAAAAACAAAAATCCATGAGAAAGGGAAAGAAATGAAGAGAAACAACATTCCATTACCTTTCATCATTCAAGGAGACAAAGTTAGATAGCCTCAAATCCTAATAAGATAAAAATTATTTCATTTACCAAAGACTCGGAGAGGAAGAAAGAAATGAACAGAGGATAAGTTAGAAACAGACTTCCTATAACTCAAATCCTAAAAGGAAAAGAAGTATGCAATATGATATAACCAAGATAGAGCCAAAGATTCCATTTTTAGAAAGAAAACCTTTACCTTAGTTCTAAAATAATCTAAAAACCAAGTTTATTAGCCCAAGGAGTCTAAGAAACATGCTAATAAAAAACATCATATCACAATCAACATAGAAATTAAAAGTTTAGGCTAACAAAGATAAAAAATCTATAATTAACCAATACTCAAGAGATTTTTCCCCTCTTAGCACCAAGTGCCATAAATTCATTGGTTACCTGAAGAGGTTAACACAAGAGGCCCTTAGCATATCTTCAAATAATAACCAAAAGAATTCATGAAAGTCCTAATGTAGACATGTATTCAATTACCAAGAAAACTCCAAAATAAATTCATCCTTCTGTAAAAACAATAGGGTCATAAATTCTTACAACATGGGTAGCATACATGTAATAACCAGATCCACATAATCATATACATTGATAAGATTCAAGATATGCTCTTCATTTTTAAGTCTTCTCTAGATAACCAAAAATTAAGCGTTAATGAAACAATCATCAAATCTATCTTCTCAAAGGAGTTAGCCAAGATCCTAATGACAACCATACATTCCAATGGTTTCCTTAACCGAAGTATACTGATGGTGAAGTCAAAAATCCATAAGAACCAGATTTCCCAGTTTAAGAAAACCAAAAAAATCAACAAGTTCAAATACTTTCACTATGATCCCCTACTGATTTTCGGCTTTGTTTTCAAGCCTATGCAGGAAGATTTAAAGAAAAACCCAACTATCCAAACATGAAAACCGAAAACCCATAACACACTTTCCATAATCCAGATAAGATCGATACATTATATAATAAAAACAACACAAAATTCAGAAGTAAAAGAATCTCATCAACAGAAAAAATCTAGATTATTCCCTAAGAGAAGAGTTATTTTTATGAGCATTTAAGTAAAAGCATAAAACTTAATGGATAGAGCCTATCATGCCTAATAACACTTTTCCTTCTTTGATTTGTAGAAATTTCCAAGTAGAGCTTTAATCCTTATTTCAAAATGCAAGCAACACACAAAACTTCCACTAACTCATCCTTATAGCTTCCCAATGCTAACTCCTCCCCTTCAAACCATGCAAGGGAAAAAGAAACTCATACATAGCTAACTTTCATGCAAGAACTGAACTATAGGTTTGAAGAAAAACAACCACATGCAGATCTCAATCTCCAAAACTAAATGAATAAACAAAACCAATCCCTCTATCTTCTTCCTAGGTGGTTTCACCAATTTAAAAAATATTAAATGCAGAGTAGGGCTGTCAGTCCTCCCTATCTTCCCGCCACTGCCACCTCCAATTCTAGTGAAGACTTAATCTGAAAAATACATGCATCCAAAAATTTGGTGAATATGCCAACTCACTCTTCTAATGTTTACCAATTTCCTTACCAAATTTATTTTTAAAAGAGATAAGGACTTAATAACTCACCATTAATTTCCTAGGATTTTTTGCCTCCCACTTACCCCTTCCCCATGTTGTTCCATAGGCCCCTTTAGGTTAGCCACTCCCTTAGTTAGGTTCAACATTAATTTAGGAACCAACATAGGTCCATAGGTATAATTCTTTAGTATTAGGTCCATAATCACCAAAATAAAAATAAACTTAGTAACTTAGGTTAGGTTACTCCTTTTAGGATAAGGTTCCATATTTAAGGAACATGGTGTAAATAGGTCACAAGTTCCCTATTGAAATTTACATCATACCTTAAATAGAAAAGAGGAACCAAATTTTTAACCCCATTCCAATTTAAAGCAGAGATCTAAGGAGAGGATATTTTATGGCCTTCACCCATTCAAGGTCCAAAAGTATTTCATCTATCTAAATTAGACATCATGACAACAGATTGAAAATTTATAAGCATATCTTGGATCAATGAATTTGATCCAAGGTGTTATTTCTCTGAATCTTATAAATTATGAAAACTGAAACTCAATTTCTCAATCCCAAGCAGTAAATTATTCTACACAAACAGAGATGGGTTGCTTCATTAAAAATTAAGAAAAACATGCCATTAATGTACCTATTTCCACATATAACATATTACCTACTACAAACATGATTTCATAAGTCATAAGAGTACACCATCTTAAGAAAAAATCACCTATCAATGTTTGAACCTTCTTTAACAAAATTCATCATAGATACCAGTCATGTTAGAGACATTACACCTATGGGCAGCTAAGTTTCTCTAAGTGTTGGGCAAGGAAGCTAGGGTGGAAGAAGATGACAGACATTGTGGCTGAAAAATAAAGAGAGGAGAGGCGACTCAAGTATAGCGAAAGTGCATGAAAGGGAGCTAACTAGACAACGTGAGGTTGCGGGAGTGATGGATTTATGGAGGTAGACATTTCGGGGAAGGAATTGAGGTTCGTGTGTAGGACATGGAGCCCAAGAATTTTTGCTACCCCATATCGGCAAGTGCAAAAAGAGAGATCCCTTTAGCTTCGATGAGATTTCGTTTCTTGGAGAAAGGAGATCCATTAGCACACATCTGAATCCACCTAGTGACCAACCCATGGCACTTAATCTTCCAAATCAAGGGATAATTATTGCTAACACTGTTGGTATTAGTGGGAGTGACTGATCCGTATGCTTAGGAGATATAATTTCTCATTTGGTACATCTATGGTTGCATAATCATTTCATGTTTTTGGAGGAATATTTTCTAGAATGACATTTGGGAATAGTGGGAGTACGGAAATCTTGGGTATCACTTACTGGGAGTGGTATGGTACACACATCGATAGCGGTGCAATATCACAAACTATTGGCGTGTAGTTCAATGGGGCATTAGGAACACTAGGCACAACCATTTCAGCCGTTTACTTACTAGCTATGAGGTGGATCTCGGTGGTATAGGAGCTAGAGGACTTGGTGGACTTGGCAGATCTGGAGGATCTGGTGGATCATGAGGGACATGACCTATTGGATCTATTGGATCTGGTGGTAGAGGCAACATCAGATGGAATCAAGGTTCCGGTCAGGTTGACAAGTACCTCAACCGCCTCGGTAAGAAATTTTCAAGATGTCTTTACACCTATCAAACTACAAAGGTGTTGAGGATGTTGCAGAGCATGTACACAAGTGTGAATTGTTATGGCACATGAAGGATTTCACTTCACCAGAGTGGAAGGAAAGTCAATTTGCAATAACATTGCAAGGATGCCTATATAGTTCGTATTTAAAGTATGCCCCCATAAGATAGTGATGAATTACACCACGCTGCAGAATGCCTTCTTGGATGAATTTCATATCCCTAAGTTTGAATAGAAGAGCATCAATGCATTGAAGGAGATCGAATAAAGAATGGTAGAGACTATATGAGAATACGACATGAAAAATTTAAAACTCTCTTGTCAAAGTTATCTTATGATATTCACCCCTCTCAGCATGCTTAGTGGTTTGTTGGAGGATTGATAACATTATTTAGGAGAGCACTTTCACACAAAACTTTCATAGACCCTTGAGGCTTCCCCATGCGCCGAGGCTATCAAGAGCATAGATACCAGTGTTAGCCCCTTCCGTGAGGCTGATATTGTTGTAATGGTGAAGCAACTAGAGAAGCTATATGTGAATTAGGCATACGAGACTCGTAATGGTCTATAGTGCTTGGATTATGAGGTAGAGTGGCATACAAAGGATATTTTCCCTAGGAGATTAGTACGCATCATGACAATGGACTGTGAAATTTTCCACAAAGATCATGATGCAAGTAGATGCCCACTACTACAACGCGCAATCTAAAAGAATTTGTCTTGTTATTGCAATATATGCACCTCTACTACCCATAACACTAAGGATTATACATTGATTGGCTAGATAAATGATGCCATTGATATTGGTGTGCACTAGACCAACCTCATGAATAATTCCAAAGACAATGGTCATCACTTTGAAGGGCATGTGGATAGAGGGGCATGTGGAAGAGGCTTCTAAGGAGGATTTTGTGGTCATGGAAATTGTGGAGGAAGAAGAAGTGAGTTCCCGCATGGGACATGTTATAACTTTGGATCCAAGGATAACTACAAGCGTGAGTGCCTTGATTTGCTACAATGCTTGTGGTGTGGAAAGAACCAAACATGTGAGGAGTTCCCGAGTTATTTGAGCACATGAGCTAGTAGCACCAAAAATAAAAAGGCGTCGGGATGGTAAGCATGAGGAAGGTCGATTCACAATGGATTCCAAGAGTGGTGCGTGAGTCAAAACTAGAGCCATTACTTAGTTACAATGTGAGCTAAGGTTGTTTGTGTAAGGGATATAGCAAGGAAAAGACTACTGGTTATTAGAGAAGAGGTAGTGCATGGAAAGTATCTGGATCCTAATCATTAGAAAAAAGTGTATCAAGAAACCATGGATGTTATTTGAAGCCTACAAGGAGAAATCCAATTCCTGAAAGAGCATTCAAGACAATTAGAGCAAAGGAAGAATTTTGAGGCTCCACAAAAGGATCTGGATGAGGTTAGAGAAGTATGCAAGATGTTGAGGCAAGAGAATATCATTCCCTTAATAGGAAATTGGTTACAAGAGAAGGTATTGTGTGCTTTGGAGGAGGGTGTGAGAGGCAGGTTCTACATGCCAACCTTCCTCCCCATATCCTTGATTATGACAAGGAGATTACCTTGAATGTTGTTGTAGATGGGTGGCTTCTAAGAAATATTTTTATTAACATGGGTGTGTAGGTCAATTTTCTCACCCTAGATGCATGGCATCAGATGGGAAGGCCCCTATTACATCTATCTTCGAATGTGTTATATATGGCTAACAAGACAAAGGAAATGCCCATTAGTTTCTTGAAGGACGTTGTTATCACTATCCAATGGGAAATGTTCATTGGGGATTTCAAATTCTTGGTACTAGCTAAGGTAGATAACTTTATGGAATTAATTGGGAGCCCTTAGTGTTACAAGAATAATTTTGACCTAAGGTTCAATAATTGATACATAAGTTTTGAAAGCAAGGAGGAGCGGGTCATCATCCCCTTAACCGATAGAAAATAAACACCATATACTGAGCCCTTGGGAGAATAATTTATTGACAAGATCTATGTGCACTATAACAGGACCCCGAGGTGATTCACCCCATAGAGGGAGTTGTTTAATTTAAAGATGCTCAATCCATGAGATATTTAACTAGTGTGGCATGTGACAATTAGGTGCACAATACTTATGAGTTAATTGGTCAAAAGCTAAGAGGCTGTGTGACAAGGGTAATGAAGGTGTGCTCAGTCAAGTGCTTGGGAGGGAAGAAGTTACCAAGTTATTCTAGAGGAGCCAACCTTGATGATTTCTTAAGAGAAATGGAGGCTCAGTGGAGAAATGAGATTGAAAGAAGAGGGATTCTTAACTATAACTTGTTTGGAACCGCAAGTGCATTTGTGGTTAACTCATTGTGATAGCCTTATAGAGTGATGCAAGGTAAGAATCACGTTCTCTGTTAGGTTCTCCCAAAGCAATGCACCCACTGAAATACAAGACTACCATGGGAAAGAACCCACCTCGTCTCATGTCTAAGCATTTGAGAAAGCATGGATGGAAGGTGCAGAGGCCTTTTCACCTTATTTATGGGTGCATAAGTTGTATTCCACCTTATAAGGTAACATTCATGCATGGTATATTCACTTTAGATGCCCCATCGGATAGGAAATTTGTAGGAATTTATGGCTAACCTCCTTTAATCCTTCAAGTATCAAAGTACTAAACCATCGGTGGATAGAGTATTGTAGGTTGTTAAACACCTAATGATGGGAGATAGTGTCATAGCAGAAGATAGAATACTAGAGTTATTGAATGAACTTGGTTTGGAATGATGCTTTGATGAAGAAGAGTTAGAAGAGATACAACTTGAGTGCGCATGCATGGAGAAATAAAATGGAAAGATAGTCTACATGATATATGGCAAGGAGATGGAAATTTTGGATGCTAACCATACTGAAGGTACACACAAAGTTATTGATAGTGTTGATAACCAAGAGTTTGCATACCATTAACCCCTAAAAATAAAGAAGCTTAACATTGGCTCAGGATGAACCTAAGGAGGCCACTATTGGAGACTATTAGTCGAGAAGGAAGTCTCAAAGATCATTGATCTATTGTGTGAGTTTTAGGATTTATTTCTGCATGGGTACCATGAGCTTAAATGTGTTCACCACTCTTTAGGGGAGATGAAGATCAAGTTGAAAGAAGGTGTGTGCCTCGATTCGAAGAGGCCTTATCAAATGAATCCAAATCTTCGCATCAAGGTTAAGGAGGAGATAGAAAAGATGATAGCATCGGGCATCATTAAAGCTATGGAGGAATCATAATGGGTAATCCTCATGGTAATCAATATTAAAAAGGATGGAAGGATAAGGATATATGTTGACAATAGGGACTTAAATGTGGTATATGTAATTGATCCTTTTCCAACCCCTTTCACCAAATATATTCTAGAGGGAGTGGTCATGCATGAAATCTATTCCTTGCACTGGATGGATTCTCAGGATACCATCAAGTTAGAATTGCTAAAGTAGACCAAGAGAAGAAAAATTTCACCACTAAATGGGGAAGTTTTTCCTATACGGTCATGCCTTTTGGACTGAATAACATGCCAATGTATGTGTCCACACATGGTCCAAGCATTTTATGATGTTGTCCATAATTTTCTAAAGTCTACCTTTATGACTAAACAATATATGGAC
The DNA here is from genome assembly GCA_018340775.1 of Taxus wallichiana var. yunnanensis. NCBI lineage: Eukaryota > Viridiplantae > Streptophyta > Pinopsida > Cupressales > Taxaceae > Taxus > Taxus wallichiana. Next base: position 646,082,254 of record CM031239.1, on the reverse strand, counting down.
TAGTGAAATACCATTGTGAAAATTTGAGACTGATGTTTGAGATATTTTGGTAGTTGAGGATATCCCTCAACATTAATAAGTGTGTTTTTACTACTCCATTTAGGACTCTGTCGAGCACATCACATGTAAGGAAGGTTTAGTAGTGGATCCTACCAAATTTGTTATTGTGGAGTTGGGGGAGCCTACCAAATAGAGTGCACTACATGGAATCCTTGGGCATATAGAGTACTACTAAAATTTTATCAAGGGGTATGCTAAGATCACCATGCCATTGGAGAAGTTACTAAAACACAAGAGTACCTTTCAATGGGGAGAGGCGTAGTAGACAAAATTTGACACTTTGAAGGATAGACATGTCACTGCACCTATATTATGGTTTCCCTCTTGGGATAAACCTTTCCGTGTACATGTTGATACCTCAATGACAGCCATTGGAGCAGTCTTAACACAAATTTGAGAAGGGATTTTGATGACCCCCTTTTCTTTACAAGTAGGAAGTTGACACCGCAGAGAGAAAAACTATAACACTACTCGAGCGTGAAGGACTATCAATGATCTACCCATTGCATAAGTTCAAGAAGTACTGTTGGCAATACCATTTATATTTTATACGAGATCACATGGCCTTGAAGTACTTGGTGAATAATCCCATTTTACAAGGGCACATATGTCGTGGGTCCTGTTGTTTCAGGAATTTGAGTTTACAATTGTTGTGAAACCAGGAAAGAGTAACTCAGGGCCTAACCATTTGTCAAGAATTGACTCGGGGATGATGTGCGAGCCTTGAATATGTAATGCTAGATGTGTAACTATTTGGGTTGCAACGCGCACCCCATTGACTTAGAAGATATTGTTGTGTTTCTCAAAATGGGTGTGGCACTAAAAGGAATGAAAACTTTGGAAAGGAAAAAAATTAGTTATACATGTCACCTACATGCTAATTAGTGGAGACATTTACAAGTTGGGTCATGATGAGGTTATGCACCAATGTGTGTTAGAACATGAGAGCTTTGCAATCAAGGAAGAAGCACATGGTTATAAGAGGGCAATATGTAGGGAATGCCACCACGTAGAAGATTCTAATTATAGGGCTTTAGTGGGAATGTATATACCAAGATTGCATTGAGTTTTGTAAGGTATGTGACCATTTTCGAAAGTGCCTTGAAATCTAAGAAGAAGGGATGAAATTCCCTTAAGGATAATAGCTAGTGCATAACCATTTTTAAAATGGGCAATTGATTTTATAGGACCAATTTCACATATCACATGAAGAACTGGATCGTGTTATATCATCACTTGCACTTATTACTTAACAAGGTGGGTGAAGGTAGCACCTAAAAGTGACTCATGTACAAGCAGAGAGTTGCTAGATTCTTATGGGAGAACATAATCAACATGTATGGATGTCCTTTAAGCTTGACTAGTGACAAGGGTACACATTTTTTAAATGAAACAGTCAGGATTTTTTTGGTAGAGTTCATGGTGGCCCATCATAAGACTACCCCATATCACCCATAAGCTAATAGAACTACTGAGGCATTTAACAAAATTATGAGTCACACGTTGAAAAAAAATTGTGATGTGGGAAGACAAGATTGGGATGACAAGGTATCATCTGTTCTATGGGCATACAAGATAACCTACAAGAGATTGAACAAGGCCACATCATTTTAGTTGGTGTTTAGTGTGGAGGATATTTTACCAGTTGAATTTATGCTACCATCACTACATATTGTGTGTGCAAGAGGGTTAGCTAATGAACAAGCAATTCAAGAGCACATGGAGAAGTTAATGCAGCTAGATGAAAGGTGATCACTTGCTAGATGGATTTAGAATATTGAAAAGGCATGACAAAAGCATGGCATGATCGCCATATTAAAAACAAAAAATTTGAGGTTGGGAAAATGGTTTTGTTATATGATTCCAAGTTTTTGCGCCATCCTGGGAAACTGAAATTCCATTGGTTAGGGCCATATATCATCTCATACATCCTTGATTCAAGTGCTTTCTAGTTACAATCACTTGATGGAACATGGTTACTAGGCCATTTTAATGGGAGTAGGTTAAATCCCTACTATAAATAAGTCTTCCTTGTGTTCGTAAATAAGGTAGTATTACCATTTACCCTATGATTCCATTTTATGCATTTCCTTCTTATGTATCCCTTTCTTGTTGCTTTTTTCTCTTGTGTTGTTGTTTCATGTGTTTTGTATGCTAGTAGCCACTTATTATTTTCAAAAGGTTTTGTATGCATAGATGACCGCACATCTATTTTTGTGTGGGGTGGAGAAATGCAAAGAAAAATGGAAGCTAGTAGTGGAAGTTGTGTTTTGATGGCCCAGATTGAAGGATGAAAAAGAATGTAGTGTGGAAGAGCACACGTAGAAAAGGTGGACATAAGGAATTTTGGTGTCAGGATAGCTTTACAAATACCACATACAAAGGATGAGAAGCGTAGGAACAACATGAGATAGGTGAGGGAAAAAATTAGGATAAAGAGAGAAGAAGTGCCTTTGGCACTGCAAGCACACACCTGAGGATCTTTGGTCAATAAGATTTTTTTATGCCGAAAGGTTGCAACGATTTTTTGCGCAAGATTGGGCATGTGGGTAAGAGCGCTTAAGATCGATTTAGTGGAAAAATTTGCATTTAATGCTAAGTACATTAGAAGGTGGCATGACATTTAGTACGGAGATGAGAAAAAATATAAGTAGAAGGTCGGGCACATTATTATTTACCTTGTTATTACAATATTGAAGATCTCTTATGAACTAGGGCATCCATGAAGAAATATTTATGTGAAGGAGGAATTGTGAAAATATGAGTGCATGACTAGTGTGATTTGTAAACCAGAGTGGAAGGAGTACACGGGCATAGGGAAGAAGGTTTCAAAAGGGTATGCCATCTTGTGGAAGGATTGTCCAAGTTAGGGTTTTACAGCTAGGGCATGAGAGTAAAGGGATTCTTCACAAAGTTGAGCCACAGATTTGAGCAGAGCAAGGAAGAATTTTTTTAACCTGACAAGAAAATGACACCAAAGAAGGAAACCATATCTCACCAAAGAAGGGCAAGGGAAAGGGGAAACAAACTTCCACCACCAGTTTCAACGAAGAGTGGTATGCAAAGATTCAATACCCGAGATAGTGTGTTCTTTAGGAAATGAATGGTTATCCCATGTATGGAAGATGGCCATGAGAAATTAGAACCATTACACAAGAACCACAAATAAGGATATGGCATTAGAATTGGTTTTCACATAGATAAAAGGACACTAGAAGGAATTTCGATCTATGATGATGAGGTGAAGGTAAAATTGGAGAAGGTTGGGTTATTGCAACTTTATGAGTTTCCCTACTTTGGAAAACCCGAGCGATTGTACCAATGGTTGATGTCACATGTGCATGAGGACCACTTCTACTTCATAGGCTGAAGAATGTGCATAACCCCACAACTAATCTCTAAGTTTACTAGCCTTTTTTGTGAAGGGGAGCTATTGGATGATGACCGGAGGACAAGGAAGATATTAAGGAGATATTCAAGGTTTATGATTATAATAAGGGATTTTCCTACTTTTATATTGTAATTATCTCCACCCATTAATGAGGATGGTTACGCATTTGGTATCCAAGTTGAATGGATAAGAAAGGTGGACACAGATAAACAAGGCTTGGTTGAATGTGTTCCAAAATATTGTGGAAGGAACCATCTATAACCTATCTACCTTCATTGTAGAATAAATCATCAGTGTCATGCATGAAGGAGAGAATATCATGTTTGGGAATGTCCTTCTCACCATCATCTTCTCATAAATTAGAGTGTCCGATAGGCCGAGAATTTTTGTATGGGAATATCTAGATGAAGATCCTTCCTCATGAAGAGATTTGAAAACACACATGTGAAACCATGACACCACCCATAAGGTGTTCTTAGAGAAATGGTACAAGAGGATACGTAACACATTTGGGGAAGAATGGAGGATACCCAAAAAAATTCTAGTGCTACTACAAGGAGGGGATGAGTTCACTATTAACCAACATTTCTGCATTGGCATATTCACGTTGATAGATAGGATCAAGGGCCCATGGTGTAAAATACCTTTTTCCTTCACCACACAATATTTCTAAGAAGGGATCAATGGCTTCAAAGAGGCCAAGAGACTAAGTTTTGACCTCAACAAGGTGGACCAAGACCACCGCGAGCTACAAAAAAAGATAGTATAACCCAAGAAGTGTGCTTATGTGGATAAGTATGTCTCCCATGAGGTGCACATGATGAAATTGGTGATGTTTCCAATTACAGGAAGGACCACAAAGAAGGGTATACCTCCACATCAAGCCCAAGTATGAGAGGGGTGCCTACCTAGAGAGTGATGTCTCCATCCCACAATACCCCACCGCAAAGAAGAAGGTAGAGCCAAAGAAGAGGGAAAGAGAAGAGGTGCTAGAGAAGAAGGCACCAAGTGTGCAAACACCACAATTTGTGGGCATGCAAGATTCAGGCATGAAGCCAAGCACATATGCATAATGGAAGAAGTCCCTTGTTAAGGAAAAGGAGAGATCACTTGAGGAAGAGGTTCCAGAACAAGAAGATCCTCCTACACAAGAAGAATCGCCAAGGAAGGAATCATCCGATAATGAAGAAGAGAAGGAAGAGTCTCTGATACTAGAATAACCATTTAGAAAGAGGTATAAGGTAGTAGAGAAGGTGGAATCAGAAGAAATAGAGATCCTGGAGGCCTATAGATGTGAGAGAGATGATGACGAGAAAGAAGAGGCTCAAGACCATCCTTTGTTCAATGTACACAACTTTGAGGATGAGAAGAATGAAGAAAAGGATGGAGAAGATGAAGGTGCTTAAGGAAAAGGGGGAGTGGGGAAGTGAATATAAAGGATCAAAGGACCCCAAGCCTCACCAAGGAGTAGAAAGAGAAGTAACGGCATAATAAAGGATTTGGTGGAATAATAAGTGGAATGTAGCGCTGATGAGATACTTAAGGAAATAGAGGAGGAAATTATAGGAAAAGAATATGGGAGCATGGTGGAGATCCCATCTTAGCAAAGATAAGCTTACCAAAGGCAATGCGCATAGGAGGGAAGAGCATGGTATTGGCGCAGAGTAGGGAATGAGTTATATCAATGATCTAAGTAAAGTATTTTTCATACACACTTTTAGAGTACCATTCTCACAAACCAACTCCTTGCATGGTCTTCATTAGAAGAATAAGGTGCATACCCATGAACAAGGAAGATGTTATCTTAGGTGTTTGAGTCCCGTGTTAATGAGCATGAGTTCAAAGTCACCAAAGGGGCACCGATGAAGGTACCAAAGACCAAGGGAATGAACCCCTGATAAATGATCAATAGTTATCGATAAGTTTACAATGCCCTCAACAAGATATCAGTTGAGGTTGAGGCGAGACTCTTTAGAAATAATGACAGGGTAAGGTTCCTAGAGGAATAACTGGACAAGAAGGAGGAACTCATTAAGAAGAGAAAGGACCTAAAGTAGGAAGAGTTGATCAATGCACTTAGTTAAGGAATGAACTAAGGGAGGAGAAGGAAAAGGTGCACGAGGTGTACAAGAAGATTGAAATGATCATGGATGCCATCACTTTGAAACACCCAGACCTAGCACTTCCTAAGTAGAAATATGAGTCAACCTTGTAATTCTTGGAAGACTTAACCCACATCCTTACCATGGAGAGGTGGTCATTCACTTTAGAATCAACAGAAGATATTTTGGTGTGCCAGAAGGAAGAAGAGAAGTTGAAGATTGGGGAGATAGTGACATGATATTTTAAACTCCTTGCTATTATATAGACCACTATGCACATGTTTGAGGTCATTTATGATAACTGCATTGATAGGGATAGAGTAACAAGTATATTAGTTGCTACACATGAGGTAGATCTAAAAGAATTCCAAGAAAAGAAAAAAGGAAACAGGGTAGAGTGGGATAAGATCCTAGCCGAGGTTGAAAATAAAATGGAAGAAATCAAAACATTGTGAGGTTTGGTCAAAATTGGCTTAAGGAGTTGTACCCCTAGGTCACATGAAGAATGGATGCGCTTAACGACCTTAACAAGCAGCTAGAGGGATTGTTGATACGTTGAACGCTAAGGGAGATGAACTAAGTTTTGAAGAGGTGAGTACTCTAGTGGGAGACCTACTCTAGCAGGCATAGGGTGAAGTAGATGCATGGGAGAAAATCAAGGAAACAATGAGGAAGGAGTTCCCACTCCTTTTACAACAATAACAACATTCTTCATTCTTCATTCTTCCATTTCTCATTCTTCATTCCTTCATTCTTTATTCAAATTGTCTAAGTCTCACCATTCTTTATTCTTTAGAGGATCAGTATGTTTCTAAGGATGGAGAACAAGCTTAGTGTGGGGTGATGTTGGGCCTCAAAATATTGGCTAAGTACCAAAGCACAAATGTGCATGTGGGTGTAGGAATAAGAAGGGCATGTGAGGGAAAATTGTGCACAAAAATGGTTTAAGAAGGGTTTAGGAGAAACCAGGTGCACACATAAAGGAAAGACTATAGGATCTAAGGACTTAGCCATATTTGGAATTTTGGAGGCACTTGAGGAAAAACGTGACCCGACTAGGCATGCTAAGTGGATAAGGTGCCATCCTGGAGACTTGGTGGTCAAGAAAATAATATTCCACGCATGGAAGGTTCTTGAAAGACATCATTGCAGGAAGTGGAGATCTTGGAACAGATTAGTATGCTCCATTGAGGACCACCTGGACACTTTGCATATGATCTTCTCTTAAAGGAAGGCATGGCAAGTGGGTGCTAAACCTATTTATAGAGATTCTTTAGAGCAACGAATACAACCCCGAATTGAGAAAAAACCGACAAAACATCAAGTGTGCAGATCATGAGGGAATGCATCAAGAGGATGATGTTGCAGTAATATTAGGATTTTAGAGAACTTAGTGTTGAAGGTTTTGATGGATGTACTAGGCCTCTATATTTCATTAGAATCTGTAAGAAGGGATGAACTATGAGGACATAGTTAGACTATCACACTAGGGAATATCTCGTAAGAGATAAGTCTCAAGTCTTTTCATATCCTTTATGTCCGATACAACCCTTTTGAATGTAATGTGGTTACTGGTATTATGATCAATATGAATATATGGCTATGTTCTAAATATTTTGTTCATGGGTGCAAACCCTAGTGTCTCTTCTTCATGTTATGAATCAGATCTGTTCTTTATATGATGTTTCTCTTGTTATTTGCATGGGTATATAGATGTAATAGCTCATCTCGATGCTTTTAGAATGAGTACATAAACATTTACTTTTCGCATCTAATTTTCTATCAATGGCAATATCTTCTCACAATGCTCACATAAAGGAGGGGCTTGGCGCCTTCGCATGCCTTAGGTTAGCACCTAGTGCTCGTTGGGTGATAGGTGATGCACATGGGGTTAGAAGTTAGTAGGTGGATAGAAAATGACTAAAACCTCTACCTTTTTCTTTCCCTTTGTGCTGTTATAGGTGCTTTCTTTGGTGCCATCATAAAAATCTCACCTTTTGTCTTTTATATTGAATAAGCTCAAACCCTAGCTCAAAATTATATTCCCTAGCTTGAAACCACATGCCCTAGCTCCTTCTCAATGCTTCTGTTGTGCTCAAACCCTTCACCAATGGGGACGCAAGCCACTTTCACACACAAATCTGCTCTCCACATCTGGTTTCATAGCTCTCTACACCTCAATATGATTTACTTGGCTCAGTCACACTTAGCTCACTTAAATACTTGTGATCGCAAAGGTAAAAATGAACCCGCATCATGTCCTTATATAGATTTTCAAAAATTTAGTGCATTTATTACTCTTTCACCTATTAATAATCCTCTCATTAAATGACCATTTCCCAATTTCCACATAGTACACCTTCACACCCCAGCTATAACCTTCTAGCACACATTCCTACCTTCTAGCTATAGAATTCTCTTCGCACAATTGCATGCATGAATTACCTCATTCTTGAGTCCTCTTCTAGTAGTTTCCATGGCTGCTACTTACCTTGTGTTATATTGTTCATTCATTCATTTCCATCTATGGTCTTCTTTAGAAGTAATCACCTTTCAAACAACTCCTTTCCATACTTGAATAGCACCTATAACAATTTATTCTCATGTGTACCCAGTTGTGAATAACAAATAACAACCACCCCACACCAATGGTATGTGCAATCCTCTACACATAAAAATACTTCATATTGTAATTAGCTTCCAATGTGCAAACGTGCTTATTAAAAAAACACCAAACTAAATTGACAAAACATAGCGACAAAGAAGGAAATATAGAAAGGGAAACCTATACTAAATGGAAATACTACCTTATTACAAACACCAAGAAGACCTATTTATAGTAGGACTTCAACCTACTCCCATTGAAGTAACCAGAGATAACCGTATTCCATCAAGCATCTCTAACTAGAAAGCACCACATTCAAGTATATGATTAATAACATACACCCCAACCAATGCACCTTCATCTTGACTAGATCGTATAGATACTTAGAATCATAAAGTAGTACCATCTATCCAACCTCAAGCTTCTTGTCCCTAATGTGTTAGTCATGTCATGCCTTTTGTCTGCCTTTTCTGATTCTCGACTCTAACGTGCTTATGGTTCACCTCTTATCCAACTATATTAACATGTCAATTATTTCTTCTAATAATTTCTCATTAGCTAGACCTCTAGCAAGTGCAATACGCAATGATGGTAACATGAATTTCATTGAATAACTACTTCTACACCAAACACCAACCGAAAGCGTGTGGCCTTATTCAACATCTTGTAGGTTGTTCCATATGCCCAAAGCACGAAGAAACTTTATCATCCCAATATTTCCTTCCAATGTCACAATTTTTGTCAAATTTTGTATTTATATCTTTTTGAAGGCCTTCGTAGTCCCATTTTCCCGAGGATGATAAGGTGTTTTCTTATGGTTCACAACTATAACTTCATCCAACAATATCTTGATTGTCTCATTTAAGAAGTGTGTACACCTATGACTTGTCAAGCTCAACGGGCATCCAATTCGTAAGAATATTTTCCCATAAGAACCTGGATGTTGTAGCTATTATATAATCATTTGTAGGTGTTTCTTCTTCCCACCTTGTAAGATAATTTGTGCAAGTGATGATATAACGTGATCCAGTTCTACATGCATCTAGTGAAATAGGACCCACAAAGTCTATAGCCCATTTCTCAAATAGCTCTACACTAGCAATAGGCCTCAAAGGAATTTCATCTCTTTTCCCAAGTTTTCCAAGGCACTGACAATGATCACACGCCTTACAATACTCTTTACAATCTTTGTACAGGGTCTCCCTCCATAATCCAATGAGTAGAATTTTATGCGTAGTGGCATCACTGCATAGTGCCCACTGCAATACCACCACGAGCATATTTCATAATATATGTGTGCTCATGTTCTATTACACACTGGCACAAAACTTTATCTTGGTCTAGTTTGTATAAGTCACCACTGATCAACATGAAGGGTGTCGCGCATGAAATTGCTAGTTGTTTCTTTTCTAATGCTTGCATTCCTTCTAAGCCATACATGTGCATAAAAAGATAGCAATATCCTCTAATTTTGAAGGCATGTGATGTAACCTATACAATTATACATCTGGCATTGTATCTTCAATTATTTGTGCATCCTCCCTTGATTGAATCCTTGATAAGTGGTCCGAGCCAGAATTACTTTTACCTAGTTTTACCACGAATATAAAGTGAAATTATTGGAATAAGAGCACCCATTGACATATGTGCCCCTGTAGAATGGGCTTATTTAGTAATTATTTTAATTCCATGTGATTATTATAAAATATAAAGGGTGTTGCTAGCAAATATTGTTTAATTTTATGCAGCACGTAGATCATTGATAAGGCCCTGTGCTCTGTAGTTGTGTAGTTCTATTCTACATGAGTCAACTTTCTAATAGTAAAATAGATAGGATGATCTATAATACCTTCTCTAGGTTGAGCTAACACTATGCCAATGGCCATGCCAGAGGCTTCCACATGTACATGAAATGGTTGGTTCCATGAGGGAAAACATAGAATAGGCATTGTAGTAAGTCTCTCCTTCAATGCCTCAAATGCATGCTAATTCGGTTATACCTTATAGAATGTTCATTTTCCTTTTAATAATTCTTCCAAGGGAATGGAAATATTTGCATACCATTTGATAAAAATTTATAATACCATGTGTGGCCTAAGAATCCACGCACTCACTCTAGGTGGTAGGCTCCTCCAGCCTACAATAACCGTAGCCTTACTGGTTCTACCAACAAACCTTCCTCAGTAGATGATATGCCTAACAAAGTTCTAAAATGTTGGGAATATTAATATAGTGTAAACATTAGATTATGATTTGTTGATAAACAACTCATAATTACTTGATATTATATGTGAAGTTGTTTTAAACAACTTCACGTATATAGCTTTTTGTTTGTAACTACTCCTACATTATAGGATGTAGTTTTAGCTATTTGCTTGGCTATATATTAGCCATGTATTGTGTACGACTGATGATGAAGACTAATATATTATTTTATTATGATCCAAATCTGTCATTTGGTAACAGAGCAGCGTTGATCTTGGAGAGAATACGGTGGAGAAGTCACAGTCTAGAATGTTGCAGCAATTTTAGCAGTTGGAATAGTCGCTGGAGCATGTGCAGTCGCTGGAGACAAACTTTAGATGTTTAAACATATGAGTGCCACGTTTTTTATCTGAGTAATCATGTTTTTTCTGAGCAGTCGTCATATTTTTTTTTTGAGGACACGGTTTGAGATAGGTTAATTTCATCATACAAAACAAAACACAGGTTAATCTACCACGTAGCCAACAGAATATATGCAGTGTCAGGCAAAAGGATGAGATGAATTGAGAAAGGTATCTACTTTTTCAACGTAGACAACAGTTTCAGTTTTGTGCACAGCTTGTCCACGTGGTATTTCCTTGGCATTCAATAGATTAGTTTCAGATATGTATGCAGCATTGAATATTGGTCATTACATATCATTTGAATAGTGAATGGATCTTAGACCCACACCTGCATGCATGTTAAAGTATATTTGGTCAAGAGTCTCTCCGTAATTATATTTAAAAAAGTAATCTTTAATTACTTTTTTTTAATTATCATTTTTTTGCACTCTTTAATTACATTTATCTATTGAGTCCTTGTAATCTGCACTTTTTCATTGTGTGTTTGTAAGAGAGTGCATTTTCGGTTGAAACCGACACTCATTAAATTGTGGGAATTTTTTTTTAAAAATGGAGAAATTGAGTCTCATTGAGAAGTTTGAAGGATGAGATTTTCATACATGGAGAATCCAGATGCAGTTGACCTTGATTGAGAAGGATTTGTGGGATGTTGTTAAACCAAATGTGACAACACCAACAAATGCAATGGATCTCACAAAATGGAATATCAAGGATCAAAAGGCCTTGGGAACTATTGGTCTCGGTTTGTCAAAAGCCTACCTACACCATGTAGACTTCACAAAGTCGGCAAAGGAAATTTGGGAGACATTAAATAAACTATTCGGATCTGAAGCAGACAGTGCTAAGACAACTCTTAAGCAGAGACTTTATGGATTAAAGATGGATGAAAATGTAAAAATGGCAGAACACATCAGCAAGTTCCACTCTCTTCTCAATCAGCTTGCGGTATTAATGAGAAGGTAAAAGATGATGATGCCAAAGCAATTCTTTTGAATAGTTTGCCTAAAAAAATGTCTCATATGGTTTTTACTTTGAGCAAGATTAAAATTGGTTTAGAAGGAGTAGTTTCTACTCTTCTTGATCAAAATGAACCTTCAGAACCAGAAGAAGAGGTCTTATATGTACACAATAAAGCTAGTACATCATCAAAGAAGGGTAAGTACAATTCAAAGCACATTCCTACAAAGGGAAAAATCAAATGTTACTATTGTAAAGAAGTGGGGCATGTCATTTTAAATTGTAAAAAGTGGGCACAAGATCTACTAGATGATAAGATTGATCAAAAGGCTTATATTGTTGAAGAAGAAACTGACTGGGAAGATTATGCAACTGATGAAGAACTTTCTTGCCCTAGCGATGAAGATTATCTCTACTAAAATAACTAAACTAGGAGGTAGGAGGAAATGGAGGATGGAGGCCACTCAAGCCTCTCACCATCACCAACAATGAGGTCGTATTTTGTGGTGGTGACATATTTATTTCCAGTTGTGTGTTTATTTTATCTGGTGTGTAGAATAAAGAGCAACAGTTTGTGTATGTTTGCTTGGTACATGCGAGTATTCCTATATGTTCTCTTGAAGTGTTGTGATTTGGGTGTAGAAGGTGTCGACAAGAAATAGTTGTATAGGAGGGCAACTGGTGTCTAGAGGAGAGGAGTAGTATGCAGACCTAAAAATATGCGCATGCATTTGACACGCCACCCCATGTTCACACTAAGGGGGTGAATGTTGGGAATATTAATATAGTGTAAACATTATATTATGAGTTGTTGAGAAACAACTCATAATTACTTGATATTATATGTGAAGTTGTTTTAAACAACTTCATGTATATAGCTTTTTGTTTGTAACTACTCCTACATTATAGGATGTTGTTTTAGCTATTTTCTTGGCTATATATTAGCCATGTATTGTGTATGACTAATGATGAAGAATAATATATTATTTTATTATTTTATTATGATCAAGGTGTAGTAAACATGCACTTATTTAAGTGTAAGGATATGCTTAATTATCTACATCTTTCAAACATTAAGCGCAAATTGTCACAATGATCCTTAACAAGCCCATATACTATCTAATCATCCAAGTAAACCTATAATAATTTGTGAATAAAATCCTAGAATGCTTGAACAACTATGTGTGAAAATACAATAGGTGCATTTTTCAAACCAAAGGGCATCACAATATATGCAAAACTTCCCCATTCAGTGGTGAAATTCATTTTCTCTTAATCCTCCTATGTAATTCTAACCTAATGATACCTAGAGAATCCATCTATAAAAGAGTAAACTTCATGCCCTACAACGCCTTCTAATATTTCCTCTATTAAAGGTTCAGGAAAGGGATCAATCACACATGTAGCATTCAATTCCATGTAATCCACAAAAATCCTAATCCGACCATATTTCTTGATATTGATTACCATTGGGCTAACCCACTTTTATTCCTCTAGGGGCTTAATGATGTCATATTTCAACATTTTGTCAATGTAACATTACCATTTTAAGACTTCAAACAAGCAAAAAAATTACACAATGTTCTCTGTTCTAAATCATAAGTTAGAACACACATTCAATGCCAAACTATCCCATAACATAAAACCATATGTAGCTGCAATGACTCAATGAAACACCGATCCCTCATTTCATGACTCGGTGTAATCCGATCTCTCATGTTATTCAGTAATGTGTATACAAAGTATACTTAGTTTCTTTACCCTGTTATGGGTAGTCAAGTAATTTGTTTCAAATCCTATCTTATTATCTATTACTAATATTCATCTAAAATCCCACTTCTTAAACTAAGTGACATAGGACAACGCAACTAGTAGCTTGTGATACTTTGGCCAAATATTTACACATGTTTATCATGTTTGCATTCCTAGATGGCATACTCGTCAAACAGAATAATTCCTTCACTACACTTGATCTGTTATCTAGATTGGTCTTTACTAATCTCTGTCAATCCATGTAATTCAAATTATAACCCTAGATAAGGTTAGCAACATGCCCTAGTGTGGGGGTCTTCCCATGGTGACTAAGGGTACATAGACATACTCAATTGACTTACGCGATTAGGTGTGTCTAGTTATCCTAAGTCATCAAGAGTTGACTCCAACACTAGGTCATGTTCCTATCCTTGCATAGGGGAAAATGAACCACCAAGCACTTATGTTAGTCTATTAGAACAAAATTTTAAGGGCATTGATACATGTCGATTACAACGTAGTAACCTCGTAACGACTCATGTAGTTACAAAGGTACTTCACTGCAATTGGCATGTGTCAACATCCAACTGAGTATCCTCAACTAGATAAACATAACTTAAAGTGAATTTGATGTTATATTAAATTATTCATTTAAAATTTTAATGTCAGCATCCTTAATTATTCAACTAGGTTCTTTCACTTATCAGGTTACAAGTTATAACTATATCTGAGGTAGGTAAGAAGATAAAATCTTCTTCCCAACCTATTTATTTTTTTGCATTAGTTTACCATTTATCTAATACCACTTACAACCAAAAGGGGGCATTAATTCTCTTTCAGATATAAAGGTGATTGAGCTAATTAACTTCTAGTTTTAAATTGAGGAAATTTGCATAAAGAAGCACATTTGCACCCATTCACCTTTTTCATTCATTGAAAACTAATTAAGTTCATAACTTAATCTTAATGTATACCCTCAAGGTATTTTCCCCTTTTTCCTATTTCATGGGCTAATGCCTATTAAGGAAAAATAGAATTCATATGTCTCTAAATAACTTCAAATTACGTGTGTAGAATTATAAACGTGGTTAAAACACATACACCCATGTAAATTAATTACAAACCCTTTTGCAATGATAGAGTGTCATGAGATTATTAAATTTATAAGTTATATCTCATATAGAGAAACTTATTCAACCAACAACTCATACTCATATCCCAACCATTGTATAATATTTAATTATGTGAGCCACCTTCCTTGATTAGAGTAATACTTATTATTTCAGCCCAAATCATGCCAAAAAGTCTTTCTACAAGTATTAACAGAATTTAAAAAAAAATTAATCATCAGGAAGAGTGATACATTTGCTAAGTCCAAACAATTCATACATCAAAATTTGCCAAACAACATCACAGATAGCACATAATGTCAAAACAACATCACCTATTCTCTTCTCATTACAACTTTCTTTTCATTAAATACATCTTAACAATGGAACCTCTTATTTTTCAAAGTAAAGATTCAAAGTGTCCTAAATAAGACAAATGAAACTTATACAATAAGCCTTTCTCCTTTCATCTTTTTGTAGTCCATCTCGCAAAATTTCTAACATGGGTCAATTCATTGAACTGAGCATGATAAGCACTAAACCATTAAAACAATGTGCTTTTAGCTAACTATTTCATAAAAAGAACCATGTTGTTATGAAATAGTCTAGAAAGAAAAAATGGAAAGACTCAACCAAAAAGGAGATTACAATTCCAATTAAAAGAGAGAGAAAGAGATATGCTTCAAATCAAAACAAGGTTAGGTCATGAAATAAAACAACCTATACCTTCCTTCCTTCCTATTTTCCTTTTATGAAAAGGATTTAAACAATAAATTAAGAGAAATAAACATTCATTTAATCCTCAATATTACTTTCTTATATTTCTTTTTAAGTTCCTCACTCAGTCGAACCTTTTATCCGAAGAAGGTAACTACCTATCTATCTTCTTGTAGGCATAACTCAACAGTGGAACATTTATAAACATTACTTTCTATCCAAATATTTCATTAACCTACATTCATCATAAAGTTTGAGATGCCATCAATCAAATCTAAAAATCATAAGAATTAAGTTGGGATAATCCAAATCATCCTAATGTTTAATGTGTCCCCGATTACAATATTCTAATACTCTAGCTCAAATTAGGAACCAATTTCAAGTTAAAAGCCAAAATAAGCTACTTCAAACCTCATCAAAAGTAATATTCCTTTTAACAAGAAACATGAGTTAATGCTCAAATCACAAATATATACACCATGGCTATCGTTACTTTAAGTGAGTAGAATAGTTAATTTTATAATTTAGAACAAACTCAATAATCCATCAAATATTTTCAAACCAAAGTCAATAATCCATCCAAATATTTTTCAAACCAGCTTTACTACCCTAAGAACATTCTCGCATTCATTCTTATCAAATAGTCAATAAGTTATATAAACGTAATAGACCAGAGAAGGGACATCAATTTAACCAAGTTTCATAAGTTGTAAGAAGATTAAAGGAAGTAGATAGAAAGGTTGTGAATTTCACAACTCTTTGAAAGGTTGAAAGAGAAAATTATGTAACTAAGAACCTATAATGACAAGGGTCGGTTTACTTAATGACTCAAACCAAAAACCAAACAAAGGTTTACCTGGGGTTTAAATTATATGAACACAAAAATCTAGGAGAAAGGGAAAGAAACGAAGAGCAACATCATTCCATTACCTTTAATCATTCAAGGAGATGGGTTAGATAGACTTAACTCCCACTAAGATAACAAGTAATTCATTTCCCAAAAGACTCAAAGAGGAAGAAAGAGATGAACAAAGGGATAAATCTTAAATAGACTTCCTATAACTCAAATCCTTATAAGAAAAGAATTACACAATACGTTATAACCAAGATAGGAGCCAATGTTCCATTTTCATGAAGAAAATATTTAATTTAGTTCTAAAATAACTCGAAATCGACTTTATTGTCCCAAAGGGTCTAAGAAACATGCCAATATAAAAACATCATATCATTGTCGATAGAGCAATTAAAAATTTCAGGGTAACAACAATAAACAAGCTATTGTTCACCAATACTCAAGAGATTTTTCCCCTCTTAACATCAAGTGCCATAAATTCATTGGTTAACTAAAGACCCATAAGAGTATAAATAGTATATCATATCCTCTTACTTGCTTCCCAAAAATTAGACTTCCATAAAAACAAATATTCAAGTCAATAGGTTAACACAATAGGACCTTTGCAGTCTTCAAATAATAACTGAAAGAATTCATGCAAGTCCTAACAGACGTGCATTCGATTACCAAGTAAAACCCACAATAAATTTATCCTTTTTCAATAACAACATGGTCAGAAAGTCTACAACAGGTAGAATACACACAATAACTAGATCCACATAATCACAGACAGTGATAAGATTCAAGGTATGCTCATCATTTTGAAGTCTTCTTTTAATAACCAAAAAGGAAACGTTAAAGAAACAACCATCAAATCTATCTTCTCAAAGGAGTTATGCAATATCCTAGTGACAACTAGACATTCCAACAGTTTCCTAACCGAAGTATACCGATGGTGAAGCCAAAAATCCATTAGAACTAGATTTCCCATATTTAAGCAAACCAAATAATCAACAGGTTCAAATACTTTCACTATTATCAACTACAAATTTTCAGTTTTGTTTTCAAGCCTATGTCGGAAGATTTAAAACAAAACCCAGCTATCCAAACATGAAAACCGAAAACCCATAACACACTTTCCATAATCCAAACAAGGTCGATAAAGTATACCATTAAAACAACAAAAAATCCAGAAGCAAAAGAATCTCATCAAAAGAACAAATCTAGATTATTCCCTAAGAGCAGAGTTATTTTTTAGAGCATTTAAGTAAAAGCATAAAACTTAATGGATAGAGCCTATCATGTCTGATAGCACTTCACCTTCTCTCGATTTGCAATAATTTCCAAGAAAAGCTTTAATCCTTATTTCTAAATGCAAGCAACACACAAAACTTCCACTAAATCATCCTTATAGCTTCTCGCCAACTCCTCCTCTTCACACCATGCAAGGCATAAAAACTCATGCACAACTAACTTACATGCAAGAATTGAACTAGAGGTTCATAGAATAAAACAACCACATGTAGAGATCAAGCTCCAAAACCGAATGATTCAAAAAATCCAAACCCTCTATCTTCTTCCTAGTCGGTTTCACCAATTTCAAAAACATTAGATGTAGAGTAGGATTGTCATTCCTCCCTATCTTCCTGCCACCACCACCTCTAATTCTTGTGAAGACTTAATTTAAAAAATGCATGCATCCAAATTTTGGAGAAGATGAAAACTCACTCCTCTAATGTTTACTAATGTCCTTTCCAAATTTGGTTGTTAAAAGAGATAAGGACTTAATAACTCACCATTAATTCCTAGGATTCATTTCCTCCCACTTACCCCTTCCCATGTCATTCCATAGGCCCCTTTAGGTTAGCCATTCCCTTAGTTAGGTTCAAAATTAATTTAGGAACCAACATAGGTCCATAGGTATAATTCTTTAGTCTTAGGTCCATAATCAACAAAATAAAAATAAACTTAGTAACTTAGGTTAGATTATTCCTTTCGTGTTAAGGTTCCATAGTTAAGGAACATGGTGTAAATAG
Source organism: Taxus wallichiana var. yunnanensis (assembly GCA_018340775.1). NCBI lineage: Eukaryota > Viridiplantae > Streptophyta > Pinopsida > Cupressales > Taxaceae > Taxus > Taxus wallichiana. Next base: position 646,064,084 of record CM031239.1, on the reverse strand, counting down.
GTCACAAGTTCCCTATTGAAATTTACATCATACCTTAAATAGAAAAGAGGAACCATATTGTTAACATCATTCCAATGTGAAGTAGATATCCAAGGAGAGGATCATTCATGACCTTTACATATTCAAGGTCCAGAAGTCTTCCGTCTATCCAAATTGGACATCATGACAACAAGATTGAAAATTTATAAGCATACCTTAGATCAATGAATTTGATCCAAGGTGTTGTTGTTTTGAATCTTATAAATTATGAAAACTGAAACTCAATTTATCAATCCCAAGTAGTAAATTATTCTGTACAAACAAATATGGGTTGCTTCATTGAAAATTAAACAAAACATGCTAGTAATGTACCTATTTCTGCAGATAACATATTACCTACTACAAACATGATTTCATAAGTCATAAGAGTACACTTTGTCTTAAGAAAAAATCACATGTCAACGTTTGAACCTTCTTTAACAGAAGTCATCATAGATACCAATCATGCTAGAGGCATTATAGTCAATTTCTTCCTTAAATTTTATGTACAGTTTGGGTTCATCCTATAAGGTCTCTTCCTAACCGGGTGTGCTCCTTCCTATAGCTTAATCTTCATCTCACCTATTGACTCATGAACTCATTTTAAATCATGGTATCCCCTAGGAAAAAAATCCTTGAAATCATGTAGTAGTTCAAATATATTTTCCACTTCAGAATCAAACCAATAATCCACGATTATTGCCTCTTTAGGATCAGCATCCATGCCAATGTTCACTCTCTTGGTCTTCATAGGTTCATTGTAGGCGCACATGTTCTTATCTACACTATCTAAATCTTTGTGCGTACTCTATTGAATGAGCTATATCTAGATCTTTTACTTCCTCATCATCCACTATGTAGACCATATTTCCTTTCTCCTTTTCAAAGCAAGCACATGTAAATAGTTTGGCATTTGTATCATCTACTTCATAAAAATGTGCACTCTAAGTATACCTCACCAAATAACTCTTGAATGATTTCTTCATCCTTTGTAATGTCTCCCATAATTAAGCACTTTATGACACTTAATGCCTCTTCCACCGAGGTTTAGTAGAGAAGTACTCAAAATTATAGGTCATTCCTATAATCGTTCTTGCTAATTTCTAGTCTCCCTATGTAGCTCTGCATAAACATACCTAGTACATGTGCATACTTATAAAGTGGAATAAAGCTTGTTCACCCATAGTGAAGGTGGTAAATCTTCTTGCCCCTCTGTCCAAAGTCTCTCACACTATTGAACATGGTGCTTTGATAGGTTGATTACCATGATATATACAAATTTGAGTAGGTGCATTGCTTCTGAAGAACCAAGTTGTTAGAGTAATTCTCAATTCATTCCATTCCATAAGATTATCCCTATGAATCATCCACCAGCCTGTTGTTATCCCACGTAGGGTATACACTAACATATTTTTTATTTCCACTTTGTTGGTCTAACAAAATATGGCACTTAGAGAAAAAAATACATAAGGTTTACATGGAAGAGTAGAGTACGTTCAAAAGCACGGGAGGATCGGAAGGAATCAAATTCCAAGCATAGAGGAAGATTCAGTACTTAGCCATTTTCGCAATGAGGATCTATTTTTGGAAGATGGCGTGTAAAACACACAAACTAGTTGGAAACTTGTGCGACATGCATTGAATATTTTTGGAGGATCGATACGAAGCACTTTGCATGAGTACAAGCTGAGAATAGATTTACTACTTGGAAGTTAACTAGAAGAAGTCTTTTATTAGCGCACTTACATGTTTGTATATTAATGTAATGGTGTGTGGCTAATAATAGCATGTGACCTATTTTGGGATTAGATAAGCGGTGAAGGGAAATTCCCCACCCTTATAAATATGTAATGAACTACATGGTATAAGTGTGTGTGAGAATAGTATGTAAGGACTAGATTACTGTGAGATTATACTATCACTCCATACATGTATGAGCATATGATTCCATTATTGTAATAAGCTTATGTGTATTACTACATTTAATATAATGGAGGTTATTAAATGAATCAAAGTGTTAATCATGGTTATAGTTTATTACTACATGAATGATCTCGCTATGTTTATCATGTGATTCATGAGTCTTTAAGATATATATTTGTACATGCACTATAGAATTATATATTAGTCATGGATTTGAATGCTTTAATTATTCATCATGCTAACATCTTACAACAACAACCCTAAAGAGGGGCATGGTACCTTTACGTGCTTCGGGTGAGCATTCAGTCTAGGATGAGTGATGAGCCAGTGTTCCTAGGCTTTTACTAGTGAATTCTAGGTTGTATCATTGGTTCCAATTCCAGGACCTCTTTTTAAGTTGTTTTCAAGATGGTTCACAATGAAGACGTACCTATTGACCCTAGCAAGTGTTGAGGAGTGGATACATGATCTAGAAGAGGAATACGCATGGAGGTTTAGCATTATATCTGAGTTCAATGCATGCGCATGGGCGGAGCACAATCTATATAACTGTTTGTATGAGAGCTTCTTTGCTATATTTCTAATAGAAATGTACGAGTTGTTGGTTACTTATATGTCTAAATGGAATTAGAGGTATCTCACACTTTTCTAGACACAGGAAGAATTTTAGGACCTTTATGATCCTAATATAATTTGGACTCACATTATGGATATGTGGTTCCATGGTGTTTTGAACAGATATATCTTGGAGTACTCAATTTCATCTTATTTATGCCCAAAGGTAGTTGAATTCCAATATTTACAATATCCCGGGGAACTTACCTATAAGGCATTTACCGGTGATCAAAATTTTTATGGTAACCCTGAACTTGGAGAGTAAATTAATGGCTAACTAAACCTCACCATGCACAAGGGTAAGAGCATGCTTGGTGAAAGATGGAAAACCTAGCAGTAGAGTGGGAGATAGAGGAATGGTGGCTTAAGTATAATGAGGCACACGAGAGGGAGGTAGAGAAGCAATGGGAGGTTGCGCAGAAAAATGGTACTATGGAGAAAGATAGTTTGGGAAGGATTTTAAGTTCACGTAGAAGATGTGGAACCCAAGCATCAGGAACTTCCCCATTTGGGAAAGCATGAAAAGTCACCCTCCTCAACCTCATGAAGAAGCACTTTAGCAGAGATGACCCGGGTCGTGGGTGCACATCTCGAATCAACTTGAGACCTTGCCCTTGTGCTCGGTTTTCCATCATCTAGTATAATAAATATTCAACAAGATAATTTAAGTAGTGGGAGAGGAGTGATTCTTATAAGAGGCACAACAATGGCAAAGTGCAAATGGCTTCATTGTTACATGGGCATACCTTTTAGGTGTATCATCTACATAGAATTGAGGCACATGGATTTTTGGACTATATTCTGGGAGTAGTAACACTTCACAGACTGTTGGAGTGTAGTTCAATACTATGGTTGGGACACATGGAAGTACATATTCTAGTCCAACCCCAACTACAGGTTCAAGATCAAGAGGTATAGGTGGATCTAGCTCCGGTGGATCTGGTGGTTCTAGAGGTAGAGGAAACACAGGAGGTTCTAGATCAGGTGGGAAAGGTCCGCACCAACCCCAGAATATTTACATGGAGATGTATCTTCACCTCCCATAGTATAGGGGCATAAAAGATGTTGTTGAACATGTACACATGTGTGAAATACTTGTGGCACACAAAAGTAATCATGACTTTTGAGCATAGGGAAAGTCAATTTGCTACTACATTACAAGGGCACATACACAATTGGTACAAAAATTTTGACCCTGATTAGACTTTTATAGACTATGCATCTTTAAAAGATGCCTTCCTTAAAGATTTTCACATCCCTAATTTTGAACAAAAGAGTATAAATGTGCTCAAGGATATTAAGCAAGGCACTACTGAGAGTGTCAGAGAGTATGATGCTTGTTTCAAAACATTGTTATCTAAGTTGTCTTATGATATTCATGCAGCCAACATGCACAATGGTTTGTTGGAGGTCTGATTACACCCTTTAGGAGGGCAATATCACATAAAAATACACTCATCTGCCTGAAGCACTTGAAGCAGCCTTACGCACTGAGGTAGTTGGAAGTGTTGGTGCCCATTTTAATCCTCTGTTATATTGCCATCTTTCCCCTTTAGGTTGCCTACTCTTAAATATTTTTCTTTGAATTTGGTGGTCTGTAAATCTCCCCATCCAGATTAAGTTCCTTGAAAATCTCATAAACTTATTATTTTTCCCCAATTTGAGAGAAAAATACATGTATACCTTACTTTGTGCCCTAAATTTCCAAATCCACGGGCCTCTGTCATTTTTTCCATCTTTCCTAGACTTTAGAGCTCGTGGTTGCTTGTTTTGTACTTATTTTCCCTCAAAAATCCTTTGCCATGGTCAAAAATTGCTTTAAAACACCTTCCATTTGCCTTTTGATTGAAAAATTCCTCACCCATGAAGAAAAAATCAAATTCAGGCATCTCTGGCAAATTCTGTGTTTTTTTGATGGTTATACGGTGTCATTTGCCCATCAAAATTAATCTCAAACAACGTCTCCTACATGGCCGCTTGTGGTTGGACAAGAATCGGTGGGTTTCTTTGAAGACTTAACATTTTTTGGTGTTTTGGCAAAAAATCAAAATTTCCCCCGCAACTCCATAGGAGGACACGTGTCACATTCTCATTCAAAGGCAGGATGGAAGGTCATGGGGACTTAGGTGATTTTTTCCTTTTTGGTGAAAAGGGAAAAGGGGTGAGGAGAGGGCCACATGGGTCTGCAATGGAGCAAGGGGAGACACGTGGTAGCTTCAGGGCACATAGAGTGGGTTGGTGGGCGGTGGAGGCAAAAGGGAAATTGTTCCCTTTTTGCAAAATGAGTAAAATGGAAGTTTGAAGTGCGGTCCACCAAATGAACCACAGGGAGACACATGGCAGGTGTAGAAGGGAGTGCGGGCCACTAGAGGAAAAAGGGAATTTTTTCCCTTTTAGCAAAAAGACTTAGAGTGAAAATTTAAGGCATGGCCCCATGATGAATCAGTGACCAACACATGGCAAAGACGGAATCGGAGGTGCGGGTCCGCGGGATAAATGAGAAAAGTTTCCTTTAGCGAAAAAAAAGGGGTTAAAACATGAAATAAGCCCGTGGATCCTCAGCAATAGAGAAGTGGACACATGTCAAGGACACGGTGTAGAGGTGCAAGGCTCGCGGGGAAAAAAAGTGAAAATTTTCAAAAATTCCAAAAAGGGTGGAAATGTGCATAATTGAACCGCGACTTCAATGGGGCCCGCCATATGCCACGTGTTAGCTCCAAATTTCAAGGGTGGAGGGGTGGAGAAAAATTCAAAATTTTACATTTTTCCAAAGATGTTAAAAAGTTAGAAAGTGATCCCAAATCCATTCCCAATCGTATTTTGACACGTGGAGGGCTCAGATTGAAGGAAAAAGGGCAAATCAATGGTAACTATGCATTTTTCATTTTGACTTACCATTTTTTCTCCTGGAAGTGTGGAAATGCAAATTTTGCATCAAATTTCATCAAATTTTTGGCAAATTCATGTCGTTTGTGCCTACAAGGACCAATGCAAGTGGTTTTAGGGATCAATTTGTAGATTTGAGGTGTTTTTGAAATAATTTTTCCCAGCCCATCCAAAACGTGAAATATCAAATCAAGAAGTTACAGAATCAAATTTTGGAGGGATAAGGATGAAATAATGAAATGAAAGGGGTCTGCATGCTTGGAGAATGAAAAATGTTCCTCCACAATGGATAATGATGAAGGATTTGTAATGATTCACCTTTTTTGAAACACCTAGCAACTTTTGTTGCAAATTTGTTAAATGTCCCTATCTCAAATCATGTTGGAATTTTGTAACAAAATTGATGTTGGGTGTATTATTTTCTTTGGATATAAGGATAAAATGTAATAGAATGTTATATAATGCATTTTTTTACATGCAAAAGGTCATAGAAACTTAGAATTTCACAGAAAATTTGGGAAAATCCCGTTCTCTAGAAACTTCCTCATAACCATTTCTAATTCCTTTTTGCATCAAATTTGTATTATGTTCAGTTGGTTTCAGTTGTAAAGCCATCAACAAGCTCCGAGATTATTCTTATAACATTCCCTACTAATAAATTTGGTCATTCTAGATTATTTTGTGTTGTCTCTTGGAAAAATTTGCATGCACTTATATTTCATAATGTTTTCAATTTTTGTTTATTTCTCCTGTTGCAGTCTTGTGTTTAAAATATCTCTTGATCATACATGGTCTCATTTCTTGTTGATAGTTTAGTGGCATTTGCAATCTCACATTCATAAAAGATTTCATCCGATAAAGAGATAAACAGATTTAAAATCACTTTACCTTCCTTGAATTTAGAGATTGTTTGTAAACCTTTGGGTGCACCTTAGGTCATGATAAAATAGAGGTTTCTAGATGCTTTGTTAGTTCATCTACTTCAATATTGTGTGGTAGGTTGTCAAAGATTGTGTGGAAGAGTACAAATATGGACTTCCATTCATTACACATATCCTAGTTGAAGGAGTACCTTAACCCCTTTGAAGAATTCTATTGTTTAGGTCTTATAAATTTCTTGCAAAGGTCCTCAAAGAATATGGCAAATTTTGGTTAGTCTTGTCTAATATCTCCCACCAAAAATTCATTTAAAATAACTAATCCTACACCATACTACCCTCGCATTACATTGTGTGTCAACAAAAGAATATAATCCATCTACAAAAATGCACAAAGTAAATCAGATCATGCAATGTCTTGAAGAACCCTTGCGTTGATTGAAAATATCTCCATAATCTGGGAGTGACAACTTGTGAAAGTCGAGTTTGGAGTGTTGATCATATTTTCTCAAGGCCCTTTTCATACTATTTACACAAATTGAGGGATATATTCATCTCCTTCACCATTTTAGGGTTACAAAATAGGTCCTTTACCTTGGTTGAAAGTCACAACCTAAAATAGTTAGGACAAGATCAAGTCCCATTTGAGTGCTATCCATCTCTCCACAAATCTGAGTTCCAGTTAGATCACATCCCTGGCTACAAATGACACATATCATGATCTATCTTACTTCAAGCTCCATGCCATATCTCTGATGCTACTCAAACTAAAAATGAGAAAAACTTTGGGCACCAACAGAATTATAGCCACTAGGGTGATCCCGTTTTATAAGCACAGATTGTAGAAGCATGGAAAAGTAGTTAGAGAAACTATCGAAAAATTCAACACATGAGACACGCACAAAGATTTGGTGCACAGATTATGAAGTGGAAGGTCACACAAAGGATAGTTGTCTGCATATATTAGTGAACTCATTGTTGTTAGATTGTGAGATATGCCATCTAAACCATGATGCTAGCCATTTCCCATTACTACAACATGCGATAAGGAAGAACATTTCAAGCTCATCAGAAATTTGCATGTCCACAACTCATGACACAGAAAACTGGTAGCTGATTGGTTAGATCTAGGATGCTATAGATATTGGTGTATGATAGATAGGAGTTTTAAGTAACTCTAAAGGAAAGAATGAGCATAAGTATCGGATCACAATCATGCGCGCTATGAGCAGAATGAAGGGAATTTTGAAGGTGGTCATGGTAGAGGTCGAGGATACCATAGTGGATTTAGAGGATGAGGATATGGTGGTGGAAGAATAAAGTTCCCTCATGAAACATGTTACACATGTGGATCTCTTGACCACTTTAGGTGTGAATGTCCTCAGAATATTACATGTTCTTTCTTTGGAAAGAATCATAGTTATGAGGAGTTCCATGACTTGTTTAAGAATCTTACAAGCATCATAAATAGCAAAACAAAGGCACGGGGATGGCTAGGATATAGTGCAATCGTCAAAATCGTGGATTCCCAAGTTGGAAGTAGAATCGAGGCATTATAGGTAAAGATCATGACCCACGTTGAAGTAGCGCATGCCAAAGAAGCATTGAAATAGAGGCCTACCATCACTCGGGATGGAAGGTTCTACATGCACTGTACCCAAATCTTTCCCATCAAAAGGAGGTTTACTAAGAAACCAGGAGGTACTTAGGAATTTTCAAGGTGAAATATAGTATTGAAAAGAGAAATCGTGGAAGATGGAGAAAAGAAAGCATCAGAGACAGTCCACATTGATATAGATGACTTGAGTGAAGTGTGCAAATTGTTGCACTAGAGAATATCATTCCACGTATAAGGAATTGGCTAAAAGGAAACACTCCACGTATAAGTACTGAGTCTAGATGATAGATCCTGCATGTGTAAATCTTCCCCTCATAGCCTAGATTATGAGAAGGAAATAACTCGAATAATGTTGTGGATGGGTAGCTATTGAGTAATATACTAATTAATACTAGCGTAGAAGTCAATGCTTGTACCTTAGATGCATGGGTAAAAATGGGGAGACCCCCATTACAACCATCCTCTAATATATTTTTCATGGCTAATATAACTAAGGCCACTCCCATTGGAGTTTTGAAAGATGCATCCATTACCATATAAGGGGCCAAGTTCACTGGTGAGGTTTTAGCACTAGAAAATTTAGATAGCTTCCCAGCTCTATTGGGGCGTCCTTGGTGTTATGAAAATAATGTTGATCTTTGGTTCAACAAGGGTTATATCAGCTTTAGAAATGAGGAAAGAGTTATTATCCCTCTAACAGATGGAAAATGTGTGCCCTATGTTGATCCCTTGAGTGAAGAAGACCTGAATAGGATTTATGTGTGTGCCATCCAGGATCCATAGGTGCTTGAGACATGTAAAGAAGGAATCCTTCAGTGGGAGGATGCACGGTATATTAGTGATATTACAAGTGTTTCTTGTGATAATTAGGCTCATAATGCTTATGATTTGGTAAGCACGCACAATAAAGAGCATATTTCCTAAGGAAGTAAACCACATTATATAAGAAGAATAGGTAATAACTCGGTACCTTTTTATACTTGATAAGGGTTCCCTATGGTTTTCCTACGTGCCATGGAAGAACAAAGGATAGACCCACAAGAAGGACAAAATATGCTAGCATATACACTACGTGGGACAACAACACGCTAGTGGGTGGTCCACAAGGATAATCTTATAGGATGGAATGAAATTAGGATTGCTCTTGCCACTAGGTTCTATAGGAGAAATGCACCTACTCAAATATGTACTTATCATGGTAATCAACCTATTCAGCACCATGTTCAGAAGTGTGAGAGACTCTAGATAGAGGGAAGGGAAGCTTTACCACCTTTGCTCTAGGTGCACAATTTTTATTCCACTTTACATGGCTGCACGCGCTTGGTATGTATATGCAAAACTCCATAGAGAGACCGAAATTGGTAGGATTTAATTGCGAAATGGCCCATACGTTTGACTTCTTCTCTACCAATTCTCTGGTGGAAGAAGCATTAAGATTCATAAATCACTTAACTATGGGAGATGGTGCTAAGGTTGAAAACTCCTTCAGAGTTATTGGATGAAGGAAAATGAAGAGCACGTTATGTTGAATAAACAAGGTTGATGCCACACTACTTGAAAGTGCTCACCTTGAAAAGAAAAAGGGAAAATGGTTTACTTAGTGGATGATGAAGAAGTATAAAATATGGATATAAACCATTCAACAAGTAGGCATGAGGTGTTGGACAATGTAGATAAGACCACACACGCCTATCATGAACCTATAAAGATAAAGAAAGTGAATATTGGATCAGATGTTGAGCCTAAGGAGGCCATAATTGGGGACTATTGGTCAAACTTTGAAGTGGAAAAAATCATAGAGTTACTATGGGATTATCAAGATTTATTTCTTCGGGGTACCATGAGCTTAAAGGCATGCATAAATCATTAGGGAGATGAGGATAAATCTTAAAGAGGGTGTGTGCCTAGTTAGAAAGATACCCTACAGGATGAACCCCAACTTGCGTGAAAAGGTTAAAGAAGAGATTGACAAAATTTTGAAATCTAGAATCATCAAGCCCCTAGATGAGTCAGAATGGGTTAGTCCAATGGTGATTAGTATCAAGAAGGATGGTTGAATTAGGATCTATGTGGACTACAAGGAGCTGAATGTTGCATGTGTGACTGATCCCTTTCCTACATCATTCACTAGAAAATACTAGAAGGTGTTGTAGGGCACGAAATCTATTTGTTTACAAATGGGTTCTCTGGGTATCATCAAGTTAGGATCACCCAAGAGGATCAAGAAAAGACTATTTTTACTACAAAATGGGGTATCTTCACCTATACTATGATTCCTTTTGTCCGAAAATGTGCATGTTGTATTTTCGTGCATAGTTGTTCAGGTGTTAAAGAGTTTATTCACAACTTCTTACAGGTTTATTTAGATGATTGGATGGTGTATGAAATGGTTAAAGATCATTATGAAAATATATGTTTAATGTTTAAAATATTTAGAAAGTTAAGTATCTCTTTAAACATCAAGAAGTGCATATTTGCTACACCATTTGGAATATTGTTAGGACACAAAATCTGCAAGGAAGGTTTGTTGGTTGATCCAGCTAAGATTGCAGTCATTCTAGTCCTAAAATATCCTACCAGCCAAAGTGAGGTGCATGGATTTTTGGTTCATATAGTATATTACAAGAATTTTATTAAAGGATATGCCAAGGTTTCTGCACCTTTGAGGAGTTACTAAAAGGAAAAGGTACGTTCTACTAGGGAGAACCATAACAAAGCACATTCGACATATTGAAGAAGAAAATTACTACCACACCTATTCTTCATTTTCCTTCATGGGAACAACCATTTCATGTACATGTGGATGCCTCTAGCATGGCCATTGGTGTGGTGTTGGCTCAATTGGTAAAGGTATTATAGATCATCCTATCTATTTTTCTAGTAGAAAGTTAACTCCGCCAATGTAATTACATAACTACAGAGTGCGAAGCTTTGTCAATGATCTATGCGCTACATAAATTTAGGAAGTACCTACTAGCTACATCATTTTTCTTTTATACAGATCACATGGAATTGAAGTATTTGGTAAACAAGCCCATTTTATAGGGGTGCATATGCAGATGGGTACTCTTATTTCAAGAACTTGATTTCACAATTACGGTAAAACTAGGGATAAGTAATTTTGGACCAGATCATTTATCCATAATATATTCAAGAGAAGTAAGCATAGGCCATTGAAGATACCATGCCTGATGCACAATTATATAGGTTATAACACACACCATCAGAATTAGAGGACATTATTGTATTTCTATGAACAAACATGACACCATAAGGAATGAAATCCTTGGAAAAGAAATAACTTTCTATATGCGCGAAACCCTATATGTTAATTAGTAGTGACCTATACAAGTTAGGCCAAGATGAAGTATTATTTCATTGTGTACTTGAACATGAGTGTACATATATCATGGAGGAAGCTCATGTTGGTATTACAGAGGCCACTATGCAGTGACTCCACTACACGTAAGATTCTACTCACTAGGTTATGGTGGGATACCCTATATAAAGATTGTAAGGATTATTACAACACTTGTGATCATTATCAACATCTTAGAAAAATAGGTCAACAAGATGAAATGCCTTTGAGTCCTATTAATAGTGCAAAACCATTTGTGAAATGGGTTGTAAATTTTATGGGTCCTATTTCACTAGCCACGCACAAGACTGGATCGTGCTATATCATAACTTGCGTAGATTATCTAATAAGGTGGGAAAAAAAGAGCCTAAAAAATATTGTACAAGAGCTACGTAGCTAGGTTTCTTTGGGAAAATGTTATTATAAGGTATGGATGTTCTTTGAGTTTTATTAGTGATAGGGGAACACATTTTTTAGTGAGAGAATTAGAATTTTATTGGATGAATTCATGATTGCACACCATAAGACTACACCATATCATCCTTAGGAAAATGGGACTATTGAGGCTTTCAAAAAAATTGAGCCAAACATTGACAAAAATTTGTCATGTTGGTGTCGACACTAAAATTAGGTTACACTCCCTTTGGTCCCTCATCAAATAAATACCTTGAACACATCTACCTAGCCATGGCCCCCTTCACCCTACTATAATATTAATTTAATTAAGTTAATTCATTATCCTCACAATATTTATTATTTAAATATCTTAATTGAGATAATGCCCACATATCCACCTCACGTAGACACCTCGTCAAGCCACCTCATCCTAAGACCTATTCATAGTAAGTTTCCATAACTAACTAAGACCTACCCAAAATCTAAATATCAATGCCAACATTCCCTCTAACCATATTCCCGCATGTTAGAAGGAAGATTCCATTTTAATCCACCGAGAAAATGAATGAGATCCCAAAAATCAAGAGGATCTACGTGGTTTAGTAAACCTAGGAAATCCCACCCTAATCGATGCCGCTTACCTAAACTATCGCCGGTTAAGCCGTAACCACCGTCATAGTTACCATTTAATCCCCAAAAAAAAATTATTTCAAGGTTGGCACATTTCATAAAGATGTGTACATTTTCAAGAACAAGTGACAAAACCAAAGATACATGTAAACAAAACCAACATTCTTACCAGCATCAAAACACCCATAACCAGTACCTAAAGCAATCTAACAACCACCTGCCTTCACGGGAGCATCTGTGGAAGTGCCAACACTACACCAAGTTCATTCGATCACCCACCATTACTAACCAGGAATCAAAGCTCGTACAAATAGTAAGTTTGTTAACTGTATTGTTTTTTGTCATTTAAGAAAATCCTTTTACATTTCTTATTAGTTTCTACTTTTATTTCCATTCTGTACCATTTTATCTCCATAAAACTTAACTACCTCTTTACCCACACCATTGACCTATCCATACCAAAGATTTTCATCATTCCTGTGCATATCCAAGATCCATACGAATCTCGTCATTTCCCTTCCACCTTCATCTAATCCCAGATCTATCACCCAACCAAGTTTTATTAAGTTTCTTATACCCTGACCATATCGACTCGGTCACCCATAACCATTTTTGGTTAACCTAAACTGATGTTGGTCTTTGTGTCTTTTACTAGAAAGGTCAGAGCCTAAAACTACCACCAAATACCCTAAACTGTCCAAAACTAGATCTTGACCAATAACAATATCCTGACAGTGACCCTAACCTTCAGATTCAATCATAGCCTAGCCTGTTGTGAATGAATTTACTTATTGTAGATGAATGAGATACCTAAATCATTTTAACTACGTAGGATTTATTTTATTACTAGCATTAATTTGTTTTAAATAGTGGATTGACAGCCGTCTAGGAAGTATCACACTTCTCGGATCTAGCACACGCTAGGTAGTCCACTACACATATTGTTTAACTTTTATTTGGTGGTCTTGTGTTCCATTTCAGGTAGTTCCTCCAAGCAAAAAGGAAGCTCTCATGATCAGCTGTGGATTTAGAAGTCATACGCGTATAACAACCTATCAACCAACATTTCAATAGGTATTCCTCCTATCCCATTACCCTTATTTGTTTCATTATTCTCCAAGAAATGATCTAAGAATCAAGTGAAACATTTTGGCATGCTCGGTGGGACCCATTTGAGGTTCCTTCCATTCATTCATTTCTAGGAGAAAAGTTGCATGTTTGTTTCCTTTCTAAAAGGTTCTCACATTAAAATTTCTCCCTTGGAATCTTCTCTTCTTTCTATTGTCTCAAAGCAATCATGTTTTGGTGCTTAAAAAGAACTCTTCTTCTATTTCATTTACATTACATTAGTGAAGGATCATACTCTCTCCTATTCCTCTTATTGTGTCATCAAATTCCATATTTTGATTTGGGTTTAAAATTAACTTCATTTCATCCTACTTTTCTACATTAGCTCACATTAAATGAGGGCAACCTATATGTTGGAAGTCATGACCAGCTGATGGTTGACAAATGAATCATAGAAAAGCACTTCTTTCTCTTTCTCTTTCTCTGAGTCTTACCAAACCTCACAAAAATTGAAAATATACACATTCTTAAACAACATCTTTCTTGAAGAATCAGGGTGATCACATGATCACGGCATAATGGACTCCTAGCTCACTACTCACAATTCATACTTCAAAGCAAGGCCCGCCCCACCATAACATATCTAAAACATCTCCTTATAGATTTCCTTCTTCGTAGGAATCCATCCTCACCAAAAAAATATATTCTACAGCTTCATGATTCAGGTCCTTAAATATCATAAGTTAAACAAACATAATAGAAAAAGCACTCTTAGGATCATATTTTTCTTAGTGTTTCTACTTGGCTTGCGTTTTGAGGTGAGAGGTCACACTCTTCATTTTTCTTATTTTCTCCTTACACACTCCTCATCACATTTGGTGTATTCCAGCTTTATCTGAGTGTGCCTAGACCATATTCTCATCATTCCTAGAATTCTGGGTTTGATTCCACATCAAATTTTAATTCACAACCACATTTTCTTCATCACTATTTCAATTTCATAGTGATCGTGTCACCCGTGACCGTCATCGCTTAGCCTTTAACCATCATTGGTTATACCCAACCAGCGTCGGTTCACTGTTCTTTTGGTTGACCTACCCAAAAGGACACATATTCACCTTCTTCGACTATTTAGAGTCCCTGTAACTCTCATCATATTCACTTTACTTGGTAAATCTCATCAAAATTTTGCATACCTAGTAAATTTGGCCTTGTACCTTGTTTTTGACCAACTGTCCACTTTCCACAAAGTGACTAAAGCAGCGTTACTCCAGGATCGCATCGATTTACCCTAACTAGCATCATTTATCCTGTGTCATTTTCTAGCTAACATTTTAGCCCCAATTCACCCACCACCGCCTATTTATCCTACCTATGTTGTATTTCTGTGTCACTTATAGAAAGCAGTCTTACCACATTAGTACATGTTCACATGGTACTAACACATTGACAAGAAAGCGCCCTCATATTCCATGCTAGTTGTCAACCACTCCCACCTAGCCCTTCACCACCTTTCATTTTATCACCCGCCATGGATCCTATCCAACCTATCACTATCACTACTAGTGACGAGGAGTTCACATGACTCCTTGATCAAAATCCTGCCACCTTGTAGTTTTACCTTTCCCCAATTGATATATGGCATGCCTATATCTATCCTCTCGACACTCACTCCTACTCTTGCGCACCCCCCATATGGCTCCACACTGCCCACATCTACCTTACCCCTAGTTGTTTCATAGTTAGGCCCTATACCCACTATGACTGTTACATCTGCTACATCCGTTGTACCCACCACATCCACTATACCTTTTCCAACCACCCAGAATACAACCTCATCCATGCCTATTATCTCTCATATACCCATAGTTACACTACCACCTTCAGTATCGGTGACCCCTACCCCTTTTCAAAACGTCATCCTTTCTATTCCACAATCTTTAGCCCCCATTACCACTAAGGTCACCATGACCCTTCCACCTCCATATACGTACTATTAGCAAGCCTCTTGTTTCATCTGTTATCCACTCTGGGTACGTACCCTTATTTCACTACCTTCTTCTCAATCCACCTATACGGAAACACCATATACTAGAATGCACCCTTCTTGCAGGTCCAACACCAACCATCTTACGCTACAGAGGCACTCATCCATCACAACCTACTAATGACCTAATCAAGTTAATGATGGACAAGATGTAGACATTGGAGGCATCAGTTTCTGGATCCCACAACACTCTCACCTACAATGAGATTTGTAATGAGCCTATACACCCATCCATCCCTATTCGTCCATACCCCATGCATTGGGAAATGCCTAAATTCAATCAAGCTTTTCAATAGCAAGGAATACCCAC
Organism: Taxus wallichiana var. yunnanensis; assembly: GCA_018340775.1. Taxonomy (NCBI): domain Eukaryota; kingdom Viridiplantae; phylum Streptophyta; class Pinopsida; order Cupressales; family Taxaceae; genus Taxus; species Taxus wallichiana. The sequence goes on along the minus strand of CM031239.1, from coordinate 646,048,337 downwards.
AACAACAAAATTTGTGGTCTTTCAAACATGGGTGCTACCTAATCGCCACGATGATGCTTTTTGCTCTTGAGGACCTTTCTCATGTCTCTGACTGACTTACATTAGATTGGTATAGTGGGTTACCTGTACACTCTATATTTTCAATTAATCGGTATCCCAAGCCTTCTTGAATCACTTCTCCATCAATATCATTAATAAGGTTACCATGACTCGACTTATACTCCACGCATTAGTATGATGATGAATCTATTACAGATTTCATTGCTTCTAGCGTAGCCTAATCAATCAACTCACATTCCAACTACATGTAAACCGAACTCATCGATCTTTTCATGCAAGCTTGTGCTAGACATATCTCACTAACCTTGCAGTCTAAAATTTTTGAACCTTTGACGAAGATTCACTATGGCATGAAATCTTGAGATTCGGCCATCAAAGAGAAGAAAATCCAACTACGTAATAAGAATTTGACATTCAAGTCAAATGATACCTCTTCTTCTTCCAAACCACAAAGAAATTATTTAAAGGCCAAGGGACCACTAATGTTGTGGTACTCAAAGTTGGCCCACTTCATCCATCAAATCAGCCAGCCCTCATATAATCTCTCATCTATTTAGAATTTTCAATTTAGATGGGAACAACGAAAAATATACCCCAATTAGGAAACCTTATTCTTCTATCTTAGAAAATCATCAAAGTGGGCCATCACCCTCCGCCTATAAAATCACATATTGTTTTTACCCTTCTCACCCCACACCCACATGGTATAAGGAACACGACTTCTATAAGTATCATTGACTAAAGGGTCATAGTGAGGGCAATTGCATCACTTTCAAAAACATTGTCCAAGAAATTATCGAGAAAGGTTAGTTAACCATGGATAATCCTAATGCACCTACTAATAAAACCTACACATATTCAAGAAACCCTTTCCTAATCATGCCCCTTCATCTGATCAAACTAGAGAAACCTCAACTCATGATATCCATACTCATGAGGTCCATGTATTTTTAGTGACGCACCCATTGCTTCCCAATTACCACATATTCCTTCCATCGAGGAATTATAGCCCAAAGTCCTCTACCTACATTTTAACCCACTTCACCTATTCCTCCACTAGCAGAGGAACACCTTTCACCTCCTTCCTCACCCGTGGAGGAGCCATCCACTAATATCAAGGCTATTTCACCTTTGGCTTCTCCACTTAGAGTGTTGTCACCCACAGTACTTCTTCAATCCATGGAGGATACTTGTTTATCTCCTCCACCCACAGAGGAGCACCCATCATCTCCTCCACCTATAGAAGAGCACCCATTTTCTCCTCCACCTATCAGGATCTCCTTGACCTATCAAGGATCTAGTAGAGATACCTTTTCCTCTAGGAAAGCATTCTCCATCAGCTACCCAAGATCTTGTAGACCTACTTTCAGATCTCTTACCCATGGAAGCTGAAGCTAACAAATTTCCCATCTCTAAGACACATTTAATGGGAATTACCATTAGGTCCTCATCAACCTAACCTACAAATGTGTCATTCTCACATTTATTTGATCGCTTAGATTATGTGGACAAAGCCTTACTGTGGGGGTGTCTTCTGCTTCCTGTCTCAACACAGATGTAGATGTCACTTGTTGACACTTCCACTATCTACCCAAAGATATTTCGACCAATCAAACCAAGCACAACCACCTCTATCACAACTTCTTCCATGACACCTATCACAGCTCAACACACACCCTTACCCATAACCCAACATACATCTAAGTCCAAACCCACACCTACATCATCCTCCTCGCCTAAACCTATTACTACCTTAGGGGTCACCCCAACCACCAGCCTTACTCATCCACCTATCAAACTAGATTTAGTTACATCTTCCACAGATCAACACCCAACCTACTCCCGCACCCAAAAAAAACCAAACCCATAGAACTCACACCCCAGGTTGCGCCAATCATACCTTCATCACCTTCACCTGTTCCATCCATCTTAGGACCTCAACCTCCCAACCTGGTTAAGAAACCTCCACCTATCAATAAACCAAAAACAAACAACTATTACTTCCTCGTAAACCTATAACATACCCAAGTGCCCGACATGGCTTATACCCACACCTACAACATTTTTACCACCCATACCTCCAATACCCTCAGTAACTTCTTCACTACCCACTACACTTCAGTATTTGTCCCTCACACCCCCTACATGATCCACATCATATACCTTCATAACACCACCATTATCCATCCGGGTAACTCATCCTCTTCCCCATCTACTTTTCCCTCTAGATCTTGTACACCCATATCACCTTTACCCAAGAAGGTGCAACCCAAAGACAAAAATCTGCTACCCTCCAATAAGGTAGTCAAAAAAACCATACACCCTCCTACCAGTTCATCTACCATACCCCTACCCAAGCAAACATGACCAACACCCAAGACTACTCTAGCACCCAAAACCATAGCTTGACCCACCCCCTCTTGCAAAGACCATTCCTCAACAATCAGCCACACCTACACCCAAACCCACTTTCACTTCCCATTGTGACCCACTAGCAGGGTCCTATACTAGAATATTAACCAACCTCCTTGAGACTTTTGTCATCACATTACCACCGCTCAAACCTTATAACCCCTTCAAACCCAATCCAAAAGGGTTTAATGACACTTAAATTTATGCCTACACCATCATGTGCTAAGGCACGATGTGCGAACTACAAGGCTTTGAAAATCATCCTTATCCAGTTGTTTCCTCCTAAAGAAAACTTTGACAATGATGAATTCCTTGATGAGGACCTCCACCCCATTCCCACAATCCTTCCCTCACTACCTACTCAAAAACATGACCTCCACCCCCACAACTCTTAGATCCACCCCCAAGATTTGAAATTAACATGGTTCGCATTAGAGAACTTGCCACACCATTACCTAAATGTCATTGCACCCATCTCACTTCACAAGACTTTTCTCCCTAATAGGTTTTTGCCCATCATGTCGATATACCACTTATCCTACACCTTCTCCATTTTCCAACTCCCTCATATCTATTAGGAATACTTGTTTAGTGCTCACATTATTTAGATGTGTTTATTATATTTACATATTGGTGAATATAATAATGTGGAGTAAATGAGTTGTAATAACAACTCATATAGTTATTTGAATGTGATTTGTTGTTAAACCAAATTCACGTAAATAAGAAATGTGAGGAGTGTTGTTAGAACAACCTCCTAGAAAATAGGATCAATTTCTCCTATTTATTTGTAATATCTTAAACGTTTGAATATCAAGAAAGTATTATTAATGTGCAAATCTGTATATACCATTTCATTTGGTATCGAGTGATAGGTCTCAAGTTCAAAACTCACTCGGGTAACGCTGAGGGGGACATTGTTGGCACGTGTTTCCAAGTGCTCCCCATGAGTTTCGTGACATGGACTAACCTCCTCTCGTAGATCCTAACTCTAGCGATTATAACGAGAGACTAACACCTGGGTTTTGGTCTAATGGAAATCATGGTCCAACAAATGGTATCAGAGGTCGAACAATGACCTCTATTTAGTCACCAATGATGGGGCCACTCAAAAGCTATGGTGGCATATGTATGGTGTGAATATATGATTTTCAGTGTGGTTTCCATTTTCTCAATGTGCTTTAGTTTGTAGTGTTCCTATTTTGTGTGGTATTTGATGGATGTTGGAAAGAGAGTTGTGTTGGAGCGTAGATGACTGTCAGTGATCCTCTAACTGACTTGGTCCTCTGACTGCCATACTTCTTTGGAAGATGGTCAGCTAGAAGAATACATTCACTAGCATTAGTGACCATGTGCAGCAAGACCTAACTAGCAAGATCCATTCAGGAGTATGTTCTTCGATGCATTTTGCTTCTCAGTATCTATATGAGTGGAATTTCACATTGTGGGGGGGAATACATACCAATGTTCCATTCCCATTCTACACCCAAAATGACTTAGTCAAGGAAAGCTTCCAGTGGCAGTGGCAATTTTCTATGTTGTTCGAGATCGAGTGGCAGTGATCAATGACAGAGACTACGATTAAGAACATTACGATTCTTATAGGAAGTAATGTGAAATTTTTTCAATATATCTTCTATTGTGTGGTTTTGTAATATGCCAGTTGTGTTTCCTACATAATTCCCTGATGTAAAAGCATAGTGGACAGATGAAAGCAAAAAGAAAAGCAAGATCATGATATCGAGGTTGTTGGTTGTCCCGTAAAACCATCTATGTTGAGGTTGTTGGTTGTCCCGTAAAACATCCTTGTTGAGGTTGTTGGCTGTCATGTAAAACCATCCATGTTGAGGTTATTGGTTTTCCTATAAAACCATCCATGTTGAGGTTGTTGGCTGTCCTAAAAACTATCTAGATCATGAGCACACACGGGGCACGTTGCGTATAAGGAAGTGCAATTTTTTTCTCCCATGTTCACATTAAGGGGGAATGTTAGGAATACTTGTTTAGTGCTCACATTATTTAGATGTGTTTATTATATTTACATATTGGTGAATATAATAATGTGGAGTAAATGAGTTGTAATAACAACTCATATAGTTATTTGAATGTGATTTGGTTGTTAAACCAAATTCACGTAAATAAGAAATGTGAGGAGTGTTGTTAGAACAACCTCCTAGAAAATAGGATCAATTTCTCCTATTTATTTGTAATATCTTGTACGTTTGAATATCAAGAAAGTATTATTATTGTGCAAATCTGTCTATACCATTTCATTTGGTATCGTGAGCGATAGGTCTCAAGTTCAAAACTCACTCGGGTAACACCGAGGGGGAGATTGTTGGCATGTGTGTCCACCACTCCCCATGAGTTTCATGACATGGACTAACTACCTCTCGTAGATCCTAACTTTGGTGATTGTAGTGGAGACTAACACATGTGGGTTTTGGCCTAATAGAAATCGCGTGGTCCAACAAATGGTATCGAGGTCAAACAGCTGACCTCTCATATAATCACCACCAATGATGTGGCTGCGCAAAAGCTATGGTGGCATATGTATGGTGTGAATATATGATTTTCAAGTGTGGTTTCCATTTTCTTAGTGTGCTTGATTTGCGGTATTGTTCTATTTTGTGTGGTATTTGATGGATGTTGGAAAGAGAGTTGTGTTGGAGTGCAGATGACTGTCAGTGATCCTCTGACTGACTTGGTCCTCTGACTACCGTACTTCTTTGGAAGATGGTCAACTAGAAGAATACATTCACTAGCATTAGTGATCATGTGCAGTTAAGAAGACCTAACTAGCAAGATCCATTCAGGAGTATGTTCTTCGATGAATTTTGCTTCTCAATATCTATATTAGTGGAATTTCACATTGTGGGGGGGAATACATACCAATGTTCCATTCCCATTCTACACCCAAAATGACTTAGTCAAGGAAAGCTTCCAATGGTAGTGGCAGTTTTCTATGTTGTTCGAGATCGAGTGGCAGCGATCAATGACAGAGACTATGATTAAGAACATTACGATTCTTATAGGAAGTAATGTGAAATTTTTCAATATATCTTCTATTGTGTGGTTTTGTAATATGCCGCCTTGTGTTTCCTACATAATTCCCTCGATGTAAAAGCATAGTGGACATGATGAAAGCACAAAAGAAAAGTAGCATCATGATATCGAGGTTGTTGGTTGTCCCGTAAAACCATCTATGTTGAGGTTGTTGGTTGTCCTATAAAACCATCCCTGTTGAGGTTGTTGGCTGTCATGTAAAACCATCCATGTTGAGGTTATTGGTTATCCTATAAAACCATCCATGTTGAGGTTGTTGGCTGTCCTAAAAAACCATCCAAATCATGAGCACACACGGAGGGCACGTTGCATAACGAAGTGCAATTGGTTTTCTCCCATGTTTGCACTAAGGGGGGGAATGTTAGGAATACTTGTTTAGTGCTCACATTATTTAGATGTGTTTATTATAATTACATATTTGTGAATATAATAATGTGGAGTAAATGAGTTGTAATAACAACTCATATAGTTATTTGAATGTGATTTGGTTGTTAAACCAAATTCACGTAAATAAGAAATGTGAGGAGTGTTGTTAGAAAACCTCCTAGAAAATAGGATCAATTTCTCCTATTTATTTGTAATATCTTGTATGTTTGAATATCAAGAAAGTATTATTATTGTTCAAATATGTCCATACCATTTCATTTGGTATCGTGAGCGATAGGTCTCAAGTTCAAAACTCACTCGGGTAATGCTTGGGGGAGATTGTTGGCATGTGTTTCCACCGATCCCCATGAGTTTTGTGACATGGACTAACTGCCTCTCATAAATCCTAACTTTGCTGATTGTAGTGGAGACTAACACCTATGGGTTTTGGTCTAACAAAAATCATGGCCCAACAAATGGTATCAAAGGTCGAATAATGACCTCTCGTCAGTCACCAATGATGGGGCTACGCAAAAGCTATGGTGGCATATGTATGGTGTGAGTATATGATTTTCAGTGTGGTTTCCATTTTCTCAGTGTGCTTCAGTTTGCAGTGTTCCTATTTTGTGTGGTATTTGATGGATGTTGGAAAGAGAGTTGTGTTGGAGCGCAGATGACTGTCAGTGATCCTCTGACTGACTTGGTCCTCTGACTACCGTACTTCTTTGGAAGATGGTCAGCTAGAAGAATACGTTCACTAGCATTAGTGACCATGTGCAGCAAGACCTAACTAGCAAGATCCATTCAGGAGTATGTTCTTCGATGCATTTTGCTTCTCAGTATCTATATGAGTGGAATTTCACATTGTGGGGGGGAATACATACCAATGTTCCATTCCCATTCTGCACCCAAAATGACTTAGTCAAGGAAAGCTTCCAGATTAGCGGCGCTTTTCTATGTTGTTCGAAGATCGAGTGGCAAGTGATCATCAATGATAGAGACTACGATTAAGAACATTACGATTCTTATAGGAAGTAATGTGAAATTTTTTCAATATATCTTCTATTGTGTGGTTTTGTAATATGCCAGTTGTGTTTCCTACATAATTCCCTGATGTAAAAGCATAGTGGACAGATGAAAGCACAAAAGAAAAGTAGCATCATGATATTGAGGTTGTTGGTTGTCCTGTAAAACCATCCCTGTTGAGGTTGTTGGTTGTCCTGTAAAACCATCCATGTTGAGGTTGTTGGTTGTCCTGTAAAACCATCCATGTTGAGGTTATTGGTTGTCCTATAAAACCATCCATGTTGAGGTTGTTGGCTGTCCTAAAAACCATCCAAATCATGAGCACACACGGGGGCACGCTGCAGAAGGAAGTGCAATTGTTTTCTCCCATGTTCACACTAAGGGGGGAATGTTAGGAATACTTGTTTAGTGCTCACATTATTTAGATGTGTTTATTATATTTACATATTGGTGAATATAATAATGTGGAGTAAATGAGTTGTAATAACAACTCATATAGTTATTTGAATGTGATTTGGTTGTTAAACCAAATTCACGTAAATAAGAAATGTGAGGAGTGTTGTTAGAACAACCTCCTAGAAAATAGGATCAATTTCTCCTATTTATTTGTAATATCTTGTACGTTTGAATATCAAGAAAGTATTATTATTGTGCAAATATTTCTATACCATTTCAATATCAACATGATCCACATCACAACCCATGATACAAGAGACAAAGACAAGGAAAAGGAAAGTGACTCGTAAACCAATCTTATACCCAACATACCATTTACACCCACACCTAAAATTACTATCTCGCGGCCCCACATACCCTATTTCTAATGGGGTCACACATCGCACAATTCTCAAATAACTACACCAATCCCCCCTCAAAATGTCCTTATATGACCTCATCCAAACCTTAGAATCCCATAGTCAAGATCTCATGGAGGACCTAATCTATTGAGGTTTTACGTAATGACCCTACACCCGTAGCCTCCATTATCACACCCCATCATGTAGCCTCTCTCACCAAATTTCCACCTTTATCCACACCTCACCTTACACACCAAATAGCCTCCCTTAGCTTCTTAGAGAGGAAGAGATCACCACCGCACCAAACTAATGACCTAGACCAAACTCTCTTCCTCTCTCGTCCACATTAGTGATATACATGTATGACGTGAAATGATCAATGGGGGTGCTAGCATTAACATCATTTCATCTCATGCATTCACTCAAATGCACATACCTAACAATTACATGTATAAACATCATGTCATATTGCATTCATTCAATGATCTTATCACCTCTACACTAGGCACCATCATCCTCCATGTTCGAATGGGCCCCCACATAGTTCTAGAGTTATTTTATGTCTTGGAGGGGGAATTTCAATATAACCTATTGCTTAGCAGACCTTGGATTCATGTCATGGGTTGTGTTCCTTCCACTTTACATTGTTGTGTAAAGTTTGAACATGAAGGACACACCTATACCATTCCAGCTAACCCATCACCTTTTAAAACATGTAACATGCTTTACTAACCCAATGACATGCTTATACCCATTAAGGCATCTACCTCCATAACCACTCCCACTTCACCTATACCTTTGCTTACCAAGACAACTTGCTACCTCAACTACACATAATTCCTCCATTCCTACCACCGCCATAACCTCCACAAACAACCCATCACCTCCCAATCCATTAACTCCACCCCACATCAACCTCTCAAACATCATCTATTCTAACTACCCATATACCGACCACCGATCCTTTTCAAGGAATTTTTCAATGCCTCACTCTGGGGGAGTATCGCCTATATAGTGTCAACACATTCCTTACTCCACAAGAGTATGGAAGTCTTCACCAACATCCTCGCTATGATCACCACATAGGAGAACGCCTCCTTTATGGTCCTCCTCACCTTCGTACTAGTCCCACCTATGGGGACTTGATACTACCACTTACACACCCGAACCACCATCACAAACCTGCCCATTTTCCACTAACTTCTAGTCTCTCACCAATCATCGTTTTTCCCACACTTTCTTGCACTAATGTGCATGGAAGGGTTTTGGTTGTGTCTTTTACAAGCAAGGCCACCATACTATTATTCCATGTACTACCCAAAACATAACGACTATAGTGGTATTGGATTTGTTGAACCACCTACCAAGTAGGCCCATATTGAACTCATCAAGGACATCAACCCTCCTCCACCCTCTTCGCCCGCTCCACCTTCATCACCGCCTTCACTGACAGAGTCGATGGATCCAGAATCCATCCCTCCTAGATTTTTTTTTCATAAACACCATTTCCTTGGGACCTCTAACTTATCAACGCGAGGGTGAGGCTCATTCCTCTCATCCCTTCTAATATCCTGAAATGATCGATGATGATACACCTTCAATTAATGTCGTTCAATGTCAAGATGATGAATCTATACTCACCTACCTTGGTGTAGAAGAGTCATATATTCATCAGTCATTACCCTTTGAGACTCAAACCATGTTGAATGAATCGACTATTGAGATCAACATTCATACTCAGGATGACATGCACATCCTAAAGATCGGTCAATCTTTAGATGTTCTTTGACAGAAGCTATCACTTCTTTTCTCAAATATCATAACCATGCTTTCGCTTGGTCTTACGTGACATGCCTAGTGTTGACCCCACCATAGTGGTCCACAATATGGTAACCATTCCTGACACCAAACCCGTCAAACAAAAACTAAGGAAAATTCACCCTCACATTTCCCTTCTCATCAAAGAAGAACTTCAGCGCCTTCTTTTTGTTTCCTTCATATTACCCATCAATTATCCTCATTAGATTTCTAATATTGTCCCCTGTCACCGAGGCGATAGGGGACTCTGCATTTACACATATTTCCATGACCTCAACCTAGCCTGCCCAAAAGATGACTTCCCTCTACCTGATATTAACCAACTGGTTGACCTTACCACTGGTCATGAGATGCTATCACTCATGGATGGCTTCTCAAGTTATAACCAAATCTTGTTTTCCCTAGAGGATCAGCACAAAACCATGTTCATCACCCCTTGGGGGACCTTCTTCTATCCAGTCATGCCATTTGGCCTTAAAAATGTTAGTGCCACATATCAGTGGGCTATGACTTATATCTTCCATGACATCATGCATCGTATATTGGAAGATTACATGGATGATCTCTTGGCCAAATCTAAACACCACTCTGAGCACCTCGCCATCCTAAAAACCATCTTTGACCACCTCATTAAATATTACATTCACCTTCAACCTAACAAGTGCATCTTCTTGGTCTTGTCAGAAAGTTCTTAGGATTTATCATTTCCCTTCATGGTATAGAAGTTGACCCTGATAAAGTCAAGGCCATTCTAGAAATGCCTCTACCCACTAACCTTAGACAACTCTATAGCTTGTAAGGTAAGTTTCATCTATTTGTCATTTCATTTCACAATCATCTTATCGATGTCAACCATTTCATCATATTCTTAAGAAGGATGTCTCCTTTAAATGGGATGATGACTACCACAAATATTTTGAAGCCTTAAAACAATACCTTCTCCAACCACCTGTCCTCATTCCACCTAAAGACAATCAACCCTTCTACATAAACATCTCTACTACCAATCACTCCTTGGGGCCATGCTCGCTCATCATGATGAAAAACATAGGGATCATGTAGTTTATTACATAAGTCATACTCTTTTGGACTATGAAACCCGATACACCCATCTTGAAAAACTTTTCTTAGTCTTAGTTTTCATTGCCACAAAACTCTGCCATTACCTACTCAACCACAAAACCTATGTTGTGACCAACACCGACCCTTTACACTTCATGTATGCCAAACCTTATCAAAATCAACATGCCGCACGCTGGATTATGCTTTTAGCCACCTCGACCTTGAATTTATTCATCAAAAGTCCATCAAGGGCCAAGATATCACCAACCAATTGGCTAACACACCTATTTACGAGGATCAACCCTCTAATTTTGACTTTCCAGATGAGTCAATTTCTACCCTTTCCCTGGATGAACCCACTTACCAAATGACACTCTTCTTTGATGGTTCCAAGTGTTAGCATGGGGGTGGTGCTGGTTTTATCCTCATTTCCCTTGATGGTGAATCCATGCCTTTGTCTTTCAAACTTAATTTTTATTGTACAAACAATAGTTCCGAATACGAAGTGCTCGTATTAGGTCTCCAAGCCACCTATGCCCTAGATGTTAAATCAATCAACATCTTTGGTGATTCTCAATTGGTTATAAACCAAGTCAATGGTATATACCAATGTTGTAATGAGATACTTCAAAAGTATAAACATCATGTAGACATACTTTTGACCACCTTTGACCATTACGCCCTTCAAACCATCCCCTGTTCAACCAACAAATTTACAGAATACCATGACCTACTTGGCTTCTCAAATACCCACTTTTCCTGCCGATTCTAAAATATTTGTCACCATACAATGACTCCAATCACCCTCATATTTACCTCATGACATTTACTCCATTAGAACCATCACCCTGGACCCGAGTGACCTTTGGTATAAACAATACTCTATCTTTCTCTCTCCATCTTACCCCCTGATCTCACTCGTACTTTGAAATGTGCCTTCCTTAAAAATGTCTCTCATTATGTCATCATGGGAGGCCTCCTCTATAAGCACAAATTTGATGGTATTCTCTTACGATGCCTCACAAGTTCTAAAATTCCTTATACCATTAAGGAAGTTCATGATGGCATATGTGGAGGTCACTTCAACGGCCTTGTTGTTGCTAAGCGTATTCTTCACCTAGGCTATTATTGGTGACCCTTAGCCATGATTGTTGCGACTACGTCAAACATTGTGTAAAATTCCAACAACATGCCAACCTTCATCATACACCTATTCATGCCTTACAGGTCACCCATGACCTTTGGCCCTTCTCTCAATGGGGTTTAGATCTTGTCGAGAAATCAATCCTCATTCTTCCCAACACCATCAATGGATCATCACAACTACCAAATACTAGAAAAAATGGGTTGAAGCCATACCACTTATCTCCACAAATGCGAGAAAATATGTGAGTTCATCAATCATCACATCATTTGCCACTTTGGTGTTCCTCATTGCCTCATCACTGATAATGGAAAACAATTCAAAATATAAAACCTTGCAAAAACATTGTGATGCCTTCAAAGATTCAACTAAGTTTCTCATCACCTTATTACCCATATACCAATGGTTAATTTGAATCCACTAACAAAACCTTGAAAAAATTTCTCATGAAAGTAGTTAACGATACTGGGAAGGATTGGCATACACACATTCCTTTTTCCTTGTGGGCATACTGCACTAGTATCCATACTTCCACTATTGCCACGCCCTTTTCTCTGGTCTATGGTACAGAGGCTATTCTACCTCTCAAAGTCTAGATTCCCTCACTCCGCATTTCTCTCCATGACATGCTCAATGATGATGAATTTCATCAAGACCATTTAGCACAACTTGAGTTATTAGACAAATTTCATCTTAACGCTCTTGACCACCTTCAAGTTTACCAAAAATGTATCAAATGTGCCTATGACAAACATGTCCATGAATGAACCTTCCAAGTCGGTGACCTTGTCCTAAAATAAAATCAACATGTAACCAAAGTAGAAAAAAGTAAATGGGGTAAATTTTCTCCTAATTGGCTTGGACCATACATTGTGACCCATACTTATGGATTAGGTGCTTATCGTTTATCTTCACTCGATGGTAAACCTAAACCTGAGCCCCTTAATTCCTTACATCTTCGACCATTCTATTGTTGACTTTTAGTCCTACCTCACCTTTTGCCTCTTTTCATGCTCGTCCCTTGAGCGCTATCCACTTCTTACACCTCACCAATGATTAAACAAGAATCATGTGTGTATCTATCACTTTTTTATCTTCTCTTAAATATGTGTACCATAGTGCTACACATAGCATGATTCTCATGGATACTTTTTGTCTACCTTTAGATGAGATCCCATGGTCATTTCCCCTTGCTTTCTGAACAAGAATCTTGTTCTTCACCTTGGTCTTGTCCATGACTTCAAAATCCCTCATATGGGATCCAACTCCTTGAGTCAAAATTCTAATAAAAAGATGAATCCCTCAAAAGGACATCTTTCTCTTAGAAATCGCTATTATAAATAGACTTCTCACTTGAAGGACAACTATGTAAACTCTTTCCAAAAAAATAAGATAATTAAATATGAAGCTTCCCACATCTATCTCAAATATCTCAAATATCAAACATAAAAACCTTTTATTCATGGAATTTCCTATTATGACCTTGATCTCTTACCCAAAGATCATGCTACCTCATACCATATCAAAATTAACCACCTTGCACCCCTCTCACCATTCACATTTTCATTTCCTACCGCCTCAAGGGACCTCTTGGAACCATGACATTTAGTGATCATGTGGCTACTTTTCACCCTTATAACACTCAATCATGCAATGTCTTTAGGGTCTTATGTTCATTAGCACCTCCAAGGTATGACCTACTCGGTATGATTCTAACCAATCAAACAGCTTTTCTTCCCCCTCTTATCTTTCAACCTTCTTTATTACGTATTGATTACCTTATACAGAATTGGTCCTCGATGCTTACCTTTGGGGTAATATTATTCTTTTACCACTCTAAAATCACCTATACCAAGTTTCCCACAACTCACCCACACATAACAGACCTAAACCCAAATCATTCCTATAACATACCCACCCATACTCTTCCCTCCTCACATTCTTCCCTAGCTTATGGGAGAGCTACATCGGCCTGAGGTCCCTTTTCACCGGACTATGTAGGTAACACTCCGAGGGCATGGGGCCCTTGGAGGTTAGCTTGGCCACTTTCTACCCTAACCAATTCATCTTTCATCTTCCTAAATTACATTCTACCCCACTTAGTTTCCTTTTTATGTCAAAAATTGGAAATTAAACCAACCAAACAACAAGTTTCTTAACATTTTTATCATCATCACAACATACATTTATTATGACTACCATTTCTCTACCATCATCATGCATGTATTATAAAGCATCTTAAACATGACCCATCCCATCATTCATTGCACAAATTAATGAATCACAACTTCAACCAATTTCAACTCAACCATGCCTACGACCTGACTCGATCCGCCTAAGACCTAGCTCAACCATGCCTAAACCAACCTCGACTCGATCCATGCCTAAACTAACCTAACTCAATCCATGCCTAACCAACTTGACTTGATCCATGCCTAACCAACCTGACTCCATCATGCCTCACTCACCTAGTTTCCGTCCATATCACGACAAAGAAAAATTAAAATTCCCATAAAACATCAACATATCATCGAATCTCATCCATCTCATTATATAAACAAATATGTGTGTGTCTATACAATATATATGGATAATCCAATCATGTACATCTCTCAAAATCACCGGCACATAGGTCGATACTCAATACAAAATATCATCAGCACGTAGGCCGGTATATGCTTAATAATAAAAAATTCTCATACATCCTCACTCTCTTCAAAGATGCAGGTTAGTATGTGATCAAAAATATAACAATCTCTTGACATGCGAGGCTAGTATGTGATAAAAAATATAACAATCTCTCAGACATACGCAAACCGATATATATCAAAAGTTAAAATTATGTCAAAATCAGAGCCATATATCGGCATCATCTCGCGCACATACTCCATATCTATATTACATGTACCCTCTACCTACTCGGTCCCTATCTCGATGACTCGTTAACATCTCCCCACCCATCATAGGTGGTGGTTGGGTCCCTACTAGTGCATCAACTAGAACTAGCCTCCGAACTGGTGGCCTCACCCCATGTCTTGGGGCTCAATGGCCCCGTATGCCACCGTCGGCCTAGTCCCGATAGTACTTGGACTCCTCACTCCCCTCCTGCAACCTGGATATGGGCATTATCTGCAATGGCCCCATCGGCCTCTCGACCCTTTTCTTGTCTTGTAGGACCTTTTCCCACCCCCTTCCTATAAACTGGGACCCTATCCTAGTGCTTGTGGTGATGCCATCGGCCCCTACCCCTGCGTTCTTGTATCTCGGGCTATAAAGCCTCAATCCATGTCTATGTTGTGGCCACTCTAGCCTGTAACCATGTCACTTGTGCCTGTAGGGAAACCACCTAACCATCATCCCCATCTCCATCTCCATCCCCACCCTGGGCCATCTTGGGCCTAAGACTAGCCACCTGTACATGTAACTCAGCCACCTCCGCCTTTGAGCTAGCAATTTGTCCCTACACCATACCCAACTGGGTAATCAAGGTCACCACTTTCCCCTGTAGGGCATCCCTCTGCACCGTGATGGTGGTTAAATCTAGCTACCCCGGCCTGGTGGTACTACTCATAAATGAGCCACCCACCACTATCTATATCTATCTGTAACCCTAGCATCATCAATCCACCAATCTACCACCTACTCCTCCTTCCTTGTGGGCACTGTCGGCTATGGTAGAGGTAATGGCCTCTCCACATCATCTCTCCTGTACTACGGGAAGGGTGGAGGTATGTCCTATGTAGTCCAAACTGCCATCTAACCCTATCCACTAGGATCATCTCATGCTCCCCAGCATGGCGCCCCTCTATCCATCTCAACAACTGAAGACCATCTAACTCATCATGCATCTGCTGAATGAGGGATAACCCACATATAGTCTCCATATGATGTCCACTCTAGACAACCCTCCAATAAACACCTATAATAGGCTACATCATGTGTGGCCCTATCTGATTACCACTCTCCAATCACAGGTACCCATCACTTATACCCCACCCACACCAATCTCAATGAAAATGCATCTGCTTGAGGCATACCTACTAGCTACACACAAACTATGTGCTCATAGGCCCAACAGTGTAGTAAAAATGTGCAACATAGGCTAAACCTGCGCAGACACCCATACACCCACAACTCTCTGTATAGTTGCACCAAGAATGTTGGCACCTAGGAAAAGTGGGTCTGATCTATCACCATATCATGTAATACCCCATCAACGAGTGGGGAAATATCCCTCCCTCTGCATCCGGCAAAGTGCAAAACAACACACTACCTCCATCAATAAAACAATGAGCCTTGTCTCCTCTAGATGGGTTATGTACATCCCTCCATAACTCAGATTGGCACTATAGAATGTCATGTCTTCTAGTACCTCTCTAAAAACTATCAGTATCAACTCCTCTAAGGCCTTATAGGAGATCGAATAAACCTACATCCCCAGTATCGATAGCCGTAGGATCCTAAACACGTCCTCCAAGGTGCCTGTCATCTCACCCATTGGTAGGTGGAACATGTTGGTTGTTGAATCCCATCTATCGATGAGAGTGACCACCATACTTGGCTACTGCACCATATGACAATAGCATCACAACCCCCCTCAAGGCCCACCTCCTCCACGTGTTGTCACTCCTCAGCGGTCGCCACACCTTGCACTCTTAAGAGTAGAGGTGGTACCATGTCTCTCATTCAGCTGATCTCTCCCCTATATCCAATACAAACAACAAATTAATCCACATTCATCATACCCATACTCACCCACTATCATTTCCCCAAACCCATTTTTCCCCCACCTACTCTAGGTTTTTCAACAACGCACCCTATTCTACCCTTCCCTATCTCACCCACTCGACCTAGGGCCCCTTTTGGCCCCCTTTTCTCTAAAACCTGACTACGGTGTTGGTTATCTCTAATCGACCCCAAGAACCCCTAAACCGGCATCGTTCACCGATTTTGTGATCGATACCAATTTGACCCTACCAACGCCACTAACCCCAACCGACGTTGGTCACTTCGCCGCGATGAATACCATGATGCCAAAACCCTCCATTCTCTAAAAAATTCCACCTTTCCCTCTCTTCTACCCACCCATCCTCACCTAAAACTCCCCTCAGCTCCCTCCACCCCTCCTTCACCCACCCACCTCTCTCCCTATTCCTATTCTACCCAATTTACCCTACCACATTTCCAATTTCATTTTTTCCCCCCACCCAAACAAAAAACCCAATTTGTCAAACCTCAACTTATTCCCTCATCTATCTAAAAACACAACATGGGTTTGATCCTTACCTCATCATGTTACCATTTTTGTGGTGGCACATTTGGCTCTTTACACCGATGGCCTCGTCTCGATCCCTCTCCGGCCTCCGCCATCACCAATCGCTAACCATGCCTCCAACCAATCAAATCACACAATCTGATCCCATGGACCCACCTCTCAACTACCAATCACCCACCATTCAGCTCACCAACTCAACTCTCCATTTTGTCTGGAAACTTTTCCCTTTCTCTCTCTCTCTTGTGTCATTTTCCCAATTCACAAGAAGACAAATGATTTGCAAAACACGTGATTTTTTTTTTTTATAATATCCCCACCTAATCCAGACAATGGTTTTACCTCCACCAACATCGGTCCAGTGCCCTAGCTTACCATGGTCGGTCGAGCTTGACCAACATCGGTTCCCTTAAACCGTCATTAGTTTCCCTACTTAGTCTTTTTCCTACCCCCTACCCCCAATTTTTGACCTAAATCCTTTTTTATCCTACACTTACCTCACTTGGCCACACCACTTGACCTTCTTGATGTTACCCTTTACCCCCTCACCTCGTCCTCATTTGGGGACTCGTTATTTTACCCATACCTCGGCCCTACCCGTGCCGTGACCTAGATTCTTGGACTTAGAACATCACTAGTGACCTTTGCCCCCATGTTTTCGTTATACCTTATGACATTATTACCTGTGTTGATTGACCTAATGACCTTACCTTGCCTCTCGCCATGACCATTTATCTTGACCCTACCTTTGGTGTACTGGAGCATACCTAAATGTTCCTACACCTAACATGTGTCATGTTTCCTGACCATATCCTATACCTTAGATACGAGAATCACCTCAACCTTATTTGGATAAACCTATCACCCTTAGACAATGTAGAGTTTTCCTCGCTTCTTCAACCTTGGTACTCGTGTTGTAGTTTATACGTGTGCGCATGCATTTGAATATTACTACGTTAGACCTTGACCCATTACCTAGATTACCCGAGTAGACCTTTTTCCTTTTTCTCCTGTTACCCACCCTCCTCTTCATCACATTCACCTTTTAATCAAACCACTCACCACTTCGCATTTTGCCTCATCAGTTCCTGGTTTGAGGGGGATCACCTCCACCCACACATGGGGCAACCACATCTTATTTTTGTCGTTTTGCTTACAAATACAATCCACGCAACAAAAATAGGAAAAATGTAGACACTAAAATTAGGTCACACTCCCCTTTGTCCCTCGTCAAATAAATACCTTGAACACATCCACCTAGTCATGGCCTCCTTCACCCTACTATAATATTAATTTTATTAATTTTATTAAATTAATTCATTCTCCTCACAATATTTATTATTTAAATATCTTAATTGGCATAATGTCTTTGACATATCCACCTCACCTAGATACCTCATCAAGCCACCTCATCCTAAGACCTATTCTTTGTAAGTTGTCATAACTAACTAAGACCTACCCAAACTCTAAAAATCAATGCCTACATTCCCTCTCTAACCATATTCCCACATGTTAGAAGGAAGCTTCTATTCTAATCCACTGAGTAAATGAATGAGATCCCAAAAATAAAGGGGATCTACCTTGTTTAGTAAACCTAGGAAATCCCACCCTAACCAATGTCGGTTACCCTAAACCACCATCGGTTAAGCTAGAACCACCATCGGTTACAATTGAATTCCCAAAACAACCTTATTTCAGGTTGGCACATTTCAAAAGAGGTGGACATTTTCAAAAACAAGTGACAAAACTAGAGCTACATGCAAGTAGAACCAAAGGTGTGTACTAAGCATCATAACACCCATAGCCAAGACTCAAGCAATCACACACCACCTACCTTCACGGAGCATCCGGGAAGTGCCAGGCCTACACTAAGTTCATTCAATCACCCACCATTACCAACCAGGCATTAAGCTCATAAAAATAGTAAGTTTGTTAACCTGCATTGTTTCCTTGTCATTTAAGCAGATCCTTTTACATTTGTTATTAGTTTCTACTTTCATTTCCATTCCCCACCATTTTATCTCCATGAAAACTTAACTACCTCTTTACCCACACCATTGAACTATCCATACCGGATTTTCATCATCCCCGCATATCCAGATCCATACAAATCTCATCATTGCCCTTCCACCTTCATCTAATCCTAGATCTATCACCCAACCAAGTTTTATTAAGTTTCTTATACCCCGACCATACCAACGCCGGTCACCCATAACCATCACCGGTTAACCTAAACTAACATCGGTCTATGTCTTTTACTGAAACCCAGTGTCGAGCCTAAACTACCACTAAATACCCTAAACTAGCTAAAACTAGATCTTGACCAATAACAAGTATCTGACGACAAAGTGACCCCGACCTTCAGATTCAATCATAGTCTAGCCCATTGTGAATGAATTTGCTTATTGTAGACGAATGACATACCTAATTCATTTTAACTACAGTAGGATTTATTTTATTACTAGCATTAAGTTGTTTTAAACAGTGGATTGATAACCGTCTAGGAAGTATCACACTTCTTGAATCTATCACACACTAGGCATTCCCTTTGCACATACTTGTTTAACTTTTATTTGGTGGTCTTGTGTTCCATTTCAGTAGTTCCTCTAAGCAAAAAGGAAGCTCTCATGATCAATTATGGATTCAACAGTCATATGCGCGCAACAACCTATCAACCAAAGATTTCAATAGGTATTCCTCCTAGGCCATTACCCTTATTTGTTTCATCATTCTCCAAGAAATGATCTAAGAATCAGTGAAATAGTTGGAAGAAAGGATTGGGATGATAAAATATCTGCAGTACTTTTGGCATATCGAACAACATATAAAAGGTTGAATAAAGCCACACCATTTTAGTTAGTGTTTGGCACACAAGCAGTTCTTCCTATGGAATTTATGTTACCATCTTTGCGTATTGCACACGATAGAGATCTAGCTGATGAGAAAGCATTAGAAGAATGGATTGAAAAGTTAATTAAGTTGGATGAGTGACAATAAATAGCATGTTGGAGTAAAAAACAAGAAAAGGCCAGGCAGAAAGCATGGCATTACAGGCACATCAATGATAAAAAGTTCATAATTGGATAGATGGTGCTCCTTTTTTATTCTAATTTTTTATGCTATCTAGGAAAACTCAAATTATATAGGTTGGGGTCGTATTTTATCACTCACATACTTGAAACATGTGTTTTCCAATTAAAGGGCTTGATGGCACATGGTTACCCAGTTACTTCAATGGGAGTAGACTGAAGCCCTACTATAAATAAGTCTTCTTAGTGTTTGTAATAAGGCATTGTTTTCATTTAGATTAGGTTTCCAATTCTAAAATTCCTTAATGTATTTCCTTCTTTGTTTCTATGCTTTGCCAATTTAGTTGGTTTTTTTTATAATAAGTGCATTTACACACTAGAATACAATTACTATTTGATAATTTTTATGCGCAGAGGACTGCACATACCCTTAGTGTGAGGTTTTTATTGATATCCAAGTACAAGACTCGATGAAAATAATTACACATGAAGGAACTAACATTACGGTGTTATTCAAGTTGGAGAATTAGAAAAAATATTGCTTCTGGAAATGAGGACCATAGGTTGAGGTAAATGAAGAAACAAGTATAACACGAGGTAATTAGAGGCCATGGGAACTACCAAAGGAAGGCACAAAGGCAAGGTACTCAGTGCATGGAGGTCAATCAAGAGAATTCTACAGCTAGAAGGTAGGAAGACAAGCTATAAGGTTATAGCTTGGGTGCGAAAGATGTACCACGTGGAAAGAATGAAAATGGTTGTTTAATGAGATGAATGTTGGTAGGTGGAGGAGTAATAAATGCACTAGATTTTTGAAAATATAAATAAGGATGGGATGCAAGTTCATTTTTACCATTGTAATTGAGATAATTTGAAAAGAGATAAGTGCAAACAAGCTAAAAACCATGTTGAGGTGCAAAGAGTGTGAAAACTAGATGTGGAGAGAAGTTTTCTAAGAAAGATAATCTTACGTTCCCATAGGTGAATGGTTTTAGCGAAGTAGATGCGTTACAAATGAGCTAGGGCACATAATTTCCACTAGGGCACATAGATTTGAACTACGGTTTTAACTTGCTTGATTACGAGGGTAGAAAAGATAGAATTTTCAGATGGCACCGAAGAAAGAACTCACGGAGGAGTAAAATGGAAGAATAAGATTGAAGTGGAAGAAGAAATTACTTCTAAGAGTAATTTCTCGAAATTTAGAAGGATCTCAATGCATTGTTGAGCACAAAAAAACTAGCACACAACAGAAGATATGCCAGTGTACGATGACGCTGGTGAGAAGTTACTAAAACAAATTGGAGTATATCAGTTGTACAAGCTTCCATACTTTGGAAATTATGAACCATTGTATTGATGGTTGATGAGAAGAGTTCATGAGGACTTCTTCTACTTCCTTAGATGGAGGGTTATAATTACATTCATTCATCTCAACAGTAACAAGGTTGAAAGGCACAGGGGTAGATCTAAATGGTGATTTAACTAATAAGGCTGAAATCCTAGAGACAATGAAGGAGCTGGGGTATACCAAGGGTTCGCATGGCATGGACATTGAAAAATTGAAGAAGTACCCAGTAGTGCAGGTAGCTTCACATCTTGTAACAAATTTGAATGACCAAGAAAGGTGGTCACAGTAAACACAATGTGGCTACACATTGCGAAGAAGATGTCATAGGGAGTGATTTACAACATCTCCAGTTACATCATGGAAACTATCATTGAAGAAGTGTGCACAAGAGATAAAATCAGTTTTGGGGTTGTTCTATTGTCTTTGGTGTTTATGGAAATTGGGGTGCCCAATGGGCCAAAGGAGAAAATTTGGGAATACCCTATGGAGAACAAGTCACTTACGAAATTTGGAAAGTACTTGTGTGCGAGGGATCAATGAGTGGACCATTCAAGCAGAGGGCGAGAAATGGTATGATAGGCTCCACACAAAGCATTTGAAGAAGAATGGCGCATACCAAAGGAGTTACCTTCAGTAGTAGGGAAGGTAGTGTAGTTTGTAGTATACCAGCACTTTTGCATCATGCGGTTTGCCATGAAAGATGGGGCTTGGAGCCCATGGTGAAAATTACCATATGCCTTCACAACACAATATTTTTAGGCATCAATTCACTAGTTTTTGGTTGCACACCACCAAATATTCAATTCAAACAAGGTAGATTATGACTACCATACACTAAGAAAGACATATGTATATCCAAGATGGAAATAAATATGTATATCCAGATGGACCTACATTAAGAGGCTGATCTTGGATATTTTAAGCATGAAGCCTGTAAGCTTGGTCATTGGAGATGTTGGAGTAGTGCTTGTGTACCTACAACTCAAGCCCAAACTGGAGAACAAAAATATGTGGAGAATGAGTTCACACTCCTAGGGCTGCCAAAAGGTAAGCATACAATGGAAAATGTTCTAGCACCTAAGCCCACAGAGACAATAGAAGTAGATGATGAAGAAGAGAAGCATGAAGATAGTGGTGGTTTAGAGCATAGAGGTAGGAGGAAGTCTATAGAAAAGGTAGAAATAGAGTGTGTAAATATGCCACCTCAAGGGCAGGAAGGAGAATATGAGGATTTGGATGCAGTACAAGGAGAGTGCCACTTCAAAAGGGTATTTAGGAGAATAAGGACCCAAGGTGCTACTCCACAATCAGTGCACATATCACCTTGACTCTCTCCATAGAAGGAGACAAATGAGAAGAGAAGAAGGAAGTTGAATTTAAATGAGGAGGTGGAAGAGTATGAGGAGAGTGCACATGAATCTCCTACACCTCCAGAGAATGTGGAAGAACCAAAGGATGAAGAAATGAAAGATGGATAGTAAAGAGAGAAGGAGGTAGATGATATAATGACTGAGACTGCTTTCAGGGTATGGTAGAACAAGCTCCAAATATTGAAGCCCAAGTTCCTAAGGGGCTAAGATCAAAGAGAACAAGTGGATAATATGTTGCATCAGTCATGGGCTATGCTGAGGACACATGTAAAATTGTCCACGCCCATTTTCAAAGCATAGTGACACCAAAGGAGTTGTATGGGTGGGAGCTAATGGATGAAGATATGGCAACCATGCACATAAGGAAGCAACTTTCATGGTCTATGCACACACACATGGATGAACCATAATTTGATGTATGTGAAGAGTCATGTGTATTAAGGAGGTTGAAGAAGACACCTCAGGCCAGACACATAACAATAAAGCCTACTATTATGTTAGATGAACAAGTGAGCAATGCTTTGGTGAAATTCTCAACAGAGGTGGCATGATGAAATGTGGATAAGGCTGCAACAATTAGGGCACTGAGGGAAGGGATCAAGGCCAAGGATATAGAAATAACACACCTAAAGCAAGATAAATACTTGGCACAAAAGAAGAACACTATTTTCATCAACATGATAGAGGAATTTGGGGATAATATCATGAAATAAAATACACACTTATAACCTAAGGTACCCAAAACATTTCATTCAAAAATGCATTATGTACAAACTTTGGTGGACTTGGTCTTTGAAGATGAACCTCTATGCATGCCAGAACCAAAGAATCCTAAATAAGAAGTAGAGCGAGAGAAGTATTCAGTGATGAGAAATATTGCATCATATGAGGGGTTGCTTTAGAGTTTATAGGAGGAAATGAACAAATAAGATCAAGCACTAAACATTTATACATCCCTAGAAGTTGTTATAAGAAATTTGGTGGACCATTATAGAGGACAATTAATTCCTAAAATCCATGAGAGATGATACCTTGGGCCATGTAGAATGATTAGAACTTGTCAAGCATAAGTGTGAAGCCATTAGAGAAGCATAAGAGCCACACAAGGAAAGAATAGGAAAGCTTGGGAAACTTGTTGCACAAAATATGGACCTATTAGAAGTAAGAATGACTGCCATGTCCAACATTGTGTTGGTATTTCAGAATGAGAAAGGAGAGATTGCAAGAGATGAGCTAGAGTCAATTGCATTAGATATCCCAGAAAAGGCAGAGGTTGTGCTTAATGATTGGCATACTTTAGAGGTAAAAATAAAAGAATAATATCCAGAATTGATTCTTCACATTGAAGAAGATGATGTTGTAGGGTAAAGTCTTTCTATCTCTCTCTCTATTCACATTCTTTGATTCATTTTTGAGACAACCATTGCCGTATGCGAAATGTAATTACGTGGGGTAATGTTGGTCGAAAAATATAGCACTAAGCGAAAAACATACAAAAGGTTTACACAAAGAACAAAGTGCATTCAAAAGCATGGCGGATCGGGAAGGAATCATGTCTTTGAGGAAAGATGTAGATTTAGGACTTACCTATTTTCATGATGAGAGTCTATTTTTGGAAGATGGCATGTAGAACACACAAACCGATTGAAACTTACATGACACACATTGGCTATTTTTGGAGGATTGGCTACAAAGTGCTTTACATGAGTATAGGATGAGAATAGATTTACTACGTAGTTAAATAGAAGAAGTCTATTGTTAGCGCACTTGCATGTGTGTCTATTAATGTAACAATGCATGGCTCATAATAGCATGCGACTGATTTTTGGGACTAGATAAGCGGTGAAGGAAAATTCCCCACCCTTATAAATAGGTAATGAACTACGTGGGATAAGTTTGTGTGAGAATAGTATGTAAGAAATGGATTACTATGATATTATACTATCAGATCTATACACGCATGAATATATGATGCCATTATTGTAAGAAACTCGTGTATTAGTACATTTAATATAATAGAGGTTATTGGCTGAATCAAAGTGTTAATCATGGTTATAGTTTATTACTGCATGAATGATCTCTCTATGTTTATCATGTGATTCATGATTCTTTAAGATCTAGATCTGAACATGCACTATAGAATGATATATTAGTCATGGATCTGAATGCTTTAAGTCTTCATCATGCTAACATCCTACAAAAATAACCCTAAAAGGGATCTGGTACCTTTGCACACATCACGTGAGTGCTCGGTCTAGGCTAAGTAATATTCTAGTGCATATGGAATTTTACTTGGTGAATTCTAGGATGCATCACACTTGATCTATACACTACTTCTCCATGGTGTGTAGGAATACCATAGGGTCTCCTTCTCTAGTGTATTGAGGTACAGAGTTACCTATCCTCCTAACACAATGAGGTTTTCTTCTCCACACAAATTTGCTTCTTACTTCACACCCAACCATCTCATAGGTGTCATGCACCCAGTTATCACAAGAAATACTTGTAGTATCACTAATAGACTATGCATCTTCCCACTAGAGGATTCCTTCCTTAGATGGCTCAAGTACTTTCAGGTCCCGAATGGCACGTACATAAATTTTTTTCAGGTCTTCCTCACTCAAAGGTTCAACATAAGGTGCATATTTCCCATTTGTTAAAGGGATAATCACTCTTTCTTCTTTGTTCTCAAAACTTATATACTCCTTGTTGAACCATAGATCAGTATTATTTGCATAACACCAAGGGTACCCAAGTAGAGATGGGAATTTTTCTACTTCTGCAAGTGCTAAGACCTCAAATTCCCTAGTGAACTTGGCCCCTTGTATAGTAATGGATGCATCCTTTAAAACTCCGATGGGAGTGGCCTTAGTTTGATTGGCCATGAATAGTACATTAGAGGATGGTTGTAATAGAGGTCTGCCCATTTATACCCATGCATCTAAAGTAAGCACATTCACTTTCACACATGTATCAATCAATATATTTCTCAAGAGCCATCCATCCACAATAGCATTCAAAGTGATCTCCTTATCATAATCCAAACTATGAGGGGGAAGATTAACATGCAAGATCTGTCATCCATTCTCAATACTTACATGCAGAGTGTTTCCCTTTAGCCAATTCCCTAATAATGGAATGATATTCTCCTAGCACAACATCTTGCATACCTCTTTTAAGTCATCAATATCTGATTAGACTATCTCTGCTGCCTTATTTGTTCTAACTTTCATGACTATTCCTTTAAACATTGTATTTCACCTTGAAGATTTCGAGTACCTCCATGGTCTCCTTGATAAACCTCCTTCTGATGTGTAGGATTTGGGTACCTTGCATGTAAAAATTCCTCCTTAGTGATGGTAGGCTTCTGCTATAACGTCTCTTAGTGTGCACACTTCAAGACATGTAGTAATCTTCACAGTACTACCTCGGGTTCCAAAGTGCCAACTTTGGCATCCACTAATTTTCTACAATGCATTGTATTCTAACCATCCTTGCACCCTTGTTCTCTTGTTTATGTTGCTTTCTAAGATGATCATATAAGTCTGGGCATTCCTCATAGTTGTGATTCTTCCCAAAAAAAACAAGTAATATTCTAAGGACATTCGTGCGTATAGTGGTCAAAACATTTGCATGTAAAACACATTATGTGATGAAACTCACCTTATCCACCACCACGGCCTTGGCCCTCAAATCCACCATGGTATCCTCGACCTCTACCACGACCTCCTTCAAAGCACCCTTTGTTCCGATCATAGTGCGCTTAAGCATGGTCACAATCATGGTGCTCACTTTTTCCTTTAGATTTATCTAATACTCCAATCTATCACACACCAATATCTATGGCATCATGGATCTGACCAATCAACTTGTAATCTTTTGTATTATGAGTCATGGATTGGAAAATCTTACAATAGCAAGATACATTCTTTCTTTTCACGCATTGTAATAGTGGGAAGCGGCTTGCATCATGGTCCTAATGACATATCTCACAATCTAGAAATAATGAATGCATTGATCTACATGGATAACTATCTTTAGTGTGCCCTTCAACTTCACAATTTGTACACCAAATCCTAGTGCGTGTCTCATGTGCTAAATTTTTGATAGTTTCTCCACTACTTTTCCATAGCTATAATTTGTGCCTCCATAAATGGGCTCACTCCAGTGTCTATACTCCCAACTACTTCAACGTGCAAAGCAGCTTCAAGTGCTTTACCCAGTGTCCGTATATGTCTTATGTGATAGCACCCTCCTAAAGGGTGTGATGAAACCCCCAACAAACTACATGTGCATGTTGGCTTGCATGAATATCATAATAAATTTTAGACAATAGTGTCTTAAAATGGGCATCATATTCCTGAATGCTCTCAATAGTGCCCTGCTTAATATCCTTGAGTGCACTTATAATCTTCTACTCAAACTCAGGGATATGAAACTCCTTAAGGAAAGCATCCTTTAATGCTACATAATCTACACAAGTCTAATCGGGTCAAACTACCTGTACCAACTGTGTGCGTGTCCTTGTAATGTAGTTACAAACTAACTTTCCTTGCACTCAGAAGTCGTAATTCCTTTTGCACACCATAATATCTCACACATGTGCATGTGTTCAGCAACATCTTCTATGCCCCTATACTCTAGAAGATGGAGAGACATCTCCATGTAAATATTTTGGGGTTGATGAGGACCTTACCACTTGGTTACTCATGAGGTAGAATGTAGATAAAATATGTTTCCTTACCACTTGGTTACATATTTAAGTTTATCATTAAAATGAAACAACTTTTATCACGTAATTTCATAATAGATCTTATAGTTATGAATGTGTGATAATTAGTTCCTAACTTATCTCATCCTACCTTAGATAATTTCCTCATAAACCCTTTTTATTTTAGAATTCATATAGATGAAGTCTAAATTACATTTTATAATTCTTTCAAGCATTCAAGCTTATGATTATGGAAATCATGTCAAAGAAGGTATATGCAGCCATTTACTTACATCTTTTGTAAAACATTAAACAAGCCTTTAAATTATGCCTAAAGGATTGAGCTCAAGGGAATTATCCCTTTTTCTATGTCATGGAATAATTTCCATTTATGAAAAATGATTTCATATTCTCTAAATATATCCATAATTCATACATATATGTCTATAAAAATCAGCCATAGATTTTTTACATTGTTTATAGATCTACTTATTCAAGTTATTAATTACATTTCTTTGATTTGAGATCCAACAACTAAGGTTTTATCTTCACAATTCATAGTTTTCTTTTATAACATAAGAACTATTAAGCTCCATTTCACATCCCTAAAAATACATATTCTAATCTCCTTCATTCATGATATTACTTAATAATACATCCCATTTCCTGTCAAGAAGGTATTAGATTAAATTATTGTTTAGCAATCAACACATCTTTTATTCATCAAGAAGGAGTGATACATTCACTAAATCCAGAAACATTTCAGAGATTATAAAGTGTCAAAACAATAGTACCAAAACCAATTCTTATTACAACTTTATTTTCCAACAAGTACATCTCAAGTAATGAAGCCACATTTCATCATAATAAAGATACAATTCCTTTAATAAAACAAATGTAAATTTCTATGTCTTTCTCCTTCTATCTCAAAATTGTTCGCATGGGTCGGTTCAATTGGGCCGAGCATGATAAGCACTATAGCATTAAAATGTTGTGATTTTAACTAACTGTTTCATAAAAATAACTCTATTGTTTATGAAATAGTCAAGAAAACACAACCAAAATAACAAAAAGACTCATCCAAAAGAATACAATCCAATAAGAAGAGAGAGATGTTTTAAAGTTTCTTATCAAGTAAGGTTTAGTCAATCATCCTATCAACCCTATCTTTCCATCATAAAACTCATTTCAACATACAGAAAATAAAACAACAGAGTTAAAGAAGAATTAACACTTCATCTTAACTTTACCTTCTCTTTAATGTAACCAATTTAAGTTCCTTCAATCAGCTAGATCTAATTATCAAGAATAAATATAAGATACATAAAATTATCTTTTAGATTAAATTCTACTGCTTGAACAATAATGAGTATTTCCTTCCAGTTAAATATCCTACTATCTCAGACTCATCCTAAGGTCTAAGATGAACATTAATCATAATTAAGATCATACAAACAAGTAAGGGTAAATAAATCATCATAAACAATCAAAGTAATCTTGATTTTTAAACATCCCGGACTCGAGTTATTATTCAACTCAAGGTAAAGCAATCAAAGATAACATCATACGCACCTTATCAAAAGTATAAGGTTACTTCTACCAATCCAAGAAAACAAGCTAACATTCAGGATCTCACACAAGTTTACTCAAATCATTATTATTCCAGAAAGGAGTAGATTGGTTAAGTTCATAACTTACACAAGACTCGATGCTTAATCTTGGAATATCAAAACTCTAGTTTTTTCCTTAAGGCCAATAATACACTAAGACCTATCACAAGGTCAAAAGGTGATATAAGCTAAAAAATACCAAAGAAGGAACAACAACAATACCCCAGTGAACAATTCACCACCCAAGATTGAAGAGGAAATGAGTGAGATTGCAATCTCCTCATATGTCCAAACTCATCTGAAGAAGAGTAAACATTTCATATGTAAAGAATAACCAAAAGACTCATAACATATTTCTATATGTATAACGCACATCAAGTTTTGAAGTAGCTAAGAAAAGCTAACATATGACCAAACAATATTTTAATAGAGATTCAACATAGTCCAGATTGGATGAGTGCAAAAGAACCAGGAAAAGGAACGTAAATCAAACATCCAACCTTTACCTTTCATCATTTCAAGAAAGACAAGTTGAAAAAGAACAATTCTATCAAAAGGATTAAAGAATTGATTTAGTTCCTAAAACCCTAGTGAAGGGAGGAAATAAAACAATCGAACAACAGTCTAATCCAAATGGACCTCCAATGAATTCAACCATTTAACAATAACACGAGATAATCATTCAAGAAACACCCAAATAAGAGTTATATTTAGCAACAAATCAAAGCATCTACCTCAGATCCCAAAATATATGTTACCAAGCTCAAAAGCCCAAAGTGGTTTAAGAGAACATGGAAAGTATACAACAAGGAAAAATCGACCTTTTAGATATATGATGCAGCCTAGAATTCAGCAATACACAGCCCCGGGTACACTGGCACATCACTCGGCCTGGGCGAGTGCTCACCCAAGTGCATAGTGGTACCAAGTCCCTCCGTAGGGTTTTTATTGCAGGATGTTAGCATGATGAAGTCTTCAATCATCCGGATCTATAATTAATATCTCTTTCAAAGAGTGCATAGTAAGATCTAGATCTAGAAAATAACACCATTAAAGGATAATCATAATGAAGTCAAGCATGCAATATTGAATCTGTAAACATGATAATGCATTGATTCATTCCATAACATCCATTAGATTAAATGCAATAAGTACACAAAATATTCATTAAAATAGTCGTATACACTCATGCGCGTAACAAATTTAGCAGCATAATCTCACTATATTTCAGTTCTCACACTTGTATGCTCTCTCTCTATCTCCATGTATGCATCTATCTATATATTTTTATATATATATATATATATATATATACATAATTTACTATATACTTATAAGGGTGGGGACTTTCCCTTCACTTCTTATCTAATCCCAAAATAGGTTACATGTTATTATTAGCCACGTGCCATTACAAAAATAGCCACACATGCAAGTGCGCTAATAATAGACTACTTTTAGTTAACTAATAGTAGTAGATCTATTCCTAATATGTCCATGCAAATCGCTTCATAGCTGATCCTCCAAAAATATCCAATGCATGATGCATAAGTCTCCAATTAGTTTGAGTGCTCTGCACACTATCTCTAAAAATAGATCCTTGTCGTGAAAATGGCTAAGTCCTGAAATTTTTCTATTCTTCATGCGCGATCCTTTCCGATACTTCCATGCCTTTGAATGTGCTCTTCTTTCCCATGTGAACCTTATGTATTTCCTTCACTAAGTGCCAAAGTCTTGTTGATCAACATTACCCCACACTAGTTTCATTGCTGCCCTAGCAATGGTTATCTCCAAAATGAATCAAAGAATATGAATAGAAGAATAGAAATAATTTGGATGAATGAAATAATGCCTTCAACTTTTTGTATCTTCTTCTACAACCAGAATAATCAATTCTAGATATTCCTCTTTTATTTTCACCTCTAATGTCTACGATTCGAGCATGACCTTTACCTTCTTTGGAATATCTATCGTAATTGATTTTAACTCATCTCTTACAACCTCTCTTTTTTGATTATGTAATAGCAATACGATGTTGGACATTTCGAAGTCATTTTCCTTCCAGCAAGTCCATATTTTGCGGTGATGAGTTTCCCAAACTCATCCAACCTTTCCTATGTGGTTCTGAGCTAGCTTGTAAGGGCCTCATGCTTCTGCTTAACAAGTGCTAACCATTCTGCACAGCCCAATGTCTCATCCTTCATGGCCTTTAGGACCTCATTGTCTTCTAAAATGGTCCTGGTCCTTATAATAGCCTCTGGCATTGTACAAATATTCAATGCTTGATCCACCTTCTTGAGTTCCTCCTATAAGCTCTGAAGCAATCCTTCATATGATGTAATCTTCCACATCACTAAAGCCTTTTCTCGCTCTACTTCTTGTATTGGATCCTTTGGTGCTGGCATGCATATAGGTTCATCTTCAAGCACTAAATCCACCAATGTACTTACATAATGCATCGCCAAAGGAAATGTCTTGGGTACCTTTGGCTCCAAGTGCGGCCTAGCCTTCACGATATTGTCACCAATTTCCTCTACCATGCTGATAAACACAATGTTCTTCTTCTGTGCCAAGTCTCTTTCCTACTTTAGGCACACTATCTCCTCATCCTTAGTCTTGATCTCTTCCCTTAGTGCCCTAATTGTGACAGCTTTATCCATATTGCACTATGCCACTTACATCGATATTTTTACCAAAGCATTGCTTACTTGTTCATCGTACATAACAATAGGATTTACTATTATGTGCCTGACTGAGGTGTCTTTTTCAACCTCCTTGACACGCATGACTCCTCACACACATCAAAGTATGGTTCATCCATGTGCGTGTGCATTGACCATGAAAATTTCTTCCTTGTGCGCATTGTTGCCATATCCTCATCCATTAACTCCCATCTATATAACTCCTTTTGTGTCATTGTGCTCTGGAAATGGGCGCAGATAATTTTACCTATGTCCTCGGCATATCCCATGGCTGGTGGAATGTATTCCCCACTTGTTCTTTTCGATCTAGGGTACTTAGTAACTTGGGCTTCAAGATTTGGAACTTGTGCACTATGTCCTGAGTAGTCTTTATTACTATCTCATTTGTCCCTTTTTCTTCCTCTTCTCCATCCTTCATTTCTTCATATTTTTGTTCCTCTACATTCTCCGAGGTTTAGGAGAATTAATTTCACTTTCCTTAGACTCTTCACTTCCTCATTCAACTTTAATTTCCTTCTTCTCTTCTCGATTGTCTCCCTTTATGGAGAGATTCGAGGTGATTTGCACATTGTTTGTGGAGTAGCACCTTGGGTCCTTGTTCTCCTAAACACTCTCTTGAATCGAGCTCTCCTTGGTCCACACATAATTCCTCTTCATCCTCCTCTTTTGGCTACGGTGGTGTAGTTCCATGCTCAACTTCATCCTTATTTCGAGGATGTCTTCTACCTCTATGTTCCAAACCACCACTATCCTCATGCTCCACCTCTTCATCATCAACTTGAACTGTTTATGTGGGCTAGGTGCTAGAACATTTTCCATTATATGCTTACCCTTTGGCAGCCCCGAGTGTGAACTCATTCTCCACATATTTTTGTTCTCTAGCTTGGGTTTGAGTTGTAGGTACACAAGCGATGCTGCTCGGTGTTGCCCATTACTACAAGCTTACACGGGTTTCATGTTTATAATATCTTAAATAAGTCTTTCAATGTATGAATTATGCCTGGATATACATACTTCTTCCTCGAGTGTGGTATTTACAATCTACCTTATCTGCATTTAAGGTTAAGCAATGTGCATCTGAAAACCGATGAACCGATTCTTGAAAATACCTTGTTGTGAAGGCATACATGGTTTTGCACCATGGGCTCTAAGCCACGTCCTTCATCATAAATCCCATGATGTAAAAGTGTTGGTATATAGAAAACTAAACTACCTTACCCACCATTGAAGGAAAATCCTTGGGTATGTGCCACTCTTCCTCAAATGTCACATGGAGTCTATTGTACCAAATCTCTACCCTCTACTTGAATGGTCCACTCATTGATCCATCGCACAAGTACTTGCCAAACCTCTCCGCAGGTGACTTGTGTTTTGTGGGGTACTCCCAAATCTTCTCCTTTGGCCCATCTGGCACCCCAATCTCCATGAATACTAAGGATAATAACACAATGCCAAAACTTATTCTATCACCTGTTTGCACTTCTTTGATGATTGTCTTTGTTATGTGATCTGTAATGTTGTAGACCACTCCTTGAGACATCTTCTTGGTGATGTGTAACCACATTGTGTTTACTTGTGACCACCTTCCTTGGTCATTCACTTTGTCACAAGATGTGCAATTGCCTACACTACTGGGTACTTCTTCAACTTTTCAATTTCCATGCCACGCGAACCCTTGGTATACCCCAGCTCCTTCCTTATCTCCAGATTTCAGATTTATCAGTTAAATCATTATCTAGATCCAACCCTAAGGCCCTTAGTCCATGTAAGTGTTGAAATTAAAGCAAGCTTATGATTCTTACCTCTGTCTAGAAAAGTAGAAGAAGTCCTCATGGACTCTTCTCATCAACCATCGTACAATGGCTCATACTTTCCAAAGTATGGCATCTCATATAACTAGTAGACTCCATTCTACTTTTAGCAACTTCTCTCTCGCATCATCATATACTTGGCATATCCTCTTATTGTGTGCACTTATTCATTTTTGTGCTCAATGAATGCATTGAGCTCCTTATTATTTGAAGTTCAATGGTTGTAATCATTGATTTTACATTGGTGGATATGGGAATCCCATTCTCGTCCCACAATCACACCCTCTAGATCTTTTTTTTGAAAATTTTCTCTCGGAGCAATTTCTTATTCCACTTGAACCTTCTTCTTCCTTTTATCTCCTATTGTGGGTGCTTTCTTTAGTACCATCTGAAAAATCTCTCTTTTCCTCATATAATTGAGAAATTCAAAACCCTAGTTGAAATCTTCATGCCCTAGTGGAAATTACATGCCCTAACTCATTTGTAATGCGTCTACTTTGCTCAAACCCTTCTCCTATGGGAACGCAAGATTGTCCTATGCACAACCCTTCACCTCACATCTATTTTCACACTCTTCACACCTCAACATGATTTCTCAACTCGTTCACACTTAACCCTTTTCAAATTCTCTCAATTGGTAAAAATGAACTCATATCTCGTCCTTATATAGAATTTCAAAAATTTAGTGCATTGATTGCTCCTCCACCTACCAAAATCCTCTCATTAATTGACCATTTTCATTATTTCCATGGTACATCTTCATGCCCAAGCTATAACCTTCTAGTGCACCCTCCTACCTTTCGGTTGCAAAATTCTCTTCAGGCACTTCGATGTGCCCGAGTACCTCATCACTTTGCACCTTCCACTTGTAGTCTTCTTAGCCTCTAACTTACCTCACGTTATACTTGTTTCTTCATTCATCTTTTCTATGGTCCCCATATCTAGAAGTAATTTTTGTTTAGATTATTTCAATTCTCCAACCTTGAATAGAATCCTGTACCAATTTGTTCCTTTCATGTGGACTTATTTTCAATAGTCCTATACCTGAGATATCAACAACCTACCCCACACTAAGGGTATGTGTAGTCCCTGTACGCATAAAAATTCTTTAAATAGTAATTAGCTTCTAGTGCGTAAACATGCTTATTACACAAAACACACCAACTAAATTGACAAAGCATAGTGAAAAAGAAGGAAACACATTAAGGAAATGTAGAATTAGAAACCTAATCTAAATGGCAACACTACCTTATTACAAACACCAAGAAGACTTATTTATAGTAGGGCTTCAGCCTACTCCCATTGAAGTAACCGGGTAACCACATTCCATCAAGTGCCTCTAACTTACAAGCATCATTTCAAGTATGTGAGTGATAACATATGACCCCAACCAATGTACCTTGAGTTTTCTGGATGGTGAAAAAATTTAGAATCATAAAGGAGCACCATCTATTTTATCTCATGGTTTTATCACGATAATCCTATCATGCCATGCTTTCTACCTAGCCTTCTCTTGTTTTTACTCCAACGTGTTATGGCTCATTACTCATACAACTTGATTAACTTTTCAATCCACTCTTCTAATCCTTTCTCATCAGCAAATACCTCTAGCACCGTAATACACAAAGAAGGTAACATAAATTCCATAGGAAGAATGGCTTCTGCACTAAACACTAACTGAAATGGTGTGGCCTTGTTCAACCTTTTATATGTTGTCCTATATGCCCAAAGTACTACAGATAATTTATCATCCCAATCCTTTCTTCCAACATCATCGATTTTTTGTCAATGTCGGCTCAAAATTTTATTGGAAGCCTTAGATTCCATTTTCACGAGGATGATAAGGTGTAGTCTTATGGTGTGCAATCATGAATTCATCGAATAAAATTATGATTTTCTCATTAAGAAAAATTTTCCCCTATCATTGGTCAAACCTAAAGGACATCCATACCTTGTAATAATATATTCCCATAGAAACTTGGCTATTGTAGCCATTGTACATTCCTTTGTAGGTGTTGCTCTACGCCCACCTTATCGGATTATCTATGCAAGTTATGATGTAGCGCGATCCATTTCTACGTGCGGCTAGTGAAATAAGACCCACAAAATATATAGCCCATTTCTCAAATAGTTTTACACTAGTAATAGGTCTCGAGGCATTTCATCTCGTTGACTGGTTTTCTAAGATGTTGACAATGATCACATGCGTTACAAAATTCCTTACAATCTTTATATAGGGTCTCCCACCATAATCCAACAAGTAGAATTTTATGCACGGTGGCATTACTAGCATAGTAGCCACTGCAATACCACCATGAGCCTCTTCCATAATATCCTTGCTCTCATGTTCCAATACACAACAACACAATACTTCATCTTGTCCTAATTTGTACAAGTCATAATTGATTAACTTATAGGGGTGCTGCACGTATAGCAAGTTGTTTCTTCTCCAAGGATTTCATTCCTTCTAGTACCATCCATATTTGTAAAAAGACAACAATTTCCTCCATTTTTTATGGCACTCATTGTAACCTTAGGTATAACTTGTGCATAACGCATCGTGGTATCTTCAATCACTGTTCTTCTTCTCAGGACTTTATTCTTGATAGATGGTCTGTCTAGAATTACTTTTCCCTAGTTTTATCATAACTATGAATTCAATTTCTGAAATAAGAGCATCCATAGACATGTACCCCTTGTAGAGTAGGCTTGTTTACCAAATACTTCAATTCCATGTGATCTATATAAAGATGAATGGTGTAGCTAGTAGTCTTGTGAAATTTATGTAGCACATAGATCATTGAAAAAGCTTCACACTCTGTAGTTGTGTAATTCTATTCTATAGGAGTCATCTTTCTACTAGCAAAATAGATAGGATGATCTATAATACCTTCTCTAGGTTGAGCTAACATCGTGCCAATGGTCATGCCAGAGGCGTCAACATGTACATGAAATGGTTTGTCCCATGAAGGAAAATGTAGAATAGGCATGGTAGTAAGTTTTTCCTTTAACATCTCGAATGTGTGTTGTTGTAGTTCTCCCTAGTAGAACGTGCCTTTCCCCTTTAGTAACTCTTCCAACGGTGTAACAATTTTGGAATACCCTTTGATTAAATTAATGTAATTTCTGTATGCCCCAAAATCCATGCACCTCACTCTGATTGGTAGGCTCCCTTAGGCCTATAATTACTACAACCTTAGCTAGATCAACCAACAAACCTTCCTTACATGATTATGTGTCCTAAAAGTATTCCAAATGGTGTAGCAAATATGCATTTCTTGATGTTCAAATAGATACTCAACTATATACACCATTTAAACATTAAGCGTAGATTATAATAGGATCCTTAACTAATCCATACTCCCATCCAATCATCTAAATAGACCTATAAGAAGTTGTGAATAAATTCCTTGAATGCTTGAATAACTATGCGTGAAAATACAACAGGTGCATTTTTCAAACCAAAAGGCATTATAGTATAGGTAAAGCTACCCCATTTAGTGGTAAATGTAGTCTTTTCCCTGATCCTATTGGGCATTTCAAACCTATTGATACCGGAGAGAACCCATTTGTAAACTAATAGATTTTACACCTGCAACACCTTCTAGTATTTCCTTAGTGAATGGCGTAGGAAAGGATCAATTACACATGCAACATTCAATTCCATATAGTCCATGCATATTCTAATCCATCCATCCTTCTTGATACGATCACCATTAAACTAACCCATTCGACTCATCGAAGGGGCTTGATAATTCTAGACTTCAACATGTTATCAATCTCTTATTTGACCTTTTCTTGCAAATTGGGGTTCATTTTTGTAAGGTCTCTTGTAGACACCTATAATTGCACCAAGAAATTTAAATACTTAAATTAAACTAATTATCTCCTTTGCAAAAGCAGGATGACATATCATCAAAGCACTCATATTCCCTCTAATTGTCATCAATTAATTACAATACGCTAATTGATTAAGTCACCTACCCAACTAACAGCCTAATTAACGACCTTCCATTAATTATCACTTCCTCTATCTTGATTAATTAATTATTATTAATTAATTAGTCTTCCCCTTCATTTAAACTAGTAAATTGATATTAAATTGATTTAATCCCTTTCTAATAGCTTGAATCGCACTAATATTCTTCTAAATGGCTTTTATAAGCTTACACCTACCTATTAATTAATCACCTTTGATTAATTAAAATACCCCCCAACTCCCATGACTTGCTAAACATGTATTAAACCCTTCTAAAGTAAGGTTACCTTTAATAAAGCAACCTTATCCATTCCTAATCATGTTTTACCTTTATCCCACATTCATAAGAATGTGTTGAATCCTTATCCTTTGGGCTATATAAAGAGCCCTCCACCTACCTTTTGCTTACACCTAAACTCCTTAGAGCAAATGCAAAGCATATAGCAAAGAGACTAAGAACTTGCACCTTGTTTTCTTGAGAGTTCATCATCTTGAAGAGTTAATACTCTTTCTTAAAGTGCTTAGGTCATATGGGAGGTGTCAAAGGTTCTTGTAGCCCAACTTTGATTAGCCCCATTTCTAGGTTCTTGGAACATTAAGGATAAATGTTTTTGATAGCCATGGTACCTACCTAGGTTCCTTCATTTATATGTTGTTAGAGAATAGAGGATATTTAGGTGCTTAACATAGTTGATTTCTTAGTTTTGTATTGATAATTGTTAGTATCTAAACCTTGATTAATTCTTATCATGATGGTGTTTATAATGTTGTTTAATTCTTCTTAATTAAGACTATTTAGGTGTTAGTCTTTGTTTACATTAGCATTAGTTTAAAAACAACACTTAGCACACACTCTTTCTAGCCCAGAGTGCGCACCCTCTTTTAGCTTTATCTTCATCTCCCTAATGATGCATGCACACCTTTAAGTTCATGGTACCCCTAGGAAATAGGTCCTGTAATCCCTTCGTAACTCTATGATTTTTACCACTTGAGAGTCGACCAATAGTCTCTAATTATGGCTTCCTTAGGCTCGATGTATCTATTCCAATATTCACCTTCTTTGTCTTCATAGGTTCATGATAGGTGTGTGTGGTCTTATACGCACTATCCATACCTCACGGGCCTACTGTTGAATGATTTATATCTAGATTTTCTACTTCTTCATCATCCACTATGTAGACTATTTTGCCTTTTTCTTTTCAAGGCAAGTGCATTGAAGTAGTATGGCATCGACCTCTGTTTCTTCAACAAGACATGCTCCTAAGTTTCCTTCATCTAATAACTCCTAATGTAGTTCTTGACCTTGGAACTATCTCCCATAGTTACGTGTTTTATGACTTTGAATGCTTCTTCCAATGGAGGCTTTATAGGGAAGAATTCAAACATCTAGGTCATTCCTGCAATTGAATTCTACTTATTACTAGTCTCTCTATGGAGTTTTGCATATACATACCAAGCACATGCACAACCTTTTAAAGTGGAATTAAACTTGTGCACTCATAGTGAAGGTGGTAAAGCTTCCTTCCCTTTTCGTCTAGAGTCTCTCACACTTTTTAACATGGTGTTAAACAGGGTTAATTACCATGATAAGTGCATATTTTAGTAGGTGCTTTGCTCTAAAGAACCTAATAGCAAGAGCAATCCTAATTTCATTCCATTACCTAAAATTATCCTTATGGGCCACCCACCAAAGATGTTGTTGTTCCACATAGTGTATATGCTAGCATATTTCTTCTTTCAGTGGTTTTATCCACTTGTTCTTCCATGGCGCACAAGAATGCCATAGGATCTCCTTCTCTAGTGTAACAAAGTACCATTTTTTTACCTATCCTCCTAACATAACATGGTTTACTACCTCTAGGAAATATGCTCTTTACTTCATGCCCTACCAACTCATAAGTCTTTATGAGCCCAATTATCACAAGAAACACTTGCGAGTATCACTTATAGACTATGCATCCTCCCACTTAATTATTCCTTCTTTGGTCGGGCTCAAGTATCTTTGGATCTCGGATGTGATGTACATAAATCCTATTAAGATCTTCTTCACTTGAGGGCTCTAGATGAGGCACATATTTTCCATCTGTTAAAGGGATAATAACTCTTTTCTCCTTGTTTTCAAAACTGATATAGCCCTTGTTGAACCGGAGATCAACGTTATTTGCATAGCACCAGGACACCCCAATAGGTGGGAAGCTATCTAACTCTTCCAGCACTAAAAATTCAAAGTCTCTAGTGAACTTGGCCCCTTGTATGGTAATGGATGCATATTTCAAAACTTTGATGGGAGTGGCCTTAGTTCTATTATCCATGAACAATATATTAGAGGATGGCTGTAATGGGGGTCTCCCCATTTGTACCCATGCATCTAAGGTAAGAACATTGACTTCCACACCTGTATCAATCAGTATATTACTCAATAGCCACCCATCCACAACAAAGCATTGATTTATTTCCTTGTCATAATCTAGGCTATAGGGGGGAAGATTAGCATCAAGATCTAACGTCTAGGTCTCAATACTTGTGTGCAGAGTGTTTCCTTTTAACCAATCCCCTAATAATGGAATGATATTTTCCTAGCACAAAATTTACACACTTCCCTTAAGTCATCTATATCAGTTTGGACCATCTATGATACTTTCTTTTGCTCTATCTTCCATGATTTATCTTTTAAGTATTGTATCTCACCCTAAAGATTCTTGAGAACTTCCATGGTTTCCTGATAAACCTCTTTATGATAGGTAGGATCTTGGTATCATGCATGTATAACCTCCTCCTTAGTGATGGTAGGCTTCTACTGTGCATGCTTCTCTAGCACGTGCCACCTTACCGTGGGTTGTAATCTTCACTTTCAATTCTTCAGACTCTACCCCCAACATGGGCATCCATTGATTTTCCACAGTGCGATGTATCTAACCATCCCTGCCCCTTTTTTTTCTTGTTTATGTTGATTACTAAGATGCTCATACAAGTTCGGACACTCATTGTATCTATGGTTCTTTCCACAAAAGAACATGTAATATTCTCGAGGACATTCACACCTTATAGTGGTCGGAGAGTTCAGCATGTATAACATGTTACGTGAGAGGAACTCACTTCTTCCCACCACATCCTCATCCTCCAAATCCACCACAGTATCCTCGACCTATACCATGACTACCATCAAAACACCCTGCATTCTCGATCATAGCACACTTAATTGTGATCCCGGACCAGATGCTCATTCTTTCCCTTTGAGTTATCTAAAACTCATGTCTATCGTATACACCAATATCTATAGCATCATGTATCTCGACCAATTAGCGGTCGAATAGTCTTACGTGTCATGAGTCATGACCTTGTAGATTTTATAGTAGATTGAAACATTCTTCCTTATCATGCATTTGCAATAATGGGTAGCATATAGCATAATGGTTTAAATGACATATCTCACAATCCAAAGAGCAATGAGCATCTTTGATCTATAAGGACAAATATCCTTTGTGTGACCTTCTAATTCACAATCTATACACAAAATCCCTATGCACATGCGTCTCATGTGCTAAATTTGTGATATTTTCTCCATTTGTTTTGCCATAGTTACTATCTATGCTTCTAAACATGGGCTCACTCCATTTTTATGCTTCTAACTTCCTCGGTGCATAAAGTTGCTTGAAGTGCTTCACATGGATCAGTGTATGTCTTATGTGATAATTCCCTCTTAAAAGGTGTAATCAAGCCCCCAATGAACCATTATGCATGTTGGCTTACGTGTATGTCATAAGAAAGCTTAGATAACAATGTTTTAAACCATGCATCATACTCTCTAACACTTTTAGTAGTGTCTTGCTTAATATCTTTGAGCACACTTATACTCTTCTACTCAAACTTAGGGATGTGAAACTCTTTAAGGAATGCATCTTTTAAAGCTGTATAGTCTACGCAAGTCTAATCAGGGTCAAACTTTCTATACCAACTATGTGTACGCCCTTGTAATGTAGTAGTGAATTGAATTTCCCTACGTTCAAAAGTCGTGATTCCTTTTGTGCACCATAGTATTTCACACATATACACATGTTCAACAACATCTTCTATGCCCTTATACTCTAGAAGATGAAGAGACATCTCCATGTAAATATTTTGGGGTTGGTGCGCGGACCTTTCCACCTAAGCCAGGAACCTCCTATGTTTCCCTAACCCCGGAACCTCCAGATCCACCTAAACTAGATATACCTATGCCTCTTGATCCCGAACCTATAGCTAATGTTAGAACAAAATATGTACTTCCTACTGACCCAACAATAGAACTAAACTTGTACCTAACAACGATCTGCGAAGCATTACCACTCCCGGAAGTTAGTCCAAAATTAACGAGCTTGTATTATGCATTGATGATGCACCCAAAAATTACTCCCATATAACAACAAAGTCGTTTGCACTACCATTATTGTGCCTATTATAAGACTCCCTCCTACTCTTCCACTATTTGAATTAGCGCGTTATACTGTCATTTGCACTAAATGATGGAAAACCAAGTGCAAGGAAAGGTTGTCGGTGGATTCGGATGTGCGCTCATGGCCCGGTCGTCTCTCTTTGTGTACTTCTACGTGAGGCCAAGGGGGTTCCTATCATGTTTTTCCAAATGGGGAGTTCATAAGGCTCAGGTTCCACGTCTTCTACATGAACTTCAAATCCTTCCCAAACTATCTTTCTCCACAACGCCATGTACTCTGCAACCTCCCACTCCTCGATATCCCTTTCATGCACCCCATTATACTTAAGTATTTCCTCTCTCTACCTACTCTAACTACTAGGTTTTCATCCTTCACCAAAATTGCTTATGCCCCTATGCATGGTGAGGTTTAGTTAGCCATCGGTTTACTCTCCAAATTCAAAGTTACCATCGAGGATCTTGATTGCACGGTGGAATTCCTTGCCAAGTAAGTTCCCTTGAATATCATAAAAGCTGGAATTCAGCTACCTCTGGCACGAATAATTGGAAATTGAGTACTCCAAGCTATAATCATTTAAAACACCATGGAACCACGTATCTATAGCTCGAGTCCATATCGGATCAAGCACATAAAGGGCCTAAAATTCTTCACTTAAGTCTGACAAGTGTGTGATACCTCCAATTCCACTTAGATGTATAAGAAATCGACACTCATATAATTCTACTAGAAAATATAGCAAAGAACCTCTCATATAAGTTGTCATACAAGTTTTGTTCCACCCATACATGTGTGTTAAACTCATATCTAGTGTTGAACTGACTGTGTGTATTCTTCTTCTAGATCATGTATCCACTCCTCAACACTTGCTAAGGTCAACCGGTATGTATTCATTGTGAACCATCCTGAAAAACAAGCTGAAAAAGAGGTCAACGCAACATAACTAATGATACAGACCTATAATTCAACTATACACAACTCCTAGACGTTGGCACATCACTTAGCCTAGACTAAGCACTCAACCAAAGCAATCAAGGTACCGGTCCCTCCTTAAGGTTGTTGTTGAAGGATGTTAGCATGATGAAGACTTCAATCATTCAGATCTATATTTAATATGTCTTTCAAATAGTTGCATTGTTAGATCAAGATCTAGAAAATAAAAACATTAAAGGATAACCATAATGAAGTCAAGCATGCAATACTAAACTATAAACGGGATAATGCCTTGATTCAGTCCATAACCTCCATTATATTAAATGCACGATAAGTACACACGGAAGCTTCATTACAACAACAATATATGCTCACGTGCATAATAGATTTAAAGCTTGTATAATCTCTCTATATTTTAGTTCTCACCCCGTATGCTCTCTCTCTCTCTCTATCTCCATGTATGCATTTATATATATCTTTTTACATAGTTTAGTACATACTTATAAGGGTGGGGAGTTTCCCTTCACTACTTATCTAATCCCAAAATAGGTCAGCATTCTATTATTACCACGCACCATTACAAAAATATCCACACATGCAAGTGCGCTAACAATAGACTACTATTATTTAGCGCGATTGAGAGTATATCTATTCCCAATCTATGTCCATGCAAAGTTCTTCATAGTTGATCCTCTAAAAATATCCAATGCATGATGTGCAAGTCTCTAATGGTTTAGAGTGCTTCGCACGCTATCTCCAAAAATAGATCCTTGCAGCGAAAAAGGTAAGTCCCAAACCTATTTCTATTCTTCATAATGCGATCCTTTCCGATACTTCCACACCTTTAAATGCACTTTGCTTTCCCACACAAACCTTTTTGTATTTCTTTTGCTAAGTGCTTAGAGTCTCCGGGCTGGTCAACAATATACAATCATGTACACTTTTGACAAAATGAGAAATTACAGCAATTGATACCCAAAATGGGTTTTGGACTAAAAATACGAAGTATTCCTCTCGATAACTTATAGTTTTAGAGAAATTTAAAAGCAGTAATAACGTTTCCACCGACATTATCAACAATCAGACACAACATCTACAAGTTATATTTCCATTAATGTCTACACAATAAGTCCTTCAAAGTTATTTTAAAGACAACAAAAGAGAACATATAAGTCAAAATATGAGGATTTCTACATAGCTATACTAATGTTCAAAACATACAACTCTTAGCATAAGTTTTCCCTATCAAGAAAAAATGATGGTCTTCAAAGTCTGCAACAGTAAGGAGATCAAACACAAACACTAGAACAACAAGTTCCTAGAACATTCTATATATCCAACAAGTTTCCTATCTCTAAGTCTTCCAAAATGATGAAAGGAAACATTTTAAGCAAGATTCTCTAATTCTAGCAAACCAAGATACATACATTGCAAGAATATCCATTAGTTAAAGGTCACCTAATAGATCTCAACTCTATTTCAAGCCACTGTTATAAAGATTCAAGAAAAGCTAGATTACCTAGAAGTATGAAAACTATACTCCCAGAACACACTTTCCACTATCATACCAAAATCAATAATTCATCCAGAAAACAAACAAACACCATTGAAGCTAAGAATATTTGATCATAGAAACACAACCAGAATATTTCCTCAAGAGCAAAGTTATTTTTATGAAACAATTAAATAAAAGCATAAGACTTAATGGATAGGGCCTATCATCCACAGTAGAGCTCCGATCTTCACATTTTCACAAAAGATCACAACGCAGTAGATTTAATTATTTCCTCAAAATGCCAACAACCCTCAAAACTTCTTCTTCTTATAGTTCTCACATTTCTAACTTCTTCATTAAAACGCCATGCAAAGAAAGGATATTCATGTAATAATTCA
This sequence comes from Taxus wallichiana var. yunnanensis, assembly GCA_018340775.1. Taxonomy (NCBI): domain Eukaryota; kingdom Viridiplantae; phylum Streptophyta; class Pinopsida; order Cupressales; family Taxaceae; genus Taxus; species Taxus wallichiana. The sequence goes on along the minus strand of CM031239.1, from coordinate 646,003,498 downwards.
AACTAAAGTGTAAAATCCACATGCAGAGCTCAAGTTCGAAAATACCAAATGACCAAAACCCCTCTTTCTTCTTCCTAGGTGGTTTTCACCATTTTCAAAATATTAAATGCAAAATAGGATTTTCAGTCCTTCCACTTCTCCCACCACCACCATCTCTATGTTTGGAAATGACTAAGTTCAAAATTTCATTCAACTAAAACTTGGTGGAGATGCCAACTCAATCCCCCAACTTTCCTCATGCCTTCTCTAAATATGGCATCTTAAAAATATATAAGACCATATTAATTTCCTTTTAAATTTCTATGAGTTAATGCCACCAACATCCCCCTCTCTATGTTGTCCCATAGGCCCCTTTTAGGTTAGCCAAAACATTAGGTTAGGTTTAACATTAGTTTAGGAACTAACATAGGTCCTTAGGTATAATTCTTTAGTTTTATATCCCTTTTTTTAACATCCCATATTAAAAAAGAAACAGATTAACTTAGGTTAGGTTACACTTTTAGGATAGAGTTACTAATTTAAGGAACATAGTTTAATTAGGTTCCATGTTCATAGTAAAATTTGCATCTCACTTTAACAAAAAGAAGAACTAGATTAACACCCAAATTCAAATATAAAGTAGAGAGCCATGGATATCATTCATGAATTTAATACAGTCATATTCTAGGAATCCTTCAATCTGTCTAGCTTGGTCATTATGACCACAAGGTTTATAAATTAGAAGCATAACTTGGATTAATGAAATTGATCCAAGGTAATGCTTTTTTATGCATCCCAATGAATTATGAAAACTAAAACTCAATTTCTCATTCCCAAGCAGTGAACTTTTTAACACAAGAAGAGATGAATTACTTCATTTTCTATGCAGCATAAACATGGTAAACTTGTACCTACTTTAGCAAATAACATATTATCTACAACAAACATGATGTTATAGATCATAAGAGTACACCGTCTTAAGACAAGAATCACATGTCAATGTTTACAACTTTAAAAATAGAAGTCATCATAGATATCAGCCATGTCAAAGGTGTTACATACCTCCCTCCTAAAAAGCATCATCATCCGATGATTATCTTAGTCCAAAACTCAAACAAGAAAAATAATCCTAATTATAGTTCTTTCATCTTAAGTTCACAAACAAAATTCTAGATTTGAGAATTTTCCAATTTTCATAAATTATCACAACATTAAATTAGTTGTTCTAGTACCAAAGAATATAGTACCTACCCAAAATTGGAAGAATTATTGATAAGCTAAAAACAAGGTCTTTATTTGTTATCAATCAACAAAATTAATTCTGTTCAAATAAATGAGGAAAAGTAATTTTCATATCCTCAAGGTTTTCTCATGTTGCACTTTCTTCATTAAACTGCAATGAACCTTGCATTGACTAATTTCCCAATTTCTCAAGTACAACTAGTGAGTTTCCAACTCTCTAATGGTTTCAACCATGATTATTTCTAGGTCTTGGACCTGCAAGGAATCCCAATTTAACATATGTGATAAATCTTAAATGTATTTCTTAAGTAAAGAACTATGGAAAACATCATGCATTTGTGAAAAAGTATGTGGTAATGCTAAACAATAAGCTATAGGATTGATTACTTCAAAAATTTCAAAGAGTCCCACATAACAAGGTAATAACGTGGCTGCATTGCTTAAAGGTTATAGAAATCTTTTTTGGCTTAACTCATAAAAAAACCTTTTCACCTAGTTCAAATTTCTTATTAACCCTTTTTAGATCTCGCATAATTTTTTTCCTATTTATTGTTTTTTTAAATGTTCACAAATCATTTTAACTTGTTATTCCATTTCACTCAAGATTTCAGGTCCAATTACCTCTTTTTCTTCAATGTTATCCCAACTAACTTGAGTTATGCATTTCCTTCCATACAATGCTTTGAAAGGTGCCATTTTCAAAGAGGCGTAATATGTATTATTATAAGAAAATTCAACTAAAGGAAGGTATTCTTCCCATTTGTATTGTTGATCCATACAGTACATTCGTAACATATCTTCTAAAAATTTATGAACTCTCTCGGTTTACAATCTATTTTTAGATGGTATGCTTAACTTAAAATTCGATTTAGTGCTCTAAGCTGCATTAAGTGTTTCCAAAACCAGATTTCATTCTAGGTCTCTATCTAATATAATCAATTTAGGTACTCCATGCAATCGAAAATTTCATGCACAAATATTTTTGCTAAAATAGGTGAATCATCCTTAAGATTACTAGTAATAAATGTGCTAATTTTTGTTGGTTTATCATGACAACTGACTAAAATAACATCATGTTTATTCCTGGAAATTGCATTGGCAGCCCTTGAAAAAATCCATGCT